>CM037091.1:106545526-107145526 GCA_020916435.1 Oxytropis ochrocephala | reverse complement strand
AGTAAGTTAGTAAGGAATGTTGTAATTCAACAAACCTTAGTGATACTTGCGGTTTGGTTTGGTTTGGTTCGGTTTTAGAAATCAAAACCGCGAACCGAACCGAACCGCGCGATGCATTGAAAAAAAGAACCGAACAAAATCTATCAAAAGCGGTTTTTTGCGGTTTTCGGTTTTGTTCGGTTCGGTTTGCGATTTCCCTATTGGTTTGGTTCAGTTTTGACCCCTACCTCCAAACTCCTTTTGTCGAGGATTTCTTTACTCACCCTTCATATGATAGATTTTTTTTCTTCATATAGAGTGTCACTTTGTTTCCAATTTATTCATTGACTTTTAGAAATATAATAAATAGTCTTTAAATAATTTTAAATCTATTAAATTAGTTTCTTAAATAATCTTAAAATATGAGAAAAAATGATAGTTGATGGACTAATTTGATAAATTTAACATAGTTTAGAGAATATTTTAGTGTATTTCTATAGTTCAGGATCAAATTAGAAAGAGAGAGTGATGGTATATAAACCAAATTGAGGGTTTACCCATTTTTTTATTGTTATTTCTTTGTAACTTGTAAGAAAATATTTAGCAATATATTATTTATATTAAAAAAAAAATTTAATATACCATTTATTTAATTAATTTAAACCCCAAAAAATATTTATAAAATGAATAGTTCTATCTTACTAATGTGATTCAGTGATATGATAAATAGAGATGACAATGGGGCAGGGCAGGGGCAGGACAAATATTTGACACCTCAACATTTTACAAACAGAGCTAGTAACATAATAATTAAAAAGAAAATGATAATATTGAATGATAGGCATTTATATATTCCTTAAAAATACTATATTGTTTTGAATCGAAAATAAAAAGCCAAATATATATATATATATATATATATATATATATATATATATATATATATATATATATATATATATAAATATTTTATAACTAATATAGTATATTTAAAGCGGAAACTAATTAAACATGGGCTTTTTTTTTTTTTCTCTCACCCTCCTATTCTCTCTTACACCCCATAACCTAAAAAAACCCAAAATGGTATTTCGGATTTCTTGTAAATCAGAAATACCCCTATTTTGAACCAGAATTACCTTTTTAGAGGTAATTAAATTTTAATTTTTTTTAAAAGTTTGTATATTAAATTAAAATTTACACGTGTTTTATTTTTAAAATACGATACGAACGATTTACGATTTAGTCGTAGATCGTGTTTGGCCGAGTGGTGAAGTGGAAGTGGAAAAGGAGGCCGAGTTCCTAAGAGGAGGCCGATCTTGAAGAGTTTTAATTTTTTTAAAAGTTTGTATATTAAATTAAAATTTACAGCGTTTTATTTTAAAATACGATGCTAAAGTCGAGCGAGTTTGCAAGATTTAAAATCAATCCTTTTATTTGGTTAACAATCGTCCATTGAGGAGGTGTATTGTGACCTTTGATGAACAGAGAAAAGGTGAGGTTATGATAGACCAACCATTTGGCGATTTAGTTGAGTCCAAACCTCATTTTAACAAAGCGATGTTAATCATTGACATCACCTTTGAAGCTCACGAGAAGAAAAAATAACAACGAAGATAAGTAGCGGTTGGAGGTCGAGGCGAGCTTGCCGAGAAGTCACCGGATCATTTATCTGTTAGCTACATCCACGTATGAGATCGGGCGATAATAACCTTTGAACGTGTTTAGCGATTTCGCGTCTCATTGTTGATCTTGGTGAATGCGACAATGGATCTTACCACACGATCGTTGTTCCTCCATGGATGAATTTACGAGAATTCACGAATGAGTGATAGTAGAAGAGCTCATGAAGAAGGAAGTGATGTCGACGTCGTCGTTGATGTAAAAGTGAACTGAACTAAAGTTTGATGCCGAACTAAAGGAAGAAGCGCCGAGCGAGGTGAAAAAGGACGGCGAATCTAAATTTAAGGCCTGGTCGAACTTCGAGGTTGGTGATGGAGGTTATTATTGAGTTTAGAAAGATCTTGGTGACGTAACCAGTTGGGTTGAAGCAATTTGAAGAATGAAGTCTGCGGATCAGAGGTTAGCATCCCGGTGTGGTGGGCAGCCTCGATGGTGAAAGATTGAGATCGGACACATCTCGATGATGACATGATTGGGGCCGGTAACTCAGCACGAGATAGTGAGTCTTGGATTGGATATTGGCACTCTTGATGAAATGGAAGGAAGTTTACCAAGATTTTATGCACGATTGAAGAAGTGACCTCATCACGCTTGATCTTGGTGTTGAAACAGGGCTTGCGGTTATTTGTTTCAAAATGTGAACAATCCTGAACTAGTCTTTGAAATGAAGAATCGAGTTGTAATGTCCGCCAGTCATTTCGACTCTCTGAAGAACGGTCGAATACAGATTAGAAGATCAGGAGAGTGGCCGTTGAAATTTGCATTTTCTTCAGAGCATTGAAATATATTTGTTCGTTGTTCGAAGGGCCTTGAGTCGATTGATGTAAAACATAATTGGGACAGAGGTAAATTAAGAGAAGCTATTCTTTCCATTGGTGAATCAAATGGACAAAAAGTTTAGGCCTCCACGATGATTTCCACCAATCAAGCATTGAAGAAGTGATCTAGAATTTCCATACTCATTCAAGAACACCGATTATTGTTATTTTCCTTGAATTCGATTTTGAAATAGATTCGATGGTTTATCTTGCCCACTGCACGCAAATGGACTTGGAAGTTTACCAAGATTTGATCTTGCACGATACTTAGAAATAAATTTAAGCGAGTCTATTTATCAGACGATTATTTAGATCGAGCATTTTCTTCCGACATTGAAATATATTTGTGGGATCATCGATTCCATGGTGAATCAAATGGAAGCCGATGATTTTTAAGAAGATCTAGAATTTCCAAAAACTTGAATCAGGTTTATTAATCTTATTGAAATAAATTTAAGTCTAGTCTATTTATACGAGATTGATCATCGATTAGGAATGATAATTTGACTATATAGGTTTAGTTGATATTTTTGTTTCTGAATAGAGAAACCGGGTTGAAAGCTATACCACCCCGCTTTGATCTCGCTTTTGTGATGTGGAATGCTTTGAAAAAGCTAAATCTAAAGCGAGATCAAATAACGACGTCAATTTATAATTCTTTGAAAAAGCCGAGTCTATTGATAAGTGATCGAATCACGTAATACCAGAATATTTGCCTTGAAAAAGCCGGAGTCTATTGATAAGTGATCAAATCATGTCATATCGGAATGAATTGCTTTAAAAAGCAGTCTATTGATAAGTGATCAAATCATGTCATATCGGAATATTTGCTTTAAAAAGCCAGTCTATTGATAAGTGATGAAATCATGTCATATCGGAATAATTTGCCTTGAAAAAGCGAAGTATCATCAATTATCTTTGCCTTAGCATACTCTGTGTTAACTCTGTAAAAAAGAGACCAAACCAAACTCTAGAGAAACATGTTTTCTTTGTTTAGAGCATTGATGTGAGGTTAGCCAATAAATGAATATCAAGCGTGAGTGGGTACATTGTTCATCTTGTCATGTACGAAAAAGAATGTCACAAGTAGTAGTGTAGCGGTGCCATATACAAAGAATATTAGCACCCAATATGGTAATAACAAAAAGTAATATCGGTGAATGATTATGCCTCCATTATTCTAGTGTTTATTAAATGAAGAATAGAACACGGATGTAGAATCTTTCATCGAGGTTAGATAGCAATTGATTTCGGTCCGTGCATATGTTAACGCGGTGATCTCATCATCTAGGAAACCTCCATGTCGTCTACGGTGTGGTGAGTTGAACTAAAAGTTCGATGTCGGTTATCCTCTTATAAGGAATCACTCACTGCATTTGAAAACTCGGGAATGTTCTTGGCGTGGTATTTAGATAAATGTTTGAAACTCTATTTTATATAGAGTTATTCAAGTCTTTACTTAGATAAATGTTTAATGCAATAAACTTGTAAATACAATAAAAGAG
Organism: Oxytropis ochrocephala; assembly: GCA_020916435.1. Lineage (NCBI taxonomy): Eukaryota > Viridiplantae > Streptophyta > Magnoliopsida > Fabales > Fabaceae > Oxytropis > Oxytropis ochrocephala. Next base: position 107,141,544 of record CM037091.1, on the reverse strand, counting down.
ATGAAAATCATAAAATACATTATCAAGGAGATAGAAGTTCAATTTATATACAAATTGGTATGTTTGATATGTTTGTTGAGTACTTTTGCGGTCTGTGATTTTGCATTAAGTGCTTAAGCATCGAGTGCTTAAGCACCAAAGCATGCTGGTGAAGCATGCGGTGAAGCAAGTAAGCACAAGACCCCACATTGGAAGCACCTCGATTTGATTTCGTTCTAATGAGCCTTGCTGGCCTCTCTACTAGCTCGGTGATCACATGGAATCAATTATCAAGTTACCAAAGAAGTCATCTATGGGATAAAAACAACAAACATCATCATTACACCAAGCCAAATGTCATCAACTAATTGGACCCCTTCAAAAGGAATGTTTCCCACTCAAAGGAATGTTTCCCATTCAAAGTGACAACAATTGACACCTGCAAAATAACTAGGATAAGTCACATGATGGTCAAAGAAAACTTCACAAGCAAGCAAAGAAGTCAAATACTTGAAGACAAAGAAACCCTCCATGGAAGGAAATCTCCTACTTCTATAAATAGGACTCTTTCATCTCTTGTAAAGGAAGATAAGAAAAATATATAGATTACCATATAGATACAATAGTAGTTTTAGATTAAAGTTCATCTTGTTCTTCATTTTATTTCCAAGTCTTTTTACTTCACTTTGATTACTACAAACTTAAGAGGAAGGTAAGAAGGAATTGACATCTCTATTCTTCACTTCTTCCTAGTTGAGAATCAAGTGTTCTTCATTAATATTAAGTTCTTATTTCATGTTCTTCATCTTACTCTTTATTTACTTTCTTGTTATTTAATTTCTTGCAAGACTTGTCCAATCAAGCAATTTACTTTCTTGCAAGACTTGTCCATTCAAGCAATTTACTTTTAAGCAATTTACATTCCCAAGCTATTTACAATGCTTTCTTTACTTGCTTTGTTTAATTACTTTATGTGGAATGATGATGAGCTAAATTCCTTAGTTGGGATGCTCTAGTCATATGATGAACTCGTGAGAACTATTGTGTTGTCCAAAAGGGTGTGTCTCAACTTACTAGTTCTTGTACTTGAATTAAACTTGTTTTAAGGTTAACTTAGAACAAGTGGGGAGTTGTATTTACAAGAGATTGACTTACAACTAGATCTCAAGAACTAGAAGCAAAGGCAAGTGTTTATTTAAGTCTTTAATGAGAAATTTGTTTTCCACAAAGTCAAACAGTAATTCCATGCTAATTCAAAAGTAATTAGCATAGTCTTTGTTCATGTGTGGGGTTTTACTAAGGAAAGCGAGTAAGGAATTTGAACCACTTGAAAGGAGGCGAGGAGTTTGCAATTTACTTTTAAGCAATTTACATTCCCAAGCTATTTTTCCTTTTGGGATGCTCTAGTCATATGATGAACTCGTGAGAACTAAAAAAACAAAGGGTTTATTGAGTTCTTGCTTGTCACTTGTTTTAAGGTTAACAACTGGGGAGTTGTATTTACAAGAGATTGACTTACAACTAGATCTCAAGAATAGAAGCAAAGGCAAGTGTATCTACACTTTAAGTGATGTAAAGCATGCTAATTCAAAAGTAATTAGCATAGTCTTTGTTCATGTGTGTGGGTTTTTACTAAGTGGAAAGGTGCTCAGGGAGTTTGACATAGCCCTTTTTGCATCGCAAAAAAACAAGGGTTTATTGAGCTTGACCCTAACATTCTCACAAGTGAACTCATGTGGTCAAGCACCGAAAAGAAAAGCATCTCACAAGGAACTCTGGTAAATTACATCTCTCTTAAATTACACAATGTATTTAAATTCTGCTTTTTCTATATTCCAAAAAAACCAACCACAAATCTACGAATAGTTGTAGACACACTAGTTTACCTATGCTAAACAAACACATTAAAAATTAGTCAATCCTCGTAGGAGCGATCTTTACTTACTCTTTATTACTTGTTTGTATTTGTGTATACTTGCACATGCTTATTTCACACACCAAGTACCTTGGTTCCAAACTCCCCAAAACAAAGCAGATTAGCATCAAGTGTAAATAGATTAATAATTGGATAATCAAGTGATTAAATTTCTTTGTGTTGGAAAAGAATTATGAGGAAATGGGCCTGTTGTGTTGTCGTTCCTGAAGCCCAAAAGCATAACCCGCTGGCGATAGGAAATGAGCATCACTAGCCATTTGAAGAGTCGATGACATCATAGTTTTGAAGCATTTCGGCGTGGAGAAACGTCTTGAAGATCAAGACAAAGATCGGGGAAAAAGTCCTACAAGCATTTTGGCCGATGTTGGTGACGTCGGATGTGCGATTCATCGAAATTGATTGTTTGAGTCCTTTCGAGATGCATCCGAAACTAACGACTTTGTAGAGGAGTCATGGATTCTAGCGTCACGAAACAAGCTCATCATGTTGTACTTTGATGAAGTTAACAAGTTCTTTGTTTTGAAGAGGATTTCTCAAGATTCTTTGAGAGGATTTCAATTATGTCGTTGATTAACGGAACGGGAAGAAATTGGGGATCTTGACAATTAGAATTGTAAATCGATTTGGTTCCGAATTAACTTCGATCGTTGTAGTCCGAGATTGAATTGAATCCGAGACCGAAGTTGTATTCCGAGATAGAATCATTCTCACGTGGCTACCTTAGAGTGCGAGCGCTAAGCTTTATAGATGGAGTGCTGAATTCAAGATCCGGATGTCTCGCGCTCACGAGATTGATTTGGAAATGATGTCGATTAATATCTCGGTTAGCATCTTTGCTAAACTTGAAGCTAAGTCTATATTGTAATATTATATTTGCCCAAGGTCGGATGTTAGAATGAGATGCCGAGGTGGGCGTGAAGTGGGCCTCACCACATTTCTTCTAACACACTTGAGGTCGGTCTCTCCCACGGCCGGTCCCAAAGTGTTGAATTGGCCAAACTTCTAGCTTCAAGACTTGTGGACATCACAATGCCCATCTATCAAGGTTGGCTCTTTGATTTCTCCCAATTAGTGGTAAATGGATGCCCGAAGACACGATGTAGCAAAATGAACTCGTGTTACTTACACAAGATAAACGCCAACGCTACACTTTGCATCGGAAGAATTGGCACGCGGAACTTTGGCAAAGTCAAGTTGTTGTTGGAACCGATATCGCGGCCGTTTGTTAGGTGAAGTGAATGATCGGCATTGCGGTTTCAGGCGTGAAGATGAGGACGAAACCAGTTGAGCGAATCACAATATTGAACCCATTGCATATATCGAGAATTTTCTTATGTCGGCATTGAACAGGGGACCGAGTATGACTAAATAGATAGAGAGCCTTGAGTCCGACTTTTCTTTGGTCCATTTTCGAGATATCGACTCGGATTTAGATGACAAGGAGAGAGGTCGCTTTGTCCTTAGTGAAGGCGAAGAGGTCGCCATTATCGATCGAAAAGAAGGTGAAAGTAATTAAGTTCAAGTTACTCCCACTTTGTGGTCGCCAATGTTCATGCATCGTATCTAAGCGGTCGATCGATCCTAGATAGTAGGTAGGAGATGAGATTGATCAGTAACGGTTTCGGCTGAGGTTGATGTTCCGAGCTTGAAGAGGAGGCCGATCTTGAAGTGGCCGATCTTGAAGTGGCCGAATTGGAAGTGGCCAGAGCTTGAAGTGGCCGAGCCGAGGTGAGGTTTGAGTGGAAGTGGCCGAGCTGAGGTGAGCTGAGCTGGAAGTGGCCGAAGTGGAGTGAGTTGGTGGAAGTGGCCGGTGAGGTGAGCTAATTTGGAAGTGGCTGGAAGCTGGAAGTGGCCGAGCTGAGGTGAGCTAAGCTTGGAAGTGGGCCGAAGTGAGAGTGAGCTGTTCGGAAGTGGCCGAATGGAAGTGGCCGAGCCGAGCATATGGATGTGAAGAACAACGATGACGTTCGAGTAATGATTGACCGTTTTGACATATTTCGGATCACGAGTCCTATCGGGTTGTATATCGAAACCGAAGGACCGTTCTTTGAGGTCCTTCGACGTCTCCAACCACCATCTCACTAATTTCTACCGTCTTTTCATTTTCTTTGTTCTTTGTGTTTTGTTGTTTCCGTTCAGAATTTTCATGTATTATTTCGTTTCGTCATCAAAAATGCGTCTTTAATTAATTTTAATTTGTTTTTAATTAATTTTAATTTGTTTTTAATTAATTTTATTTTTTTGTGGGGGGTTTGTGGTTTTAGGAATTACAAAAAGCGAGGTAATTAGGTTCACATACCGAATTACCTATTCTCTAATGGTCCAAAATTAAACCCTACCGAATTACCTATTCTCTAAGGTAATTCCGAAATTTTCACTATTGCTAGGAACTTTTGTTCGAAACAGTATTTATGGGGTGGGAGTGATAATGAGGGGTTGTAAAAAAAGCCTTAAACATGGTGATGGAGTTACATCCATCACATTTTTTTTTTCACAATTAAGACACGTGTTTTTGTTGGAGAAAAAGAGAGAAAACGACAATACGAATAAAATAAAGAAATTAGGTAAATAATTAATTAACATGTTCCCAAATAGCTACAAATGCATGATAAAAAATAATAATAAATATAATGCAAAAATGAACATATAAACATAAAACATTAAACCAGTAAGATATTTCATTGGAATAGTAACAACTGAACTCAAATATGAATAAGACATAAGAGGTCGGGTGTTAGAGAACAATATCTATTTAATTCCATATGTAGAAGAGAAACTTGGGTAGTGGCTACCTGGGTCTCGTCATGAGCGTTAAAAGACACGTGTGGGTCAAAGAGTTCATATTTTGGGGAGCGCGCACATGATCGGTCTTGTGCAAACTCGACCACCATCTATCATGGCACACCATATCATAACGAAAGCAATAAATAAAATTAGGGCTCTGTTTACGCCCAAAAATTTAAAGCCTCCGTTGAGGAAGGGCTTAGCTAAACTTGAAGGTTTAGTCAAACTAGCAAGGGAGCCGAGTGACATTTCAGTCGAATGGAGGCTAACTAATTCAAAGATTGAGATAAAAGGAAAACGTGTAACACGTGGTTAATGGAAAATGGAGCTAATAAGGGTCCCCACGGAATAATATGAATATTGGAGTTGTATGCAAAAGATGGGGGAATTGCTCCTAAATTCAAGGATAGTGGATATGACGCTCAAAGAGATGTCTCGAAGAGGTTATTTGCGGAAGACAAAGAACATGGCACGTTAGTGGATGTTTTTTTAGCCGAATAACTACTATAGGTTGAAGCGTAATTAGTTATTAGCCAGAGTTAATAGCCAATAGAGACTAGGCTAAGACTATACTTGTATATACAACGTTTGTAAATATGTTTAGACACACATCATGTGGTACAATGATGCTGAAACAGAGCAGCCTATGGTAATGACACATTCTTCATTGGGCAACACATCTTTATATATACATCTTGATGTAGTCTCCATGTGGGACCTACATCAAAAATTCCCTCCAAAATTCCCCCCTCCCCTCCCCTCCCTTTTGGCGCCAAACCCTCTACCCCCCCCACCCACCACCCCCCTTAATAACGAATTTTATTTTAAAAAAGTTAATTTTGTAACAAAATATAAAATTGATTTTGTGCCAAAATATGTATAGTGTGTCGCTAAGTAGTGTTTTTTGGGTTGACTTAGGATTCAGAAATAAATTTAGATTGTACAAATATACAAAGTTTGTTTCTAACTACTTGGTTTGGTCAGACCAAAAAATAATTTACTGTCAAAAAACGTAAAGTACAACATTAGGTAGTGTGTTGAGGTTACTTTGGCGTTCGAAAATATTGTTTAATATGGGCTAACCATTTACTCTAACTTTAACACAAATTATTTTTTGTTCGACAGTTTGTTGTCCATTGTCCTACTACGAAACACTTTCATCTTTGCAAATATATGCTCATATTTTTTTGTACAACCTGACTTAAACAACATCTCAATAACTTCTATCTTCGTTCTAAAATTTTTCATAAAATAACAAAACTATTACAATCTTTATAGTCTATAACTATTTTTACATGTATGCCATTTGAAAAATTAATTTTAGTTTCATAATAATCATGCCACATAACTTAAGCTTTGTCTTTAATATAAACTAAATCATTGCCCCCTCTCTCCATAGAACCTGAAGCATTGGTCCCGTCCATCGAACGGATCACCGTACTAGTTGATATATAAGGATACATGACATCGTGTATCAGGTGTCTCAACAGTTGGCTCGAATAGTGAACACAATGAGATCCAACAAGCTAGATAAATAGAAGCAAAAGTTGTCGATTATGGAGAGAGTTCGCCTACATCAACCACACCTTGTATGGGAATTGTTCCTAATCAAGTCGGGGTTGGCAGATCCATGTCAGGCCAATCCAACTACAAATAACTAAGTACTTCCTAGTCCAATGTTCCCTAAGCCAAGTAATTTTTCCAATGCTAACCCGGGGGTAGGCCTTGGTAAACATTACATCTAACATCACTAATCTTCAATGTGGGCAGGTACAAATGGCTAGAAGGTCACTTGAACCAATGAGACAAATTGATATATATATATATATATATATATATATATATATATATATATATATATATATATATATATATATATATATATATATATATATATGTTGTTGGATCATCATAATGTACAAACATGTGGGATCCTATGCAGGTGAACGATCCACCATACACTAGGGGAAAACCTTTAGTCCTATAGGGAATCAATTGGGGCATAATGCTGGCTATGCAGCTCAGTAGACACATGCATAATACATATCTAACTCGACTAACCCACCAACTCTATACCTGACTAAACAATTTTCCATTGGGTTCAAATACACCCCAAATGGTAGTTGGGACCTATGGCGAGTAGACATGGAATGCTATTCCACCTTACAAATCCAATCAACCAGCCATTATAAAAACTTACATTGGTAATCCTATGGACATTAGCAGTGAGCAGATATGGGCCAATGACCCACCAATGGTGCGCCCAATTAAGAAACCACAATGCCCCAAACCAACCTTGGTACCCAATAGTTTCGGCCTATTAGAGGCCACCTGGGACCCAATTATTGGACTCCTAATGTGATAGTTGTTACCATCAAGAAATACTTTGGTATCTAGTTAATGTGTTTTGATAGACCTATGTACAAGAAGGCATATCCTAAATGGGTTGATAGGTTGGTACCTATACCCACGGGGTATAAGACCCATTACTTTGCCACTTTTCTTGGAGAAGATGGAAAATCAACTATGGAGCACAAGTGCAAGTTCGTTACACAATGTGGAGAGGGGAATCAAAATGAATCCCACAAATTATAGTTATTCCCACTATCATTGACGGTAAAACTCTTCACCTGGTACTCTTCATTACCACCAAACCAAATCCAAATTTGGGAAAATATGGAGAGATCCTTCCACGACAGTTTCTATTGGTCACAATCTGGGTAACAACGATCGATCTCATGAATTTGAGACAAAAGATTGGTGAATTAGCGACATATTTCATTAAGAGGTTCAGAAAGGCATCAGGAAAGTGCTCTGTCCAATTCCATGAGACAAAGTATGTTGCTGTTAGTGGAATGCATCCACAGTTCAAGGAGAAGTTGGTGGGACAGACTTATTTTGAATGGGATGGATTAACAACTAGGGTCAACTCATGGAAAGCCTCAACTGGTGTCTGTAGTCGATGTTGAGGGACCCGATGATGAGTTAGTCAAAGCCACCACAGACATCATGGCAGTCGAGATATTAAAAGGGAAAACCTATACTTGTAAAAAAAACATATTTGTAGGGATGAAACATCTATTTAAACCTAATATTAATCATTTGGCTACATTGATGATGTGTTAAGTTTTTATATTATGAAAGAAAAACTATTTTATTTATATAATGATTAAGCAAACAATTTTAGGGAAGAAACAAACGAAAAACCAATCTAATCCAATTTTGGATCAAATGGTTTTTCCCCCAAAAATTGATCTAATCTAATCCGCGAACATTCAATGTATTGAAAGCAAAATTATTAAACCCAGACCGAGAGATCCTATCGGCCTGGGTGAGTAAGGGGCAAGAGATGTATGTGACTCGGTATGGTATGACCCAATCGAGTTTGCGTTCGAACCGATGACCCAACTGATTGAACTAGTGACCCGAACATACTAGTGACCCAACGGGTTCGAACCCTTTTTTTGTTTTCTTCTTCAAAATGATATTTTTTTAATAACCAAATCATGCAGTTCAACTAATGATACACCGGCCTGGGTTTAATAAGGCAGATTGAAATTTGAAAATCGAAACTTAGCTCAATAATAATTGAAGAAACTCAACTGACAAATGAAGATTTACAACTTTTTTCCCCGACTAGACGAGGATTCACAACTAGGAAGAGTAGAACACGAATATAAACTCAACTTTTATTCCACAATGAAAAACTAATTGATAATATATAATTAAGCGCCCTTCTTATATTTAGTGTTTTTTTTTGTTGTCAAAAGCCCTTCCTATTTTATTTCAATACATCTAAAACACCAAAATCAAACTTATGTTACTATATATTATTAGAATCATGTATATGTATGTGTCTACTTGTTGAAGACACATCCTTAACATAACTCCTAGAACACACAGAATCATGAAATACCACAAAACCTTATGGACCTTAAAACCAGCTGAAGAATAGTTTGGCTCTTCAGCATTTCTATCACACTCTCTCCTTCATGGCTGTGGTTACAAAGGCCAATGGTCACATTCACAAGCTTCACAATGAGTGCTTGCATTGCTGCTGGTTGAGTAAATCTCAGCCTTCCGTATAAATCTGATCCAGCTAACTGTAATAGGAGACATCACAATGCAAATGTGTAGGGAAACAAAAGAATATACAATACAAAGTATTAGAGATAAAACTCGTACCAATTCAAGAAATTGTTGTCAAGTGTTTTGACATGATAATTGATCATTTGTTTGATTCTTAACATCATTTACTGCAGTAGTATCTGTTGGCTTGTTCTTTGCATCATACAATGAAAATGCCTTCCTCTATACCATATAAAAAGATGAAATGTTAAAATCTTAGATTCAAATATATAAAAGGCCTTCCCCTAAATCAATTACTTCCTCCGAATTAAATTAATAGAAAAAAATTCATATTGATTAAGAACAATACTTAAGTTCATTTTCTTAATCCACACACACAAGTGTGGTGAGTTCGAACTCACGCGATGATAACAATTTCTGCATTTGTGAGTTGAGCGAGGCCCGTCGTATGACATTTGCTAGCCTAAGTTCATTTAATTTTCTTGATTTCACACAAAAAATAACTATAATTATTTTTTTTTTGAAGCAATAACTATAATTTTTTTTTGACAAACTATAATTATTAAACTACCCTTAATTATAATAATCCTCAAATTTGAATTTGCACATATTTCTTGGAAGCATTTTTTTTTCTATAGAGGTAATGACAAGTACTACTTATAAATTCACGGGTAAAATGGAGATTTCAAGTTCGAACTCGGGTAACCACGAAAAATATTCATCCTAACCACGTCTACATTTGCTTTAATGTGTTGAATGTGTGTAAAATGATGATTGAGATTTGTTTTGAAACTTACCATGGGCTCAGAGTCAGGGCTAGACAAGTTGACAGTGAGGTTTTTCATTAACAACAGTACCTGTACAAAATCACCAAATATATGTAAATCATTTCTGACTCAGAAGATACTAAAAAAAATTATCTTCTGAAAGAATTTTGAACTAAATTATTTAATTCATGTCTTTTAATTTAATTCAGTGATAACAAAAATAAGTTAAATTCAACTCACAGTTTCAAAATTGATAGGATCCATTTCCTTCAGCTTTTGGGCATGGTCTTTAGTATCTGGATCAAAAACACTTCCAATGAAGGTATAAACTTCAGCAAAATCTGGCAAAGCTGTTCAAATTTTTGGTTGAAATGAAACAAACATCACCACTTACTAAATCTCATTATGGATAATAATTGAACACAAATATAAAACAAAAATCACCACTAGGATAGGACGAGTTCTCTGCTGCGCGCAGAATGGTTCTACGCAAAACCATTCTACTCGTTGCAGAGAATCCGAATCCCCACTAAGATGATTACCATGTAGCTTCGGGATCTGTTTTCCTTGAATTGACATCTCATTAGCAGAGTTCTCAACACCACTAAGATTGGTATTGCCAATTTGTGTTATCCCCTTAGATCCAATATCAGCTGAATCAGTAACGTAATATAGCATTATAAATAGTAGAATGTTCCATTTAGTATTTAGTACAATAATGTCATACTCTTAAGTCTTAACTCTTCACCTCAAAACAAACAAACAACAATATTAAAAAGAAGAATGAATAGAGTCGTCAAATTAGGCTGCCTTTGCTCGATCGGTCAAAATGCAACAATTGGATAGACAGAAGGGTTGGGAATAGGTTGGGCCGAACTAAACTTTGTTTGGCCTGAGTCTGACTTGCGTTGAGCGTGTTAGGCCTGAGTCTGGCCGGTGGCCTGTGATAGGCCGACTTTTGGAGGCCTGGCCTGGCCTGGCATTTTACCAAGCCTGACAATGACTGAAAACTTGTTTAAAAGTCTATTTCACCAAAAATTTTGAGAAAAATGACAATCTTTAAGTGGTATAAACTTTTTGGTATAAAGTGGTGTAAACTTTGTAAATAGACTAATAAGCTATTAGATATTTAGATTAATGAGATTAAGATGTAACAAAATCTTTTAGAGACTCATCTTTATGGGACATTCTGTTTAAATTTTATTTTATAATAACACCTTTAGATATGCCAAAAATTGATATAGGCAAACATTTTAAGTAAAAAAAATGTAAGCAAATTTATAATTTAACAGAAAGTAAAAAATTAAATATGATAATAGTAGTAATAGAAAATAATATTTATATTTACATAAGTAAGCCGGTCTGATAGGCCTAGAAGGATTTTTTGATGGCCTGTAACCTAACCTTTTTACCTAAATAGGCTTTTAAAAAAGCCTTGGTCTTATTTATTTAGAAAAAAGTCTGGTCTGACCTGGACCTGATGTAGGCTCTAGGCCCATGTAGGCCGTCTTGGCCTATTCCCACCCCCTGGGCAGAACCAATCCATACATTTATTAGACTGTATTTTTTTAGACCAATCCAGTACAAAACACTGAATCATTGGGTCGACCTGACTTTATAAAATAGAAAACTACAATAGATATTTAGAAGACTTTAAAGAAGTCAAGTCTTCACATTAAAAAGATGTATAATTTGAGTTGTCAAATAGAGTCGTCCGTCCTGTTTCAATAAACCAAAATTATTAAAAATTGGTCTAGGAGGGTCGGTCCATGTATCTATTGGACAATATCTTTCATAGGAGCCCAACTCAAAATACCGAGTCATTAGGTCGGCTTGATTTTTTAATTAAAGAAACTACAAAAAATATTTGAAAAGCTTAAAAAATTGAGCCCAATATCAGGCTCGACTGGCCAATTGGATCACGCCAAAATGGCGTAATTTTTTTCGGATCTCATTTAGTAAGCTCAATCCAACCTAAAACCTAAAACATCGAGTCATCGGGCCGATTCGTTAGACCAGATCAAAATTTACAGTTATAAGTATGATACATGCCTTCATTTCCATGAAGATTGGTGAGTTCATCTTGATATGGGCCATATGGCATGGGTTTGTTGGATCCATCGTTCATGATGAGCACAGAATTTTCATCCCATGGGGCATACCCTGGTGGAAGGGCATTAGTGGAACAAACATGTGCCAAGTATGCTGGCAATGGCATCAAAACTGCAATTCCAGTAAATAAATAATTAAAAAAAACATGTGAAGAATATACATTTTGTGCCTTTAATATATAATTAAAATTAATATTAAATACAAGAACATAATAATAGTAAGAAATAGAAACAAACCATTTTTAACTTCCTTTTGAGGGTATGGATGAGAAGCTTTGCGTTTAGGACGAGGAGGTGGCACGTGTGCTGATGTACCATTCTTTTGAACTTTCAAGAAGTACTTCTGTGCATGACTTCTAATCTGTAAAAAATAATTATAATTATTCCTATAAATGAGAGATATACATAATGGCATAGCAGAATAAAAAATAAAAAATAAACAGAAATGTAGGGTGGAATTTTTCTAACCTGAATAACAGTTTTTGAACCTACAAAATCTTCAATTTTCTTCCAATCTCTGTCAAATCTAAGAAAATTGAAGGCTACATTTAAAGGCCACATTCAAATATGATCCAATTTTTTTTTTTTGTGCACTTTTTCTATTCAAATATGACTCACAATTGAAGAGCTTCAAGAAATTTGTCATGTTCTTCTTCAGACCAGCTTTCCCTAGACTTTGTAATAGTGTAAGGTTTTCTTACTTTCTTGCTAGAACCATTGGAGGAAGTTGATGGAACCATTGCCATTGATTGAGAAGAATTTGAAGAGTTGCTATTCATGCTAAGAAAAAGAAAGTATAATATGTTCATTGATTAATAAAATATAAGATAATATAATGACATCATCATATATTTATGTTTTGAAGTAACACATAATATATGGAAATTGATTCAAAAATGAAAAATAATAATAATATTTTATACCTGATCAAATTCAAAGGTTTGAAGGCCCAAAAATGGTGATAGGAGAAGGTTATGGTTCCAATAATTTGGCGGCTTTAATGGAAATTGTGGATAAAAAGAAGAGTTGAGAGGGGACAATGTTTTGTGAACATGAAGAAAGGATAGTGAAAGAAAAGAGGTAGTGGGTCCATAACATAACATGAGGATGAAAGTTGAAAAGATTGGTACTATGATGAGTATGAATCACAACCACAAGACCTAAAACCAATTGCTTTTATTCCAAAATTCCAATAGTTCTACATGAAATTTGAGGCTGAAAATAATTTCATTTGTTCATCTACCAAAAATATAAAATATGAAGAAATATAGCAACAATTTATTAATATAACTACACTTTTTTTTTATTTAGCTAACTATTTTTGGGGTCAACATTTAGCTAACTTTCTAAGCAAACTTTGACAACTAGCCTTATTACGACTTGTGCAGCCTAATTATATTGGGTTGTCTGCGCTTTAGCTGAACAGTGATGGGTACAAGGGTTGATTGACTTGATTCATAGAACATGTTCTTTATTATTTTTCTATTATAAATTGATCTATCATTTTTTCACATTTTTGATAAAAACGCTGAGCGCAAGGGGTATTCAACACAAACAAACAAGGAGAAGCGAACCCCCACGCGGAAAGTCGACAAAAAGGAAACTTAGCCCTAGAGATAAAATTAATTGTGTCAACATACCACTCATAAAAATAAAATAAAAAAAAAAAAGACAAGAGAATGACTTACCCCCATCTTTGGAACCATCGCCAAGATAAAGATAAGATCATATATATCTAAAGCTATCCTAAAATCAAGTATGCCTCCTTAGAAATTACAATTGTTCCTCAACTCCCAAATGACCCACATAACAGTATGTCAGATGAGCATCAAACCACGTATACACCTATCTGGACCTCCAATATGAATAAACTGGATGAACAAGGATGGACACTACAAGAATAAGCCTGATTTGCCACAAACTATTGCCTGACACGATTTCCGCGCCAATTTGCGGCGGGTTTTCTACATGACTTGCCACGGAATCAGTAATGAGAAAAGTGTTCGTAAGTTTGGTAAGGATTTGCCACGGACTTTGATAATTTGCCACGGACTTTGATAATTTGCCACGGAAAGTCGTGGCAAACCCGTGGCAAATGTTTGAATCGAAATTAATTAAGGAGTCTAGTCGATCCTCTTTCTTTCACGCTCACTCTCGTTCTCACGCTAAACCCTAACACTCTCACTCTCCTCACCTCACCTCAGGTGCCTCCCTCAACCTCCACGGCACCACCACCACCGCGCCTCCTCAACCTCCTTTGCACCACCACCACCGCGCCTCCTCGACCTCCTGCACCACCACTACGGTGGGAAAAACCCTAACACTCGATCCCCACTTCTCTTCTACAATGCTTGTTCCTTACCGCTCCTAAAATCCAAAACACCACTTCGCCGTTTCAAGCCTTGTCGTCCAACTCTCAGGTTCATCGCCAAACCCTCTCACCTTCGTCGCCAACTCACCGCCATTACGCCGCTTCTTCCCGGAGAATTCGCTGCTTCGTCCTTCTAGTGCGATTCCCCCTTTTCTTTGATTTCGATTTCGATTTCTTTTCTTTTGGAATTTCAAAGTGTGTTTTGTTGACGTTCTTTGTTAATTTTGATTGTGATCTTCTTGTGTTGCTTTGGTTCCTGATTTTGCTTGTTGTATTTGTTATAAATATGTTGCAACTTGCAATGATGTCGTGTTACCATAATTTTGTGATATCATCACTTGCATCTACTTGTTTTTGCATTGTGGCTTGAAACTTATGGTCTATGGTGTTGAGCTTGGAGTACCCTTCACATTAGGTGGATTCTTGTTAATGGCTTCAAAATGGTTTAGCAAGCAAAAGAAGCGAGGGGGTAAATGTGCATGTTCATTTCTTGGTATAATCGCGAATTCTGAGAGGATATAAACTAGAGGTCTTTAATTGGATTGTAGCATCGATCATATGACACTACAATGGAAATTGTGTTTTGATATCTTATAATTATGTCCTTTCATTTGTCTGCAGTGTCATCATTTTGGCTTGAATGTCACTACTTTCTAAACCTATGCATATTTGCATCGGTGGCTAAAAGCATTCCTCGTTTATTCCTCTCTTGCCTAAATTTGTACAATTCCCTTGTGTCTCTTACCTAGATTTTCCTTTTTGAGTCCTCTCTTTGAGATGTTTTAAGGTTAGGTGTTTGTTTTCTAGTTGTTAGGTGAGAGGGCTTGTAAGCCTTTTCAATTTGTATTTTTGTCTCTTTTGAAGCTAAGTTGGTGTATCTATTTTCAAGCTTTGTAGCAAATGATTTGGTTCTTGAAGTGATGTAGCATTTGAACATGTTGATATTTCCTCCAATGCCCTGTATAAGTAGTACTCCACTATTATGCTATTTTCAAGAAAATTTATTGCTATGCTTTTTGAGCAGCGCTTTATTCTCTATTTAGGTCACACGGAGGTCCATTCAGGAGCGGAACCTTTCATCTCTCTCGAGGTCTAACTTTGCTAGGTACTAAATTCGTACTTTTCTCTTTATCGTTTTTCTTTCCTTGTGCCTTTTTTGGTACTTTTCCCTTTCATTTTTCATCGACGGTTATCAAAGTTTGAATCTTTATTTACTCTGTCTGCGAACCACTAGTCGATTTTTTATGCGAGTTCTCTATATGGGCTTCTTGGTTATGGCTTTGTCTAAGTTTTGGGTTAAGGAGAGATATTTTTGTTTGTAGTTAAATAAGGAAAGTTATCATGGATAAATCACAGATTTAGAAGTTTCTGCTTGTAAGTTGTAGTATTTCATTCAAATTCCACGGTTACCATTTACGAGAACATAGACATGGTGGTGAAAGTGAAAATCTAGAGGTAGAGGATCTTTGATTGGGAAAGATGGTGACAAGAACATAATAACTATAGGGGTATTGGATTCTGATTTGTATAGCACTCGTGGGAGTGATGCTGAGATGAATGATATGCTCTCTCACGCCTCGTTTTAAGCAAGCTTGCTTTCGTCTTCCCTTCAGTTCCAGAACAACTTCTTCTCTTCGTTGCTCATGGTTTGTAATCTTCTCTGATTTGATTAATTGCTTTTGTGAAACCCTAAAAGTAAGAGAAGATGGTATTTGAATTTGAAACCCTAAACTGTGTTCTATTTGCAGATTTGCTTGATTTTAGTCAAAGTTCTTTGTGTTTGTGTGTTCGATTGTTCCCTGATAAGCTATGATAAGCTATGGCCGTTAATGCTTTATTTGTGTTATAGTAAGGTTTCCCAGCAGGTGATTTTGTGGTTAGCTTATTATGGGTCAAGTATTTTTGGATTAGAAGAAACATAGTTATTATTTTAGTTTCTGCCCAATTCCTGTACCACTCTAAATCTAAATATGTATGCACAAAGTTAATGTGATGTGAATGATTTTTTTTATGTGGCTTTGTTTTGAGCTTCAGGGTTCATGTGTACAACAAAGAGGATTTGGTTTTTTGTTCATTGTCGTACCATGAGACACATGCATTTGTTCGAATAGTCTGAGATACTTGATACAAGGTTGGTAATATATGATTGTTTGTTGTTTTGTTTGATTGTAATGTGGATTCTTGGTTGGAGTGGTTTTTAATGTTTCGATTCATTTTCGTAAAGGAATGGTACATGGGGATTTCTTGAAGGTGTGAAAGTATCTAGTGCACCACCACTAGGACGGTCATGGCAAAGAATGCTTCGTGATAAGGGTGTATTAGAAGTTCTATGCAACTATGTGAGTAATAATTCCCTTGTTTAGCTTTGAACTTGGTAGGTGTCTAATGGAATTAAATAATATAAGTATGTATTTTGTTGCGAGCATCTCCATCTAAAAAGTTTCAACCTTCAAGGCATGTAATTGGCTTTTGTCTGCTTTGTTTTTGTTGAAGTATTGGAGATGCTTGTTGTGACTATTGATGATGATCTTGTCAAGAGAATACTTCCCTTTGTTGTCTCGGGCTTGAGGCCGGTAAGAGGAGCCAGATCACAAGGTTAGAATTCAAGGAAATTCTTTTCATGTACTAAAGCCGATTATACTTAGGCATCATCTAGTAAACTTACATCGATTATCTTAACTTTTAGTCAATAGGCAAAGTAATTTCTTTGAAATCTTTGGATCACATTAAAGTAATTTGCATTTTTGCCTTTTTTAGCTGTTAAGTCGTGATCTGAGATCCATGTACTCTTATTTGTTACTATAGTCCCAAAATGTTGAAATACTTCCAACAAAGGCCCTAGAGGTTTTAAAGGAACTAAGGTAGTGTCCTCAAGTGAATGAATGATTATCCTTGTTTGGTTATTGTTGTTTGTGTTTTATTTGCATGATGATTTATATGATTTGTAAAATCCTTCTTGTCTGAGGACTTGGTCGGGTATTATTAGAATTATCTAAGGAGTTCAACATTGAAAAGTTTCTTGTTGTCTTTGTTGGATTCCACGATTGATCGCGGTGAGAATTCAATGACTTTTGTTACGGAGATATATGTTTTAAGTCGTATTCTATGGAAGCTAGTGTGTTGTCTTTGATTATTACACATTTTGAGTTCTTGAGATGAATATCGTCAAGAAGCTTTCTTTGCCCTTGATAGAAAAGATCCCCATAAATGATTACATTTCATCATGTGGTCACCAAGATCCTATCAACTTGTGTGAAACTATCACAAAAAGGTTGCGAGTCAGCATCTTTGATGCCAGGTGTGTATTCTGATTGTGAATCATAAATATATAGAAGGTTGCGAGTCAGCATCTTTGACATCCACTTAGATTTTATCATCTCTCTCTCTCTCTCTATATATATATATTACATTCAATGTGGATGTCAATTTTGAATGGTTTGCAGGACAAATATCTCAGAAGGAGAGGTGTTGAAGCATACCGCTTCCAATGAGCATGCTGATTCAGCTACTTCTGATGTTGAGGTTGTAATCTGTATTTGTGCTCATTGACTGCAGTGGAGCATTGCATCTTTAGTTAGTTTGTTTCCATTCTATTATTGTCTTTAGTTATTTTGTCTATTATTTTGTTAGTTTGTAGTGGAGCAATGCATCTTTAGTTAGTTTCTACTAATGTTTGTTAGTAGAAGACAATTAGTAATTAAATGTTTTGCACATGAATTGTACTCATTTATTATTGTGGTATTATGTTTTGCTTTATATAAGTTTATTAATTTTGATGTTGGAGCATTTATGTGTTCTGTATGGATATCACTATTAAATAGAATTTGGAGGCATAATTTAATTTTTTTTTAATTTTTTTTTAAATTTGCGACGGATTTGCCACGGAAGGTGTAAGAATTTGCCACGACTTTGCGGCGGAAATTTGCGACGGATTTGCCACGACTTTTATGACGGAAATTTGCACTTGACGGATTTGCCACGGAAAAATTTGCCGCGGATTTGCGACGGAAAAATTTGCCACACGGAAAATCCGTGGCAAAGCGTTCATGACAGCGCTTTGCCACCAAAATTTGTCGTCGCAAATCGCGGGCAAATTCATATTTGCCACGGATATTTGTACATTTGCCACGGGAATGTCCGTGGCAAACCACTGATTTTCTTGTAGTGGGAATGTCTTGTTGTATGACATAAGCGAAGCCCAACCAGCTGACGATAACATACCACATAGTGGAGGAAAATCTGCAACTGCAAAAAAGGTGAAGAGAGAACTTCTGAAAGTCTCCACACAAAATGTAAGAAGCAGCAGCAATATTAGAGATCACTCCTCTACTAAATAGGTTAGTCCGAGTAGGCACTCTATCAAAGAGGAGTTGTCATGACAAAGACAATAACCTTGGAAGGAGCAAAACTCTTCCATACCATGGTTAGTGTCCCAAGCAATTAGTCAGAGAGCCTCACAATCCTAGACATCGACTTAGAGAGAAGATGATATGCAGATGACACTGAGAAAATTTCAGAACCATGACCTGTCCAAACCCAGCTATCCGACACCACAGATAAAGAAAAGGATCCTAAAGGTACAAGGAACTCCCCCAACAAGACCTCCTCCCAAGCAAACAGCTGACCGAGACCCCCTGTCGACCCAAGACCCACAAAAACTAACTAAAACATTAGGGTCAGCAGCCACTGAAAAGAGTCAAGGGATTTTAGATCTAAGAGAAGAATCCCCTAACCAGACATCATGCTAGAATAAGGCAGAATTACCATCCCCACTTTCATCTTAGTATAATCAGAGATCCAATCGCACCCCTGACTACTAATGAAACAGAGATCCTTCCACCAAACAGATGCAGCAGAAGGAATGGACGATTGACCAAAAAGGGTCGACGACCCTATAAGATGACCATACTTCAACACTAGAACTTGCCTCCATAAGGCATCACCACCCATAATAAGCCTCCAGCGCCACTTTCCTAACAAGAAGACATTAAGAACCCTAAGATCCCTCACGTTTAGACCTCCACTGCATTTCATTCATAATAATCGACCAAATACAACTGGGAATGTCAGAGTAAAAGAGAGGACAAACTGTAGATAAAGTCAACCCTGCAATGATGTGAGAAACCTTGTTAGCAATATTTCTCCTAACAAATTCAACTTGCGAGTTGCAACTTATATTAGTGGAAAAAAATCATGGAAACCCGAATAACAATCCCAAAATTGTTATTCGGGGTCACCGAAGAATGAAAAGCATCAACCATTAATTTGACGTCTAGCTCAAAAATCACATCAATATAACCAAAAGACCTAACCCAAGAAATAGCATAATAAAGACCAAGAGCCTCCCCTAACACCACTTCAGTAATCGGAAAAAGCCATTAAGTTTGAGCACAAATAAACATCCACATAGAATCCCTCAAGCACATCTCAATCAGGCCCGGTCATATGCAAGTGCAGGCCTGTGCAATTGCACAGAGCCTCCGCCAAAAAATAATTTATAAGGCCCCATATTTTTTAGGATGTATTTTTTTTATCCCACCACCAATCCCCATACCCCCACATATTACCAAAAATTCGAAAATACCTCTCTCTTTTTATATTTCACATTTTTTTTCACTCACCTCATTTACTCCCCTTAACCTCCGAAGTCAACGCCAATAAATCCACTCGTCGGAAGTATCTTCCAAAAAGGTACTTCCGTTTAATGCTTTTTTTTTTGTATTTTTCTGCTTTTAACGGAATTAACTTAAATCTTTAGTCAATCTTATTTTGTCGTCGGAATTATGATAATTCCGTTGGTTATTATTTTCAAATAAGAATTATATGATAATTCAGTTCGTCTGAATTAACCTAATTCCGCTTTGAAAAATAAAATCAGGCGTAATTAAGTGTAATTCTGTTGTTAAAATATAATTAGGGTCCCACTTTTATTTTTTGCCCAGGGCATCTGTATCGTTTGGGCCGGCCCTGATCCCAACTTCCACCTTATTTTCCTCCTTCGAGAAAGAAGCATTGACGTTGCACTTCACGGAGCTTTAGCCCTGTTCAATTCTAAAAAAAAAATCTAGTCTAACAACGTCGACGCCACTTGTTGAACTACCGAAACGTATTTGCCGTTAATTGTAAAAGAATATAGCTATAGTATAGACGAGAAATCTCTTAAATCTGAACTAAAATAATTAAAAAGAGTTTATTAATTTATATACACAACATGTGTATACACGTTTTACACTATTTACCAATGATTGCATGACATGTTATTAATGAGAAGTTACTCAATTAGTAACTTGATGTGTCATCCCTACCATATGTTGTGATTGATGAATAATATTGTATATTAATTAAACTCAATTAAAAATATTCATTAGTCTGAAATTACAAATTCGCGTAATTGATGAGACATAGAACAAGGAGACACGTGTAATGATGTTATGAAATTTGAGATTCGCAAAAGATAAGGAACTGGTGGAAGAGCCTTCCACGGTTCCTCCATTCCAGTTGCAATCTCTCAATTCATGCTAATGGATGTTCACACACATCTTACAATACCAAGTTTTATATCACGTCGCCTCTCTTCACGTTACCAAACCTCATCCTCCTCTTCTTTTTCTTCCTTCAAAATTCTCTGCTCCAAAAGGGACAATTCAACAAGAAGCAGCGATAACGATAACAAAGGTACCTGTTGTTTTACTATAATGTTTATAATTCATTTACGCAAATCTAATTATATGTTATATGAGAGCATGCCCTGTTTCACAGGTGATAAATCTTCAACAGATTGGGACAAGGCATGGTCAAATTTCAAGAAGCAAGGAAGAAAAACTCTGTTTTCTCAATTTTCACCAGATAAGTATGTGACATGGAATCCTAGACGTTCAGATTTCCCATCTTCTGAAGAGGTTGATCCTATCAAGAGAACTGAGAGATCAAACCTTCAGTTCTGGAATAGTCCCACTTTTACTCTTGGTGGTGCAATTGTAATTGTTTTATTTCTTTTGTTGTATACTATTCTTGCACCAATCAAGTGAAAATATTATTGCTTCATGATCATACAAGATGCAAATTGTTTATTTATTTACTACTGTAATTAAAGGTTTCTTTCTGTGGTTCTATAATTCTATTGCTTCATCAACAAACATGATGACACAATAATGTGTTTTATTTTGATAAAACAGTGGACTTTTTTTATTGGATTGAAAAATATGTAAAAAATAGGTTCCACCGAGAATTGAACTCGGGTTACTGGATTCAGAGTCCAATGTCCTAACCGCTAGACCATGGAACCTCAGTGACAGTCCTTTTTATTTAGAAGATAAATAAATAATTTTCAAAATATTGACAGGGAAGTTTTTTTATTTACATTTGATTCGAAGGAAAGTGACCCTCTCTCGTCACTTATTGATTTGTTATCTACGAGTTCTGTTAATTATCATGTTTGTTATTATGCACTTGGGTGTTCTTCAAATTTAAACATCTAACGTCCTTAATTTCCTTGACTTTTTTTATACAAGATGCACTTAGTGTTAATTAATTAATAATAATCAAAGTGACACTGGTAATACTTAAAGGAACATCTGAGTTCTGTTAATTATCATGTTTGTTATTATGCACTTGGGTGGGTGTTCTTCAAATTTAAACATCTAACGTCCTTAATTTCCTTGACTTTTTTTATACAAGATGCACTTAGTGTTAATTAATTAATAATAATCAAAGTGACACTGGTAATACTTAAAGGAACATCTGTACCAAAAAAATACATAAAGGAACATCAAATAAATTTTAAGGACTAACTGACAATAAAGTTATCTCCTGCGAGAGAGTGAGTAATCTTATTAGCATTTCTCATAGTAAACTTGTCGTGAGAGTTTTAATTAAAAAAAAAAAAAAAGAAAAGAGAGCCTTACAAGTAGATATTAAAGTTCCAAACTCCGCAATAGAAGGATGATTAGAATTAAAGGCATCAACCACACACTTAGCATCCAACTCAAAAATCATGTCCTTGTAGTTTAACTTACGGACCCAATGAATAGCAATGTATAACCCCACTGTCTCTCCTAAGAGGACATCCATAAGAGGAGAAAACCAATGAGTTCTAGCGGCGATAAAGTTACCCACCTCATTGCGTAAGCACTTACCGAAGCCTACCTTATTCTTAGTCGCAGAGAAGGATGCATCTACGTTACATTTGACCCAACCAACGGGTGGCTAGTTGGACCAAGAGTCTGTAGCATGCGAATTAACCCGCAACAATACCATGTAAGTGAGTTTCGCTTCACTCATTAAAGAATTTAGAGTCAGTCCACACAACATTTGAAGCATCTGCGTGTTTATTATCCCAAACACGAGGATTCCTACTAACTCGAGCCTCGACTCGGTTTTTCCTCTTCGCCCTCATGCGATACGTTGGTTTTCTCCAGATCGAATTTAGGAGGTCGGTCTAAAGCCACGAGCATGACCAAACCCGAGCCCGACTCGATCAAGAAAAGTTCACAAAAGGCTAGTTAGACTAGAAAATTTTACTTCATGTACTAAAACCCGGAGAGGCCGAAACCTTTTCGTGCAACAAGAAACAAGATAGACTTACAATCTGAGTTCCAAACAAAAATTTAAAATAAGGTAAAAGTCAAAACCCATAAACCAAAAACACCACAACAAGACGAGCTACTTCAACTAAACTATGTCATCATTTGTCTCAGAATCGATTAGGTTTCCTTCTGCACTCATTTTCGGCTAGGGCTAATCTCCACAAGCCTTAGTTCCACCCCAGGATTAGGAGCAACATTTTGTTCCTAGAAGTCCCAAAACTTTGAAATGCCACATTTGATCAGGTTATATGTCTATTTAGGAAGCTTCTCTTCGGTCGTGACTTACTTGCCAAGATATTGACTTAAATTCCTTATCAACCTATAGCTCTCCTTCTTCACTGCTCTAAACTCGAGGAGGGCTCCCCAGAGACTGAAGAGGATAACTCGAGGAGCATAGTGGACAAATCGAGGAGCACGGTCAACACCAGTCTTCCACTACAGAGAGACATTCGTACTGTCTGCATACGGGTCACATGGAGGCAAAGCCACATTCGACTAGAACACAAAAGAGGGGGATTTGGCAAGGAGTCATTGTCTCGTACCAGAAATAGTGGCCACCTAACTACTTTGGTGGCAGAAGAAGAACACCACTAACATATAAGATAGAACACCGTGGGGATCCCTAGTTTTTTTTTTGAAGCAACCGTGGGGATCCCTAGTTAGTATAAATAGTGCATGCCATTTTTATCTTAAAAAACCACTTTTCCGATATTTGAGAGGTCTCCTAACAAGATTTACCACCTTTGGCGTTGCATCACCCTCACTTTGTAGTTTGTACACAATAACAATTAGGCTAAATACCACTTTTGGTCATTTATCTTTGCTCTAAGTTTCACTTTGATCCTTTATCTTTTTTTTGGTCCGTTTTGGTCCTTTATATTTCATTTTTGTGTCAGTTTGGTCATTTATCTTTATTTTGTTTCATTTTCGTCTTTTATCTTTCATTTATTGTTTCATTTTGGTCATCTTAAAAAAAATTAAAAAAAATGAAGAACACTATGAATGAGCTCAAGAAAACCAATAACACTTTGATTTCTTGTTTCTTGAATAACTCATGCAATACGCGACCAAAATATTCTGTTTAAGAGGACCAAAATGAAACAATAAATGAAAGATAAATGACCAAAATGAAACAAAATAATGATAAAGGACCAAACTGATACAAAAATGAAAGATAAAGGACCAAAACAGACCAAAAAAAAATGACAAAAGTGAAACTTAGAACAAAGATAAAGGACCAAAAATAGTATTTAGACTAACAATTACTAATGTAAACATTTAGCAAATTTTCAAAACAAATTGGTTTTTCTCTCAATTTTTTCCCCACTTGAAAAGTGATTTATTTATTTTTCACACACATAAAAAATCCTATTTGTAGGTGCGATAATGTTCGTAGGGACAATATTGTTCATACCATATACACAACACAAAAATATCCAATCCAATCCAAAACCCATATAACATAAACCTCTCTCTCTCTCTCTCTCTCTCTCTCTCTCTCTTCAACAAAACAAACGGTTGGCCGAAAATGAGAGATTTTGTGATCCTCGGTTCCTCCATTGTCACTCCTCCTCCAAACCCATCACCATCATCCACTCCACAACACCGCCAAGTCATCAAACCCCAAATATCTTCTCTTCCAAAACTCCCTCCTTCCTTCCTCTTCCTCACGGAACACTTCTCTCAAAGAACTTGAAACCGTTCTACATAATTCCGAAGTGAACCCTGAGCTATTAGCAGAAATGGTTCTCGTAGGTATCCGAAGTAGGAACGTTCGGAACGTAATTAACACTTTGAACAAAGTTCAAACTCTTACTCTTGGCATTTCCTTATCCACTCATCTTGAACCTTCTTCCTTCAAAGTCATTGCAAATGAATGTTCTCGATTGGTCAAATGTGGTCACATTGTTGAAGCTGTTCAATTCATGGAGGTTCTCTCACGTAATTTCTCTTTTTCCTTCATAATCAATTCAATGTGTTCAGTGGTATTTCTTGTTGTGATTAATAAATTGTAATGTATGGATTTTTTTTCTTCAGGTTTCCAGTTATCAGTAGGGGAACTTGTTCAGCCATATGACATAATTAAAACATGTGTTCTTACTCGTAACCCAGCTTTAGCTGTGAGGTATGATTTTATTTTTGTTTCAATTTCTTAAGCATATTGATGTTGTTCAAATGGTTCTAACTTCTAATAAATAGTTCTGCATTTCTGCTGCTTATGTTTTCTTTTGTGACATTAGCTTATATCTTCAAAATTGCTACTTCCTGTGGTGGTATTTTAAATAGTTTGTATAAGTCCCCATTGCTGCTTGCATTGACAATTTCAGCGGCATGAGGACATCGGTTCCACGGTTCAAACCCAAATGTGACCGTGTAATAGTTGTCTGAGCTGACAAAAAAATAAAATAGTTTGTATATCTTAACCTTTTATATATATTCAATTTTTATATGTTAGTGGTGTCACATATTTCAGGTATGCATCTCTTCTTCCACAGGCACATATATTATTTTGCAACATCATATCTGAATTTGGCAAAGCTAGGGATTTAGTTTCTGCTCTGAAAGCTTATGATGCAGTGAAGAAGGAATTGAGTGGTCCTAATATGTATATATACCGCGCAATAATTGATACCTGTGGTCTTTGTGGAGATTTCATGAAATCTAGGTACATATATGAGGTATTTTTCAATCAGTTTATGTTTATCTTGCTTCAACTTGCTTACAAAGACTTGAAGCAAAAGGCCTATTTAAGACTTCTGGGTTTTATTTTAGTATTTCACGCTCCTAGAAGTAACTACGATTACATTGAACATATGAAGTTATTTTAATGTCGACTGCAAACACCACCCATGATCTTATTTATATTATTTTAACTTGCTTACAAAGTCTTATTTATATTATTTGTTCACTTCTCAGATATGTATTGTAGCATTCATTTGGACAATTTATGGTGCAGGATTTGCGTAATCAGAAAATCACTCCAAATATATATGTGTTCAACAGTCTCATGAACGTGAATGCCCATGATCTCAGCTACACGTTAAATCTATATCAGAATATGCAGGTGACCTCATCCATCCTCAAATATTGTTGTGGCTAATTAAATTTTCTTCTGCATAACTCGACGTATTAATTGATGGAATATGATTTCATTTTCATAACAAGAGTTGTTAAGAGCATTAAAGTTTCTATTCATCTGAACAAATGCTTCATTGGCTAAATTTCTTCTACAAATCCAGAAGCTTGGTCTGAAACCAGATATGACTTCCTATAATATCCTATTGAAAGCATGCTGTGTTGCTGGAAGAGTTGACCTGGCGCAAGACATCTATAAGGATCTTAAACATTTAGAATCCGTGGGACGGCTAAAGTTAGATGTTTTTACCTACAGCACAATTATAAAGGTATATTACTGTTGATCAGTATAATTGCCATAATTTCACAAATTTTCTTGTGCAAAATATTTGGCATCTCCTAACTGACCCCAATTTCAGGTCTTTGCAGATGCAAAATTGTGGCAAATGGCTCTGAAAATCAAGCATGACATGCTGTCTGCTGGTGTTTCTCTTAATACTATTGCGTGGTCATCATTAATCAATGCATGTGCACGTGCAGGGCTTGTAGAACAATCAATTCAGTTATTTGAAGAAATGCTTTTGGCTGGATGTGAACCTAATACACAGTGTTTCAACATCATTTTACATGCATGTGTTGAAGCTTGCCAGTATGACAGGGCTTTTCGCTTTTTCCATTCTTGGAAAGGAAATAAGATGTTGGCGACGTTTGATGACAGCTACTGTACAAATTCAGAGCAGGAATACATGCATAATGTTACTACTGTGCCAAAGGGCAGTTCTAGTTCACATATCTTGAGTTTTACTGAGAGGTTCCCTTTCACACCAACTACATCAACATACAACATTTTACTGAAGGCCTGTGGTACTAATTACTTTCACGCGAAAGCATTAATCAACGAGATGAAAACAGTAGGTCTTTCCCCTAATCAAATAAGCTGGTCAATTTTGATAGATATATGTGGAGGATCAGAAAATGTGGAGGGTGCCATTGAGGTAAAAATTCAGTTAATCAGAATATTCTGTTTTGCATCTATTTTACTCATAATTTTTCCTAATATGTTCAATATTTTGGTTGGGTATCAATTGAATGTATAGCTTGGTCAGTAACTAAAAAGAAGACTATTGATTTAAATTATGGATAGAATAAGTGAATTGGAATAACCTTCCAAATGTTAAATTCTAAATTATCTACTGATGAGAACCTAAGTGTGGGTGAATTGGGGCAAACAAATAGGTTTGGGAGAGTTTATTCTAGTAGGGGTAAAAGGGGGAAATGTTCCAAGTAGTGGAGAGAATTGAGTAACAAACTTTGCTGAGGTGGCTCAGGTGTGTGTGTGTGTATCAGCTCACACATTCTAGCTGAGTGAGACAATAAAAGGAGGAAAGAAAGAGAGGTAGGCAAGAATTGGGTTGGGATTGGGCCCTAGGACAGTTTTCTCTCACTCTGAGAGTGCTGTATTTTCCTTTTCTGCTGCTGATTTCACAGTCACAGTCTATTCTCTTGTATTTCTCACTGAATCCAGGGATAGATCTTTCCAATCTTTACTGATATTTTGTCTTTCTTTTCACTGTTTTATTGAGTTTCTATCATCTACTATCTGTAAAACTGTAGCTGCAAGATAAATGATAATGAGCTGCAAAATTATCATGTTTAAATTTAGGACATCTTACCATTTTTCAGTTAATATATGGTAATTACTGAGAAATGATAGTCTGCGTGAATACAAACTATTCTACTTAGCCTAATAATATACGGTAATGCAATAAGTACTCTGATGAGATGACCTTGTTCCCTTGCAGATTTTGAAAATCATGGTTGATTCCGGAATCAAACCTGATGTTGTTGCATATACAACAGCCATTAAGGTCCAAACCTATCCTGTTAAAATGAGTTCATTTTACTTTACAAAATTACTTGGCTTTTGACGCATGGGAATATTGCCTTTTGGTTTGCAGGTTTGTGTTGAAAGTAAAAATTTTACGCAAGCATTAACATTATATGAAGAAATGAAAAGCTACGACACACAACCAAATTTGGTGAGTACGTTATTATCATGCTACGATTCTACTCTTCACAACATCATAAACTTAGAAGCCACTGACTGAATGCTCTATTTGTATGCTGCTGCTCTAAGATTCTTCAGCCATTAAAACAAATAGCATCGTTGATACATCTACTCATCGTTTCTGCTAGGATATCTCATTAGGATTGAATAATAAAGACAGCGGTTCTGTTTTGTTGGTTAGTTTGTTAGTTAGAAGGTAATTGGTTAGATAAATCCTAGGCCGGGGGGGGGGGGGGCATGAAGAACATTTGATAGTTTTTAGGTAAAAAGAGAGACCCTTTGTGAAGGGGAAACCGTTGGGGAGAATTCTACTCTTCAATTTCTATTTAGTTTTCAATAATGCACTTTGATCCTTCTTATCTTTCTTTCATTTCAATCTGAGTTGCTAACAGTTTCCGAGGCGAAATAAGAAATGACTGGCAAGGTATAACATATAGTAAGTAGATATCAGAAAAATTGAAAACTGCAATTTCTTGGACAAGGAGAAGAAAGGAGAATATGTTTCATGTCAATCTCTAATGATTTTGTTAATTATCTTCTCAGGTGACATATAACACACTTCTAAGGGCACGCAGTAAATACGGATCCGTCAGCGAGGTCCAACAGTGCCTGGCTATATATCAGGATATGCGAAAAGCAGGGTATGCTAGTTTATACTCACTACAATTAAATCGTCAAATGCCATGTGAAACATTGCTTCGGTTTTAAACTATATAACATGTGTATTATAGGTACAAACCCAATGACTACTATTTGGAGGAATTGATTGAGGAGTGGTGTGAAGGAGTACTACAAGATAACAAAGGGAACGAAGGAGATTTTTCTTCCACTAAGATATCTGAAATAGAGAGACCCGAGAGTTTATTTCTTGAAACAATTGCGGCACACCTGCTAAAGAGGGTAGCTGACATTATAGCAATTGATGTTCAAGGGCTCACAAAGGTGCTTATGAATTCCTCAGTTAATACTTTGCATAATCTGTCTCAACTCAAGCATGGCTTAAAACTGCATTTTAATTAATCATTTGTTCCCATATTTTCTCTGGGTTCTGTCACAACTCTCAAATTCTGAAAATAAAAATTAATCTTTGTGAAGTCTTAATAATTCTTAATTTTTGCCATCAAACCTTCTGTGTATCAACAGGTTGAAGCTCGCCTGGTCATTCTTGCAGTTCTTCGAATGATCAAAGAGAATTATGCTTATGGTAAGAAATTTTTAATTTGTAATGCTACACTACAATGCTATTATTCCATGCTCATTTTTTCTTAGAACGTGGGTTGAGTCTAACTCAATCCTATAAAACCGGCTTGCAGGGTGAGAGATGCCTCTCACTTTTTTTTGACTTTTTTAGATCATATTACATCCGATGTGGGACTTGGGTTTTTCCAACACACCCCCTCATGCCCAACGCTATTGAGCTTGGTGTGTGGATAATAATGTTGGGTGGCCCGATGGATTTGGATAGACTCTGATACCATCTTAGAATGTGGGTTGGGCCTACCTCAACCCTACAAAACCGACTTGTAGAGTGAGAGATGTCTCCCGCTTATAAAGTATTTTTCAAGCCATATTATGTCCAATAAGGACTAGAGTTTTTCCCAACATTTTTGCATGGCATAGGCATTCTATGTCATACGAACTAACAAAGTAAGCAAGTGGAGACAAAAAAACCATGCAACTAAATGCTGTTGGCCTTTATGGATACAGGAGATTCAGTGAATGATGACATCTTGATAATCATAGGAGCTACAAAAGCAGGCGAAAATCCATCAAAACACTTGTTAGAAATGCAAGAGGCTATGATAAAACTGCTTAAGAATGAGTTAGGGCTTGAGGCTTTTCCAGCCATAACCAGATTTGCACCAAGTGACACAGCAAAGTTACAGATTCCCATCCTTTCAAATCTCAACATAGAAGCACTGCCACCAAGAGATAATGCATTACCCACAACAATGGAGTTTCAGACAAGGAGACCTGCAGTTCTACAAAGATTGAAGGTCACCAAAAAATCATTATACCGTTGGTTGCAGAGGAAAGTAAACGTAAAATAGTATTGGAGATGACTCCTTCATTGTTTATAATAGAACTCATAAGAATTATGTACAAGTTTTAGATATGCCATTTTTTTGCCTCCCAATGGCTTCTTCGACGTGTGTGTATAGAATCATGGTATAGCTGCTGTATATACATTTGTATCCAAAATAAATGTCATGGAATAAAGTCATCTAATCTGTTTTCTTCAATATTTTCAATATATTTTTTCAGTTGTATTTGTTCACAATCTCAATTGCTATGGTGATTTCACTTAAGGAATGTAAGCAAGGTTAACTTAAGCAACTTAAAAGCGCTCTGATATCAACTACCACTTTTGCTGAAACAACAATATGAAGAAACAAATGAGACCATAATAAAAAGGGGGTGGGTCTGAAGAACAGTTATAGACAATATCAAGTTATTGAACACTTTCTTTTAGAAGTCTGTTGCATTCGACTACAAATCGATTTTTTTTTTTTGACCGAAATCGAATCGAAAAATATTATTATATACAAAGATTTTGAAACAATAAAATCTTAAATACAGAGACTAGTAGTTATGGCTTCCAAAGCTTAGTTTGTCATGTGGCGAATGGCGGGTATAGCACTTGATGAAACTCTTAAAGAGATCTCCCTCCCTCTCTTTTCTTCACGAACAACATGCTTCTAAGATATCTTCAATTTCTGGATCATCCCCTGCTTCTTTGTCCTGCTCATGTGAACATATTTCACATAGTAATATCACAAAAAATGTTAAATATGTTTATCATGAATATTTTACTAATTGATGACTTTGCAGATAAGCTACCAAGGAAAATGTATGCTATAAAAATTGGTGTAGAAGGTTGCAAATTTCATTGCATACCTTGTGAATATATGAGATGTTATTTTTACCAGGACCTGCAACTATAATTCCTCCTTGTTGCCTGCCATAAATTAATGCCAAGTTCATAATATTAAGGAAAAGTAAAGAGAAGTTCAACCAAGCCTAGGAAAACCTTGAAAAATCACCACAATCAGATAGTGAAGACAATGTGAGAATTCTTGTGAGCTAGTTTACATACCAGCCTCCTTTTGAAACAGTATCCTTTTCAAATGAAAGCTTCCAATCTTGTCGATAACCTTCCCTATATAATTGTATTATCTTAAGACCTGCCTGCAGCATCATAACAGCTAAAATTAACATAGAAGTACTCCTTTGTATAGTTAACAAAAATCTCAGTTTCATGCATATTTATGAATATAGGGTTTCTATGTAACTCTCTACCTTGGGGGTAAATGTGGTTAAAACTCCAGAAACAAATCTTAAGGCCTCATATGAAGATTGAGCGGGATCTGCATAGATTTCTAGAACATGAAGAAAGGTCTTGTTAAGTGCTGATAAAAGATGACTAAATTAGAAAAACTAGCCTAGCATTAGGTTGGCTGTTAAGTACCTCCTTTAAATTTTGTTTGCTCAGCAAAGGCTTTGGCCTGTATTAAATATCGGTATTAGCAACAAAGTTCTAGCAATCCAGCATATTCAGATATCAGGAGAATGCAGAAATTCAATAAATGGAAGCACTCTGTAT
Organism: Oxytropis ochrocephala; assembly: GCA_020916435.1. Lineage (NCBI taxonomy): Eukaryota > Viridiplantae > Streptophyta > Magnoliopsida > Fabales > Fabaceae > Oxytropis > Oxytropis ochrocephala. The sequence goes on along the minus strand of CM037091.1, from coordinate 107,110,175 downwards.
CTGTAAGCAGTATCAAATCCTTTCTCTCAAAAAATGGATGAAAATAAGCACTAGTTTACCTGATCAATGCTCCCAGGTCCAATTAATACAAGTGCCACACCAGATGCATCCAGAATATCCTGTTGATAGAGCATAGTCAAAAGTAGAGAAGGTAAAATACAATATTATAAAATAAGGAAGCAAGAAAAACATTCAACAAAAGGCGATAAGAACTGCTATAGGAGATAGTTGATGTATGTTTTTCATCATGATAACAGAAGAAAATTTAACCTTCTTGGATGCAAGATAATCAGCCCTTTTGCGGCAAAGCACACACCTGTAAATGTACAAAATATATTATTATAAGGCATATGTAATAGTTACAAGAGCTCAATTTCAATAGCTAGTTACATCTATCTATCTATATAGCTAAAGGGTAACTTAATTTGTGATAGAAAATTACCCAAAGTGACGAGCAAATGCCACAACAGCTTTCCTATCTTTCCACAAATCAGAAATTGGAATCCCATTTCCTTTCAAATCAAACACTTTCACCAAATCCAGTGAACTCAAGGTATCCTCACTCTGCACAGGAGACTCAACTCCTCCTGTTCACATATTACAAACAATTGTTAAGTATCTATACAGAATGGCTTCTACAACTAAGTAACAAAGTTGTATTTATGAGACTAAGTTATACTTGCCTGCAGAACCTGAAGCATAGGGTATGGTGGTAATTACACGTTGTTGGGTAGTTGAAAGTTTGAATGAGTTCTTAGAATATAATACTTGGATGAGGTTTTGGTTTAGTGAAAGGGTGGGAAGTAGTACATGATTTGTAATTTTGTTAAAGAAAAGCGTTGTAGAAGGAGAACACGCCATTGGAAGAAGCTGAACTAGTTCTGTAGTTGTGTTCGTTCGTTCGTCGTTTTGACAAGTTGAGAAAACGACAAATGAGATGTGTGTGTACGTAGGAGAGAGTTGTCACTGACCATGAGAATCAACAACGTGGCATCTTCTCTCGCATAAATATTTCTCTGAAAAATGTCCTATAATTGATTCTATTTATGTAAAAGATTTGGCAAAAAGCAGTACTTGATAGTCGATGAGGTAACGGATAGTAGATGAGGTAGTGAATTGAATTTAAAGCGTTTGGTAAAATTAACTATTGAAGTATCTTATAAAAATAAAATCGCGTAAATAAATTGTAATTAATGCTTAAAAATGAGAGGGGAATTCATTTATTGGAGGCTAAATGATGAATTTAATTAAACTAACAAAGATAAAATTGAGAGAAAAAATAAAACGCTATAAACTATAAGTCCAAACGCTACTTCAAGTAACGTTTCATAAAATGATATAAGCTAGTGGAAAAACGCTAAAAGCTAATTGTGCTAATTACTTAGGCTCTATTTGGCAAAAAGTTGCGGATAGCAGATAAGTTAGCTTATAGTGGATGAGGTAGCGGATAGCGGATGAAGTAGTAGATTGAATTTAAAGTGTTTGGTAAAATTAACTGTTGAAGTAGCTTATAAAAATAAAATTACGTAAATAGACATTTGCAATTAATGCTTACAAATGAGAGAGAAATTCATTTAATGGAGGATAAGTGAGGAATTTAATTAAAGTAATGAGGGTAAAGTTGAGAGAAAAAATGAAACGTTATAAGCTATAAGCTCAAACGCTACTTCAAGTAGCGTACTTCAAGTAGCGTTTCAAAAAACACTATAAGCTAGTGGAAAAACGCTTAAAGCTAGTTGTGCCAAACACTTACAACTAGCGGATCCGCTATAAGTTATCCGCTATAAGCTAGCGGATGAATATTGTCAAATAGAGCCTTACAACTAGTGAATTTGTTATAAGCTTAGCGGTCAACATTGTCAAATAGAGCCATAGAGTGGACAAATGCCACATGAAATTCATACACACAACAATGAGATCCCAAGTTCGGATCCAGGTAATAATATCTAGCCTGACGATTTTAACATTTGTCAATTTAAAAAATGAGACTTTACGAATCATTCAAAAGTTTTTTGTAGGGTAAACCTTGCGCGTATCTACATAGACTAATCGCTCGAGGTACTTAGATCTATTTAAGGGGTTGATCTCTCCCACTAGATAAGCAGAGAATAACCCTTCGATGTATTGAGATTCATTTAAGGGGTTGACCTCTCCCACCAGATATTGTTCCATAAGCATCGCCCATGAACCAAATGGTTAAGAGTCCACGTATCTACCAATTGTGTGTGTTATTGGATGGTGGTAAAGTTTGTTTAATTTAGGCTTAATTACAGTTTTTGGACGACAAGAGAATTTTTTTCAAATTTGGTCCCCTATTTTTAATTCATGATTTTAGGACAATTTTTAAAATCAAAGTCAGGAAAAATGGGGACTAAAATCAATTGAAAATAAGTAGACCAAAATCGTGAGTTGTGAAAATGGTGAGTCTTGGGGACTAAAGTTTTCTTGAGGATCAAAATTGAGTTAGTGAAAAATTAATTAAGCAAAAAAGGTGAGAAAAATTTAAAATGAGACACCTCTTACATAAGATGAATGGAGTATAGTTGGACCACGTATATTATATTATATTATATTATATTATAATATAATATAATACTTTGAGAATAAACATTGGTCAAGTGGGAAATTAGGTCAAGACATTATTACCGTATTAATAATACCATTCCGGCAATCCCAATCTTCCTTCTTCTTCTGGTAGCTTCTTTTGAGTTTATAGCTGCGATTCCAATGGCAGCCATAACCAGACTCATAAAGCGCACCACATCCCTTTCTTCCTTCGCGCGTGGATTCAACTCAACCAATCCCCCGCGTGAGGATAGGAATATCCAGTGGGTCTTCTTGGGTTGCCCCGGCGTCGGCAAAGGCACATACGCCAGCCGTCTCTGCAACCTCCTCGGCGTTCCTCACATCGCTACTGGCGATCTTGTTCGCCACGAGCTTTCATCCAATGGCCCCCTTTCTTCTCAGGTTCCATCTCTCTCTTTTTTCTTTTTTTAATGCAAAATTAAAATAATACCCTTTTTGCTTTTATTATATGCTTTGGTATTGTTAATTAACTTTGAATTTGAGTTTCTATATTGTTGATGTGCTGTTCTTTGCAGTCTAGAACGCAGATCAAGTAGTTATTAGCTTAATTTCGGGCTTGTGAGTTGTGATTGATCTGTCTTTTTATGCATTCTAAGTTTCAAAATCATGTATCAATCTACATGAATCGCTGAATTCTTATGAAATAATATTAAAAAAGTGTTTTGTTAACTAGCAATACTTAGTTTGGACTCAAGCGCTCTCACTAGTGATACAATTGTTTGATCCTTTGTTTATAGATTGCCATGTGTCAGTTGTTCAATCTTGCTATGTGGGAAATTATCATGTCTTAATTTTTTGAAGACTTGATGATTGCTTTTTAATCTTGCCCGTCTTCTGAGTTACTGAACTGTTGTTGACTTATTTGTCCAATTTTAAGTGAACAAGGCAGTAGAAGTTTTAATCTTATTGATCTCTTTTGAGATTTTGATAATACATAATAGTGGATTTAATGTATATTAATGTAGTGTGCCCAATTTATATCTGTTTGAGTAGCTGGTGAGTGTGGAATTGTGAATTGAAGATGACATCATTTCTGGAAGTAATCATGATAAGAGACTTTTTATCCAAACCAATTACAAGAGGACACTATTTTTATGTTATCTATAGTGCATCTCTTTTCGCTAGCTGATCTTTAATTTTTTGTCTCATTTACAGCTATCTGAAATTGTAAATCAAGGTAAATTGGTGTCAGATGAAATTATTATGAACTTATTGTCAAAGAGACTGGCCGATGGAAAAGCTAAAGGCGAATCAGGATTCATTCTTGATGGGTTTCCTCGAACAATAAACCAAGCAGTGAGTATCTTCATATTTCACCAATGCTAACTGCCAACCGCTGTCCTGGTTTTATCACTTGATGAACCTTTTATATTCATAGCAGGTTTTGATGCTCAAAATGTGATTTGCAATGAAAAATCGCATAATTTTTCTAAAATATATGTTATTTCTAACTTTTTATGTTATCACATCCTGCGGTGTTATTTTTTTTTTCCCTTTTCTAACTTTTGCCCTCCACAAACCCCTATGATCCCTGTGCTGAAATTGAAACAATTTTGTCGACTTGTTTACTTTTAATAGCAAAAATTTATTTTAAATATGATTTAAAATTTATATTACTTTTTCGTTTACTCAGGAAATATTGGAAGGGGTAACTGACATTGACTTGGTGGTCAATCTGAAGATTCGAGAAGAAGCACTACTTGCAAAATGCCTTGGCAGGAGAACTTGCAGCCAGTGTGGAGGAAACTTTAATATTGCCTCCATTAACATCAAGGGTGAGAATGGGCACCCTGCAATCAGCATGGCTCCACTTCTTCCTCCTGAGCATTGTATGTCAAAGCTCATTACTCGCGCTGATGATACTGAAGAAGTAGTCAAAGAAAGGCTTCGTATATACAATGAATCGGTATTTGCCCTTTTCTTCTTGCAATCTCATAATTTATTCTTCTCTCTCATTTCTTATTGTTTTATGATTTGTTTTCCTATCATGATTTCAGAGTCGGCCTGTGGAAGGATTTTATCGTAGCAGAGGAAAACTAATGGAGTTTGAACTGCCAGGAGGGATCCCAGAATCTTGGCCAAAGTTGCTGCAAGCTCTTAATCTTGATGATTATGAAGAGAAGCAGTCTGCCGCAGCATAGGATATAAAAGTGTACCATACAATGAGTATTTAATTCTTTGCATGCATAATATTGCATGCTATGCAATTTTGCAGGAAATAGAACCAACGGAGGGGGAATCCTCCAATTGGTATTATTTGGATAAATAATGATATCAGGAAGTGTTATAATCTGATCAAACTTATTTTTTTTTCCTTATTTCCCTTATATATTACAATGGTTTGAAGAGCTCTAATGTTGCTGGGCACAGAGTTTCTGATATAGTTGCTGCATAGATGATTGGTTAGCGTCTAGCAATAAGTCCCAACAGGTTTGGTGCATAATTATTGTGTTGTAACTGAAAATAAATGAACTAATGTTATGTATTATCACTGAGATTTGCTGAGGGCTTTACTGGTTTAATTTCCAGGATATCCTAATTGTCGAGCTCTTGTTCTGTTTCACTATGCTTGCTGATTTCACCATACTCACCACTCACTAATGACTCCTTTTTCGTTGACTATGCTTCGTTTTGAATGCCACTTTTTTGTAGGTAGGTTCAATGTGGGTACAAATTCTAGGAACTCTCGTTAAATTGTTAGCAGTAATGTGAATTTCACATGTCTGATATTTTCCTAGATAATTTTTTTTCATTTTTCTTTACAATTAATTGGTATTTTCATATATGGCTTTCTAGAATACTCAATGATCTCCCCTCCGCACCCCACCGCCAAGTTGTGAAGGTTTCGATTTGGAGTTTTACTACCATAGCAGTTTGCCGAGCTGGCTGGCTCAAGTATTTGCCAGCCAGGAAGTTTAAACAGCTGCTAAATAAAAACGGCACAATACCAGCTCTTGACTGCATAAGTTTTCATGGTGCAAGATAGATTGTGTTGAACATTTAATATCATTATATTGTTACTATATAGTTATCCTCGTGTTCCTGCGAGCCCCTTTTCCTTCTACATTGCAGTTGGCCCAGCTGGCTGGCTCAAGAATTTGCCAGCCAGGAAGTTTAAACAGCTGCTACAATAATATCGGCACAGTACCAGCTCTTGACTGCATAAGTTTTCATGGTGCGAGATAGATTGTGACATACATTTTATATCGTTTTACATTTTAATCATCCTTGTGTTCTTGTGAGTCCCTTTTTCGTTTACATTGCAGCTGGCCGAGCTGGCTGGCTCAAGTATTTGCCAGCCAGGAAGTTAAACAGCTGCTAAATAAAAACAGCACAGTACCAGCTCTTGACTGCTTAAGTTTTCATGGTGCAAGATAGATTGTGCAGTACATTTTATACTGTTAATTTTTAGTCACCTCGCATTCGTGTTAGTACGTTGTCCTTCTACTTTGTTTTGGCTGACTTTCATATATTATTAGCTTTGAAGTTGTTTAAAGCAGGCATTTTTTCCCTTGTTTTTTTCGATTTTGTATTAAACATGTTAAATTTGTTGTCTATTGTAATCAATTTAATAATGGTTGATATGTTTTTTTGTTGGCATGAAGTAGTATGATTAATTCTACATACTGTTGTATTTGTAGATTTTTATTGGTAAAATTTTTAGTATTTGTTTTGTGGTACAAGTTTGTTGTACCCCACAGTAGTTTGTGTCTGGTCTAAAGTAAATAGAGAGTAAAGTAAGTAATTGTAACCTTCAATGAGAAAATGTAGGAAGATTATTATGTGAACCATTGATTTTCTAATCAATAGTTGAAATTACTTACTTTCCACTCTAAATCGAGTTGCTTACTTTATAGGAGCTGAATCCATGTTTGTTGTAGTGAAAGTGAATTGTGTGATTCAGTTGAATTTATTAGAAATATCAGGAGTTTAAATGTTGTATCTTGGATAATGCAAATGATGTTAAAGTAAATGTTGTACCTTGGATAATGCAAATGATGTTAAAACTTAGAAATGATATAAAAAAAATAAGGAACAAAATGAGAAAAGCTAATGCGTGTTCGTGTTTGTATTCCCTAAAAAGAAAATCAAAAATCAAACTTCTTCCAAGTATAACAGCGATAAACTATTATATGTTCAAAGGTTCTGTTAACAATATCATAACTACCACTTGTTAAAAGATAAAGAATGAAAGTTTTAATAAAAAGTTATATTGTTAGGATTTTAGGATTTGTAGGCATTATGTGCAGTTTCTAGCTGGCAGCATTTGAATTAGATTGTAGTAGTTTCTTTACCTGCATTGGGTATGCAGTAAGTCAAATCGCTTGAGGGAGAGTTTTGTAGTCCATTATAGTTTTATCTGGCTTGAGGGTTAGTACATTTTGGACCAAAAATTGATGAAATTTTTTGAGATTAAAACCACAATTTATCCTAATTTGAAGGACTAAAATCAAATTTAAGTCTTAGTCACATCAATACGAGGATAATTTTAGAAAAGTAACAAAAATAATAATAATAATTCTACTAACTAGGTTAACTAAATTTTTTATCTCCTATGGAAAGAAAGTTTAGGTCAATTCTCTGAGCATGATTTGTTCAGTTCTCTAATCACGGCATGACACAAAGTTTTTATTAAATAAATTAAAAGATAAAAAAGAGAAAATGTGAAAAATATGAAAGTAAAAAACGAGAGAGAAAATATTAGATGAGAGATAAGAAAAAAGTCGGGGAGACTTTCCCATGCAATAAAATAATAATTACAAACAATATTATTGTTTGGTATCACACTCTCTCTTATACATCAAGTAATTGATATGATAGAGTAGAGAAGTTGAAATAAAAGTGAAAGGATAGTTACATAAGAGTTTGGTGGTGAAAACAATCATGTTGATGGTGGACAGTGAAGTTTAGCAAATGGTCAAAGGAATGTGGGAGACAGTTAGTTGGTTGCACAATGTTGGGGGTTGGGCTACTTCCTTCCTTCCACTGCAATCTACCAATTCCTCCCTTTTCCTCTCTCATTCATTCTCCATCTGCTTTGTATAGATACATACATACATACATTAATATTTATGAATTTAAATAACGTCAGTCACCTTATAACTGTTGTCATTTCAGATAAGATAAATTAACTCAGCAGCATTCTCATGAGAGAGGTATATTCAGAATTCACCCAAGCCAATTAACCTTCCTTCATCTCCTGCTTCTTCTCTTCTCGGCTTTCTGGTTAGTACTACTATTCTTTGATATTTATCTTCTCACTTTATTTGTTTTTTTTTCTTAATTCATTACCCATACTCGCTAGCTACAAAGCATAAAAACATGTATACTGGGTTCTGCTTAGTTGATTTTCTTTATCTTTTCTGTGTTTTCGTTATTAGGAGCACACACTCAGATACGACACGAATTTGATATAGCGATACAATCTTCCTTCAAAAATATAGGATAGCATAAGTTTAGGATTCATTTATGAAAAAAAATATTCACAAAATAATAGAAAATACATAGACACATGGACAAAAAAAAAACATACGTCAGCACAATAAAACATAGAGACATATAAAAACTAGAGAGCCGCACTTGTAAAACAAACAATGGAGATAGTTTTTCTCTTTCTTTTGTTTGTATGACTCAAGTTACATTTATTCTTTGTGTTTATTAAGCATACCAAAGGTCTCTTCACAGTGTATAGGGACTTTTATTTTTTAAAAAAAATAAGAAAAAGACTTTAACACTACTCATACTCATGATGTATTGGGAAAGTATTGGATTCAAATATGTACTATCTGATATAGATACAACAATAAAACTCAAGTATTTGTGCTTCATTACGACTATATTTAGTTGATTACGCACTAGAAAAAGCAGAAAGAGAGACATGTTGCGGGTGATCGTCTTTTCCCTAGGTGTGTATAAGGTGGAAACCTTGAATCTAGATTGTGAAGATTTTTTGGACACCAAAATTACTACTCCTACTCACTTTGCTCCAATCTTAAATGTTAATAAGGAATTTGAGATAGATGTTTTACATTCACGTGCAAACAAAAGTGTGGTACAATGCAGGGTACTAAGATTAGTTTTCAGCCATTTGCGGGAGAGATTCTACTTGAACTGGATTGCCTTTTGTATTTTTTCTACACAAATATTTAAGTGTTTGTTTGTGTGTGTGAAATATCAAAGTGTGGTAAGGAATCAACTAAGTCTCTCTCTCACTGGTGTGTATCAGTTAAATTAACAGTATGATCTAATGTAAAAGGTTATGAATGATTGAGATTGTATCAACAAGTATGAAATCTCAACCATTCATAACATTTTATACTATATTCTACGATCAATTTGATTTGTACACCGGTTAATTTTAATTCATAGAGTACCTGTAAAAACATTATGAATGCATGATGGTGATGGAAAATCCAGTGAAGCACACAGAGGAATGTGGTCCAACATAATAAATATTTCTTGATTCTTCCCAATGTTACTGTATACAATATCTTCAATTTGGTTGGAATCCAATGTCACAATTTTTAAGAGCATAGCATCTATGTCTTATAGTCTTTAACATTTCCTTTCTCCATCACCACATTTAATACTACTCATAATTTTGTATTGAATTTCTTCAATTGCAGCTACAATCAATAGAATAAAGGGAGCATAGTTTGAGAAACATAGCAATTGATGATGAATATTGAAGAAGCAGAAAGAGTAGTTGTTGCTAAACCAATAGCTTCAAGGCCTAATTGTTCTACTTACAAATCTTTCTCAGAGCTTCTAGCAGGTGCAATCAATGCCTCTCCTCCTCCAATTGCATCTTCTCAAACTACTGTTTCTGCCATTAGGCCAAAGACTGTGAGGTTCAAACCATCACTGAATCTCCCCACTGCTGGTTCTGTTTCTTCTCAGGTGAACTTCCAGGATCTGTAGCACCGGCACTTCTAGTTATAGACGTGTCTAGTGTATGACACATACTGTTTCAGACGCCAATACTAACATTGACACTTCAGTTTCTTGTATTTTTCAAATTAAAACCAGTGCTTGTGTGTCCGTGTCGTGTTCGGTGTTCGTGTCTGAGTTGGTGCTTCATAGCTTCGAGTGCTATAGGACTAACTGTTTTGCAATTGCTTCTTAGTTTATTTCAATATCTGTTGTGTTTTACAATTTCAGGCTGAGATTTTTGGAGCTGCACTTGATGATTCTTCTGACATGGATCCTAAACCTGATACTAACCAGTCTCTTATATACAAACCAATGGCCAAAGTTGTGTCAAGGACAACTGTTTCTCTTTTGACAAATATGGTTAGTAACTATCTACTATCTATGCCAATGGCCAAAGTTGTGTGAAGGTTTTAAATCGCGGTTAGCGATTCTTGATATTGTTGAGAATCGTTTTCAAATGCAATCTTAAGGTTCCAAAGACATTAGAAACCTTGATGTTATGTCTTAGATCGCGGACGCGGACCTTTTGTTAAACTTTGCAAATTAATACATTTTTCAGGCTATATCGCATCCGATGGGGAGTCTCAATTGTTTTGAGTGAGACTGTTCCAAAAACAATCATTCATATATGTGGACCTGACTTCTTTTTCTCTCTTGTTTTGGATAAGGGAAATTGCAGTGCTGGTCAGCAACAACCATGGAAATCAATGGAGGCAAATCTTCATCATTCCAACAACCATGACAAATTTAGAACCAATATGAGCTCAAATATTCATCAGTACCAGATCACTGAACCTTGTAAGATGATGACACAGAAGAACCAGGAGGAGGAACAAAAACATTAACATCTACAACAAACAGTGATAGACTTCTTATGATGGGTATAATTGGAGAAAATATGGACAGAAGCAAGTAAAAGGAAGCGAATATCCGCGAAGCTATTACAAGTGCACATATCCAAATTGTCCAGTTAAAAAGAAAGTTGAAAGATCATTTGATGGAAAGATTGCAGAAATTGTTTATAAAGGTGAACACAATCATTCAAAACCACAGCTTCTTCCTAAGAAAAGTTCTGGAGGGACACAAGGATCATCAGCAATAATTTCTGATGCAATGGTTCAAGATATATGGAGTAATAATAATAATCACAGTGAGAGAAATGAAGGTAGTAGAATAGAGAATTCAGCTTATCATGTCAAGGTTCCACACCATAATGATTCTGCTCTGATTGGTCAAAGAGGGAGCATAGAAAACTCTTGTGGTCTTAGTGGGGAATGTGAAGAAAGAGGCAAGGGATTAGAGGCAGAGGAAGATGAGCCTAGAAGTAAAAGAAGGTAATATCAAATAACTATTGGTAAATCTTGTCTCTGTTTGTTCACCAAACAGTGTACGACACGAAAAGTTGTCGAGTACTATTTTGTCCGGTACATCTGTTTGTCCATTCCATATTTTTTTTTTTTGCTTTGTCGGTCAAGACTCATCTGTTTTAGGAACGATCTTGAAGATCGGGACTAGACTAGACTAGACTGGGCGATCTTGAATCGAATAAAACAAAGATTGCACCGAAAGCAGATCTAGTACTCATCATCTGTTTGTAAATCAAACGAACCTTACATATTTGTAATTATGGTTTTTAAGTAATGATCTATTTTTAATTAAATACTAATATTTATGTTGAACATTTCTCATTTTACAGGAAAAATGAGAATCAATCCAATGAAACCAGGGTATCAGAGGAAGGTTTAGTAGAGCCACGCATTGTGATGCAAAGTTCTGTAGATTCTGAAATACTTGGAGATGGCTTTCGTTGGAGGAAATATGGACAGAAGGTGGTGAAGGGAAATCCATATCCAAGGTTCATAATTGCTTCCTTTTCTTCTAATATACTAATATATAAGTTCCTATTTTTTTCTGATAACATAAGGTTTTGAATATTGCAGAAGTTACTATAGATGTACTAATATAAAGTGTAACGTACGGAAACATGTGGAGAGAGCAATAGATGATCCAAAATCATTTGTGACAACATATGAAGGAAAGCACAATCATGAGATGCCACTCAAGAACACAACAACTGAAAAAGATTCACAGTCAAAGGCTTCTTCTCTTAGTAAAGATAATAATAAACCATATTGACACTTTAATCAGTTAACAATAACAGTATATATAGTACTCCATCTGTTACATAATATACGCAAAAGTTGGTCAACGAAAGTTGATATATCTGGTTAAAAATTTGGAACGGAGGGAGTATGCTCAGAATAATTGGAGTTCCTAAGAAGATTATGATGAAAATTTCTAATGCAGCAATATATTTACTTTCTGCAGTAACTTATTGAGAATAATAACAGTATTGGTGCTGGTAATTTGTATTTTGGAATGAGTAGCTAGCATTGGGACCCTTGTCTTCAATAATTTCGCAGCTAGGTGCTTTCTTATACGAAATCATCTGCTCCTATGATAACCATTATATACATTGAATTTCCAAACTTCATTTATTGTGGAGTATATATATCATGCGCTAATCAGTTTTGTTTTAAATGTATTTCCAAAAAAACACCTGAAAAAATAAATGCTATTTGGTGCTTCCTTGATTTCTAATTATTTGTCTTTATATAGTTAATACAGTGACTTGTGCTGCTATGCAGAGATATAGGTTGGTTTTTAAGTATATCTATAAATATTTAATATTTTGATAAAAATCTTTTTTTAGAATAATTGTATGAGAAATTATATATGAAAAAGTATATACAATTTGTTTTATTCCAATTAGTATAACAACTTTTAATTAATAATTTTTCTTGTTCATTATAAAAAGTTGGTTAAATACACAGTTAATTAACATCTTAAAGCATAGTAAAGTGAAAAGTTAAATATAAATTACTGTTTTGAGAATGACTTCCATATTCCTATTGAAATAATATATATTATTTTGTAATAAAAGAGGGCAATTGCCCGAAAAACAACAAAACGAAGTTAACGAGTCCTAATGTCTCGAGGCACAGGCGCCCCAAACATGTCATCAAAAATCTTGTGTTCTCTTCTCTCCAAGTATGTCTTATGTCCACCTCCTAGTCACCAGCCAAGAGCCTTCATATACGCTTTAACAATCATGGGAGTGTTCTTTGCATTTCTATCTTCCGTGAGTAGCATGTCTACTATAGTCTTAGAGTCGCTCTCAATCATCAACTTTGCAATGCCAAGTTGTCGTGTCATCTCTATTCCAATCCACATCCCCCACATTTTTGCATGAAGGGCAGAGCAAGTGCCAAGCCTTCGAGCATATCCTCTGATCCACCTCTCATTGACATCTCTCAAAAGACCACCACACCCTGCTTGGTTGTCTTCACTCTTGCAAACCCCATTAGAATTCAGTTTGAACCAACCATCAGCAGGACTTTGCCATCAAACAAGCCTTACGTTGCTACTATAAGTAGCAAGATTAATGTGAGTGAAATTGATGATGTCTTTTACATACGTACAGATCAAAGTCACATCATTGAATGGCCTCTGGAATCCCTCCTCAACGATACTCTTGTTTGGCCATTGCCACAGGTACCAAGTCATATCCATATGGGTTGTATGTCAAGGATGACCTTGAACAGAAGATGATTTAGATGAAAGATTGACGAATACCCAAGTGTTCCCAACGATTGCAAAGAACGTTTCAACCTCCTTAGACAGTAAAACGCGCAGCCATGTGCGAGTGGCATAGACACAATACTGAATGGCATGCATTTGGGTTTCCTCCAATTGATTACAAGCTTGATATATTGGTGAGATATAATCATTCCACTTATGTCTTCTAGCATTAGTGAGAAGTCTACCATGGGCGACAAGCCAAATGAAGCTTTGAATACAATGCGGCCCTCACCATTTTCAAATAAGGTTCCAATCGCCATCTATAGGGGCATGCTCACGGCACAGTAAGGTGTGGGCACTCTTAATAGTGAACTGGAACTTCTAGGTGCCTCTCCATCCAATCTGGTTCGGTCCATCAACATCCATAGGGGCAAGAATAACTCTTACCTTATTGAAAATTAAGTAGGAAAGAAGTCCATAAGAGTGTTGACGTCCCAATGTCCATTACCATCGGTCAAGCCAGTCAGTAAGTGCAGTATCCAAAACCTGATCAAAATCAGCGTGATTCATAAGACTTAGGCTCTCTCCTAGCAGCCACTTATCTAGCCAGAAATTGATATTTCTTCCATTCCCCACCTTCCAGGTCACATTTTGCATCAACTTGCCCCGAGTAGAGCGAATAGCGTTCAACAGAGGAGAGTCAGTAGGCTTATGGTCCATATGCTCAAACAAGTCATATTTCCTGCCATATTTGCTAATTAAAACTTGGCACCATAAGTTTTGTGGGTTATTGAGAAGTCCCCAAAAAAGCTTCATCAGGAACACTTCATTCATTTGTCTTGGTTGCTTAATCCCTAGGTTGCCTTCATTTCTAGGCAGCCAACAAGTTTCCCAGTTAACCAAATGTAGTTTCCTCTTTTCTTCAGTGTCTCCGCAGACAAATCCCCTTTGTATCTTTTCAAGATCATCACAAATGCTCTTTGGTAGACTTGAATATTTCATATAAAAGTAAGGAATAACACTAATCATTCATTGAGTAAGAGTTACCCATCCAGCTAGACTGAGACAGTGCTCTTTCCATCCACTAAGGCGAGATTGGATCTTATCAATGATGTTTCGATAATGCCCCCCAGTAGTTCTTCCATTGATAATATTAGCGCCCAAGTAGCGTGTAATCCCAGTAGTTTATGCAAAACTCGTGTGTTGTATAATCTCATCTCTAAGTCCCTGGTCAGTGTTCTTAGAAAACAAAATTTGAGTCTTTTGGGGATTAATCTTCTGGCCTGAAGACTCGCAAAAGAGGTCTAGGAAATGCATGATGAAATGAGCTTGCTCCATCGAAGCTTCAGCAAACAACAAGAGGTTGTCCGCAAAGAGCGGGTGAGAGATTTGAGGCCTATTCTTACCTGCCCTCATTGGTTTCCACTTTCCAGTAGTCAGCTTCCACTTTATCTTCCTCTTATGTATACGACCAAAAACCTCATTGTTCCAAAGCTTAAGAGCAGGTTCAAGTTCAGACAAGTTGCCTCGGAGACTATTGGTGTGTTACCAGTTATCATGGATCAGGTTCGCAAACTTTGGGTGGGTGGTCCAGGCCGCGACAAACCTAAAGGCTCTATCTCCATGTTTCCTAGGTTCGCCATTAACGAGAACAATGATGAGGTGATGATCATATTCAATTCTAGGTAATACATTGGCAAATCCTTCATGATATTGTAGTCTCCACTCCACATTGCACATGACTCTATCAAGTTTTTTAAAGACTCTATTCCTACCATCCCACTTCGGTCCTCTCTGTGTAAACTTCGTACCAACCATACTCACATCAACAAGCTTGCAGTCATTGATCTAACCAGTGAACCGGAGAAATTTCTAAACGTCAGGTGGTGCTCCTCCTTTTTGTTCCCCAGGGCTTGCTATTTCGTTGAACTCGCCTACTAGTAGAAATGGCTCATTGATCCTAGCACTTAGTGCCAGAATATTCCTCCAAGTTTCATTTCTTTCATTATCTCTAGGGGTCGCATCCACCACTATTAGTAGCCAAGGGTTGGACTCACTGTCTGTAACTCTAGCGTGTAGATAATGAAAATTATCCTCCTCCAGCTCCATTTAGATGTCATTTCTATTCCACTAGCTAGCTAGTAAAGAACCGGTTTCATCTAACTAGCTAGTAAAAACAGAAATAGAGAAAACAAAAGAAAGAAGGCTGTTTTTTTTCCCACCCCCCTCATTATCAATCCCACCCCCATAAATTACGTTTCGGACAAAAATGCCCCCAACAATATATCAAATTTTGGAATTACCTTAGCGAGTGGGTAATTCCGATAGGGGGTTAAAGGTTTTCCGGAATTACCAAAAACTGAGGTAATTCCGGTTCACAAAATACCAGAATTACCTCGCTTTAACAGTATTTCCGGGAAAAAAATAAAATTAATTAAAAACAAATTAAAATTAATTAAAGACGCGTTTTCGATGACGAAACGAAACAATACATGAAATTGATGAAAAAAAAATAACATAACGCAACAACAAACGAAATAAAAACACGGTAGAAACTAATGAGATGGTGGTTGGAGACGTCGAAGGACCTCAAGAAGCGGTCGCCTTCCGTTTCGACATATCTGGTGAATAGACTCGTGATTCGAAATATGTCAAAACGGTCGGAAACATCCTCAATAACTTGATACTATCAGGATGTGACCACATGATCTCCTCAACAATATCAATACCTTTAAGTTGTCTCGTCCAACACAAGTAATGGTTCGCCTGAATCAGTGTCATAAGCTGCTGCATCTCAGTCATACTACCTCTCTTTCCCTTCCGGATATTGTTGCGGGTTCTATACAACTGAGTAATGTTGCTCAAGTTGTTCTTAAATTTGGCCTTCAATGCATCAAGACTTTTGGATGCTTTCACTCCCAAAGATAGATGCTCCCCAACAATTGACCGCTCCTCCTTGGTAAACTTACCAAATATATTTTTGCTCCAAACAAAGTCTTATGAGGCTCATGATTGTGAATCTCATCCACCACTCTCACCTTCCAATCGGAACTAGAAGGTAACATTGGTTTAGCTTTAAATTGAAACTTACAACCAATCTTTTCGAACTCTTGTGTCCTACCAGCAGAACACCCAACATCTACTCGATTGCGTGTGCCCTGCCTCTCTCACGACCATAAACAACCTTGTTTTTTCCCTTTCCCATTCTCCGAACAATAACCACAATGACTCGTTCGCTTTCCCGGTATCTCTAGCCCAACGTGTCATTGCATCTCGAGGGAAATATCTCGGATGTCAGAAAAAAGCGGTTAAATCCATAATAACCATCTATTTAAAAAAATATAAATGTTAAATAAAAAAAAATTCGGAAATACCTTTTTTAGAGATATTTCCGGTTCACATATTGTGTACCGGAATTACCTCTGAAAAAGGTATTTCCGGAAAAAATTTAATTTAAAAATACAAAATTTCGGAATTACCTTTTCTGGGGATAATTCCGGTTCAAAAAACGTGAACTAGAAATACCAAATTTCTGCGCTAAATCCAGAAAATTCACATCCAAACTTCCGGAAATACCTTTTTTTTTGGTAATTCCGGAATTTTTTTTTATTATGTAGGTCCGGTTCGTTTTTTTTAAATGACAGTGGCATTTTCGGGATATTGTTATTTATGGGAGTGAGATTGATAATGAGGGGGGTGGGAAAAAAAAAGCCAAGAAAGAAAAGGTAGTGAACTAATTTTAGCAGCCGATGATGTCATGAACTAACCATCTTGCAATAATTATAAGAATGTCTTTAACATTTACAGCTGTTAGTACTTGTTCACTTGTCATCATAAAGTTGAACTTTGAGGCCGGCCAATACTGTGATTATTTAGTTACATTAACTCTCTAGCAAATATATAAAAAAAATTAAATGAACCTCACATTTTTTTTTTCTAAAAGAAAATGACATATAGGACTTATTCTAATAAATGCATAAAGCATCTTAATTTTTTAGATTCCTTTTAGTAGAGTCAGTAAACTAAGCATATTTTGAAGACATATACAGTAGTGGTTAGCATGACTTGTTATGTCACTAAATCAACTCAATTCAAAAGCAATTATTGTATGCTTACCAAAAGCAAAACAAAATAACTCCAAACTATTCCTAACGCCTAGCTTAATTAGAAATTGTCAAAATTGTTAGACTGAATATTATGTCCCGAATTCGATCTTGAGATCTTACAGTTGTGTTTGTCCGTTTAAAGTGACACTTACCACTCTGTTTACAAACAAACAAACAAAACTCCAAACTTGAGTGATTAACAAATTTTATTTAAAAGAATAGACTCGACTAATACCTAAGTTCGATCCTCAATGATAAAATTAATTTGAGTCAAACTCCACTTTACCTTTTAATCGAACTCCAAATTAATTAAGATCTATTTTCTCTAGACATCGAAGCAGAGTCAAAGACATTTAGACAAAATAAAATAGCAATTTATTTATTTATTTGGGATTAGTTTGAAGTTGGTTTTTGAAGTTGATCCGGTGAGGCATATTTCAACCAATCATGGAGTTTTCCCGACCAAAAAAGAAACCAACGACTAAATTAATGAACTTAAGAACTAAAAACTCAAAAAAAAAAACATAAAACAGAAAACACAAACACATGATAAAAGTAACACAGCCAGAGAGAGAGAGAGAGAGAGAGAGAGAGAGCAAATAGGCTCTTTTCAAAGCTAGCTGCTACCCGAGAACTGTGAATCGGGTCGGGTATTTAGAGAGTGGTTGTGCAGATTCTTCTTGATCACTGTGCTGCTTTGAAAGAAGGTAAGAAGAAAGATGGGTTGGATTCCCTGTTCTGGAAATTCAGGTACTAAGAAGAAGATTGTGAAATTGGAAACTCAAGATAGTGTTGTTGGTCAGATCAAAGCCAACCCAGGTACTGATTTTTTTTCTTTTCCTTTTTCTTTTCTTTGTTTAATTTATAGGTAAAACAAAAATGGTCTTCAATGGGTAGTGAGAGAGAAGACCCTCTTGGGGATAATTGAGCTTTCACTTAATGAGGGTGATTTGTGGTTTAATTTAGGAGAAATTTATCTATTGCTTTTTTTTGGGGTTTCTTGCAATAATTTAAAAAATTCAGTGATTGATGGCCTGGATGTGTGTTTTTTTGGATATAGATGGCTGGGATTTGATGTCGTTAATGTCTTCAAATTTTTTTAAGGATTCCTTAATTGTTGGGGTGAGGTAGAATCTGTATATTTAAATTCTAGTAATATGCTAAATTTAGTTTTACATCTTGAGAAATATATTCTAAGTTAGGTTGATGTGGTTGGTTGGTGTTGGATTTGAAGAACATTCTGAACATGTGTATTAGCATTTTGATCGTTTGTTTTGAATTTTTTAGACTCTCTTTTGACTTTTATTTCTATCTTGGATGTATTCCCTTGATTAGCTTGTGATTCATAGTTTCTAGTCTCATATATAAGAAAAAAAACGCAGTTTTAGGTTCATTGAATAACTGATGTGTCTGATAAAGGTAGTAATATTTAGTTATTTGTTTTTGGAGGTTTGAAAATGGAGCATTTATGGTGGTATTTTCATGATTCCTACATTGTTTTGAGATGTGTTGCTTCTGAAGTCAAATCTAACCTTGCTGTTGTTATGCTCACTTGAGTACAGGGAAGTTGAAGAGGAACTCATCCACGAATTCGAAGGATACATCTAAAAACGGGAACGCCGAACACATAGCAGCACAGACTTTCTCATTCCGCGAATTGGCAACTTCCACCAGAAATTTTAGAGCTGATTGTCTTTTGGGTGAAGGAGGCTTTGGTAGAGTATACAAAGGGCGTCTCGAAAGTATTAATCAAGTGAGTATATTTGTTCGTAACTTTATGAAAAGATTACTTATGAAAAATAGGGTTTGTAATGTGTTTCATTCTTTCTAATGTTGAAAATAGGTTGTCGCGATTAAGCAACTTGACCGAAATGGACTTCAAGGGAATAGAGAATTCCTTGTTGAAGTGTTGATGTTGAGTCTACTTCATCACCCTAACCTTGTTAACCTTATTGGTTATTGTGCTGATGGAGATCAAAGGCTTCTAGTTTATGAATATATGCCATTAGGATCCTTGGAAGACCACTTGCATGGTAGTATTTGTTTTTCAACTATGCAAATGTCTTTTTTTTATGCTTCTTTTAAAGTTGATAATGATTGTATATGTTTGATTTGCAGATATTCCACCTGGAAAGAAACGACTTGACTGGAACACGCGAATGAAAATAGCTGCCGGGGCAGCGAAGGGATTAGAATATCTACACGACAAAGCTAATCCGCCAGTTATATACCGAGATTTGAAGTGCTCTAACATTTTGCTAGGTGAAGGATATCATCCAAAGTTATCTGATTTTGGTTTGGCGAAACTCGGCCCAGTTGGAGAAAACACTCATGTATCGACGAGGGTTATGGGAACCTATGGATATTGTGCTCCAGAGTATGCAATGACTGGTCAATTAACTCTCAAATCAGATGTTTATAGCTTTGGTGTTGTTCTTCTGGAAATTATTACTGGAAGGAAAGCAATTGACAACTCAAAATCTTCAGCAGAGCAGAATCTTGTTGCATGGGTAAGAAACTCTTTACTTGAACTACTCTCTTAGAATGTGGGTTGGGTTTAACTCAAACCTACAAGACCGGCTTGTAGAGTGAGAGATGTTTCCTACTTATAAAGTTTTTTCAGGCCATATCATCGGATGTGAGACTCTCAATACACCTTTCTCATGCCTAGGACTGGACAACTTGAGTGTGACCTATTTGATCCGATAGTGGGTGGCCCAACGAATCTTGGATAGGCTCTGAAACCATCTAGGGATGCTACATAACTTTATTAATATTTGTTCACAATGTTAATGGTCAAACATAAATGGTCAAAAAAAAATGGTCAAACAGAAAATGTTACTACTGTGGATAAAAGTATTTATGAACTAGAAGTATTTTTCCAAAAAATATAAATGTAGTAAATTAAGCCCCTAATATATTATCCTATTAATAGTAATTAAGTTCAAATATTTTTCTCCTGAAAGTTGGCCCCTGTTTCTAACCTTGAAAGTTAAAGTCATTATTAGAATTTAGATACTAGTGATTTTTTTTCTTTAAAAAAAAAGATGGAGATTTTTGTAAGTTATAGTTGTCTTAATCTTGAGAATTCTTTAAAACACAATGATATCTCGGATATTAGTGGGTCAGATTTATTTTTATAACGACAAGTTTTAAAAGAAATTGGACAAGTAGCAATTCATACAATGAATACTTAATTAGCTAAGAGTTGATTCTTTTCCAAACGGCATATATTGCTTACGGAAACAAATAATTCTAGCAACTGTGGCGCTTAGATGAGATGATTCAGGTCTCTTCCAACTAAGATTTTGGATTCGAATCCATCCTTGAGAATGCAGTAGCATTAAAACTCTTGAGGGAGAGTTTTGCTGTCCATTATGGTCCTACAAATGTTAGTTGTGAATTAGTTAAGAGGAAGGGGAAATGTTAGTTTTCGGGTTTGAACTCTGGACCTCCTACAGGTACTCGTTCGGCGTCCGCTCACCGGTTACCTTCTTGGGACAAAAAAAAAGTATTTCACATTGAAATTTGATATATGACTTCCTTGCTCATGAGTTTAGTAATTTTGTAGTGGACTATTCTGATTTAATTGCAGGCTAGACCCTTATTTAAAGATCGAAGGAAATTTTCACAAATGGCTGATCCAACGCTCCAAGGTCAATATCCTTCAAGAGGGCTATACCAGGCCCTTGCTGTTGCAGCAATGTGTGTTCAGGAACAAGCTAATATGCGTCCAGTTATAGCCGATGTTGTCACAGCTTTGTCATACCTTGCTCAACAAAGATACGATCCCAATACACAAACCGTCCAAAACTCTCGCCTCGCTCCCGGTACTCCTCCTCGAACCAGGAGAAGCCAATGAGATGAAATGAAGCGAAATGTTTGGTGGGTATAAGATAGTTTGGAGAATATTTCAAATATGTTGTTTACTGGACTTCAGAACATGCTCTTCAAGATATATAGGTTTATAGATGTTAATATCAGTTGTTCTTTTGTGATGTTCTCTCAGTTTTGTGAAAGAAAAAAAAAATGTTATGGAATTTTGTTCTACTTTTGGTGCACAAAACATCTCCTTTAAGATAGTATTTCCTCTTTTTGTCTATTATTTATTCAAGAGTAAATTACTGGATTCATAATTCATGTGCCCCATTGAAGTCCTTGCCTTTACTTCTTTATCTGTTGTATAGTATAAGCTGAGTTTGTAGCTTTGTCAACCAAGGAAGTCTACATATCCCTCAGTTACATAATATAAACAAAAACTGATCAATAAAAGTTCATGTATCTGGTTCAAATTCTGGATCAAATACATCGACTTTCGTTGACCATTTTTTGTTTATATTTTGTAACAGAGGGTGTATATGTTATGGACCATGGCCACGAGTTTCATCTTCTTGGGGAATTGTACACATGAAGTGCATGTTTTTGTCTCATCATTGCACATGAAACATCTCTCGATGGCCCTTCATCTTCTTGGGGAATTGTACACATGAAGTGCATGTTTTTGTCTCGTCATTGCACATGAAACATCTCTCGATGGCCCTATTCGAACCTGATCATTATCAATAATGGTTTGTTTGGTTTTTATAGAGAAAAAATGCATCTCTTTGTGGCCCTATTTGAATATAATCATTATTAGATTGTTTGGTTTATAAGAGAAAAATATATAGAAGATAACAATAAAATACTTTATGATCAATTTGGGGTTTGAGGATCAGCTTTGTCATGTGAACATGTTAGGAATAATTCTATGGGCACTTTTGAGGTGAGTTAAACTCAAAACTCACGCAACTGTGGTTCCAAATACCTCCTTAGTTTGGTACAGCCTTATGTATTGAGAATTCATCATACATAATCCTGGTGTTTCTTGACATAGGAATATGATTTGGCCATTGGCATCGAGGTTTTGAAATTATTTATTATACTTATATATAATACAACAAGGGTATTTAGTATCATAAGCTGGTACACAAATGACACATTATTGGCAACAGTCTACATCTTAGAAGGCCCCCACTGCAACCCAGTTTTCACTGTTGAGCCTGCAAAGTAGAAGAATTGTAGAGTTTAACAAGTGGGAAAGACAATAGAAAGAAACCAATCACAATTATTCAAAATCAATCTTGATAAATATGTGGAAGCTTATGGTACCAAAAAACGCTTCTTGAAAATATCAACGATTTCTTTTGGATCGGCTCTTGTCTGTGTATATGCATCAATCTTGTTCACCTCCTGCAAAAGAATCATTTGTTTGTGAATATATCTCGACTAACCACTACTTCCTCTGGTCCCATATATAAGAGAAAAAGACAGTTTAAGTTTATTGAATAACTGTTGTATCCGAACTATAATCTTCTTTATATAGGACCAAAGAGTAAACTGGAAGCAGTTAGTAGGAGGGTCCCTTGTCAAAAGCATGAGGACCATGATTAATGGACCATTCTGTTTTCACTTGCTGATGATCAAATTCATCATCACATGAAGGAATGCAATAATGAAAAGCTGTGCAATTTCTTCAAACCAGAAAATATATCATACAGAGAACAACTACTATTTTTAGTGTACCTCAATCCATGCTGCAAGTTTAGGCCTTCCTTCAGTTATGTCATGCTTGAACACCTCAGAAAAAACAATCTGGAATCTTTCAACAAATGGAACATAGGCAATATCCACCTGGTCATCACAAGCATTAGCAGAGAAAAACTAAGGTCATAACATATGGATACTATGATTTATCTGATAACTGTAATTTCACTTGAATCATGACCACTTTGATACTTTGTTCCATGATCCATTAACATCATGTGCTGTATGTAAACTGAAAAGAAAAAATTCAAGGCTATTGATTTCAACTTACCCAACTAAATTGACCAAGAAAGAAAGGTCCATCATCAAATTTACCAAGAGCATTCTCCAAGTAATCAAAGGCAGGACCTGATTCAAATTACCAATAGTGTGAAAGTTCAATTTGTGCATAGTTGAATTAACACACTTGTATTTACTTACTGGCTTGTTTTATAGGATCTCCTTTCAATGAAGAGTAGAGGTCTTTGGTGAATGTATCAACATGAGAAACCAACTGCTCACCAAACTCCTTCTTGGCAGGATCCTGCAAAACAAAATCTTAAAACAACTCCACTAAAACAATAAAGATATATATATATATATATTTTGGGAAAGAGTGTGCTGAGTTGTTACAGTGGGAACTAGAGATGGCCCTTCAAAGTTGACATCTATGTAATTGATCAAATCAAGGCTTTCTCCCAAGACCTTCCCATTATGCTCCAATGCTGGCACCTATATATATAATAATAACATAAGAAGAAAGTGATGATTAATGAGGTGAGCATTGAGTAGTTTATTTCCTTCTATCAGCTCAGCAAGCTATACACCTTGTTTTCAGGGTAGACTTTCTCCTTGTACCAAACAGGTCTGTTCTGTAGGTCAATAGGAACCAATTTGATCTTTTCTTCTAGTCCCTGCAATTCATCAATCAAGATCAATCAAGAAAAAGAATTACCTATTATGTATAAAGCACCGACACAGACACAAATACGACACAAACAGACACCAATTATAATTCGAAAAAATGGAAGTAGTTGAAGTGTTGTCATTCGTGTACACGTGTCTGGTATCGAACACTAGACACGTCTTCAATCTAAACTGTCGGTGTTACATATACTATTAATTAAAAGAAAAAAAACTAATTAAATGATGGGTTAGTAGAAATTAATGTGAATACTGATTGAATAAACCATATCAATAAAGTTAATCAAGTGAGTCAATCTGTGGTTTTTCATCTCAGTCCAAACTTGCATGATCATTCCCAAACTAAAGCAAAACCAGGGTTATGTTATGATTTATGAATGAAATGTTAGCTCAATTGTTAATTGAAATTTTGATTCAGTATTCAATTAATTAAAAAAACGAACCAATTAATTTAAATTGAGATGTTTTTTTTAATACTGAGAAATTAAAGAAAGAGGAGAAAAGAAAGAACCTTATAGTTCCTAGTGATCCATGCACGTTGGGCATAAGGACAAACATAACTGATGTACAACCTAAAAAAAATGAAATAATATTAAAAAAATAAATAAAAAAATATATTATGGTTGGTGGAATATTGAATATTGAAGAAGAAGAAGAACCTGGTGTCGCCGTTAAAAATAGGAGGTGGATCGGAGGTGGAAGTTAACGGGGGAGCAAGAACTTCTTTCGCACCGCTAAATCAACAAGAGGAAGTTAGAAAAGAGGAACCATCGTAAACTAAATCAACTGTGTTAATGAAAAGAGCAAGTTCTTACGCAGTTGTCATTGATGGATGATGGATGGCTTTCTTCGCTCACGGAATGGCGTCTACATACATTCAATTCAAGCCACTTCACCTTTTATAAAGCGATCGCGTCAAGAAGAAGAAGAAGATGAAGCCACTAGTAGTGATCACTGTTTTGCACTTACTCGTTGCCACGTGCCTGTTGGTAACTACAACATCTACACTCTACACGTCTCTCCATTAGAAACGAAAGTCGTTATAAAATTTGTCTCAAACGCATAATGCTATCCGTAACGGTAAGACCGAGTGTTAACTCAATGATCGAATACAAATACCAATAAATATTAATAATAACTAGACGAACACAAATGAACCGAATTTGAGTGATATGATAAAGTAGCTGGAACTTTTAAGGTAAAGATAATAAATATTTTTGTATTTGTATTTTTGATAAAGAACCAAATAACGCAAAATTTACGAGATGATAAAATAAGTTAGGGATGAACTTCAATTGATTTCACACTATTGCAAATTGATTTAATAAGGAAAAGTAACTCTCTCTTTTACTTTGTTATCAAACCCACAACATTAATTAATCCCTAATTCCTTAGGTGAATAATTCAGTGTGAACAACTAAAAACCCTAATTTCTTAGGTGAATATAGTTGACAACAAGCATTAGAATCAAGGATTTGCAAGATACAACAACTCCAAGGCTATCCCTAGACTAAGAATTGAAGACATTCAATCTCAAGCATTCAAATATAAAACTTTCATTCTATAGATGAACCATAAATCATTCCATGGGTGATCAAATCATGAAAAACATTAAGAATAGAGATTAAACATACAAAGCAAGAAGGAATATGATATTTAGAACAATCAAAACCAATTACAATAGTGATTCATCAATGTTAATTCATCCCTAACCCAAATGGGTTTAGCTAGACATGGATAAAGAAGAAGGGAAATAGAAAATCAAACTCAATGGAGAGAATGAACACATTGAAGCTCCAAAATCTTGTTCCCAAGCCTTGAATCTTCAATGGAGATGAAGGGTCATGAGCCCCTAGCTGCCTCCCTTGCTATCCCTCTCTCTTAGGTCAAGAAAATGGTAAAAAAACCCCTTTTTTTGGATGAAAATCGCAACTTTAAACTAAATCAACATCAACAAACCCCAAAAGCGCCCCAGACGCATGCAGAAGCGTTTGGGTGCACAGGCAACAGAATCAACAGGTACAAAAGCGCCCCAAGCGCATGCAGAAGCGCTTGGGCGCATGGCAAACAGAAACATCAAATGCAGAAGCGCCCCAAACGCATGCAGAAGCGCTTGGGCTCTTTGTAGCAGATTTTTGAAGTAGTAGGAGCTCCAAATGCTAGGCAGGTGCATCATTGGGCGGACAACATAACTTTTAGCAACGCAACTCATTCTTCCAAGCTTTAAAATATCCAAAACATCTATTTGCACCTGAAAATCATAGTTATGACAAATGTGACATTTTATGGTCCAAGATTAATGTAATTCCCCAAATTCAATACGAAAAAAACACCTAATAATATAATCGTCATTTTCATTGCATAAAGGACAATACCTGATTCAGTGAGGCCTCTTCTCCAAATGTGTTTATAAATATCATTATAATCCGGCTGCACCGAACATAGCAAACAACCATACACTGACACATTATAAATCATCCTTTTTAACCGTGACATCCCAATTGTTAAGAGGGAGTGAGTTCACTTTTGCTTTCCAAATGTCAAGCCTCTAGTCCACCTTATCTAAGATGAACTAAAAAGTCTGCCTATTCTGACAAGGATTAACATGGGTACTTCATCATAATACTACTCTGAAACCTATTAGGAAGGTCCTAAATGTATCAAAATTTCAATTAAAATTGCAAACACCAAAATGTCTCTTTAATAAGTTTTTTTTTTTTCGAAAGCAATAAGTTATTTTAGTCTTCAAATGTGTTTTTTGACAGTCATTTTAGTCTCCAAATGTGTTTTAATTGATCAACTTAATCTCTAAAATTTTCTTAAAGAGACTCTCAAGAATATGTTTGCATTTTCAATACATTCGAGTACCGTAGTAATTCTGTTGTTTGGTATGCTTATTTTACTATTTTGCTAGTAATTTTTATTAACCAAAAACAAAAATCCTGCTAGTAAATTATTGAAACAGAGAAAGTAGTAGAAAGGGAGCAAGTAGTGTATATCGAGAAGAAAGGGTTTCCCGCGACCAACGCATCTCTGTATTCTCTCCTTCGCCGTTCTTCTTTCCGATCGATCATCCACTTCCAATGGCAACCACCACCGACAACAATGACAACATTCCAACCCAGGAAAACCCTAACGAAACCCTAGACCCTACTACCTCACCCAATTCGCACCCAGATCCAATCCCCGCCGACAAAGACGCAATCGCCGACAGTCCCACGGAAACTCCAGCTGAACCTGAAACCGACGCTCCGCTTTCCGATGTCCAGAAGAAGATGCGCCGTGCCGAACGATTCGGTATTTCCGTCCAGTTATCCGAGAAAGAGAAGCGCAATTCCCGAGCTGAAAGGTCCAATCTCTCTCTTTAACATTCAATTTCATTCTATCCTCTTCGGTCTTGCACCGCTATATCTTCAAAATCACCTTTCTTTGTTTCCAACAATTAACGAAATTTAGGTTTTTTTTTTTTTTTTTTTAATTGCAGGTTTGGCACTGCGTCTGTATTACAGGGACCAGAGGGATCAAAAGCAGAGGATCTGAAGAGGAAGGCTAGAGCTGAGAGGTATTCAATTTTCCCATTTTCTAACATTTAACACTAAATCATCAGTTTTGGTTTTTCCACTGTTTTCCCCATTTCTTAATATGTAACCCTAAATCATCAATCTTGGTTTTTTCACTGTTTTTGTTTTTCTCATTTCTTAACATGTAACCCTAAATCATCAATCATGGATTTTTAACTGGGAATCCAAGTGAGTACTGTTACTGATTCCTGCTTCATAGGTTTGGGATGCCTAGTCCTTGTACAACTGCTGATGAGGACGCAAAGAAAAAAGCTCGCCGTGATAGGTTTGCACCAGCTTCCAAGACTGATCCTATGGAGGAAGATAAAAGGAAAGCAAGAGCACTTAGGTTTGTGCATTTCATAATTTGTTTTCCATGTATTCCATTATATGATAATTGTGCATGCTTGGTATCATATAAGGTTTTTGTGTTATCTGTTCTCAGGTTTTCAAATGCATCACCAGCTTCTCTATCTCAAGTCAATGCTGAGGGAAGCATTGAGCCCGCTGTAAGGCCCTTTGGTTACTTCCGATACTTTCTTCGTAGGAAGATGAAAGAAAAGAAAGTATTTGCTTATGTTTGACTCTTTTCTTTGTTCTGTTTCAAACTAGAAGGCAGTTATTGCGGGCAAAGCTGGTGGAGGGACCTGAGCTTTCAGCAGCATCCTTAATTATAGATTTTTTTTTTTGGTAAGCTAGTGGTCTTCTACTCTTCATGTTATCATTTGCTTTTGTAAATTTTTATGCCTTTAATTTTTACTTAATCTATGGTACTATTTTCTTATAAGCTTTTTTTTTTACATGATTTTTTCACAGTTGTAATGTTTTGCACTTCAAGATTCACAGAGTGGCATCCACACCGCCTTATATACCTTTCGGCCTTTTTATTCCCAGATGCAACTGATCAGAAGAGGCCTGCTTTTGTTTAGTCACAATGTGGGCTCAATAGGTGACCCCTTTGGGTAATTAATGGCCATCTTCATATTGTTACTTATCTTAAAATCAGCAAAGGTTTAAAATTTTAGAATCTGCAGCCTAAAAATAATTAGATGAATGAGATTGTGAAAAGGAAGCTTTTTGTTCATGATTATCACTGCTGGTCAAATGCTTATTATCATTGTGCTAGAAGGTAGTACCAGGTTTGGTTTTGTTATCCAATGTCATGCTGATCCAGATTCTGCTCTGTTCATAAGTTTTGTTGTTTAGTATGTCTTTGAGCAGTAGTGAATAACTGAGAATTAGGCCCTTGATAGCAGAATAGTTTGCGTATAAGACAAACTTGTTTGTGCTTAATGCTTAACTTTCTCTTTTGGGGAGGGGGTTGGGGGGTGGGTAAAGCTAGAGTTAGCATTAATTCATTTTCACTAAGAGTGATATTTTCAGTTTTTTTTTAATGGTCATAGGTGTAGTTTCTGACTAACTAGGAAAAGCAATATGTAGACCTTGAACTACTGAATTGGCTGCGTGAATACTTGCATTTGAAATGGTTTTTCGTCAATCCCTTTGTCCTTTTGATTGTTAGTTGATGTGTCTTTAAGCCTACTATTACACTTTTGTAGTCGTATTGTGTTTGGTCCTTATGGAAATAAGTGATTAAGGAACATCCCATGGATCTGTAGCATGTTACCTTAGAAGGTATCATCTAGCCGTGTATTGATGTGTGTAGAAATGCATCATGTTTGGTGTATAACTATTGCACTATCTTAGTGGATCAGCATGAATGCTAAAGCTTTTGTTCCTGGTACTATCTTCTGGCACTAGCTTTTGAAAAGATGAATAATGGTAAGCTGAATGTTTCAAATGAAAACTTAAAGGTTTTGTCGAATTCTGTTGTTTTTTTACTCTTAGCAACTCTGTTTTTTCATCAAGGCTGTAGCTTCTAATGTTTATCATCTTTGCTGTTACTTTAAGATAAGTGAGCACTTTGAAGTTTTAGTTATTTAGTTGGTAAGATATTGAATTGTACATTTGAAGGGCTGGATGTGGAGAAAACTCTTACTATTTTGTAATCTATTTTAAGCTTTTTGTTTGGACCAAAATCTTGATAATAGAGATATCCTGTTTCTGGGGTTGACACTTTTGTTTGATAGTAAAAATGAATTATAGGTCTGTTTTTTCATGCAATAATGCATTCTCCTGCGGCTGACACATTTGTTTGCTAGTACAAATGATTAAATGAATCATAGGTCGTTTTTATGTGGGTTTCACTAAATCTGTGGGTCCCATTTTCAAATTGATGGAACAAGTATGAATTTCACTAAATCATTGATTGAGTGGTAGAGGGAGGAGAGTAAAAGAAAAGATAAAAGCCTTGAAAGAGCTAGTTAATCTTTGTATTATGGGGAATCTGCCTGGCGTGATTAAGATGAGTTTAATTAAATGAAAGATGATGTTAAAACAAATGGATCTAGTCCAAGTGGAAGATTATTATCTTAGCAATTAGTAAAAAGACAGTAGTTGCAATGAACCACAACTTGCCATTTTTTTTAATTTAATGTTGAAGTTGTGGGTGTCAATCTTGTTTGTCGGATGTTTGTAAAAAAACAAGGGTTTAATTGGTGTATACAGTTGCTGTAATTTTTTTTTACACCATAAACTAATAATAATTCAAGGCGTGATTAAGATGAGTTTAATCTTAAAAAAACTACAAATGTTTTATATAAATTAGATTACATTGTCATACAAATATGAAGAAATTTAATCTTGTATATATGTCAGTTTAATGGTGGAATGATGTTCTACAAAAGAGGTGTCCTTCTTGACCTAGGAGTCAAGGGTCGTCGGTTATTACCATCATCGTTGTCGATGTCAACACTATAGTTGTTTCATCATTTTTTCCACTTCATTGTGTGGAAAGGGACATTGATCTTCGAGTGGTGATTGACGGTGTGCGACGATGGTGTAGAAAAAGTAGTAGCAAACATAGACGAATGGGATTAACATGTATTCAAACTTGAATGAGGTTTTAAAGAAAATTGAGCATGTATCCAGAGAAGCCTTGTATTTGGAAGGGGAGTCAGATGAGAATGTAAAACGTTGAGTGAGAGCAGTTTCCAAAACATATTAATTAATCTCATAATCTCCAAAAAATATCCCATATTAGAGGTAACTAAAATTGAGTTAGGAGGGAATTTTTATCCCATCTATACTTGGAAAAATTGACTCAAACATACTCTTTTTAATTTCTTTTATAAGTAAAAGTTAGTCGACAAAATACATTAATTTTGGTCGACTAACTTTTGCTTATAAAAGACACTCGATTAGTACAAAATTTACATAATTCCGCTCCTCTTCTCTGGTCCACTGCAGCCAAACACTACATGATCCAATACTATTATGTTCTCAACGTTTTACAGAGCTCATTTGCATTAATCAAATACAGTATATCTCGTTAATCAAATGATTCAAATCGTAAACTGAACATAATTCAAGGGAATCACATGGCATTTAAAACTTGCTTGGTTACAATTTTCATAAATTCATTTATCAACATAAACCTTTGATGGGATTTCTTTCCATGAAAATCTTCAAGCTTCAATCATAATCATAAACTATTATGAAAGTGTGCATGTCAAGTTATCTATCTACTGCTTTATACAACAAGAAATTCTGAACTGAGATCCTCCAACTTCATAACTCTTTTTCCACTAAGACTTGGAATTCCCACCTCCTCTGATTGAAAGAGGAGAACCCCAAAGAGGTGTATTATCAAGAAGCTTATGATTTAGAAACACAACAATTACTGTAATATCATCATGGAAATGTCTCCTCACTCCTTCTTCAATCTTCTGTAGATCTGATAATCTCATTTCTCTTTTCTTAGCTGCTTCTCTAAGTGCAGCTTTCACAAGCCTTCTAGCTATTCCCTATTACATTAGTCACAAAATTACCATTAGTCTATATATTATAGACCAGATACATCAGTTATTCAATGAATCTAAAACTGAATTGCCAGAAAGAAAGCTTACATTTCGTGGATTATTGCTGACTATATTGACAGCTTCTTGGTTACTAAGTTGTTCCCATAAACCATCAGAAGCAAATATGATAAATTGATCTTGAGGATTGATTTTATGCACTGATATTGCTGGCTCATAACTAAGAATTGGTTTGAAGAATGTTTCAGGTAATCTAAACTTGTATGGTAAAGGCTCTCTGTTGAATTCTGTTTTCTTTAGATATGCATCACCTATTGATCTTGAAACCTGCAATGATAACAAATTATGTTAACATCAAATTATAGTCTCTGCAATTGCGCGCAGAGGATACCCGATTAAAAAGAAAACAATAAGAATGTCTCAAATTTCTACCTGTATGAGGCCTTTGACGCGCCAAACTTTGTGTTTCATAACCACAATTTGTGAATCATAAGGATGTTTTGAACGAACTTCGTTTCTCTCAGTTTCTATGTTAACATTGTGTTCTGCTGATAATTGAATAGCTCTTGTTTCCCTTGTTACCCTCTCTACTCTTCCTAACACTGCCCTTGAGTCTCCGGCATTCGCAACATACACTGTGCCGTTGGAAATTATTCCGGTTAAACAACACGAACCTGCCGATGCAATCTGTGGCTTGCTTAGCCATTGCTTCTTGACAAGAGAGAGAAAACCATCTTCTGTTGCTGAGTAGGCCTTGCTGATAACCTTTTCTGAAATTCCTTGGTGTTCAGCTGCCAAACCTGTTTACACAAAAAAATGACTCACTATTCAATAAAATTCCATTTTGCCTTTGCAAAAAAAGAGCAAGTACTAAAGATTTCCAAAGTTCCACAATTTTCATATGAGCTGCAACCTATGAAGCACTGACACAGACACAAACACAAACACAAACACGGGACACAGATACATAGACAGTGATAATAGTTTGAGAAATGGAAGTAATTGAAGTG
Source organism: Oxytropis ochrocephala (assembly GCA_020916435.1). Classification (NCBI taxonomy): domain Eukaryota; kingdom Viridiplantae; phylum Streptophyta; class Magnoliopsida; order Fabales; family Fabaceae; genus Oxytropis; species Oxytropis ochrocephala. The sequence continues at coordinate 107,078,034 of CM037091.1, read as the reverse complement.
TCACGTGTCGTGATAATAGTTTTTGAGAAATGGAAGTGAAACATCAAATTTTCAAAAAAAGCTAAACACGAAACGTGTCGGACACCGGACATCTATTCAATCTGAAGTGTCAGTGCTACAAATAGCTGAAACATTAGAAAGTAAAACTAATTAAATGGGATAAAGTTGAGAGCATACGCTTGAAATTGTTGAATAGATTATCACCAACAAACTGAGAAGCTGCAGTTCCACCATGACCATCATAAACACCTACAAAAGTTCCTTGAGGACCCAAATTATCAGAACTCAAAGGTCCAGATTCAAGTTGACTATAATCCTCTATTGAACTATTTGCTTGAATCACAGCCATTGAAAATTCTCCATAAAGATGATTCCCCAAATCCTTATACCATAACAATCCATCAACTCTCCCTTTCACATCTTCATCACCTTCTACACTTGGTTTCCAACAATATCTAGCCATATAGTATTTTTTTCAACAACCCCTTTAAAAAAAAATCACTTTTTTTCTTCTTTTTTCTTGTTGCTTAAGCTTCACATGATAGATAACATTTACTATATAGTAGTGATGAATAGATATGAACAAAATTGAGCTAAAAACCAAATTGTTATGGGCTGGACTAACTATGAAAGTTACCTTGGGATGAGAAATAAGTAGCTTTCATGCAATAGTTCAGAGAAAACAGAAGATTGTTGGTTCTTTGTACCTTGAATGCAATTTTAGAGTTCAGATTTGTGCCATATTCTAGGAACAGACTTAGCTGTAAAAGTACATAGGGACTCAATATGACAGAATTGGTCTAAGATTTGAACAATGGATAAGAAAATTATTTTTTGAATAGAGGATCTTTTAGAATAGTGTCAGACTAGATCTAAGATCAGGAAATGAAAGCAAACTATTTAAACTACAAATTCTGACATTGTAATTCTTGTCCTTTCATTTGTCTTTTTATTTATTTTTGTAGTGTGGCCATGTGGGTTTTTCTTTTCTAAGTTATTTTCATGGTTGAGATTTTAGTTCCATCCCCCCTTTAAAAGCAATATTCTTCACTATTAGGTAACTTGAATTGTCTACAAGTTCCATTCCATCTTCTAGTTTTTTTTGGGTAAATGTCATCTTTTCACTGCTTTAATTTTTCTTCATAATTCAGAACTTTGCTTGATTTGGTGTTTATGACCCACCTGTTTTTTTCCCCTCTTATCATAATGGCGTTATATGCATGCACTTGGTCATTCAATTGAAATCACTTTTTTTTATCCAAAGTTTCAGTTAAATATCACTTTTGCTTCACTTGAGAAAATATTCTCAGCTAATGTTTGGTACTGCGGTGATGAAATTTTTTTGAATCAATCAAAGAAACGTGTAATTACAATTAACTGCTTCAAATCCATCGTGCCGTGATTAGTGAATGAACGTGGTTCCAAACGTACTTGTATATTCTATGTTTTTAAGATAAGTTCTGCGACGTCATAGTTTTTGATGTCTTTGTCATTGTAACAAGATTGCAATCGAGGTCTGCAAAGATTGGGGTTTAGCGTAGATTGAGGTGCATTGGATTCTCCTAGAGGTGGGTTGGGTTTGCCTTAATACTAATGTGGCGGTTAAATCTTCGTCTAAGCTAGATGGTTGTGGTGGTATTATTCGAGACCACTTTTGTTCTTGGCTTGGAGGTTTTCTCCAAGTTTATTGGTTTCTGTAATCCCATTGTCGCAAAATTGTGGGGGTGTTTGCTTCCCTCGCAGCTGTGCCATAATAAGGGGTGGTGCTGGATAGTAGTTCAATTGGATGTTTGGATTGCCTGCCTTGTCATTCAAGCCAAAGATTCTAATCTGTTGGCTGGTTGGAGTATTATTGTGAGTGAGATTTGGAAGTTGTTTCGCTTGCTTTGGGAAGTTATGTTTGCTAATATCTTTAGAGAAGCTAATAAGTTTGTTGATGAGTTAGCTAATATGAGTTGTTCCCAAGTGCGTTGATTTTTTATGAGCAGCGTCCCTATTCGGTGGGATCTTTAATGCTCTGTGATGCTATGGGGTTCTCTAACCCTCGTCGTATCCTAGTTAGTTATCTGCTTTTGGGGCTTTAGCCTACGCTAAATACCAAAAAAAATATAATTGCAATTGCGGTTGCATTAATTGTATTTGAATACGATTCTCCGTAACATCAAAGATTGCGAGGAGACTGCGACAATGATGGAAACATAAATTTTTATTGATAATATAATACAGGTAAGTTGGATAGTTTGTAAATATCTCCTAAAGAAAATGAGATAGTTTGTTATAAAATCTTAAAAGGTAAGTTGGTTCTTTAATAACATTTGACCTAATTAATTTAGTAGATAAAATGACTGTATTTGGCCAAACAGATTTTTGAGTAAAAAAAGCATAATTCACGTTTGCTTTTACCTAACAAATTTAACAAGAAAAAAATGAAACACATTATAATTAGCCATATTCTATATATGCCCTTGTTTATTAATTCATTCCATCTCTATAAGGATTTAGCTGGCAAATTGTCTCACTGGCTCACTGCATCTAGGATCTGCATTATTTAAAAATAGATTATTAGTACATAGTCAAATTTAGATTGTATTACAAAGAAAGTAAGCCCCACTTTGATTTGATGAACTTCACCTACCTGTATGTTTCGGTCCAATAAGCTTTGACAGTTCTGATAGTGAGGGATCATAAAGGAGACTACACACTTCAATTGTAACACTTCACAAAAATATATGGTATTGTGCATGAAGACACCTTGGAACTTGAAATCATGTACGCATTATTATTTGGATATAACAACTTACCAACTTGGTTTTCTCATTCCTTCACCAATAATAAACTTGTGGTTGTCTTTTTTTGTCTATAGGTCTTCGACGTCGTTCTAGTGTAGAAGGGAAAGAGACTATGACAAATCTAGAGTTCGATTGGAATGAATTCACCAAGTGAATGCCGCTTTAGTTAGTGAGTTACTCCTGTTGTTGAGTGCTCTACGTGTTGATCCGACGTGAGAGTGGTACATGTGGACACTTCGACGTCCAAGTTAATTTAGGGAATTCAAGTGTGAGGTAAGAGAGAGAAAGTGTACCTGCTGCAATAAATGCGAGGCTTTTTACATGTGTCAGATGGCGTCAGGCATGCCTGCAGAGCGTGTTATGCGCTGCTGGATGCCAACACACGATCTCTGCTGTTGATAAGCCATGGCGCACGAATCTCTAGATACGGCTCCATTATGTGTGTTTGGGCCACACTGCTAGGCCCAAATTCGAATCGGGGCGCGTTACGGTCCGATATAGAATGTAAGTAAAATCTAGTCTCAATTTGTTTTTTTTGTTAGAAATCGAACTCAAGTACTAGTTAGTCGAGTCTGTACTTTTAGATTGAATGTGTTAACGACTCACCCAACCCTAGAGTTATAAACTTGTGGTCATCTAGTTATTTCGAAACCAATATTAATTATTCTATCCGTTTCACAATACATATCTCTTAAATCATCTAAAACTTTTTAATAAACTCCAAGATTTCATTATAAATTTTTGTTGAGATAGTTGTTTTCATTTCGTAAAGTGCTAATTCCCTTATAATCTAAATTATTATTATTATTATTATCATCTATTAAAAATGATATGAAAGTTGTTTCTAAAATAGATTTATGCATCATGTGATTATAGACATATATGTATTGACTAATTGGATAATGTTATTATAAATGGGTTCCACCAAAAATAAATTTTGACGTGAACTCTTTAATTTGTGAATATAGCTAGAAACCATAGGCTGCATGATAGATCATACATAGCTGTAGAAGATTTCCAATAAATAGTCAAGCTAGCTTGTGGGCCTATAAAACTCAACCTCACTCAATATGGGAAATAAAGTAAATAATACTTCCAAAATATATTAATTATATTGGTTAGATGTCCTTATCCCTATTTCGACCAAAAAAATCCTCATCAATATCTAACATACTCTCGTGCAACTGTATGTTGAATAATGTTTGGCTCTTACCATAATTATTATTTTTCAAAAGATTCAGATGATTTTACTTTAAAGTTCATTTTTTGTGTGAGAATCATATGTTCATGCTCTTACCTTTTCTCATACTCTCTTATAGGTTAATAGATAACATTTCAGTCTCAATATATAATTTAAGATGGTTAACATCAATCTATTCTATAAACAAGGAATTCGGTGCATGTTTACTTTTTCAAATTTTTAAATAATTAACTTCATCTCATCATGTAAGTCGTACGTACGATGAGAATCAATGAGTTGTTTTTTTATAATCAAATGTTAGTGGGATAGGAGAATGTTAGTTTTTGGGGTTTGAATTTTGGATCTCCTTCATGCAAATTGCAATTTCTTCATGTCTCTTAACTCGCCAATTGAACTACCTTCCTGGGATCCGTTTAGAGTTGTTAATTTTGGCTCAGCACAACAGACTCACCAAGACTCGGTGTTTTGGGCTGGACTTGTTAAATAGAGGCCCAGTAACCAATCAGGTCATTTTGGCCCAGGACAGTTGGTCCATGGGTCATGTTGGGCCAACTTTTTTTTTTATGTTTTTTGAGCAACTTTTATGGTTTCATTTGTTAAAGTTAGATCGGGTCGATGGGCCGGATTGAGTGGCAGGCTGGCCCATCGGCCTAGTATTTTGGGCTGGGCTACACAAATAATGGCTTTGTTGACCATTGGGCGGGCCCAGCCCAGTTTTACGTTTTGGCCTATATCAAAATTGGTGTCTGCAACTAACGAAGGGGAATATCGTGTGAGTTCTGCTTAGGGTTCTCAGGTTGCTCATAGTTTTCCTTTGGTTTCCGAAGGTCCTCACCGTTTCAACGTGAAGAATCAACAACGACCTAAATGGAGAAATCTTCTCTTTTTGGTCGTGGAGGATGTGAACGAAGGAATATTAATGAATCTGATAGAATCTTCTCTTTTAGGAGTAGGAGGGAAAGGACAGGTGGCAGGTGTGGAAGGGGAGAAAAACAGTGGACATCGCTTCATCAAAAGTAGGGTTGTGCACATCGTTCTTCTTCTCCAACTTCTCGAAGAGGTGTAGAGCTAGGGACATGCTTGAGGTTTTCTCTAAACACGGTAGGGTTAAAGAGGTGGTTATTCTGGCAAGGAGGAACGTTAATGGTACGAGGTTCGGTTTTGTTCACTTTTATGACATCAAAGAATCGGAAAGAATGACATCATTCTGGACAGTATTTTTGTGGAAGGAGATAAGATCCATGTTAATATCCCTAGAGAGAAGAGAAATTTGGAAGAATGGCTTTATTGAATTAGAATTGATTTACAACAGAGTATATGTATCAAGAGAGTATATGTATCAACTTGTTAGTTACATCAACTAATCAGTTTCAACTAAACCTAACAAACTAGTAACAAAATGATTAAAACTAACTGTACTAACCTAACAAGAGTTGATTAATAAACAGACTATGGTTAAGTAAATAATAACTGGAAAAATAATAAGTGAATAATACCAAATCAGCAGGGGCCGTGGTTTCAGAATTAGGAACTACGCTGCTTGAGCCATTTGAGTTGCAAAGGAAAGTCATTAGCATTTTGCATTGGTCTGTTGTGAAATTGGAATTTTGTGAATTCTCTTGAGTGGTAGTGATCTAGACTGCGGCATCAGTGATGTTGTGAGGTTTGTTTTTACCATAGCTCGGTGGATAACCATGAATCTTGTCAATGAGGGTGACCAAGGGTCCCACAATGAGTGCACACAGGACGTTCCTTCTTGATAGGACCAAATTTGGAGTGATTCTTAGTCTGATATGCCTTGACAGCAAAGGAAAATTGAGATTCTAGGGAATTAGAATTAGCACTAATCCCACGGTGCTTCTCATCTTGTAGCACAAGTGAGAACACCTTGGTAATGGACGGAATGCGATCCATGGTCAATATTTGGCCTCTAACGTGAGAAAAGCCATCAGGTAAACCCATGAGAAAGAGCATAATGTACACACTTAGTTTCAGCAAGAAGAGGCTTCACACCACCATAATTACAGGTGCATTCAGCCTTAAATTCTTGTAATTCTTCCTAGAGAGACTTTAATTTCTTGTAATATTGAGCTCATTGCAAAGTTGATATATGTGAGGTCCATTGACTTGTTGGAAACGATTGTTGAGATCAGTCCAAATGTCTGAAGAAGAAGACGCGTAGACGATGGAAGTGACGATGTTTTTTGAAAAAGCATTGAGAAGCCACGAGCATACAATGCTTTCATTCCATTTTTAGGATAAGAGAACGAACCATTGAGATAGCCTCCTTTGAGAGCAAAACGCATCGAACGATACCAAGAGTTGTAGTTATCGTCGATTAAGGTTTGTGTAACAAGCACCAAACCGGGGTGATCATTGGAAGATACAGTGGATCAGACACATCGTCTTGAACTTCACTGGGATATTCCAATGATTATGAGAATCGAGGAAAGAAAATGGTGTGATTTTTGGAAACGAAATCGAAGAGAAAACGAACACAGGAAGTGAAAATTTTTGGAAAAAAACGAAGATCGAAACAACAATCAGAGGAGTTTTGAACAAGATTTTAAGAACGAAGTTGAAATCGAAGAAGTTTCGACAAGAATTGAAAAACAAAATGAAATCGAAGTAGTATCTAAAATGAAATCAAGGAAATTTCAGAGTGCAGAAGGATATAATACTCAACTGATACTATATTGGAGCGAAGATCAGAGCGGAAGAGAAATTTGGAAGAATAACTTCATTGAATTAGAAGTGATGATTTACAACAGAATATATGTATCAACTTTTAGTTACATCAGCTAACCAGTTTCAACTAAATCTAACAAACTAGCAACATAATGATTGAAACTATATGTACTAACCCAACTGTAGAGTTAAATAATAAGTTGAGTATGGTTAAGTAAATAGTAATTGGAAAAATAATAAGTAATAACTCTAATAGGCTCTTCAAGACGCGCATTTGGTATGATTTTATGTGTAGCTTTATGTAATGACTTGGATATATTGTTGCATCGCTCAACTTAATTAAGTTAAACCTAATTTAATTTTTGTGGTGTGAAATTATGAATATTAGGTTTTTTAGGATTTGTTTTTATCATTTATATATTTTAATAAAAATATTAATTAAATAATTTATTTACTAGTTTCCGTTCGACATCGCTTCAATCGGTCCGACCCCAAGAGCTTTGTTTGGACCGCTGTCAATGGCCAGTCTGGTTTTAATTATCTTGAGCACGATTATGATTGGAGTTGGAAAATGGTAGAATTAAAATTAATGACATTTAAACATTGTTCTTTTTTTTTTTGGTCGAACATTTAAACATTGTTCGATTGGAGGCTGATTGTTGTTATTTAAAGTACAAGACGCTAAGGTTGGAGTGGATAACCTAGAAAGGTTTGGTAAAATAAACTTGTCTAGAGAGAAGAGAATAAATGAAGTGGTACCATTGGTCCCAAGTAGACATAACTCTATGGAAAATGGGAAATATTATTTGAATTGGGACACTAAACGATAAAAAAATTGCTTGTTAAGGCATTTTATACATGTAGTAAATAAAATGTTAAATTAATTACATGTGCATTTAAACTCTCAAAATTGTGGTAAATGACTAAGAAAATCGATCGTGGTTCATAAATTGTAGCAGCTAGTATATACACTTTATTAATTACACATGTGAACTACATTAACCCGCAAAATTGGCTTTAGTTTTTGATATCTCAAATTTATTTTCAAACTAACAGTATCCCCACACAAATTGTAGCAGTATATATATTCAACTCTTTATTAATTACTCATGTGAACTACATTAACCTGCAATATTGGCTTAAATTTTTGATATCTCAAATTTATTTTCAAACTAACAGTATACCTGCGCACACGCATTGGTTGAGTCGCGTTGCATGCTATAATGTTTTTGAAATTGAATATGGATATAGTAAAGTAGTTTGTGTGTTCCCTAAAAGGTAAGTTAATATTACATTCCAATAAGATATCATCTATGAATAAGTACTTCATACACAAAAATAGGTTACTGTATATGTAAATTACGCAAACCGCACTTCTGTTATATAAAATTAAGTTTGTGTAGTGCTAAGTGATTGTAGGTTTCTTTGTCGAGACTCGAGATTGCGAACAGATATAAATAATAAACACATGCATAAAATCCATATATGCTCAAAGGTAACAAAACTTTTGTTGATGCCTTTGACATCTGCTCCTGCATTGACACGCCAACACGTGTAGGCAGAGTCAGACAGTTACATCCTACACTTTTATTTGATCTGCATTCATCTAGAGTGAGATCATTACATGTCCATGCTTACGATCTAACGCCTTGACACCAGGACCATCTCAAACAATTTGGTGACCCTGTTTAAATCTTAAAAATTGGGCAACTAATTATACTCTTATAAAATGAATCACCAAAAATTGGGACCATAGATGGAAAATCGAAACACTCAAAAACATAGATGGTTGAAAGCTTAATGACATCACAGCAGTTTAAAAAGTAGTTAACAAAGCTAGAGTATTTGTTAAAATAAACAATTTGAATAAGCTAGAACAAAACATTTCTCCCATATCAATCTGCAACAATCTCCCATTGAAGGAAATAGCGCAATGTGTACAAAGTTCTAAGTGGTATTTGAGACTATTGAGCATTCCATCCAATTCCATTTCCATGTCTTCAATATCCTGCAATCGACCGAAAGGAACACTGAACAAAATATTAAGTAAAACCCCCATGGTAATTAAAATGCTATGAAAACAACTACAATGTTAAGTAAAACTCTAAATTAATAGGGACAAAACCTTCAGAAGTTATTGTTGCAGTGCAAACTAAACACCATTTTCCACTTAAAATCACCCAATGTAGATGTAGAAGAAATATTCATAACAGAATAAAAAAAAATGAGGTTTATTAAAATTTAAAGACTCAAATGGGTAAAAAATGTGAGTTACTAAAATTTAACAACAAATCTTCCTGTTGAGACATTAATTTAACAAACACCTTATGATTCTCTTTTTACAAACAACAGAAAAACTAAGCAATTCTAACCTAAATAAATAAAAAATTGGGATTAGGAATGAAGAAACAAAGATGGATGAAAAAACTGATGTTGAAGTCAAGTGCAAAAGGGATGGAATTGAAAGTGTAGGAATAGTACAAAAAATTACATGTATGCCCTCAAAAAGTTGAGGTGTCTTTTAGATAGAATGATGGTATTGGTAAAATCATATGTAGTTTGATGGTATAAATATAGTGTAGATGATTTCACGGCAAAATAGCAAATGGTTCTTTTGGTTGCCACTAATAGCAACGGTTTTATACCGTAGTCGTTGACACGTAATCTTTAAATTAATAGAAAACAGTTTTTTTTTGTTGCCAATGAGAGCAACGATTTTATTACATAAATGAGAACAATTTCAAATTGTATTCTTTGAAACTATTTGGCAACGGTGGCCCAAGGTTGCCACAAGTGGTAACAGTTTTTTGAGTGTTGCCATCTATAGCAATGTTTAAAAATATTCCCATCGATGGCAACAATTCTAACTGTTGCCATATCCTGCAACAGTTTTACACCGTCGCCCTTTAGTAAAAATGTCGACCGTTGCGTTTAAGTAATCAATAGCAACAGTTTTGCGTCAACATTGCCTTTGGTGACAAAAAACCGTTCCCTGTAGTTTGGGCAACGGCCGCAAACACTACGATTTTCAAACCGTTGTCGAAAGATAAGGCAACATTTTTTTGACTTCATGCAACGGTTTTTAGGTGTTGCTTGTGGGTCAAAATGTTGTAATGCTATTAGGAAATATTATTGATTATGTGTGTAGCATTCATATTGTGGGTAGGCACTAGTTTTATATTAGCACAGTAGGACTTTTGTGAGAATGACTGAATGAAGAATATCGTGGTCAGTTTCTATTCTCTATCTTCTTAGGAGGCTTCTCTAACCTCGAATCAGAGTAATATCATCTTCTACGTACATCATTCACATATCTCCGTCAAAATCCATTTGCCTTACACTTTCTTCTTGTTTCAATCCAGCCACTGCCACCTTATAAAAGGCTGGAGCACATTAATTCCTCTAGTTTACGATCCTATATCTTAGCGCCCTTGGTTGTGCGTTTGTAAAATTGATTTTGAATGTAAAAGATTCGTGTTCAGATAAATTCACACAAAAATAAGTTGAACAATGAATTTGAGAGTAAAAATCACTTTCGGCAACAAAAGTTACAATTTCTAGTTTCACGTTAATTTGAATCAACTCTAAAGGTAAAATTTATTTTAATGGAGAACACTTAACTATATGTCAAAAGAAATTTATGTCTTTATAATCGCTTTTGGCTCTCCCATAAGAAAATTGAAACATGCACTAATCTTTTTAGGATTTTCAAACTCCATGTACAGTGACGGAACTCGATTGTGGTGAGGGAGTTCACTTGAACCCCTTGAAAAAAAATTCCCATGTTAAATTCTCCACCCTTCTAAAATTTTAAGTTTGCACTAGTACCCTTAAGGTTGCACCCAATTGCACTCAAGACACAACATTGAATCTCTTGATTTAGGTTATGGATTCGTCAATGTCCATGTATCATAGAGCTTTTTATATTTGCATGTAATCAAATAATCCTAAAATTCAGCACATTTTTGAAAATCACACACACATATGAGAGTTTTTAATACTAGATTTTTTTTTCAGAATTAATAGCAACTTGTTAAGATAATAAAAAAGAAAACAAATTTAGGAAGTAAGTTTAAAAAGTATGTACTTAATTAAATAATTTAATGATAGTTTATTTTGGAAATTATTTATTTAATAATGAAAACTACACTTTATTTATTTATTTATTTCTTAAAGAAAGTTTTTAGAAACAATAAATAAGTAAATGCAACAAGCATTTTTATATAGAACAAACTTTTTTTTGGTCAAAATATAGAACAAACTTAGATACGGCGATATATATGTAGTTCTTACTTGGGCTTAGGCCCAATTTTCTCATCAAAAAAAAATGTAGTTCTTACTATTGTTTTCCCTGAATTTTAGGGTCAAGAGATGGTATGCCTACCTTCGAGCTCTAAGAGTACTTCACTTCCATGGGGCTAGTGAAGAGTTGAACCTGTGGATGGTCATATGCGAGACATGGTCATGCTTTATTAGACCATTTCCCCCCACAAACTATTATCTAATGACAACTAAGCAATTTGATACTTCTCCAAGATGCTCAATTCCAATCAACTCCGAACAATTTCCACTTTGATTGTAATTGTTACTTGAGACATTATTGTTTTCACCGACAATCATAGTTCAAAATAACTATCATACTCCACTATAGAAAGTATACTTCACTTGAAGTTAAACCACTTCAAGAATTTCTCCATGTCAAAACCCAACGACATAATTTCTTCAAGATGCTCAACTCCAACAATCTCCACCTTTATTGTAGTTCATACACGAGACATTTTTCGCTTTCATTTTCTACCTAGACAATCATAGTTCAAAAGAATTATATGATACTCCACCATAGAGAGTATACTTCACTTGAAGATAAACCACTTCAAAAATTTCTACATTCCGAAAAGCCATCGATATAATCTCGTAACACCTTGTGCAACCCCGATAGGAAAGACTTGTATTTTCCACAAGCCAAAATTGATTCTTCCATAAAATTTCTCCATGTCAAACTTCAAAACACTTGAGAATTTTAACATTCCAGCTGTATGCATACTCTGTAAATCATGCACTGAGTATGTTCTCAAGAAAGAGTGGTGGGTCACAATGGACACGCTTAAATATCATCTTTCCTAGCCAGAAACTTTCTTAAGAGTAATGTTATTTAGCCAAATCTTCGACCAAAAATAGCCAAAAACCAATTTACAACACCAATTAACTAAGTTTTTTAGGGCATTAACCAACCTGTCTTTTCACATTTTTCTAGGTTATTGACTAAAAACTCGGTTAATTGCCTACTTGGTTAATTACATAAATAACTTGGTTAATTGGTGTTATAAATTGGTTTTTGGCTATTTTTGGTTGAATTTTTTTTGTGTCTAATTAACATTGCTCCTTTCTCAAATAACACTTTCACGGTACCAAACTTCTTTTCTGATATGGAAGGTCAGACAAAGCCGCAACCACAGAGCATACTAAGAAATTAATACCCCACCAAACCAAAAGCCTTGATACTAGTTGTTGGGAAAAATAACATAAAGAAATAAAATTAGCGCAATTGGAACACAATAATTTCACCCGAAAAACTCCAAAAACTGGAGAAAATCACGAACTGTTGTCTAATGACAATCAGAGAATACCACTATTTGAAATTTTTTACAACACATAAACTTATCTCAAACACCCATAACCGTAGTACACTCACACCCTCCAAAGAAAATATTTACCTACATCTAACAACACTCTAAAACAAGAGTGTAAGAGAAGAAAAAAGTCAAATACAAACTAGTGCTTTTTCTTCACAAAACTAAGCAATGAGAAATGCTCAATTCTAATCACCTCCAACAACTTTTGCGTAAGAGTTTCAATTTAGTCCCTTTATTTTGTAAAAATGAACTAAATTGAAACAATTTCTAAAAAGTAGAGAGATAAGTTGATATATTATAAATGCGAGGAATCAAATTCAACTTTTGAAAATTTTTAGTGACTAAATTGACTAATATATAACTCTAAAACAAAAGACAAATCAAAATGTATCAATAATATTTTAGTTAGTAGTTATCACTTCTCTCAATATTTTAGGCAAGCTCCGTTACATGTTAAATTCTAACATACCAAGTTCTATTTCCACGGATTAAAAAAAGGTTAAAAAAAAAAAAGAAAAATAAGCGTATAGTGACACTATATCAGGAGCATGTAATGAAATATTTATTACTTTCAGAACAACATAATTCTCATGTGAAGTGCCTTATTGTGTTAGAAAGGTTACATTATCACAGATGTTAATGGTTCACCTTGTTTTCTTGTTTTCCTTCTCTGATCTATTCCTCTTCACAGATGTATATGATATATTGCTATAGAAGTTTATAAGGTTAATAGTTTGGAAGTTCTTTGATTATAATTGTAGGTAAAAACTTTATGCTATTTTGTAAGATAGTGGGTCCTAAGGTAACCATGGGTCCTTATTGCTGATGCTGTCATGTAAGCTCTAATTAATGCTCAAGGGTGTTGATGACCTTGCTGTGTTTGATATGATCACTTTTTGCATACATTATTGATAGTTAAAAAATTAGTGTGGGGGGTTTGGTGAAGCTCTATTTTTACATTAATAACTGGTTCATCTGCTTTTATCATTAGTTCTGGAGTTCAAACAGGTTTAATTGGTTATTGTAGGTACTATTCCTAAGTATATATATGATAAAGAGGATTTCTTGTTAAGCTTCTAAATTTGTGGTTAGCAAAATAGATAGATGGTTACCTTAGAGACTTGCCTAGCTTGTTCCACTATTATATAAGCAATTGGGGTACCGGTTTTCATTTTCTAGTTATTTGACGTGTCTACGTTCTACAATAATAAGAAGATAATTTACATGTTGTTGATCTTACTGATGAACGTTTGACTTGAAAATTTTCCAGGTTTGGAGACCAAATTGTTGTCGTCAAGGTTCTGCAAAGAGCTTCCCTTGAAGATCGTTGTATTCGTTAAAATTTTGCATCTTAGAATCTTAGGAATTTGTAAACGTGTTTTTCTGCATAGATGAAAGTTTGTTACATTAACATAATTCTCGCTAGTGATTTAATATATGAATTTGTTGAAAATATATGTATTCGTAGGGGGAATTACCCAAAAACTGAAGTTTCTTTTTTTAAAAAAAATAAGTACTTTTAAAGTCTGGTAGTCTAAATCCGACTTTAAAACACAACTTTTAAAGTCGGATGATAAGCCGACTTTAAGTCTCCCAATATACAAAGCCGCATTAATAGAAGTCAGACTCACATTCGACTTTAAAAATCGAAAATATCCGACTTTGAATCCTATTTTTCCACAAGTGCTAATATTGCATCCGGAAAATGTTTATGGACACCCTATTATCGGGTTCGATCCCCACTGGGTGTCGAACGTTGATTTTTCCATCTGTGTGTGTTAGGTCCTAACACTTACCCGTCCGACCATCAAACCAAAAAAACGATCTTTTAGTAGATCAATTATGAATTCTTGCATCAAATGATCACACAAATAAAACATTGTGTTTTACCAAATCAAGAAGGGTTGTGCAAGAAAATATTTTTAGTTTGGATTTTTATTTTCCCTCATACTTATAAAAATATCACTCCATTTTTAATTTCATTTTCAATTTTTTGATAATTAATTTTAATTCAACACTTCTAATGTATTCAACTAATTTTATGATTATTAAAATAAATTATACATAAACTGTATTAAGGACTCCCTTTAGGCTATCTCAAAAGAATTGGAGGACTTTATTTGTAAAAGAGAAATATATAAACATTTAAAATAGTATAATAATATTATATAGGCTTTAAAATATTTTTAGTCCCTATAAATATGAGAGTTTTTTTTTAGTCCCTGCAAAAAATTTCTTTTTAAATAACTCCCTGCAAATATCAACGTTTTCAATTTTGATCCTTCCGTTAATATTTCTGTTAAAAAATGATGTTGTCTCTTTTTTTCTTCTTATATATTGAATATGATGATATGTCTATCAACATTCCTAGTTGACTTTACATGTCGTTATTTTTCATTTTCCTTTATTTTAAACTGATGACTAAGCCATTAATTCCTAAATTTAATCTAAGACTTTCATACTCTTGATTTGTCTTTCTAAGAAAATCCTTCATCATCAGATGGCATTTCACCATCTTAATTTGAATAACAGAGACCGAACTTTCGAAATTTGGATTAACATTGTAGAACATTAAGATTTGATATAGGAATTTGGGGAATTGGTGATTCTGTACAATCTATACTATCCAATATACTAGTATGATGACCCGAGCACACGGGTATACATTTTTTTTTACTTAATTTCAAAAAAATTGTTAAAATAAAAAAGACAGTTGTATATTTAAGTTATTAGATTAATTATAAAAGTTGGAAGAGAGCATATTGAGAGTGAGAGAGAACGAGCGTATTGAGAGAGAACGAGAGAGTGAAGAGAGAGCGTGATTATTTTTCACGTGACTGAACAAACTAAATGGGACATTTAGTATCGGTTGTATAGACAACTGATATTAAATGTATTTGACACACACATTTAGCATCGGTTGTACAAATAACCGGTGCTAAAGATAGGCGCGAAAATTGAAAAGTTCCACATAATTGCAAAATTGTCACCGCTTTTACATTTAGTATCGGCTGTTTAAACAACCGATACTAAATGGTGCTGTCTAAAGTCATTTTTGTACTAGTGTATCTTGTTAAATTGTAACTTAATTTTGTTGTTAAAATAAAAAAACATTTGTGTATTGTTTAAAATTACAATTGTTTACTAATATTTTTTTTTGACAAGAATTGTTTACTAATATTGATAACAATCAATCTAATTAAAAATAGAACCAAATTAGATTTCGTATATATATTTATGAAATTGAGGACATTTACTTAAAAAAATAGATCTCAATAAGATTATGTAGATATTTTTTTAAAAAATATTTTATTAAATAGGAAAATGAAAAAGGTGCCTAATAATTAAGATAAGATAAGGATATTTATGGTCTCACCAAAATTTAAAAGAGGTTATTTTGGGTTTTTTTTTATAAAAAAGATAAGGATACTTTGGGTATAAAGTAATAATTGAACAGAAGTTACCATACATAACCCAACTTTACGATTTCAGAATTCCTAAATCGCAAGAGAAGGGTTTGCGATTGTGCCTGCTTCGGTTCCAACTAAATCCAACGCACAACAATGGTTCTGAAGGGATCCTCTTCGTCTTCAAATCCTGGTGATACCCGAAACTCGATAATCTCCGTCTCTCGCGAAAAACCTGCTATCGAAATCTATTTTCTTAAAACTCTGTGATTTGACGTTGCAATACGGTAAGCACTTTCCTCTTCAGAATTTCCATGGTTGTCATATTCCTTTGTATCGCAGGTCCCTGAATTGATTCATTCATGTCATTCGCTAATAGCTATGCCGAAGGGCGTTTCATGCTCTTCTTCTTCGCGTCATGGATTGAAGGCATCACACAACTCTGATTGTCGAAAGGTTGGGAAATCAACAATCGAGGTATTATGATTCTCATCCGTTGATTAGGGATTCCTTCTTATTAAATGGGTATAAACTATATTATTAAATTACATTAAATGGGTATCTCATTCTTCTTCTTTTGATCGTCGAAAGTACGATGCACGGGTATACACTATATTATTATATTCTCAATTTATTAAAGATCACTATGATATGTTGTGTCCAGAAGAAGTATATATATATATATATATATATATATAATGAGGTAGTCCCCATGGGATTCTTGTAGTCCCTGCTGGGACACTAAGATATCTTTAAAAATTAAATAAAAATATAAATTAAAATCCAACAAATTGAAACAAATATAAAAGTGTGGCTAAAAAAATAATAATTTAATATTTCAACATAAAAAATATTAAAGTTTATCTTCGTTTTATATTTTTATTTTTATAATAAAAAATATGTAATGAAGACAAAAACCTAAAAAGTGATCACTTTTTAATTAAAAAATACATATGAAAATCCTATCAAAATCAATTACGGTATTTATGTAAAGAAGAGAGCACAGGTCTGTCCCCATACCCAAATTGACCACAGAGATTTTTTTTTCCCGTTCACATCCCCATGGGTGAAAATTCCCCGTGTACGGTGTATGTAATGACATTAAAGGCATTGATTTGAATAGAATTTTTAAATAGGAGAATGATGCTATTGAGATTTACATGATGGAAAGTTGATGCTAATGACATTTTCATTAGTCCTGATTTGCTGTGATACAGATTACTGATTAATATATATTACAAAATCACTTTTAATTCCTAAATTTGAAGACATGCACTAAAAATATTTATATAGAAAGGGAAGCATGACACCATCACAAACTGTCAAATTGTAAATTCAGAATCAGAAATGGATTGTAGATCGTGTTGAGTAAATGATGCATATAGTTATAAACACAAACTTTCTTCAAAGAGGAGGAAAAAGGATAATTTTATAGAGATAGTCCCAAATCATATTGTTCTTGACTCCTTTTGCGTAGCTTTTAACATTGTCTGTAAATATCTATGTATGTGCAAGGGCTAACTCCTTTGAGTACTACTGAAGACATCTTGACTCCTTTTGTGTAGCTTTTAATCCACGTGTACGTATGAGACCTGTACAAATGTATTAATACTGGAATGACATCTAGACATAAATTCTACTCATGTTAGAATAATGACATGTAAACTTTGAATTCTTGTTCTTTTAAACTTTGAATTTTTGTCCTATTATTAAACAAAGAACTTGACAATTTATCTTATGTGAAATTAAGTTAATTTCAAGTAGATTTAAACACCAATGTGCTATTATATTGGTTTTTTTTGGTCAATATTATATTGGTTTTTCATTCCTTCCCCATTATTGCTATTGGATAATAGATGTGGAAAATGCTTTTAAAGCATTTTCAATATGACAATTTATCTGATGTGGAAACTACTTTCATAATGACTCAAAACCTGCTTTACTATTTGGATAGATATCCTATTAGCCCTGCTTGTTGGATCCTTAATGTGATTAAATATCAGTGTCCTAACTATTATATCTAGTCCCCTATTTTTTTTGTTATTGTGACAGGTAGCTTACTTTGTGCAGAAATATAATCTTCCTTATTGTGATTGAAATCTTCCGCACTTTAATGTCAATTGTATTTACTTTATAAACTATGAAACTATATAAGCTAAACCAATTTCAACAAAATTTGACTCCACCTTCAAATGAATATATATAGCAAATGATGCAGAATGAGTCTAAAGAAAATCATAGTTATTAATATTGAAACCAACCTCAATGACAAAAAGGCAAATTTGATGTAAACTAACAATATTTTTGAAAAATCTGCACTTTACATATGTTGGGTGCCCATCCACTGATGCATTAACAGTTTCCTGTCAAAATAGATAAAATATGGACCCAAAAATTGAAAGAAACTACCAAAAAAATAAAATTTGAATCTATATATAATTTTTTTTTACTTCCATCAATGAATTGCACAAAAAATATGACACCAAATTTGATAGTTAAGCAAACATATTCCATTTAAGTATAGTATATATAGCTAATAACAGCGTGAACCTTTTGTCATAAAAACAACGTGAACCTTTATTATTATAAAAAAAACGTGAACTTTTTAACGGAATAAAACAAAAAAATTATAATTTACCAAAAAAAAACTTATAAAAGGAGAATGCCGTGTATGTTTTGAGAATTTAAAACTTAGATGAAAACTGGTAGGATACACGTGCATACGTACGGGTGCTGCCATATTCTTTTCATGAACGAACTTAGACATAATTTAAATAGTCTGCACAGCACTTCGTGAAAAAAAAACAAATTTAAAGTATTTAAAAAAGGAGTCTCAAATAAAAAATTAGATAAATATAAAAATCTAAAAATGTAAAAGTATCATTTAAAAACAATTTGTGCATTTATCTCGTGTTCTTTTATATATTAGTGTCAGTGTTGTTATCCCGTGTTTTTTTTTATATATCAGTGCAGCTATCTCGTGTTTTTACATACATCATTGCAATTATCCCATGTATTTTTATATTTCAATAAAGTTATCACGTGTTTTTTAATATATCAGTGAAATTATCTCATAGTTTCAATTGATTATTTTAGTTGATTAATAGATTATAGTAGACAGTAACGGATAGATGGTAGATTATCAAATATTTCTTATATATCAGTGCAGTTATTACGTGTTTTTATATATATCATTGCAGTTATCTCGTGTTTTTTTACATATTAGTATAGTTATCCCATGTTTTTTTTATATTTCAGTGCAGTTATCTCATAGTTTCAATTGATTATTTTAGTTGATTAGTACATTATAGTAGATAATAAAAGATAGATAGTAGATTATCAAATATATCAGTGCAGTTATCCCGTGTTTTTTATTTATATCAGTATAGTTATCCTGTGTTTTAAATATTAATCAGTAGTTGAATAAATAGGGAAATTTGTTTGAGTAATTTAAGTATGATTTGTTTGTATAAATAGATATTAGATTAGATTAGTAGATAGTGGGTAAAGAAAGTTGGTGAGTTTGATTTGAATTTTGAAAGAAAAAAAAGTAAGAGAAAGTAGAAAAAAAGTGGGAGTGAGAAGAAAATGCATTGAGAGAAGAAATATGATAAAAGTATGATAGTATATTACAATGTTGTCCTTAGTTAGATGAATTGTCAAGTCAATATGGAGGCTTGTTTGAGTAATTTAAATGTGGTTTGTTTGTATAAATAGATAAATAGATATTAGATTTAGATAGTAAATAGGAGTAAATTGTAGATTATTTAATATTAATTTAATTATAGATTATATAGTGGATTAAAAAAATTGGGAAAAAATATATTTTTAAATAAAGGGTGTGGGGACAACTAATAATAGATGTGAAAGAAGTAAGAAATATTGGGAAATGTGAGATTGAAAGAAAATGAGTGAGAAAAGAAGAGAAAGTAGAATTAAAAAATGATAAATAAAATAAAAGTGGTGATGTGTCAAAAAAGTAAGATGTCTAATATTGTAATTTTGTAAGTTGTTTGTTTGTATAAATAGATAGATTTAAATGTGGTTTGTTTGTATAAATAGATAAATAGATATTAGGTTAGATAGTAAATATGAGTAAATTGTAGATTATTTAATATTAATTTAATTATATTAGATTATATAGTGGATCAAAAAAATTGAGAAAAGAAATATTTTTAAATATAGGGTGTGGGGGCCACTAATAATAGATGTGTAAGAAGTAAGAAATATTGGAAAATGTGAATGAAAGAAAGTGAGTGAGAAAGGAAGAGAAAGTAGAATTAAAAAATGATAAATAAAATAAAAGTGGTGATGAGTCAAAAAATTAAGATGTCTAAAATTGTAATTTTGTAAGTTGTTTGTTTGTATAAATAGATATAAGACAATTAAAACTGTAAGATGAAACTTCAAATTAAATTTTAACCGTACATTTAATTTATAAACATTATTAGTGTAAAAAGAATGGACGGCAGTATGATGAATGTTCATTCAAATTGACATTAATGGACGGCAATTTTTTCATTAACTACAATTTAACTCTACAATTAATTACAATTAATCATGACAGTTATTTGCGTTTAAATCCCAGCCAAAATTTTAAGGCACTACAACCGTTAGATCATCTACTCATGCCGTTGGCGCATTGTGCTCCATCCGATGTGCCACCTATTTTATTTGTGTAATGCGTGGCTTTTTTGAAAAGGTTGTGTAGAAGGCCTATGTGTACAACTCATGATTGTATATAATAATGATAATGATATAGGGGTGGATATAGAAAAAAAAAATGGATTGAAAAGTAGAATAGAAGAAAAATAGAAGAAATGATATGGAGAATAGAGAGAGGAGTGGTGCTCAAGACAGAGGACATAGAGGGAGGAGTGTGTGTGGAAAAGAAATGGTGTGCAACTTTCATTTCTCTCAGAACTGAACCATCAATCGGGCCTGGATTAGTCCTATTTGACTTTGAGAGAGATATAGAGAGAGAGAGAGAGAGAAAAGAAGAAGATGAAATGGTATAAACCTAGATTAAATTTGGAAATTAAAGGATTAGTCATTAGTTTAAAATAAAGGAAAATTAAAAATAACGACATGTAAAGCCAAAGAGGACTTCTGTTAGACACATCACTATTTTTAACAAAAAATTTAACGGGAGGGTCAAAATGGAAAACGTTGATATTTGTAGGGAGTTATTTAAAAAGGAAAATTTTGCAGGGGCTAAAATAAAAAAACCCCATATTTACGGGGACTAAAAACATATTTAAGCCTATTATATATTTAGAAGGATAAAAATAACTTTATGATTATCATTAATTTTGGCTCTTTTTGGTAAAAAGTAGCGGATAGAGGATAAGCTAGCGGATAGCGGATGAGCTAGCTGATGGCAACTGATGTGTTTGGTAAAACTCGCGGTTGAATTAGCTGATAAATGTAAAATGACATAAAAAGATATAATTATTTAATTCATGATTACATTTATTTAATAAGGATAAAAAAGCCAAAAAAAGAGAGACGATATCCGCTATCCGCTAGCGTTTTTTGAAACGCTACTTGAAGTAGCATTTGAAAAAGCGCTAAACGCTAGTGCTTACCAAACACGTGTACTCTTCACCGGCTAGTTCCATCCGCTATCCGCTAGCAGATGAGACGCGCCAAATAGAGTCTTTGTGTCTATCTCTCTCAAAATGAATCATTTCATTTCTTGTGAGAAATGGAGAGGATACTTATCCATATTAAATACCTCCTTATTTTAACACATTAATGCCAAAAAAAAATTGTACTATGTATTTTTATTGCTTTAAATATTTAAAGTATAAAGTAAAATAATAATTTTTTTTGAGAAAATAATGTCAAATAATATTTTTTATGGCTATTAAGAAAATAATAACACATTAATGGCAAAAAAAAATTTGTATATATTTTTATTGCTTTCAAATCCTAAAAGTATAAAGTAAAATAATAGTAATTTTTTTGACAAAATAAAGTAAAATAATAATTTTATGGTTATTAAGAAAATAATAACACATCAATGCCAAAAAGCTTTTTTGTAAATGTTTTTATTGCTTTCAAATCTCGAAAGTATAAAGTAAAATAATAATAAATTTTTGAAAAAATAAAGTAAAATAAATTTTTTATTGTTATAAAGAAAATTACAAATAAAGTATATATTATCTCAAAAAAGACAAATAAAGTATACATTTGAAACGAATATGTACCCCCTAAAGATGCACCGATTCATTCAATGCTAAATAGGAAGGAAAATATTTGAAAAAGAAATTCTATTATTAATTGATTTTGTAATAAAAGTTGGTCAAAATTAAAAATGATTTTGTAATAAATAAATTGTAAATTCGATCTATAAAAGAAAAACACCACACAAATAAAATGATGTGTTTAACTTCAACGTCTCCTTCCACCACCGGCGGGTTGGGGTTTCAGAGTTGCAGCTTCCGTTTCACTGACCAGTGATCCAAAAACTGCGTTTCCAGAATCGCTCATTTCGATAGACTTAACTTCACATCGCAATTCCATCGCAAGGTTCATTAGTTACTGTCTTTATTTTCTGCATCTGTTTCAGATTCTTTAAGTTAGTTTGTTCTTATTATTTGCACGTTCATTTCTTCGAATAATTTTATGAAACAGTAATTTTGTAGACCTATGATTGTAATTTGATGTTAATTGATAATTTGATTTTTCAAATGCAGGTTTTTATGAACGAGTTTTTTGTGAAATGGAAAACACTGCAACTCAGCAAGAATTGAATGCTTCTGCAACAAAGGTTTATGAGTTGCCCGGAGAAACTGCAGTTTTGATTAATGGAGGGCCGGGTGTAATTGCTGATTGCGGTGGTGGTGCTGCCGCTCCCCTCAATGCTTCAAGCTCAGTTGAAACAAATCTGAATTCGGTTTTGGGAGAATGGTTCGTAGGGAGGGAAATTCGAAAATTGTTTATGGGAGAAAATTACTCAGGTAAAGTGACTGAGTATGGCAAAGAATCTGAGCGGTATAAGGTTCTCTATGAAAATGGTGATGCAGAAGATCTTGATTGGAAGGAATTGGAAGAGGTTCTTCTTCCTTTGGATGTTAAAATTTCGCTTAAGACATTGGCACAAAGGTTTATCAGGAAAAATAAGAAACCTGTTCGTAAATCTGGGAAGAAAAAGAATGAAGGTTGTTCACAAAACCCCAAAAATAAAAAAACCAAAACAAAAGAAAACTAGACTATTTGTACTTCCTTAACTGAGGCTTTAATTGAAAATTTAGTGTTTTGTAATATCAATTATAGAGCATGGAGTTGGTGGATTTGAAAATGCTTAGTTTAAAGACCGATTTAATAATGTAGATCTAATATTATTGAATTGCTCTTCGAGCTTAGCATATGGAGATGGTTGTTTTTAGAGATTTTTGTAAGAGAAAATAAAAGAAAAGAAAAGAAAATAAAAGTGAATGCCATGTTACCAAAGTGGAAAAAAGAGCATAAAAGACTATACTAAAATTGTAATTAAACATAAAAGACCAAACACTACAAGAAAAATGTGTATTACTGGCGGAAAAAATCCATCAGAAACGCATGAAATTCGACGGAACAATATCACATTATTGGTGAATTTTTCTGCCGGTACGTAACGTTATCAGCACATTTTTTTAAATATCTGTCGGTAAATCGCCAAAATCCGCCGATAACATTTGAATTTTTAAATTTAATAAGAAATAATTCGGAGAGAATGAGAGTGAAGAAGTAAAACGGAAATAAAAATGAAGGAAAATATGAGAAGAAATGATATATAGAAGAGAATAAGAATGAAGAAGCAAGAAGGAATACGAATGGAGAATTAAGAAAAAAAAAAATAATGAAGGAGAGTATGAGAATAAATAATATAGAAGAAAATAAGAATGAATAAGTAAGAATGAATGAGAGTATGAGAAGAAATAATATAGAAGATAATGAGAATGAAGAAGTAAGAAGGAATAAGAACAAAGGAGTGAGAAGGAAGAAAAAATGTAGAAGAAAGATATATGGAGATTAAGAGTATGAGAAAGAAGAAGAAAGATAAGATAGGAAAGATGTACAAGAGAATGAGAAGGAAACAAACTGTGGAATGAGAGACGAGAGAAGAGTGTAGCTAGGAGAAATAATATGGGCATTTTCGGATGGTTAAACGGATTTTTAAATTACCAACAATTTTTTTTATTTTTTTTAAAAAAAATCTGCCAATAAATCACCAAGATCCACCAATAAAACCACAAAATCCACCGGTAATTTTACTTGCTCTACTTCCAAATAGAAACTTTAATTATGGTCCTTTCGTTTTCCATTGCAATCTTTAATAACAATTATTAATATTTATATCATTTTTAAAAAAATTGGTAAATTAAAATTTTGTCATTATAATTGTGTGTCACATTACATTTTTTGTTGAACCACCTATACAATTTTTAATGCAAGCTATCACCGTGATCCTTGGCTTCCCATTGCAAACTTTAATTGCAACTATTCAACTTATTTTCCGTTGGATGTTTAAATTCCGTCCTTGGTTTGAGAGGCATTCTTTCACATTCAATTGACGACATCAAATTCAAAAATTTCAACATCAAACCACGATGAATATTAATAGGCGTGTAACATTAAGGTTGATTAATTTATGAACTTAGAGCATTTAAGCAGTGGAAGATTAAGGGGTGTGGAAGGTAGGTTAACGAGAAAGGCACTCAATGCACATTCAATTTAGGGAATGAAATCGAAACGTTGAGCATTGAACCACTGGGTGCATTAAGAGGCGTTTAAGGTGAAGGGAATAAGACAACATTGCGCATTCAATTGAGTGGAAGATTAAGAGGCGTGGAGAATTGAGTTCGAATTTAATAATTTAATCATGATTGTATTGAAATGTGATATCATTGATTAATTCATGAACTTAGAACATTAAACCCAAAGGAAGGTTAGAAGGCGTGGGAGGTCAAATGAGGGGTTGAGATTCGAATTTCAATGAGTCATGTGAGGAAATTGAATTCGATTTCATTTCATTAATTTTGATTGGGTTGAGATTCGACTTCCAATGAGTCACTAGAAGATGGAGAGACAATGAAGGTGGAGGGCAAATGACAGAGGCATTGTTATAAATACCAATGTACTATGAGACCAAATCGGCCACATGTTATTCCACACAACCATCTGGTGTTGTCTCTTGATTTAACCATACTTCACAGAGTTCACAGAAATAGCTTCAAGATATACTCTAGTTTCTGACATACACCCTGACAAGACTGATTGGAGGCTTAAGGTTTGTGTCCTCCGTACATGGAAGGTCCCTAAATTCAAAAATCCAAGTGCCATATCCAGTGTTGCCATGTTGTTGCTTGATGAGAAGGTAATGCCAATATCTTATTTTTCAAATAGTATAGTATGTTATTACATACTCTAACTTTTAAAGTCGTCATGTTTTATTTTAGTGGGAACAGGATTGTGTGTACGTTGAAGGAAAGGTTTGCAGAGGAGATGAATCAATATCTTATATATAATGGTGCTGAGAGTTTTGTCAATCTAATAATGCAAATTTGTAGAAGTCGATCCTGAAATGGTATATTTTTTTCATAACAATTTAGATGTGTGCACATTTGATTGTCCTTTGTTTAGTGTAAAGACTTTTTTTAATTGACTGATAAGACAATTGGGAATAGCAAGTGCCTACAATGGAACTAAACTTTCTATCAATGTTGACTTATTTGAAGTTTTTGAATACAAGGAGCAGTAAGCATTTAACTTGATATATTTCATAATGCCCAATGGGTGGGATTTTTTTTCCATAGGGACTAGACGAGGGAGAAAATCGCTGCGGTCATTCGAGCGAGAGCGAGGACCATGTCATTTGTGCGCGAGCAGGAGCAATGAAGGAAAACTTTTCACGACGGGGATTAGGGGCGGAGAAAAGTTTGGGGGACGGGGACTATACCACACCCTTGAAGAGACAAAGGGGCGGGGGGATTTCCAATATTAATGGGAATCGAGTGCGGGGACATAGAAAAGTTTGTGGAAGGGGGATAAGGACCACGAGGGGACAGGGGAATAAAACTCCATATGAGAGAGATTGGCGGTAGGGACAGGGGCAAAGAAGAGTTTGGACTGATGGGATGGGGGAGGGTACTCTCCGCTGTTAATATATACGTGAAACAACTTTTTAACGTATAACTATGTGACAACCATTGTTAGTGTTCTCAACTATTTCTGTGGATAAGATAATTAAGAACACAAAGAACAATCTCGCGTGAATAGGAAAATTGTTCAACCCTTCATTAGCCTCTCTGGGCGAAATATATAGTGTTACAAACATTCATGGCCAATAATTGATGATCGTTACATAATTAAGAGTTCAGTTACATAATAAAGGTGACAGTTACGGGTGGACACCTAGGTTAAGGATGGGGCGCGCAGTGCGCAGCGGGGCGAGCATAAGTGGCTCTCCGGGATCCTAGTCCCCGGTATTTGTGCTATCGATGCGCGGTGTTGCGATTAGGCTCGGCGATGCGTGAACCTGATCCTCGGCGATGAATGTGAAGCGTGAAGTCGCTCAAAAATACGCCTACTCGTCGGTTCCGGTTCTTCTTGTTATTGAGTGGAAGCGAGCAGTTGTAGTTGAAGCTACTGCCGATTTTGATTGCTAATGCGCTTTGACCCCCCCAGGAGTTGTGTTTGGCTTGCTTTGTGAGCGTTTACATGCACTTCATTAATGCTCTGTTTGTAACTTGTTCTCTTTTGTAACTTGTTCCTCTTCTTTATCTATAAAAGGGAACATGGCGCTTTGCATTTGCTACTCCTTCCCTCTTTGATTCACGCTTCTCTTCTTTAGAATTTGTTTGATATTTATGGTTTCTTTGGCTTTGTCGAGTTCTTTGCTCCCCCTTTTGGGCTCTGCACACAATCTTAAAGTCCTCGGTGTGTTAAGATTGTTGGAGGCTCAAAAAAGAAGTCGTGGACTTCCGGCATTTGTGGATGTTCTTCATTGCAGATTGATCTGGTTATCCTCGTTTGAGATTGTGTGAAGAGCCCAAAGGTGGAGTGTCTGCGAGGTGGCATTGCCGCGGCCTAATGGTTAATTGTTCTTCTCAATGTAGAGGAATTTTCCATGAGCGTGGCTTGGAGAATTTTCCATTGACCACTCTCTTTGGATGGCGCCCGATTTCCCGCTTCTTCCGGTGGATCTCACGAAACTCGGAGGCGACGCTCAGCTTCCACGGCGAGTTTACGCAAAGTGCCTCAACTGCCTTGGTGGAGCTACCAAGGCTTTGGTGACCTCGGACTATCACTTGTATAATGAGACCTGCAATTGTATTTTTGACTTTCATTGGGTTCGGCTCTAGGCCGACCGTTTTGTTAGTGTGCCATGTATTACGAACAACGATATATATTTATGAATGAAAATATTTATGACATGAAAAGTGTTTTCCGGCTATGCTTTTATCTTTCGAAGTCTTTACGGTGGCCTTGCGGTCATCGTGGCGTCGTCGCTTGGCGATGTGAGCACGCGTCGCGATAAGGCGTGACTTTTGAATTGTGATTAATGATGTTTTGATCCTCTGAAGCTGTGTCAGCCGTCGTCCGTCATATCGTGTGGCCGCCACGTGGCTTTACCACTAGCCGTTAGAATCGAAAAGGCTTCACATCTCGGCCGTTGATCATTTGAAACTCGAATGGTTCACTAAAATTGCTTTGCGGTTTGAATAAGCGGGTGTTTCCTTTTCCCCCTTCCTATTTTGCTTAGCCAAGCGACGCTTGCTTGTAAGGAGAAAAGGCATTACGCATTTTCTGCGCCTCGATTCCTCCCACCATCTTGAGTGCGTTCATTTTCTTCACTTACGATGAATTCTTTGTTGTTCTTCCTTTACGTCCTTTGGTGAGTCGGCGTAGTTATACGCAAAATTTATCCATGGTCTCTATAATAGATGTTAGTAGCGATAGTGAAGGAGAGGTTATACGGAATTAGGTGTAGCAATGCCATACGTGTTGGCGAGACAATGTCCTGTTGTCGTTTAGGCGCATTAGGCGAGAATGTGCGGGCTATGAACATTGTGCTTGCCTCGATGATGAACCCTCTCGTTCCACGGGGCAATTTGAGCCAATCTTCAATGCATTTGGAAGAGCATTTGAAGACCATAGCGATTACTCGGAAAGCATCGACTTAGAAGTGTTGGATTCCCACTCCGTGTTGGTGGCCAGAAGAATCATTGGAGCGAATCCGGTCACTTCTTTGTCATCCGGTGGGCGAGGTGCTTTGCTATTGCAAAGCCGATTGATCCGGACGAGTCGGTGTGTGATTGCGGGAGGTGGGAATAAACCCTATACTTATATGTACACAACTTTGTTTGAACATCTAGGCGTTAGAGTTCCTTTCCCCGAGTACTACCGTGCGGTACTGCGGTTGCTAAATGTGGCACCAACTCAGCTTCACCCGAATGGTTGGGCTTACGTGCGCGCTTTCGAAATCATGTGCGAGTGTCTCAATGTATCGGATTCTGTGAGAGAAATTTCTTCATTTTGTGCGCTCTTGGTTAAAGACCCCCTCATTTGGGTATCTCTAGGTAACCACACACGTAGGCCCTTTATGAAAGTGTTTAAAAGTAGTTACAAGTCTTTCAGGGCGATGACTTCTTTCGGTTGGGCGGGCCTCGTGATCCATTTTTGTTAGTTGATGAGAATAACGTTGAGTACTTCCCCCTTTACTGGACGCCGCACCCAAACAACAAATTTACAATTGAGAGGTGTAGCTTATCCCCGGCTGATCAGGAGGATGTAGACCGAATTTGGTCATACGTTCAATCGGGTAACCACCCCTGGGCATCCCAAATTATAAAGCAAGTTGACGACTCGGTAGGACTTATAGCATATCTAAGTAAATACTTGAACTTTGTGTCCTCTATCCATTATGCGATTCTGTTGTTTTGATTTTATATCTAATGTGTTTTTGCGAGGACTTTTCGGTATGTCAGCGGCGGCGTAGAGAGGATGACGCCTTGGTCGTGAGGAACAAAAAGCAGGCGAGGATATACCACCGGCACCGATGCTACAAAAACCTCTACTAAGGATCTGCTTTGCGAGAAGGAGAAAAGGAAATCAAGTTCCACACGGTCCACTCAATTGCACTCCCCCAAAAAGCCAAAATCTGTGCCGAGACCCGGTATCCCCAGTGTGGCTCGGGGTAAGCCTACATTGTTTGAATCCTTTGCTCAGTTGTTGTGCCCGAAGACTTAGGAGATGCCTCTTCTTGGGAGAGTTTTGGATGTAAAAAGGGTAAAGGATGGGTCGGCAAGTGGTTCCACCAAGGATGCACAGGATGTGCGGTATCCTTTACTTGAAGGCTCTTAACCATGTTTCGTTTCTTGGAGATGTGGAGCAGGTGCGAGAAGATGGGGCCTCGTCAGAGTGCGGTGGCGATCAAAACTACGATCTTTGGACTTCCATGCTTGCTCATCACTTTGAGGCGCTTACGGGAATTGATGGTGAGGAAATACTCATGAGGACAGGTTGAAATCTATGGAGGCGAGGACTGTTGCTGCCAGCGGGAGAAAAAGTCTTTGGAGGAGGATTTGAAGAAGTATGAGCGTAACAAAGAAAGTGATGGATCCGAAAGTCAAAAGCTTATCTCGAGGCCAACGGCGGTTGAAAAAGGATCACGCGGTCAAAGAAGCGAGGAATTATGCAGGTATAAAGAAAAGCTCATTGCGTATAAGATCTGGAGAAGGTAAAGAGGGAAGCGGTGACTATGCTTCCCAGTGGTGGTGAGAGTCGACCGCGGGTTTTATTTGGCTCTTAGTCAAGCGCAAGTTCATTTTCCCACTTTGGACCCTCGGATATTTGATCCACGACAATGTTGTGGTTGGCGGCCAAATCATGGCCCCTATCGTTGGTAACCAAACGCCGCGCGCTGCTCACAGGGGATGAAGGGAATACCAATCTTTGTCTCTTGGACCTTGGATAAATTTGGACAAGGTATTGAATGATCTGTCGCCGGATGGTACTCTGGCGAATGAGGCTCGGCGGTGGTGATGGGGAGATGGCCGATGATTACGAGAAGACTCATTACGAGGTCCCCCTGTTTGATTTGTTTTGTTGGACTTTTGATGACTGCGGTTTGTAATTTTAATATTTTGAAGTTTTATGTACTTTGGTGCTTTACCTTTTATTTTGGTACTTTCGCTCCTCGTTTTGATCTTGAAATGCATTACCTTTATTTCGTAAGCTTTGTCCATCCGTGCTATAAAGTATAGCGATCTGCAATACAATAACGTGCCTTGTATTCTCATCGCGACTGTTTTTTCTTGCATTCTTGGCCTTTATTTTTCTTCCACCACGACTTGCATTTGGGTTTATGCTTCTCCTCCTTTATTATGCAAGGAGGAGGTTTCGTGAAAGATCGTCCGATTTTTGCGAGGATGCTTTCACATCTACCGGTCTTGTTTTTGACCCTCCTTGCTAGAAAATTCGTTGATTTCTCGAGCAAGCGCGATCCTTAACTTGCTTTTAGTGAGTCGTGGTCGGTGTCTTCTTTGTACAAAGAGGTTTCCTCGCATGTCTCGCGGTTAACTTTTACTAAGCGCTTCATAGTCACGTGTGAGTGCCTCGAGAGTACACGAACTCGTCGATTCGGACCAAACTTGGCGAGTCCTTTTGTCTTGGTGCGGGGTCAACATCGAGCCAACTACTCGGTCCTTGCCGTTTCGGGACTTTGTTTTTGAGGCGCATTCACGTGTTGTTTATGCGAGTTTGTTATTGCAAATAAATTTGGCGATTTAAAAATATTTGTAATCTTTCGATCTCTTTATTCAATAAGTCTCGGTACATTTGGGAAGCTATAGGCTCCTACAAAAGATACATTTATTGATAATACAAAGCAGAGAATCGGTTTTCATCCCGACCTGTTGGGAAAGCGAGGTTTCTTCATCTTTGACTATAATAAAGCGAAGGTTAGTGGCATTCCATGACCTCGGGATATTTCCCCGTTGAGCTTTTCCGGCTTAAGCGGCATACTGGCCGACCACGGCTTTGATTACGAAGGACGCTTCCCGGTTGGGAGATAACTTACCCACGGCCCTACTCTTGTTGTTGCGCGAGAACCAGGTCACCTTCTTTGAGCGTCCTCTTTCGACTTTGGAGTTGTATTTTTATTTGCTCTTTGTTTGTTTGTTGCTTCTTCCTTAACCTTTGCCATTTCTCGGATTTCTTCAAGCAGATCTAAATTGACGTGGAAGCTGTTGGATCTGGCACCGTAGTAGTAGTTAATATTCTTCTTGGGCTAGGTTCGGTATTTCCACGAGGAATGAGTGCGTCAACTGCCGTATGTTAGCAGGAAAGGAGTTTCGCTGTTGAAGATTGTGGTGTAGTGTTGTAAGACCATAACACCAATGGCGGTTCTTGACCCGATTTCCGCTTGGAGTCTTCTAATCTCTTCTTGCCCATTGGCCCGGTACCACCTTATTTCTTTGCTTGGCTTGCCCATTGGTTTGAGGATGTTCTACAGAGGTAAAGGCTTGGTAGATATTCCAAGTTTTGCAAAGTTCGCGTGTTTACGAGGCAAATTGCGTTAGTTGTCAGTTACTATTGTCGCGAGGAATCCCTGACCGGCATATTATTCTCTTCGGTAGAACTTTTCACCGCTTTTCTGGCGATATGGTGGCCACCGGTTACGCCTCTATCCATTTTGTAAAATAGTCGACCACCACCAACAAGAATTTCATTTGGCGGTGCGGTGAAATGGGCCGAGAATGTCTACACCCCGTCGGTGAATGCCCGCGCAGAAGACAACGATTGCGAGGTTGGTCGGTGGGGCTTTTGGAATCTTTGCGTGCATCGACATTGGTGACATCGGCGGACATAGTCAGCCGCGTCCTTCTTCATTGTGGGCCAATAGTATCTGCGCGCGTACTATTTTTGAAGCTAAAGCGACCTCAGACATGGCTACCGCACAACTCCTTCATGCACCTCCTTGAGTATTTCCCGTACTTTGTCATTTGTAACACATTTGAGAAGCGGCATGGAAAAACCTCTTTTGTACAGCTCGGATTCAATTATGGTGTAGTTAGATGCCGCTTTGGCCAGCTTTCTTTTCTCGTCATCCGGCACATTCAGCTCTTCACCCTGCAGATAAGCAAGAATCTTGGTCATCCAGCAATCAGGGTCAATCTCGGTCGCGAGGACTTGGATTTGATTGATGCTGGGTTGAGCTATCATTTCTTGTATTACTGAATGGTTATTGCCAGGTTTTTTAGTGCTTGCTAGCTTTGCTAATATGTCGGCCCTGCTATTTTGTTCTCTAGGAACATGTGTTAGTTCAAAGAAAACAAATTTGAGTTTTAGCTCTTGTACCTTAGACAAATATTTGGTGAGTAGCTCGTCCTTAGTACTGAACGCCCCTGTGACTTGGCCGGTGACTAACAAGGAATCGCTACGGACTTTGAGGTGCTTCACTCCGATGTCTATTGCCAAATTCATACCAGCAATCAGTGCCTCGTATTCTGCTTGATTGTTGCTGGCTTTGAAACCAAAACGAAGTGACTGCTCTATAAGCACATTGTCGGGTCCTTCCAATGTGACTCAGCCTCCTTGCGCTCTCGAGTTGGGCGATCCATCGACCGATAAAGTCGGCAATACTCGGAATGGGATTTGGTCTTTGGCTCTTCCCGGCTATCTCTACCCAAAAAATCGCTAAGGCACTGCGCTTTGATTGCTCCCCAGGTGGTACTTGATATCATATTACGATAACTCGGCCAGACCATGCCACCATTCTTCCGGCAATGTCGGCTTGGAAAGTATTTGGCGAATAGGCAAATCTGTTTTGACGATTATTGAATGGCTCATGAAATATTGCCGAAGTTTCTGGCGCCAAGGTAGCTGCATCACGCTATCTTCTCAATTTTAAATACCATTGTTGAGGACCCTCCACATTGGTGACGTAATAGATGGGGCATTGCTCCTTAGCTCTTTCTTCAACCAAAGCGCACTTCTGCATGTTACGTGAATGATAAATATAATAACAAAGCGGCCCACAGGGTAGGGGAGTTAGAATTGGTGGTGTAGCTAGGTATGCCTTTATCACTTCCAGTGCTTCCTCACATTCTGCCGACCACTTTGGGCTGGGCATTCTTCTTAGCAATTGAAACATGGGTCGTATCTTGTCATTTGCTTGGCCGAGGAATCTTGAAAGTGCTCTTATTCGACCAGGCTAAAATCTGGACCTCCTTTGCGTTTGTTGGGCTCAGGGCCTCTCGATAGCTCGGCACTTGTTTGGATTGGCCTCACATCCTGCGTGAGTCAACACGTAGCCTAGGAATTCCCTGCTTGAACTCAGAAAGAACAACATCGGGATTTAAAGCGCCTTTCGTGCTTTTCAGTGATAAAAAAGTTTTTGGAGGCTCGCGGTGAGACTCCTTAGTTGCGACTTTACCACCATATTATCCACGTATACCTCAATGGATTTCCCAATCTCGCCTCAAGACCCTATCCATTAGGCGTTGATATGTGGCGCTGCGTTTTTGATCAAAAGGCATTACTCGGTAACAATAATTATACTGGCGATCATGAATCTTTGTCTTCTCTTCATCTTACGGACTCATCTTGATTTGGTTTATGGCAGAGATGCGCATCCATGAAACTTAGGAGCTTGTAACGAAGCTCGAGTCCACCAAACCATCAATACTCGGTAAAGGATAAGGATCTTTGGGACATGCTTTGTTGAGATCAGTGTAATCCACACACATTCGCCATTTCCCATTAGACTTAACCATCACGGGTTGGTGACCACGTTGGATACTTGACCTCCTTTATGAATTGCGCATCTACCCGGCTTCCCGTTTCCTCTGTATAGCAGATTTCGCGCCTTGCTTCCTCTTTCTTTGGGCTCACAGTGCGATAGATGGATTTAGTGATAGCAGATGACATATGAAGTTAGGATCAATACGGCATGTCTGAGGCGACCATGCGAATACGTGAGTGTGGTGGAGAGAAATTTAATCAAGCGATCCTCGAGTTCGAGTCGGACTAGTGCCGATTCTTGTTTTTACGATCTTTGGGCGGTCCTATCACCACCTCTTTCGGGGTATCCACCGGTTTCAACCTTTGCTCCTCTTTTCTTGGGTCATATAATCGAGGGTCTAAGTCTAGAAAAGCTGCGATTGGAGCTAACTCCTTGCGGCTTTCCTACGACCGTTTTACCTTCGCACTTTACGCATAACACTTTCTTGCAACAACTTGGTCACCCCTCACTACACCTATCTTGCCATTAGGAAGGGGTACTTCAAACACAAATGAAGTGCGATACTACCGCCATCAAAGCGTTAAGTGTCGGCCTTTGCTTTATTATGTTGTATGGCGAATCTGCATCAGCGATCATGTATCTCGAGTTCTGATTTTCGCGAGACTCTCCTTCAGAAAGTCGTTCTTAGGTCCATGTAGCGCGGACCTCAAACTGCTCACGAGAAAATCCCACAAAGTTCGGGATAGCTCTTTAATGCTTGCAGGTAAATTTAAGCCTTGAAGCATGACCGATTACATAACGTTAGGTGAGCTACCTCCATCCACTAGCACCGAGCTATTGAATAACCGTGGTTGTGCGGAGATTACAATTGGGTAAATGCGGTGGGGTCGCACTCCTTCAAAATCCTGCGCATCAAAAGAAATTGCGGGGTACTCGCATCGATTCTGACATAAGTGGTTTCCGCGGAGGAAGCCGATAAAGTAGATCTTGCATATCTTCTTCGGGATGAGGATGTGGCTCCCCCTCCGGAGAATCCTCCGGATATCGTGTTGACTCTTCCCTTCTCAATTTGTTTCATGCTCGCCTCGCTTGCCTCTTTCACCACGCTTGCTTTGTGCATTTGATTCTTTGGGCCACCGCGCCGTGGGGGGCGCTGCCTTCGTCTTCCTTCATCCGCTTTGCGCCAGCGTACTTTTAAGTTGGCGTATGGTTGAATGAGTTGCTCGTCTCTTTGTTTGAGGTCAATGATTATGCGTGTCATGTCCTCCGTCCGGTGGTACTGCAATAAGAACTGTACTCTTACCCATTCGCCAGCGAAGGGTGATGGTGGCGTATTGACCCGTCATGAAGTCCGCCGTCTAGAATCACCAAGCGGTCTTGCTTTGAGAGGTGTGAAGGCGATTACGCATTCGGAGGGCGGTGCGTCGCCCGCTTTGATTTTGCATTGGCGTTCTGTCACGTCGGTCGTAGAGGCGCATCTTGGGGCGGTGGGGCGTCTTGGTGAGATCCTGCGCCTCGGCGGTGCTTGCAAGTCTTTTTCATCCTTCCACTGAGGCAATGTCATCGCGTCGATGTGTTTTTTCGCTCGGGCTCTAATTTCATCTATAGTCGCGGCTTCCATAAGGAAAGAGCTCGCTTTGAAGGTTCCATTGCGGATACCCTTCATAAATGCTTTCACAAAAAATCTCTCGTCGGGATCATCTACTAAGGCCGTTGACTTGTTGAAAGCGCTCGGGTAGGCTTTGAGAGACTCCGGAAGGCTCTTGGCGTCGTCGAACATATCCTCGGCTAGCATTCGTTTCTTTTTATTTGCAGAAATTGTTGTATGAAGCGGTGTAGCTAGGTCTTCAAAGCTCGCTATCAGCGCTCGGTAGCCGCGAACCATTTGGGCTACATCGGCTAAATTCCGGCGAACATTTTGCGGTAATTGCGTCGATCCCTCGTGATCATCATTTGCGTTTGAGCGCATCGACATGGCTAAGGGGATCTCGGTGCCGTCGTATGTGGCAATGGGCGGTTCCACGAGCGTGGGAAGTTGAAGCGATGCGGATAGCGAGCGGTGAAAGCTTATTGGCGAAAGGTGTTACGGTGGCATCGATTACAGGCGGCGTCTCGTCTCGGTAAATGGTGGGCTTGCAATTGCACTTCCCTTGCCTCCAAAGCACGAGCACGTATAGCTTGCTCTTCATTCTGGCGGGCTTGAGTGCGCGTTTTGGGCTTGCGGTGTTTGAGCAGTGCAAGCATTTTGCTCAATCCTGGGATCCCCAGTGCTAGACGAAGCACCACCATTGTTCACATTTCTCGTGGTCACCATAATGCTGGTGACAATGAATCAGTTTAGAATTTGGTAGTGGTGACAATGTTCCTAACTATTTTCCTAGAGTAGGATATAGCAAGAACACAAAATATAGAAAGTGAGAGTATAGAATGAGTAAACTGGAAGAACCCAGAAATGTCCGTCCTTTGATTAGCCTCTGAGGGCGATATATATAGTACAATGGTGATTATTAGTAATTATTACACATTATGGCCATTGTGGCCGTTACAAGACATAAGGAAGCGATTCTGAAATCTCATTAATACTTATGCTGCGGTTATGGATAAGCCGAGCCGAACATTGTAGGTGGCGAAGCGAACATTGTAGGTGGCGAACCGAACATTGTAGGTGGCGAGCGGATAGGCGAACATTGTAGGTGGCCGAGCCGAACATTGTAGGTGGCCGAACCGAACATTGTAGGTGGCGAACATATAGAGTCGAGCAGATGGCGGATGATTGTAGGGGCCGACCATCAGGAATGTTGGCGACCGCAAGAAAGCTTGCTTTGCATTCTTCTTCCTTTGAGTGTAGTATGTCGGCCGAACCTTCAAGATCCGGTCGGTCCGGTTGTGAACATAGTCCTTGGCGGCGAGCATGAAGTGTGAAGTCGTTCTAAATATTAAGATAGGCTCTCATTTGCACTTAAGTCCTTGACCATCAAGTCCTTGGTATTTAGTCCGCCGAGTATCAAGTCCTTGGCTATCGAGTCCTTTAGTTCCATGATTGGTAGTCCTTCACCAATTCTGATTTGCTTCATAGGTGTTCGTTTTCGTAACATCTTCCTTTATACTTTGCTCAGTTAATTTTGACATTTAGAATGATGTGTTTCACTCTTAGAGCAATGAGCATGTTGTCTTCATTGCGTGGCGCGTTAGCTTCACTTTTTATCTAAGAGGACTTCTCATGGGTGGCAAGCGCGTTGGCTTTGCTTTTTCCCATGAGGTTCGCGAGGTACCGAGACATTGCTCGGTTTTTACCTTGTTCCACTCTTAGAGCAATGAGCACGTTGTCTTCATTTGCACGTGGCGCGTTAGCCGCTTTTTATCTAAGAGGGCTTCCCGTGGTGCGACAAGCCACGTTGGCTTTGCTTTTCCCATGAGGTTCTTTGAGAGGTACCGAGCGCGTTGCTCGGTTTTACCAATCGGAACTTTGTTTTTGGCACATTCTATGTCAAAGCTATTGGAGAAAAGTAGCAAGGAATTCGTCCGTTTCGGAGACACCATTTGTTCGGTTGGTTGATAACTTAATTTCTGGTCTGCGAGTATTCTTTGCTCGACTAGTCCCTAATGGCATCACGAGACTTACTCAAAGTAAAATATTAGTAACTTCAAGAAAATTATAATTTTCTCACCATAATTATCGTACCAAAAATAATTAACCGTCTTGAAAAGCATTATGTCTCAAAATCGTTTCAAAACATTTACTTTATTACCACTCAAAATGTTTCAAGGACATTAAATCTTCTTGAAGCAATTATAACCAAAATGTTTTGTCCTCATTTCAAAATATTTCATCTCAATATGCGATCGGGTTATTATCAAAAATATTATGAAGTTAATTGCTATTATTCTAGCAATAACGATGACCTTTTCAAACAAGAACATGTAACTCAAAAGTGGCTTTGCACTAACATGAATATTTAGTCTTCCATCAAAATTTTAAAGCAATTGCCAATCAAGTCCAAAAGAAGTTTTTTTTTTAAGTATTTGTTATGGCGATTCTTTCCATAAACCATTGCAAAGCCATTTAAAAAATGATGTTGAAAATGTCATAGTATTCGATGGTTTTAGCAAGTGACATGAACTTGAAGTGCGAACATTATCAAACAAAACAAACTTTAGAATACACACACCAATTAACATTGTAATAGCACACATGACACCTAGATGATACCGAATGATAAAATCATCTAGCAACCTTCGAGATCGGTGGTAATTATCCCGACGAGGATACAACCTAGTGTTATAAGCGTTTCATTGTGCATAAATATAATAAAGAAAGAAAGCACTGATTGGAAGTGGACATTTCGAGAGTTTGAGTATCACCTCATGTGTCCTTAGATGATCCTTTTGATGAGTACGGATGTGGCGAGTAATGATTGGAATCATTTGGGAAGTTATAATCGTAGTGGTCTATGGATCAATTAGATTTTTGTTTCGCTATTTTTCCCTCGAAAGAAATGCTCTCTGCACGGTCTAGTTATAGTGATCCGAGAAAGCAATGAACAAATGAAGGAGCAGAAGGAAACAAAATTTCATATCGGATTCTAAGTTTGGAAAAATGAAATTTGAGTGGAGCGAGGAAAAGTTTTACACTGCCCCACGGTGGCGCCAATGTTCTCAACTATTTACGTGGATAAGATAATTAAGAACACAAAGAACAATCTCCGTGAATAGGAAAATTGTTCAACCCTTCATTAGCCTCTCTGCAGGCGAAATATATAGTGTTACAAACATTCATGGCCAATAATTGATGACCGTTACATAATTAAGAGTTCGATTACATAATAAAGGTAGCGATTCACGGGTGGGCGCCTAGGTTAAGGATGGGGGCGGCGAGCTGCAGACGGTGGGCCGAGCATAAGTGGCTCTCTCAGGATCCTAGTCCTACGTTTGTGCTATCGATCTGCATGATGTTGCGATTAGGCTCGGCGCGATGCGTGAGCGATTAGCTTTATCAATTGTTATTTATTTTATTGTATTGTATCGTATGTAAAAATAAAATGCTAAATTATAGTTTTGGTCCCTCTATTTTCAAAAATTCGCACATTTGGTCCCCCTGTTTTTAAAATCAGACATTTAGTTCTATGTTTTAAAAAATTAAACAAATTTAGTCTAAAAGGGATTTTTCAATTTTTTTCTTTGAGTTAGCCTTACGAAAAAAATCTTGGCGTGACTCTCATTAAATGATATGGCATGGCGGTGACTCAACTTGCACACATCATTTAATGATGCCACATTAGCAATCCATGTCAGCTTTATTATTTATAATTATTAAAATAATTAAATAAACTATATTATTATTATTATTAACATTAAAAACAAAAATAGAAATTGAAAATCAGATCAAATCAGATACAAAGTTGAAACGAAAAACCCTAATCCCTCTTCTCACATCTGATATGATTTTCAATTTCTATTAATGATGACTATAGGATGTAGTATAAAATTCATCAACGATTGAAATTTAATATTGGTTGATTCAATCTTAACTATTAATAGTATTTTACACAATATCTTACAGTTAATTTTATTGGTTTGCCGGTAAGAGATGTGTTCACTCGCCTAGAAGCACCCAACAAAAACTCGCTATATTTATTGTGAATAAAATAAAATATTTAAATCTTAAAGGAAAAAGACCACACGGATAAAACAATGTGTTTAACTTTAACCGGAGAAGGGGTTTTAATCATCGTCTCCTTCCACCACCGCGTTAGGGTTTTCGGAGTCTCAGATTCCGTTTCGTTACGCTCACCAGTGACCGAAGAAACCGCGTTTTCAGAATCGCACATTTCGATAGCCTAAACTTCACCCCGCAATTGCTTCGCGAGGTTCGTTAGTTACTCTCTTAATTGCCGTTTTCTGCACTTTCTATATCTGAATTGCTAACTCTAATTGCATTTTTGGCGCTTCTCTGATTTCATACGATTCCCTAATTATATAGCTAAAGTTTGATAATATTAGTTGCAATCTGTTATTTCTTTGATTAATTTTATCAAACACTAATTTTATTGACCTAAGATTATTATTTGGTTTTTTCAAATTAGGTTTTTCTGAAATGGAAAACACTGAAAATCAGCTAGAATTGAATACTTCTTCAACAAGGGTTTATGAGTTGCCTAGAGAACCTGCAATTGTGATTAATGGAGTGCCTGATTGCGGTGGCGGCGGTGCCCCTTCCCTAAATGCTTCAAGCACAGTTGAAACGAATCTGAATTCGGGTTTTGGTGAATGGTTTGTTGGGAGGGAAATTCAAAAGTGGTTTATGGGAAAATATTACAAAGGTAAAGTTACTGAGTATGATAAAGAATTTGGATGGTATAGGATTATCTATGAAGATGGTGATGTAGAAGATCTTGATTGGAAGGAATTAGAAGAGGTTCTTCTTCCTTTGGATGTTACAATTTCGCTCAAGACATTGACACAAAAGGTTATCAAGAAAAGTAAGAAATCTGTTCATAGATCTGCGAAGAATGAAGCTTGTTTACAAAATCCCAAAATCAAAAAAACCAGAACAAAAGGAAAGTAGATTATTGTCCTTCCTTAACTAGAAGCGTTAATTGATAATTTAGTGGTTTGTAGATATCATTTATAGAGCATGGAATTAGTGAATCGCTCATTTATCTCAGCATGTTCAATTCTGTTGATTCCTTGTTTTGTACTTGAAATAGCGATTAGGAAATTGGTGTTAATGGACAGTAAATTTTTTGTTGTAGTGGTAGGATAATTGCTGTCTTTGTAGTTAGGAAATTTAAGTTTGTTGTAATAGTGGCTATTGATTATATGTTGTATTACAGTGGTGATTCAAATTGCTATAATGGGTTTAACAAGATTTCATGTGATGATTTTTGTGTGTGTAGAATCTAAAGTTATAATTGTAAGATATGAGGAAAATGCGGATATCTTTTACAGTTACAGAAGCATCTCCTAGATATCTTTCTGTGTAAGATGGATCTTGTTACTTTAAAAGCTAATGAACAAGTCAGATTTGATGTTCCTTTATTTTCAGGTGAATCTAAATGTTCTGTTTTGATTTTGTTTTAAAAAAGGTTGAGTTCTAATCTTTGTTTAGTCAATTTAGACGAACACAACACATTATTAAATAGATACATCCGAGTTCGACAAAAGTTGGCGTTCTTACGTCACTGAAAATTGTCAATACAATCCGTCATTACACTTTTGTGAATAGTTTGTTGGTAGTTGTTACAGTTACAACCATTTTTGGTTATTGTAAACAAATGGTTAATTGCTATATAAGCTGCTTCATTATTGGCACTTGTATCATAAAATCAATTCAATAAAAATACCAATTTCTCTCTTTTTTGGAGGTAGTTTTTGGCCTCGAACACAGGAACAATGCAGCTATCAGTTTGACATGACTTTGTAGATGTGTTGAGCATCTGTTATATTAACTTAATATATTTTTTTTGTTACACATTTCCTTAATATATTTTTATTCCTAAAAAATAGTACACCACCTCTTATGCAAAATGGAAATAACCAAGAAAACTATAACTGAGCACAACAAGCTTGAGTATAAGAAATAGATTAGATAGACAAAATGAGTAATGAGCAATTATGGAGAGTTTAAGAAGTCAGACACAATGTTATCAAACATTTCCATACAATTGCAAATGTCAAATCTTATTTTGCATAAAATATGCTTTTTCAAAACCGTAATTTCGACCACTCAAGTGAGATACTACTTGAACAGAACTATATAACACGCTCTCTCTACTTGGAGTATCAACGAACCCACTCTCCATGTATTGATATCAGTAACATGTTTCTTCCCTTGACATATCACTGAAAAGGTCCTCCTTTGAGTATGGCTCATTTGCAGTGACAATGGAGTTGGGGGTGGGGGAGCTGAGCATAGCAGAATACTATTACTCTATAGTCGTAGACATAGACAAAGATTGACTCAACTACGTGACTAATATCTAATATCGTGCCTCCATTTTTTTTTCTATTATTACTTCTTTTACGGTTTGTTGTTCAAACACTTATAAGTTATAACTAATGGATGGTGCTCCAATGCTAACACCACAACTCAGCTTCAAAGTCACTACAAGTTCCAATCCTTTTAGAGAAACCACATATCCATCGATCCAATGGTCCTGAGCCAAACCACCTCACCTGGCCAAACCAATGCTCGCCTTGCAAGCACCATCAGGTTTGAGACTAAACCAACCCACTGGAGGTGGGTTCCAACGCGCATCTACCTTGGACCTAGCTACCGAAGGCACCATCCCATCAAAAACTACAACACCTCTATAATTAGAAGCTTGGCACGCTATCCAAGAGCACTTGGAGGACATGGTAAGGGTGTTTTCCAGCTTAACCAAGATCCCATGTTCGAATTCAGCCTTGGGCATGCATCAGTGTTATATCTCTTAAGGGAGAGCTTTGCCACCCGTTGTGGTCTCACGCAGGCTCGAGGATTAAACACTGCGATTCTTGTTGCATGAGATGATACTTGATTTATACCAAAAAGAAGCTTGGCACAAATTAACCCTCCAGCGATGGACATATGCGATGAAGGAATAATCGTGATTCTCTTTATTCTTCTAGGTCCATAAAGAATGACAGGCTATGGCCCAAATATTACCCCGCTCTAGGCCATCAGGTGCCCAAAATGTCTGAGAAAGTTAAACTTGATCCAATCGACGAGGCCACCAACAAAAAAAAATCAACTCTCTTTTTAGGTTTGACCAAAGCAAGCCAAATTGAAGAGGCTACAAGGCAGAACCTTAAAGCATATATGGTGCTCTCAACTTTATTATTACAGTGGCTACAATAATGTTCTCCCAACCCCATGGTATGTTTCCTCTTGTTAGTAAGTAGTCTATGATGAACAACAATCCACATGAAGCTACAAATTCTTTCAGGAACTGATAATTTCCATAACTTTCTCCAGATCTCAATACTTTCCAAGGCAGAAGGTGAATTGAGCAAGGCATAAGTAGTTGAGACAGAAAAATTACCAAAAGAGTTACCTGGCCAATTCTTCACGTCGTCCCTATAATCAACCATTGGTGGGAGAAGGGCTTGAATTCTAAGACAGAATATGGGGAAGAAACTGCGAACAGAGACTCAATTACGATCACCGTTCATACCAATCAAATCCTAAGCTTCGAAATTCAACAATTCAGCAGGCAGACTAGGAATTAAATCAATTAGCTTACAATTTAGAGAAACCCAATATCCTTCCGAGTAGAGATAGATGAAATATCTCCAATAATCAAAAGCTAAAGTCATCAATTTTAGGAAGTGTTTTGACAATCTGCTTCCAAAGATGATAATCAGAGGCCTGCTACAAACTCATGCTCTTCAAGTTGTACATTACCGTATTTTCTCCTCAATATATACTAAATCAAAATAATTGCTTAATAATGAAAACTCAACAGTGATCTAAATCATAAAGTGATCACAATCAATAGGTTCAGATAATTAGATTCCACTATACTTCAAATTACCATATCCAAAATAATCTTTCAATGATATTTCAAAATTTAGACATTCTAAAACCATAATAATCCATACATTTAACAACATAAAAATCAGTATACAGTTTCTCTATAGAATTTTTACCCCCATCATTTTTACAATATTCCTTCTATATGTCCTCATTAAAATGAAATAGAATTTTTAAAATCCATGATTTTGAATTAAACGTGGTTCATCACCTACTGTTTTGTTTGTTTGTTCCGTCTTCCCTTATTATTATTAGACATCGTTCATCAGTTCACTTCTTTTGGGTAGGAGAGTTTTGCTTTTTTTAGGAGACCTCATTCATCACTGATTCATTTGTTGCTACTAAATACAGGTTATCTTTATTTTTAATATCATTATGTTTTCCATTTATATTTTAATTTAGACTTTTAAATAAATATAAAATTTGACTATTAAAATATAAATTTAAAAAACTTATTTTCTAAATATCTTAATAATTAGTTTAATTATCATGACTTAATAGCAAAATGGCCAAACATATTTTAAGATATTTTATATTGATTAAATAAATCTAACCATTAATTATCAGGGCCGTCCCTTGTTGTTTTATCATGTCTTCTGTGTGTGGGGCCTCAACCAATACAAGTTTTAGGGCCCCAAAAAATATAACATAAGATATATATATTTTCGGTGCAACAAATTCTGCAAACTAGATATTTGGCGCTATGGTAAGATTCTGTTCGTTGAGTGGCAGTGTGTCTCGTTCCACCTGGGTTCGATTCCCAGCGCTCTCAATTTTACAATCCCCTTGATTATTCCCTTTTTACAATCCCCTTAATTATTATATAGCACATGACTTTGTTTAAAAAAAAATGCACTTCCGTGTTTATTTTCTTTCATTTAATGAGGTTTGTTTTCTTTTTTTGTCTCATTTTATATATTTAGAAAAAAGAATTAATAATAATAATTGTTTTTAAATGTTGCTATTAGAATTCCGTATATGTTGGCCTATTTTATTTCTTTTGACATGTGGTCTATTAATTTTATTTTTTTGGTAAACAGGCTTACTATTTTTAATTGTACTTGTTCGTGTTATTTATATATTACTAATATTATATAAGTAATAAATAATTATTTATTAATAGATAACTGCATAGAAAAATATATTTATACAAATTAATTATAAAATATTTAATTCATACCAAATGTTTGATAATTTGTCTAAAATTAATTACTGACTTTCAAAAATTAAAATAATTGGTTAATTTTGGAGTAAATTTTCAAATTGGTTCTCACAAGTTTGACTCTCTCGAAGCCCACTTTTTAAGATTTGCATGAGGCTATAGAAACTTGTTTGGGGCGGCCGCATTAATTATCATGTCTTTTTATGTCGATTTACTGTTTATCGATTAGTTTAAGCTGTTAATTTTCTTAAAGCTCTTCGTTCGTCGTAATTTATTTATTATTATCATTAATTTATCTCATTATCTGCTTTATTAGTTCATATGTTATTCACTATTTTTTAAACATATCCTAAGAAAAAAGAGATACGAAAACTAATTATTGGAGATCCACGCTGAAGCCACCGCAGTCTCTCTCTCTCTCTTTCGATGTCGACG
Source organism: Oxytropis ochrocephala (assembly GCA_020916435.1). NCBI lineage: Eukaryota > Viridiplantae > Streptophyta > Magnoliopsida > Fabales > Fabaceae > Oxytropis > Oxytropis ochrocephala. The sequence goes on along the minus strand of CM037091.1, from coordinate 107,033,468 downwards.
ATGATCAAAGAAATAAAAAACACCACATGTAATAACAGTCATGAAATGCCACTACCATGTGCCTGTACAGTAGTAACACAAGGATAACAACGAACCTGGACACCACTTAGACCAAAGACCATGAACTAAATTGCCCCAAACGCATTACAATAAATAAATAAAAAATAAAAAGCAATCAACCTAACCTCACAATAATTTAAATAAAATTGATTTGAATAGAAGTGATTTAACTGTACAATAATTTATATTTAAATTGTGTCAAAAAAAACAATTTATATTTAAAAAAGTTGAAAAATAAATTTAAAAACAAAAATAAAATTCAAATCCTAGTTTTAAATGAAAATCACATTTGACTTTAAAAAAACTCAAATACAAACAAGTCCAATTAATTAAAATAAAACTACATTCAAATTATTATTATTTTGGTTACCTTGTCATTGTTGTGCGATTTTCATGACCGACTTCATATTAGTAATCTACGTCAGAAACCTGGTGCCACGAGTCACAGCTTTGTCAGTAGATGTGTGGTTCTCTCTCTCAAATGAGTTTTTGCCACACTTAAGATTTGAACCCGAGTCTTGGGTGGGGGATCTGAATCTAGTACTCTGACCAACCCTTGTTGGTACAATCAAAGTATTTAAGTCTCGAGTTCAAATTTTATAAATGAAAAACATAATTATGAGGAAAGATTCTGCTAAAAGTAATGAGCAAGATCCTTTTTTGTCGATAAAATATACTACTCCGTCCCATTTTATAGGTTGTTTTAGCAAAATTAATTTGTCCAAATTGATTGTGTTTTACATTTTCAAGAAAGTACTAGTATTTTACCCGTGCATACGCACGGGTGATACTGTATGGTCGGTGTATTGTGATGAAGTTATAATAGTAATTTGAAAGGTATTCATAAGTTGTGAACAAAGTCGAAAATGTATAATTTGAAATTAAAAGAGGAAAGAGATAAGTATTGTGGCATATAACATACAAATGCAAATTATATTGAGTCGAAGAAATGAAAGAAGATTGACAATTAGAATTACATTGATCGATAATAATGTATTAGGACATTAGATGTAAAATATGCATCCCCGTTGGGCATTCCGTTAGCAGCCTCGTTGACGCTCCCGTTGGCTCTCGTTGCGACTCTCGTTGCTAGTCGTGTTGCAACTCCCATTGTCAGTCTCTTGTTGTCACTCCCGTTGCCACATGTTAACTCATATTTTTTATTTCATTCAATATTAATTAAATCATATTAGTTGCTGCTGACGTTGCATGTTGAAAATGTATAATTTAAAATTAAAAGAGGAAAGAAATAAGTATTATGGCATATAACATACAAATGCAAATTATATTGAGTCGAAGAAATGAAAGGAGATTGACAATTAGAATTACATTGATCGATAATAATGTATTAGGACATTAGATGTAAAATATGCATCCCCGTTGGGCATTCCGTTAGCAGCCTCGTTGACATTCCCGTTGGCTCTCATTGCGACTCTCGTTGCCAGTCACGTTGCAGCTCCCATTGTCAGTCTCTCGTTGTCACTCCCGTTGCCACATGTTAACTCATATTTTTTGTATTTCATTTAATAATAATTAAATCATATTAGTTGCTGCTCACGTTGCCGAATGTTAAGTCATATTTTTCTATATGAATTAATATTAATTAAATCATATTCATTAGCGCTCTGTTGGTGCTTTCGTTGGCTCTATCGTTCGACTGTTGTTCCCGTTGTAGATGTCGTCATCGATTTCATTGTCAGTTTCGCATTGTTGCTTCCGTTGCCACGTATTATCACTTATTTTATTTAATGAGTTAATATTAGTTTAATTATATTCATTTATGTATAAAAAAGTTAATTTTAAACTTTTGTTAAAGGTTTGTTTTTAATGAGTATTAATCTCATGCTTTTTTATATATCAGTGACAATTATTTGTCATTTTTTTTGTTCGAATTTTTTGCGGTGGTTAAATTGATTAGTTTTATCAGATTAGTTTTTTTGGTCAAAATGATTAGTTATTTTTTCGCTATGTTACCAGTCACCGTTGTTGCTCTCATTTGCAGCTCTCTTTTGCCTCTCATGCTGCTGATCTCGTTGTCAGTCTCTCTTTGTCAGTCTATCGTTGTCGCTCCCGTAGTTAGTCTCTCTTTGTCGCTTCAGTTGTCATTTATTTATATTTTTTATTCTAGATAATTTAATATTAATTTAATCATTTTAATTAAATAATTTTAAAAGCAAGTTATTTTGAAATTTATGATAGTGGTTAATTTTTTTGGTCAATTGTTAGTGGTTAAACTAATTGATTTTAGTACAGTAAATTGTAGATCATTTAATAATAATTCAAATATTTTAATTAATTTATTAAATAAATCATTTTAGAATTTTTCTTAAAGGTTAAATTGAGAGATTTTAGTATGTTCTTATATATATAGTTAAAATGTTTTATTAAAATTCAAGAGTAAAAAAAGTTCTCTCTCTCTCAAGTCGTGGGCCCACATAAGCTTTTCATCTCTCCCTCTCGTTCTGTGCATGCCTCTCTCTTTTGTTACTTTTGTTTTTTTTACACATTTTTTACTTTTGTTATTTTCCTCTCTCCCTCTCTTTTCCAGCTTTTGTTACTCCGGGTCAGACCGGTTATGTGCAGTTAAAAGCTGAAAAAGCTGCATTATTTGGCATTTAGCGGTTATTTTACCAAACTACCCTCATTTTGTGACAAATGTCAAAATTTGGAGATGTCTAAAAATGTAAATGTGCTAGCATATATTTTTATTAGTTTGAAAGTAGATTAGCGGTTATTTTACCAAACTACCCTCATTTTGTGACAAATGTCAAAATTTGGAGATGTCTAAAAATGTAAATGTGCTAGCATATATTTTTATTAGTTTGAAAGTAGATGAAAGTAGATTAGCGGTTATTTTACCAAACTACCCTCATTTTGTGACAAATGTCAAAATTTAGAGATGTCTAAAAATGTAAATGTGCTAGCATATATTTTTATTAGTTTGAAAGTAGATTTGATATTCTTTTCCACTTTTGTCTTTCTTAATGATGATATTTTTTTATATTTATTAAATAATTCACATTTATCTAAGTAGAGAGATAAATGGTTAAATAGTAAATTAAACAACATTTTTTATAAAATTTAGACTACTAATTATTTTTCTTAAGAGGTATGTCAAAACCTTAAATTGCATATAAAATGAGACAGATGTAGTAAGCCAGATTCTAAAGAAAATAATCCTCTATCTATTAAGGCAAGAACTACTTTTTTGATGGGTTTTAGCGGCAAAAAAAACCCCTTTATGTGTGTGTTTTTTTATTATTTTGTATAAGCTCATTTATGTGTGTTAGTTAGTCATGTATGTGTTATAGTATAATACACTTTACACTCACTACTTTATTAATCAATTTGGGGGGAAATTTTTTGAGGACATTAGTTGTAAATAATGTAAACTTTATGTCCATTATTAATATAGTAAAAATTAAGGCCCCACTCTTTGTTTTTTTTATCCAACAACCATTGTTTTTTATTATCAAAATGTACCCCTCATTGTTAAACACATATTATTTTGGGTTTTTTTGTACCCCCACTGTTTACCAATATACCCCCACTATGTATTTTTGGACGGACATACCCTGACAGAAATTGAACCAATCGGATTTATGTTTGTAATAGGTAAATACGATTTATGTTTTTTCTAGTCGTATTTACCTATATACGATTTCCCTGACAAAAAACAAAAAAAATTAAAAAAAAAAAAGGAATCTGCTTATTTATCTCAGAATAAGGTAAATACGATGCGATTTTTTAAGGAAAATCGAATTTATGTTTGATGAAGGTAAATACGACTTACTATTTTTGAAGGGAATTTTAGTCTTTTCACTTTATGCGTGGGGGTATGGAGTCAAATGGTGGGGTAAAAAAAACCTTTATTTTTATGAGAATGGTTGAACTCATATAACATAATCGTTGGTTGGTTAATATCTACAAGGAAATTTCGCAACCATTTTTTTAACCAATAGTGCACATCCATTTTTTGTGAACTATCTTGCCCTCATTATTGTTAAAGAGTGTTTTTATCAAAGTTTTTATGAAATAAGTTTCTCACATTCTAAATCACCACCCCGTATTGGTTCGTATCTTCGCAAATATATCATATATAAAGACAACCCTATTAACATAAAAATTGTATTCTATGTTTGGTTGTAAATTATCAATTCATATCAACCACTAAGTTTGCAATACATAATTTTTTTAATTTTTTTTACACAACTTTTTATAATCACGTTCTGTGCATCGCACAGGTGTACGTCCTAGTAATAATTATGAGCAGAAAGTTTGTGAATAATTCGCAAGGTATAAGATTGTAATTTTTTTTTATAAAAAAAAAAAAGCAAAAAGATATTGTCAATCTTCACTAACGTGCACCAGGACAAATGAACTATACGACAGAATCCAACTACCCCAATCGTCGTTACCGTCCTCGGTCGTACGTACGTCTAGTTACTTCGTTAACTGTATTTATAAAATTTAAATATTAAATTCATCAAGGAAAGCTTATCATACACTAGGCAAACCTGAATTTCATAGTTCATTATGTGTTTTTTTTCCATGAAAATAGTTATTCTAAATTTTAGAGTATTATTATTTTTATAAAAAAGTAGAATATGCATTACTCCAAATAATATAAAATAAATTTAGTTAATTTAATGAGAGGAGGCTTTTTCAACATCAAATTTCTATTCACATAATTTAAATTTGAAATCTTATTTAGACGAAATCAAACATTCCCAACCAGTGTCTATATCATTACTCATATAAGTTGTTAAGTTGAAAATATAATAATTACCATTTTTATATTCTTAATGTATTAATTTACAAAAAATCAAATATTATTTGTGGATGATATTATGATTTTTTTAGAGCTACTAAAAGAGTCTCTCTAGTTTATTGGAACTATTTTTCTCTTATGAACAAGTCTCTGGTCAAGTTATTAGTAAAGAGAAATCTAAGTTTTTCTCTAGCAGAATATCTCACTCCCGTATATCGGCCATCTCTGCTTTGCTTGGGTCTTCTCAGGATTCTTTTTGTAAACAGAAATCTAACAATATTCTAACTGAAATGGAACTTCATTAACATAATCGGTTACATGAGAGACTTCTATACTGGGTTTCGTCTTCAACAGAATCTAACCCTAAATTGGCTAAGCTGAAGCTCTTCAATACAAAGCTATTAGTTTACACACTTTACTAATGTGCACCAGTTGGCTTTTTACATTGACCAGAATCATGTGTTGACTTATCTATTTGGCTTGTGCTTGCTGACTTGGAATACACGTACGTTGTATTCCCTATCTCGGTGTCCCTTTATTCAAAGGAAAGCCTTAGAGAATTGATTTATCGTCTATTGCTGATAGAATTAAGGTTAAATTATCCTCCTGAAAAGGTTCGTTATTATCTACCATGAGTAGAGTTCAACTGGTTAACTCTGTCATTTTGAGCATGTTAGTTTACAACTTTTGTATTTATGCTTGGCATGCTAACGTCCTCAATATTGTTGACACTTGGATTATAAATTTTGTGTGGTATGGAGACATTAATTCTAGGAAAATTGTCACAGTTGTTTGGAGTAAGGTGTGCAAATCGTTTCAACAATGTGGTTTGGAGTGCGAGATCTATCAAAGCTATCAATAGGACTAGCATGTTAAAGTTTGGATGGCGTTTCTTATCTACCAACTTACAATGGGCTCTTCTTCAGAAAGGAATAGTCTATAAAAATAATAAGTCGATGAATTATCTTGTCTCCTCCTTTTCGCTTCATCATTGATAAAGTCAGCCAACGCCTCAACTCTTGGAAGGCTAGAATTCTATCTTTTGTCGGCAGTGTCACCCTTGCTAAATATGTTATTCAAGCGCTAGCTCCCTACTTATTTCATGCAATCCTGCCTCCTTAATTCCCAAAGGTGTTTGTGATTATTTGGACAACATGCGTGTTGTTCTTTTATTTGAGGAGATGATGATAGTCACCGCAAAATGCATCTTATTTCTTGGGATCTCGTTTATTTCAACCCAAGGATAATGGGGGTCTTGGTCTCCGCTCTATGCGCAATATCAACACCACCTTCATAATGAAAGCCTCTTGGCATTTGTCTTCTAACAATACGTTTGGAGCAGAATCATTAGAGGCAAGTACCATTGTGGTGCTACTGTTTTTTAAAATGTATAGTTACTTTCTATTAATAACCTAAATAAAAGAACTCGTATAGAGTTAGTTGTGCTAGTTACCAGTATGTTATGCCAGTTTGATGATTGTAACATATTCTAACATGTGTTGTATATAAGCTAACATCATCAATGAAATTGTTTAACACGTTTTCATAATCAGAGTCTTAACAACAATTAATGAGATCGTGTTTAGTCTCTACAACAACTATAGGTTTAAATATATATAGGTTTAGTCTCTACAAATATATATATTTGATCTAGTTTAGTCCCTTCAAAAATAAAACTTTGTTTTTCCTCCTTGCAAACACGCGTTTGATCCGTTTTAGGTCCTGTAAAAATAAAATTTTGTTTTTCATCTCTGAAAATATACGTTTTGTCTAGTTTGGTCCCTGTAATATGTAAAATACTTGATTTTAGTCTTTTTTCCACTCATATTGGAGGGACTAAAAGAAAATATTTTACATATTGAACTGATCAAACTAGGTAAAACACATATTTGCAGGGACGAAAAACAAAGTTTTATTTTCATAGGGACTAAACTGGATCAAGCGTATATTTGTAAGAACTAAAAACAAAGTTTTATTTTTATAGGGACTACACTGAACCAAACGTATATTTGCAGAGACTAAATATATATTTAAGCCTTTTGGGGTATATACCATTTTCCTTTCTCATATCCACATTGAGGGGAATCAACATTGAGACAAATCTGAGAAAATCTTGATGGCCAGTTTACCTCAACCTTTGCTTACAAGGCGTTACAAAACCATATTCCACACCCTCATTCTAGAGTTTTTGCTGATGCCTTGGGCATAACTAGGATTATAAATTAGTTTTTTTTCTCTGTCTTTTCCTTTCAATTGTAATCAAAAAAATTAAAGGCCTTCTGTGGAAAGCTGCTCACAAAGCAATTATGAAAAATAGTGAAAGATGTAGAAGGAAGACGGCGAGTTCCCCCTTGTGTGCTGGTGTGTGTGTGTGAGAAGAGTCCCTTTTTCCATTGCTTTAGAGATTTCCAAAGAATTTTTCTATGTGGCGTTAATTGAAAGGTAACTCTGGCCAAAAAAAATTACTGAAATCATTGGCAACGATGGTTGTTCAAGAACCTAGAGCAAAGACATTCTGACAAGGACAACTCCAATTGGCGCCTCATTTTTGGTGCTACATTAGAGCAAATCTGGAGAGCCCGAAATGACTTGGTTTTTTCACAGAAAAACTGGCCATCCCAAAGTATCTACTAGAAATCTATTGAGTTGGGTAAAGTTATCCTCCAAATCATAAGTCGTCATGCAGAAGTTCTCTCGCCTATAAATTGCGAGAGTTGGAGAATAATGTGTGAAGCATGCCGTTGAGTGGTACTTTTGCTTTGAGTAGTGACAACTCGATTTCAAATTCAAGGAATGATGCTTGGTGTGGTGGACTCTTTCACAATGCCTCTGGGGACGTCTTGTTTGCTTTCACACATAAGCTAGATCGTTGTTCAATTCTGGAGGCGGAGCTGTGGGCTCTCTATCATAGAGTGTGTATAGTTTGGGGCAAGGATATCATAACTTTGTGGTGGAATCAAATAGCTATTCGGCTATTGAGTTACTTACAAATGATATTTAGACCTGCACTCTCTGGATCAGATAATCAACAGAATTAGAAGGATCATAACTACTCAGTACATGATCAGCTGGAAGCATATTTTGAGAGAGGCAAATAGGCCCACTGATCGACTAGCTAAGAATACTCTAAAATAGTGTTGAAGTTTGTTGTATTTTTTATGATGTTTCTCCCTCTCTTAACAATCTTGTGATTATTGATAAGAGAGGCTTGTCGCCCCATCTTAGGTAGTTTTTGTTGGGGCGCTAAGCCCTTTGTTTTCACCAAAAAAAATAAAGGGTGTTATTTTTTGAACCACGACCACCATACAAAAAAACCATGACCCCCATGAAAAGACCGTAATGCCCCTAATTTTTTACAAAATGGAATTATCTTTTAAATAGATAATTCGGTGATAAATTTTTTAACAAATGAATTATCTTTCAAAATGTAATTTAGTATTCCGTTGTTAAATTTTTAACACCGAATTATCTATTTAAAACATAATTCGTTTTGATAAAAAATTAAGCAACAGATTTATTATAAATCCGAGCGGTTAGAAAATTTTGTCACCAATATCCATATCCATTTTATTTTTAAAAACAATTAATTATAACTTTTTAACATATATATCTATTTAAAATTGCACTCACGGATTTTTTTTTTTTTATATAAATTTGTTTTTAAATTTTTTCAACTGATTTATCTCCTAAAAAGATAAATCTGTTTGTTAAAATTTAAATCTGATTTATCTTTTATTAGATAAATCTGTTGACTAATATTAAGTATTGCTCGGATTTACCTTAAATCTGTTGGATATTTTTTCCAAAACGGATTTAACTTCTATGACAGGTAAATCCATAGTTGGTTTTTCGTAGGGGTAAAATTGGATTTAATTTTTGGGTAGGGGTTTTATGTCTCATGGTGGGGTCAAAAATAAAAATACCCAAAAATAAAACATTGTGAGCAAATCAGAAAGCGAACGTGTTGTTTTTGTTTGGAACTTATATTTAGACTGGTTCGAACTAGTTTTGTATTTTTGTTTACGAAAAGGTATTTATTTATTAATTAGATAAATTAGAAACGATTAAGTTCGAAAAAGATTAGTCAAATGCATAAAGGAAATGAAAAATTAATTAATGGTTGATAAGCAACATAGGAAGAGACAAATCCTGCAGAATCCGTTGTTCTGACACGCAAAGGTAATAATGAGTAGTATAGCACTCACTCTGGGGAAGGCCGTTTCTGACTTTCACTTTTCTATTTACTATATATAGCTATTTATCCTCATCAAAACAATTCTCAGCCTCATTATCATCATCGTCATCATCAGCATCAAACCATGGAATCTTTTTTCCTCAGAATTAGTGCTAGTACAATGGTAACTCAGAACCACACGTTACAGCATCAACAGTTCCCTTTCGTTGGAGCAGATTGGTCATGGTTGATTGAGTTTCTGAAGGGTATGGTGAAGCCTGTGTGTGCCACCGTGGTTATGTTTCTAGCGGCAGGCTTATCTTACTCTCAGAATCTTGGTCTTGAGGTGGAAATGATTGTTTCTATTCTCAGAGCTTTTATTCAACTTTCCATCATTGGCTTTGTCTTGCAATTCATCTTCAACCAAGAAAACGCTGGTTGGATCCTTCTAGCTTACCTTTTCATGGTACGTGCTCTCTAACTTCCCCTGTTCCTAGCAGACACACCACCGATACTAATACTGATACTTCAATTACTTAGTGTTTTGTTTTGTCTATGTTTATGTTGTGTTTGGTGTATCTGTCTGTGTTTGTGTCGGTGCTTTATAGAATACGATTTTATGTTAATTAAGCTTATGTGTGTGTGTGTGTTGATTTGCAGGTTTCTATTGCTGGTTATACTGCAGGACAACGTGCGAAACATGTTCCTAGGGGAAAGTATGTGGCAGGGGCTTCAATTCTCACAGGAACTTCCATAACTATGTTCGTGTTAGTATCACTTAGCGTCTTCCCTTTTACTCCAAGATATATCATTCCTATTGCTGGCATGATGGTTGGGAATTCAATGACTGTAACTGGAGTTACCATGAAAAGACTCCGCGACGACATTAAAACACAAATTAACCTGGTATGTCTCACATATTCTTATCATTTTTCCACAATTAGTTTTTTTTTTAGATTTAATTTATATAAACCGTTTTTGTGCAAGATTTTTACAACGTCAACAATCACAAAACTGACATATCATAGTTTTTTACAGCAACGTGTATATCAACTAAACCATTTATTTTGGTCCCTATTAAAAGAAAATTTTGCAATTTTAAGTTTATATGTATCTGACTAATATTATAGATCAGATCGATATATCAGTTATTTTATAAACCTAAAACTGCAAATTTTTCTAATATATGAATTTAAGGGGATATAAATCAGCTTTGTATAGTTTGACTTAAGATAATATTCATAAGAGCTGACTTAGCTAACATGAGAATTATATAGCTTTATATAGTTAGACTATTTTAAGGTTGACTTTGCAATTAATTGAAATACCATTTGACGTGTGAAAGGGTTAATTTGTGAATAAATCCTAAACTGAGTCCCTCAAATACTACTCAGCCACCTATTTGATCCTTAAACTATGAAAAGTTATTAAATATTCTGTAAGGTTTATCTATCTATCAATTTAGTACTAAGTGGTTTGTCGCAGTTAATTGCCTTGACAATTTCAATGATATAGATGTCAGTTCTTAGGGATTAAATTAAAGATTTATTGGTTAATTTTTTACACACATAGTACATGTCTCTTTATTGAGTTGAGGGGATGATTGAATGAATGGTGTGTTTTTACAGGTTGAAACAGCATTGGCTCTTGGTGCAACCCCAAGACAAGCAACACATCAACAAGTGAAAAGGGCACTTATAATAGCACTTTCACCAGTAATAGACAACACAAAAACAGTGGGTCTAATCTCACTTCCTGGTGCTATGACTGGTCTAATTATGGGAGGAGCTTCTCCTTTAGAAGCCATTCAGCTACAAATTGTGGTAATGAATATGATGATAGGTGCAGCAACTATTAGTAGCATAATGGCTACTTACCTTTGTTGGCCTGCTTTCTTCACCAAGGCCTTCCAATTAGAAACCAAAGTCTTCTCAAAATGAATTCATTCCACACAACTTGAATTCTGTGGCGCGCGAATCCAGGACTTGAGATCAGGAGGTTCAAAATTGTATCTTGGGTGTAATTAGGTGCAAACTTAGGGGTACCAGTGCAAATTTAAAATTGCAAGGGTTCAAAAAAAATTATATAGGAGGGAATATAATTTTTTATTAGGGGGTTCAAGTGAACTCTCTCACCGCAACATAGATCCGTCCCTGCTTGAATTAGACTCTCTAATTGGAGATGATGGGGTTTTTCTTTCGATTGGATGATAAGTTTGTTTCTCAAACAAATTTTGATTAAAAAAGAAAAGAGTAAATACTCAATTTAGTCTCTAAAGTTATTAAATCGCGCAACTTAATTATCAATATATCAATATTCTAAATATATATCAATTTTTATCTTAGTCTGGATTTGTCAGCAAGTGCATTCTCGACATTTTTGCAACTACGAAATTATTTTAGGATATTTGTAATTTGAGGACTAAATTGATTCGGTCCAACAAATTTCGAGACCAAACTAGATAGTTCTTAAAGTAAAATTTTGAAGGCTGCACTGGTTGACTATAATATCACATTGGAGGACTAGATGAAAACCTTGGCAAAAAAGATATAACTAGACCAATACGTTAGTAGTTAATAGCGCTTAGAACTATTACAAACACAAAAAATGCTATTATAAGTTATGAGAACTAAAATTACTGACGTAAAAAAATTGAGGAACTAAAAGTAAGTGAAAAAAATTGAGCGATTAACACCAAAAAACTTATAATAAATTATTTTGTTTTTTGATAAGGCGTTTGTTTTTCTCACACCCCCTCCTACTCAAAACACACCCCATAAGGGTGTGAAAAGACCAAAAGACCAGTCAAAACCTCTTTTTTTCACGAAATTTCACCTGTTCGAACACGGGCCTTCGAACAGGTTCGAATGACATCGTTCGTGTGTGTTAAAGTTTGACTTCACACCTCTTGTGCGCATAATTTCACCGTTGTTTGAGCGGCGTCATGCGAGCGAGTTCGCATGAGGTGTTCGAACACCCTATTTTATTACAAAAAATGGACTCTCACACCACATTCACCTTTTTTACCTGTTCGGTTGCCCATCCCCGAATCGGTGAAAACACGCACTCTACTTAAGAGTATTTTTGGAATATTTGGAGTTAACAGGTGTGAAAGAGTAGGAGAAGGTGTGGGAAAAGCAAACGCCTTTGATAATTATCAAAGAAGGACAAGCACTTAGACTTTGAGAGAGAGGAACAAGCTCTTGTTCTATCAAGATTCAAAATCAAGCAAACTATAGAGACAAAAAAAATTATTAATTAACTTCGATATGGACCAAAAAATAACTTTAACCCACGAAATAAATTATTAATTAACTTTGACATCAATTATTGAATTTTTTATATTGACTGATATCAATTATTGAGTAGATAATATATTTTTAGACTTTTTTTATAGGATAATATATATTATGGTAAACATGTGAATTTGTTCTATATACGGTATACTGCTGTTTACCTGCTACTATATTTTAATTTCACCAAAAAAAATCGTTGATAAAACCAATTTAGTATTCTATGCACACTCAATAATATAATAGCATAATAATTGAGTTTCATTCCAATATTGCAGCAGAACAACTGGACCAAGTGAGGGAGGGGTTTGGATTCTCTACTCTACGATATTTTTTTCAATCCTATCGTTGGTTAGTTACAGAGTGTCTCAGTGTTTTAAAAATCAAACTAGCCGAGTGATTTATTCGGTTAAATCATGACCCAACACCTTATACGGTACGGTTATTTCAGCGATTTAAAGTGGTTTTATTCAGTTTTGAGCAAATTTAAGCGATTAAACTATAAATCAAAGCTCTCATCGATTCAATGTCTGATTCAATTTTCAAAACACTGATCTTAGTACTTTTAATGAAATACTAATATTCGCTCGTGATTAAAAATAAATTTTGTACCGATCAATACTAAATTGACCACTACGGAAAACACCAAGTTCGACCTATGTGTCCCAAAGAGGCTAGAATATAAAATGAAAGGGGAATCTTAAAAACTAAGCACATTGGTGTTGAAGATGCTTAGGGTCCATGACTACGCGGGGCTAGTGTCAACTGTCAAGTGCGAAATGGAAGAATCTAGTTTTTTATTTGGCCAATAGGAGAATCTAGTTCAATCGCAGCTGTTCTAGTATCCATTATTATAAATTTATAATAATAATTGAATTTACGAGAATAAAGAACAAGCTGATCTTATCAAAAGTTAGGACAAAAACTAAAAAAGGAAAGGAAAAAACTTGACCAAAAGAAATCTTATCAAAAGCTGGTAACAATTTGTTGGAATATATATGGTTGAAAAATGTGGCTATGGATGTGACATAAAATCATGGAGCATTCAATATATTCTCACCAAGTTCTTTTTTTATTCTTCAAAATTATCACTATGAAAATATACGAAACAAATTTATGTAAATAAAAACTAAATTCGTTGTCCAAAAATTTACAAAACGAAATTAGGTAAATCCAAGGCTTTCAAATTTTGTACGTCAGATTTATCTCATAAAAAGATAAATCTGTAGTTGTAAATTAACAAAACAGATTTATCTTTTTGTGAGATAAATACGATGTACAAAATATAATAACGGATTTATCTCACAAAAAGATAAATCTGTTTTTGTGAGATAAATCCGATTTACAAAATATAATAACAGATTTGTCTTTTTATGAGATAAATCAATTTTGTTAACCGACAACTAATGATTTATCTTTTTGTGAGATAAACTCATTATTAGAAAAATTCATAATTAACGGTCAAGATCCCACCGACAGTGTGCAGAATCGAAGACCATTTGTAACACCCCAAATAATTTAATTAAGAAATTGATTAAATTGTTTAAGTGTTGCACTATTTTAATTATATTAAATTATAATATAGTGTTTTATAATTTGGTATTTTATTTAATTGAAGGGAGTGGTATTGAGATATCTGGAATCGCAGAGATTGGCCAGAGCCCAAGCCCAATGACTTAGGCTCCTTGGAGTGATGCATTTCGCATCATTGTGCAAGAGAAAGGAAAAAGAAAGAAACTTGCGAAGAGAGAAGAGAGAAAGGAGAAGAAATACGGCGCAAAACCCTAGTGTGGAAAGAAGGATTGGATCGCACCAAGGAGAAAGGAAGGAGAAGGAGATTTGTTGCTGAGGTTTTGTAGGTGACTACGTGAAAGAGCTTCTCTACGGTTTAATTTGAGGTAAGGGGAGTCTCACTCTATAATAGAGGGTATAATAGGTCGTATGTAAGTCATAGAGTCTTAATTTGATGATGTTGATTGTTAATCGAATGGTTGTTGGATTGAATTTGATGAAATTGCATGAAAAATTGATTTAGGGTTCAATGTTAGGGTTTTATGTTCTTGATTTCGTTTTGATGTGTGAATTGATGTTAGAAACGTGAAATTGAATGTATTAGAACGATTAGAGAGTGCATTTGGATTGTATTTGATGATTAGAGTTGAGGAAAATTGGATCAAATTGAGTTAGGGCATTTTAGGTACCCTAGGGCGCCAATTTCCTAGTGAAATGGCGCCTGTGGTACTGTAGCAGGGAAACTTGGTGTTGTGTTGCTGTGCAGGGCGCCAATTTCCTAGAGAAATGGTGCCTGTGTCACCAGTAGCGATGATGATCGTGCGTGCGTGTTTCTTTGTCCGCGCGCCACATTCTTTGAGAAAATGGCGCATGGGTTACTGTTCACGTGCTGGAATTGTGTCTGAGTGCAGGTGTGTCGGTGTCTGGGCGCCAGAATGTGGGTATTTTGGGGCCCGGAGAGTGAAACTTGTATTTCTGGGCACATTTTCTCGTACAAATTTTGTATTCACCGCCCAAATTCAATTTTAAGTGTTTTGGCTCGAGTGGTTTTCAGTTGCGGTGTTATTTTACAAATGTCCGGTGGGGGTGGTTTTGTGTGTGTAAATGGGGTGGGTTGAGGAAACTCACATTTACGAACATATTTTCTTGTGCCAAATTTTGTATTCACTGCCCAAATTCAATTTTAAGTGTTTTGGCTCGAGTGGTTTCTCAGTTACTGGTGTTATTTTAAAAATGTCTCGGTGGGGTGACTTTGTGTGTGTAAAGGGGGTGGGTTGGGTGAAACTTACATTTGGGCATATTTCATGTGCCATATTTTGTATTTACTCGCCCAAACATATTTTTAAACATTTTGGCTCGAGTGGTTTTGGTTTGCAAGTGTTGTGGGTGTTGGGTCGGTTGGGGCGCTAAATTTGTACGCCTGTGGCGCGCTGGCTGGTGCTCGTGTCGAGAGGCGTGTGCGAGGCGTGTCTTAGTTTGTGTCTAGGTGCGTGTTGCCCCGTAGGGGCGCAGATTGCTAGAATAGTGGCGCCAGTGGTTGTGTTGCCACGGGCGCAAAGTCTTTGAAGTTCGCGCGCTAGTCTTTGTGTTGCACCGGGCGCGAGAATGTGGGAAAATGGCGCCTAGTCTTTGCCAAGTGCCTAAGAGTGTCTTTGTTTTGGTCCCTAGGTGACAGTTTGGTCCCTAGATGATTGTTTTGGTCCTAAATGGTGGTTTAGGTCCTTGAGTGAGGTTGAGTCCTCTAGATGAGCTTAGTCCTTGGGACTTAATTGTGTTGAGGGTGGATAATGAGATGACCGAGAATGCCATGGGGGCATGAGTAGGAGGGCCAAGCCATGAGGGCTATAAAATGAGAGATTATCTTGAGGTAAGAGTTAGTGCGTGCATTGAGATGTTTGAGAATGTGCTTGTGTTGTTACATGGAGTCTCATGCATACATTCTACCGCGATCGTAGAGCCTATAAAATGATTGTGAAGCTCGAGGGCGGCCGGAGGGGCAGTCATGAGGACTCCATTAATGATGAGAATGGAGGGCAAATATTGAGAACGCGGAGAGGCAAATGGTACCACATGCATAACTACATTGCATACATTCTCATGAGTGCATGAATATTATTGAGTGATGATTGGTGTGTTTGATTATCCGTGAACTGTGATTGTATATATTGCCTATTATCACTTTTATTATATAGTTCGAGACTCACCCTTTTCGTTGTTGTTTACCACGGGTAGTCATGAGTGAGGGCTTTCTACCTTCACTATTCCCCGAGTCTGGCCCGCTTCGATCACGTAGCACCTGGGGATGGGTTATGAACTATAGTTGTTCTGTTTTGCTCCTTGTTGAGCCTTATATGTATTGTTTTGAGATCTTTGAATTATTCTGTTGAGATTATGAGTATTTTCTCATTTGCATTATGTGAAATTATATTCCCACGAGTTCATTTAATGGTGTTACGTATTTGAACTGCTATTGTGAGCTGAGATGATTGTTGAATGATTTTTAAAGTGCTATGTGTAGCATCCCATTGGATGATTTAAATTGAGAAATGAATTTTTACACTCTGATTTTCATTATAAACTACCGGGTAGAAATGGGGTGTTACACCATTGCTATAAATAACTACACTTATCTTAGTTTCCTTGACACCAACAAACTCTGATTTAGTTCTTTCACACCAACAAGTCAAAAATAGATACTTATTCAACTCAGTACTCAAGAGATAGCACACTTATCGTTGTTCAACACTGTGGCCAAATGACCACAAGAAAAGATGGAGTATTTTTCTCCTGTCCACATCCTGTTTTATGCAGGCTTAAGGACGACATTAGCTTCGTCTCGTCTCATTGAAAGACAAACTAGAGTGTAAGGTACTCAAGTGGAGGGTGATGAACAGGAGGTTACTAGTACCACTTTTCGCAAACTCAATTTTGGAGATGATGACTGTGTTTACTGGTCCTCTATGGAGGTGAAGAGTGACAATGACGTACGAGTTATGTTGAACACCTATGACATGTTTTGGACTCGTAGTCCTTCGAGTGTATGTCAAAGCGAAGCGGATTGTCAATGAGATTATACAATCGTTGTTATACAAGAAAACCGTGAGATAGAGATAACATTTTCATTTAGAGTTGTATTTGTTTATGTTATGTTTTACTTATTATGTTTCGTTGTGTTTTTGTTTTAATGTAATTCGCTTTTGCATCAATTAAAATAAATGTTTAGTGTGACGATTATAAAGTGCGAAAAATCTAAACAATTGTAAAAATAATAATAAACCATGTGACCGGAGTATCTTCTGGTTCACCACCACGTGACCGTGGCGACTCTCCTCGTACTAAACCATGTGAATTATGTGGTATCTTGCCACGACTCTACTGTAAACCACTGGAACAAAATAAAAAATCATAGTATTATAGTTTTAAAAAAATAATAATAAATTGTGAAATGGGTTTACTGTAAATCCGTTTGATGCCATCAGATTTACCATAAATCTGTTTCACACAAACACAACAACGGATTTATCTCAATATCAACATAAATTGGTTTGATACAATCAGATTTATGTTAAATCCATTTTGAGAAATAGGAATGCCAAACGGATCTGCTGTGAGAAAATGTTTGCCCTCAGATTTATGTAATTCTGATGTAGAAATTTTTTGGAGATTTCTCGGAGATAATTTGGAGGAAAACAGAATTATGTGACAAATGAGATAAGGTTAATGGTTTTTGTTAAGGCTTGAGGGTATTTTGAGTTTTTCATATGGGTTGTGGGGGTATGATGGTGGTGGGGGTTGAAAAAAATTATCCTAAAATCAGGCGGTATTTATCTTGGTGCTGGATTATTTCCTTGGTACTGTTGGGCCTCACATGGTATCCATTCAAGGGGTTAATTTGTTTTTCCCACTTCCCCTCCTACTCAAAACACATCCCATAAGGGTGTGAAATGACCAAAAGGCCAGTCAAAGCGTCTTTTTTTTCAAGAAATTTCACGTGTTCGAACACGAGCCTTCGAACTCGTTCGAACGACATCGTTCGTATGAGTTAAATATTGACTTCACACCCTTTTGTGCGTAATTTCACCTGTTCGAATGGGGTCACTCGAACATGTTCGCATAACCTTGTTCGAACACCCTATTTTTATTTCGTTCGTATGTTGTTAACCGAGGCAACAATAATGGACCATCACACCACATTCACCAATTTTATTGCGTTCGAATGTTGTTGTTCGAACCGTCATTAAACACGTCCTCCACAGCGTTTCACGCGAGATTATTTTTGAATAAAATTTGTTAAGGGGTGTGAAAGAGTAGGAGGGAGTGCGGAAAGTAATACCCCATTCAAGATGTCTACAAAACAATGGGCCAATGACTATTTTTACCCCCACAAAACATATTTTTTTGGGAATTGCTTTTCCCACACCCCTCTCTACTCAGCGCACACCCCCAAACCTAAAATATTCCAAAATTACCCTCACGTGGAAACCTCCCCTACGCAGTGTTTTTAACGGGTTCGGATGCGGACAACCGAATCTGTTCGGACACCATCATCCGAACAGATTAAAAAGACTCAAGAGGTGCAGTTTTGGTATATGGCATCCATTCTTTGCTGATTAAAAAAAACAATACCTTTCTTAACAAGTGACACTTTACCTGCTTGACATATGGCATCCATTCTTTTTTCTCAAACAAGGAACAACCGGTTGTAGTTGGATGAATTTGGATCATGCATTTAACTGGAGGACAGTAGACTCCACCATCTCACATGCTGAAGATGCCAAAAGATACTCATGTCAGCATAAAACTGAGCCAAGTTATATCAGTGAGAGATTGTGTGTGATGTGCATTAAACTGTGTCTGACGTACCATCTCCAACTGGTCTAATCTTGACTGAAGCACAGACATAGCTGAGGCTTTATTCTGATGTTGTGATTTGTTCGGATGATGGTGTCCGAACTGGCTCGGATGGAGCCATTTGAACCAGTTAATTTTTACACAACAGGGGTGTGTGTCAAATATTTAACACACTCGAATGAGTTTGTTCGATCTGGTTCGGATGCCCGTGTCCGAACCGGTGATTTTTTTTGAAAAAAAAAAGATGTTTTGGCCATTTCATTAAAGGCTTTTTGGTCACAGCATGTAGCAGACAACACTTCCTCTGCAAAAAAAACATTCCCTTAGGCTTTTAGTAGTAGCAATTTCGTTAGTTACAGCATGTAGCAGACAACACTTCCTCTGCATGGGTGCATGGAAAGAACACATGCCACTCACTTTCAGGATTACCATTACACATTGGGCATTGTCCTTCACATCTCACTAATGTCTCCTTTGAAGATTACATCTTGTTGGAAGACAACCCCTATTTGCTCTCTACAATAACAATTTTACCTTTTGAGGTATTTTCAACTTCCAAATCCTCGTGCAAATAGCTATTATCGCCAAACTCATTCATAATAGCATGGTAAGCTGAACACGCGGAGAAGTTATCAGTGCGACTCTGCCACTTCAACAATAGTATCTGCATGATTGACTGAATTCCATGTTTGCTTCCCTAACATTGCTATATTGAAACTATGAAAGTGACTTCCATGCTTGTTAACCCATACCTACCTATTATTTCCTCATAGTAAGCTTCTCCTAACTTAACCATCAGATTCCTTTATGATCTCTACTATTGGAGCCCTGCCAAAAAGAGTTTAACATTCTTTCAAGCTCTTCATCTAGTGTCGTAGGGAGCATGAATGTGAATAAGGAAATAAGGAAGTTTGTAAATAGTAGATTTATTTATATATGTATTCTGCTCAGACCCGTTAGGTTTACACATAGAATAGCGTATTTAAACTCATTAGTGTTTGTACTCAAGACACGAAAAAGAAAGACAATCAATAAACGGAACTACATCTGCTTTGTAGTCGCGGGCGTAGGCAAAGATTGGCCGAACTCTGTGATCAATGTTGTGTCTCCTTTTGTGACAATGAACACTACAAGAATAACGTGTATTACTGGCAGAATTTTCCAACGGATTTTTTCCGGCGATAACTTTCCGGCGAACATTTTGGACTTTCTGGGGGATTCTTTCCGTCGGTAAGTTTTTGGCGGATTTTTTTCCCTCGGTAAGTTTCCGACGAAAATTTGGACTTTCCGGTAAATTCGCACCACTTCCATTTGCTACTCATTCATTCATTTCTCTCATTTCCTCAGCCGTTCACTCTATTTCTCTCATTTCTTCCCTCTTCTTCTCCCACACTCTCATCTTCATCACATTTTTTCTTCGCTCTCCTTCTCCCATACTCTCATCTCATTCCCTCGTCCATTTCTCTCATTTCTTTTCTCTCCTTCTCTCGTACTC
This sequence comes from Oxytropis ochrocephala, assembly GCA_020916435.1. NCBI lineage: Eukaryota > Viridiplantae > Streptophyta > Magnoliopsida > Fabales > Fabaceae > Oxytropis > Oxytropis ochrocephala. The sequence continues at coordinate 107,013,312 of CM037091.1, read as the reverse complement.
TCATCTCCATTCCCTCATCCATTTCTCTCATTTCCTCACTCTCCTTCGCTCATACTCTCATCTCAATTCTTCCATCTCCAACTTTTGCATATTAAAGGCTTGCCTTGGTGCTTGCTCATAAAGGTTGAGGATGTCTACTTTCCCTCACATCTACCCTGCAAAGAAGAAAACAATCGTTGGCGAAAAGGAGGTGTGTGAGGGATGGTGCCCCTCTACACACCCTAACATCATGTAAGTCTCCTCTTGATTCGGCTCTCCTCAGAAGGGTAGTGAGATCCTCTGCAAAAATTATAAAAAGATAATGTGACAATGGGTCTCCTTGTCTAAGTCCTCGCCCAGGAATAATAGGTCAAACTTTCTCTCCATTAATCATTAAGGAGTAGTTCACGGTTTCCAGGTACATAGTCATCCATCTAACCCATTGATCATTAAGCCCCATCTTCATTAATATCCCCATGAGATATATCCAATCAACTCTATCATACGCCTTGCTTATATCAGCTTTAAGTGTCATCTCCCCCACCTTCACAGTTGTCTTACATTTTAAGTGATGAATTGTTTCTATAGCAACTAGAACATTATCAAGAATAGAACGATTTAACCAATACTGTTGGCCTTCACTGTTGTCTTACATTTTAAGTGATGAATTGTTTCTATAGCAACTAGAACATTATCAAGAATAGAACGATTTAACCAATACTGTTGGCCCAGTGGCATAATCTACCCTAGGACAGGGGGTCGACCCAGTGCTTCCGGGTTCAATTCCTCCAGTAAACAAACTCAATGTATATCCGAAATTTGATCCTAAGCACGAGCGAAGATTTGTCTTTCGTTAAAAGCGTTGGAACAATCCGTTGGTAGACAACAATGGTCCGAACCAAAAAAAGAATAGAACGATTTTCAACAAAAATTGATTGCTCCATTGCTATACATTTATGCAGCAGTGGTTTCAGTCTATTAATAAGCACTATGAAAATGATTTTGTAAATGTTATCACACAAAGATATGGGTCTTAAATCTTTCATTGATACTGTATTCTCCACTTTAGGAATAAGTACAATGTTAGTATCATTTAAATTTGGGGGAAATTCACAACTCTCCAACCAAGCCTTCCATGTATGAAAAAGTTCTACTCCACAATGATTCCAAAATCTCTTAAAGAACGGTTGAATTCAATCCATCCGGGCCTAGAGCCTTATCAGAATGCATCTGAAAAAGAGCTTGCTTAACCTCTTCAATCTCTACTGGCCGAATGAAATAAATCTCAATTTGATAAACCATGATTTTGATTGAATTCTGAGAATGAATTTCCAATTACAACTGATGACAATTACACAATTGGAACAAAGCAAGCAATTTACATTATTACAAGAAGAACCGAACATACAGAGACGAAGAAAGAAATCATATCAGAGAGAAGGGAAGAACTCGGAGAGGGAGAGAGAATATTAGAGAGAGAGAGAGTTTTCACAGAGATGATTGACATTTTCTCAACTACTGCAAATGATGAGTTATTTATAGTTCCAACGATAGTTGTTTTGCTCCTTTCTGGTTGTGCCTTGCTTCCTTCATTACTTCCCATAGCTACTTCACCATTTGGTTGTGTTACACCGAACCAGCCTAGTATTGTCCTCATCATTAACTCTAAGCTGGGCATGAGATAAAATAGCATCATAATCACATTGCTACCTTGGAATTGTGTTGCGAAATAACTCCTGGCTATATCAGACATCCCATGAGCTCAGTGACCTCTACTCTGTCATCCCGAAGTAATTTTGAAATACAATTCTATCTCCGTCTAGCACTTGCCATCGCATAGAAAAAAATGAAAATTTCTATCGTCGTCACTCGTCAAGTAACCAATACCCTTTAGCCCTTTGTTATCAAAAAGCGCCCTCCTAAGCAAATAAAATACTCAACCTACATTTCGTGTCTTGTAGAACCAGGGCCGGCCCTTGGAGTAGGCCGGAAGTGCGACCGCCTAGGGCCCACGTTTGTAGGGGCCAAAAAAATTGTACTAAGCTTAAATTATACAAGTATTATAAAAAAATCATACTAGTATTATAAAAAAGAATTTAAAAAAGAAAGGCCCATATTATCTCTACATATTCTGAAATTCGTTACCCCTTCATTATCCTAGATCTCTCGATTGCTACTCCACATAATAATCAGTCCTCATAATTCCATTCAATTCCTTCTTTCCCAACACACCTCATTCAATTCTCTATTATAAAAACCCACTTATTATTCTCATTTTAGCCAAAATTTTCTTCCCAAATTCTCACTATTAATAACAAAACTTTTGAGTATTAAATTCTGAAGTCTAAAATTCCCAAAATTGCTTCACATAGGCTACACTGCAAATCAAATTAAAAAATAATTATATACGAGAGCCATTTTCTCACAAATTGTCTGGGGCCCATAAAACATCATAAACTGGACCGTGTAGAACCCGATTATCATTTATCACTCTCATTATTCAGCATCCTCCTCTATTCTTTTTATTTTAAATTTATATTTTAAAATTTATATTTTTTTTAACACCAAAAATTATAAATTTTTAAAAAGAATGATACAAGATACGAAACCTATATATATCAGATTCGGAACACGCGTATAGCGCACGCTCCACATCAGATTCGAAACATATACTGGGTCGCCCACCATCCTCCTGCTTGAAGTTGAAGCTACCTTCAACGTCGTCGTTTAGCATTCAACAAAATACGTGCAACAATACCTTCGAATCTGATCCTTTAGCTGAATTCAATTCCTCTAATATTCAAACAATTTCAATCTTTTAATCCTTACTTATATTTATTTCATCCCAATTCTTCTTGCCATGCGCACATCTAGGGTTTCTCGTCTCTTCCTAATCTCCTTCATATTCTTCTTCACCTATTTTCCAGGTCAAAATCAAACATCTCCATTGCTTTTTTATTCACCAGATTCATTCATTCATTCATATTTTTATTTATTAATTATTAATTGTTTAGCTTTTGCGGTTGAACAGGTTTGGGGTTATCTGCGGTGGTGACGCTACATTCCATTGAAATCTTCAAAACTCACGAGTGGCTAAGACCTTCTCCATCTGTCTATTTCCGATGCAGTGGTGATAACAAAACCGTATTGCCTGATGTTAAGAAAAAACATGTTCTTTATTCTTTTAAGGAGAAGAGTCTTGGCAGGTTACTTTCTTATTTTACATCCTTTTTCCTTTTCTGTTAATTGGGATTTTAATTAATTGATTCTGTCTGTTCTAGATTTAATTATTATTATTATTATTGCTGATTGTATATAAGAAAGATGATGATAAATTGGTACTTTGAAACCTCATTCTCTCATGTCTCTTTGGCCATACAATTATTACTTTCTAATTTAGATGCCTAGCTAGTTTGATTATATTCTGTTTTTAGTTTAGATAAACAATTTAGTTAAGGGTTTATTTAATAACTGTGTATCATATAAGCACCTATGTAGAGACTACTATAATAAAAAATGAGACTTCTTTAAACTGTTTTCATATAAGTTGTAAGTTGTTTTCATTAGCTATCTCATAGAGTTTTTTGAAATGAGGTTAATACCAAACGTGCCATAAGCTATTTAAACTGTTTTCATATTGACGTGCCATAAGCTATTTAGGTAAGCTCTCCCAAACGTTTACACTAACAAGTGTTTATGTATAAGTTTATTGAATAAGTGCTTAGACTACTATAACCTAAGAGGGAACTCGCTTAGATCGTACTCATATAAATTTTAAGCTGTTTTCATTAGCATTTTTGGAGAGCTTATTGGAATCAGCTGAATGTTGACATTTTCATTAGCTAATATTTACGTCAGCTTTCCCAAACATTTACTGATTATGTCAAAAGATAAGCTCAAATAAGTTGTAAATAACATCTTCCAAAGGTATCCTATATATGTAACTTATTTACAAGAAACATTTGAATAATTTCAACTTTCCACTTTTGGTGATTTGTTCAGTAACTTGAAGCATAGTCATTGAAATTTAAGTGGGTTTGCATTTGTTGTTTCAACTACCAACTACTGAGATTTTGCTTTGTGCTTCCAGCCTTTGACTGATTTTGTAGCTAAAAAGTGCAAACGCTGTGGATTCTATGAGGAGGACAGCATTCTTTCAGATGATGTATTTGATGAGTGGGAGCTGTGTCCTTCTGATTTTACTGCCCTGATGGCACATACGTCCGCTTCAAGGAAAAAGAACTTAATGCTACTTTTCTATGCCCAGAATGCTTAACTTTCTCTAAAGGTGAGTGCCTCGCATCCCTTTCCCTTCAAAATTCCTTCTACTGTTGTCATGATATTAGACCTTGCAGGCTACATGTGTGACTGAACACATCAATGTGTTTTTCTAAAAACATAATCGTAGCAATTCATGATTTCACTACATCAATTATCAAGTGTATCAAAAGGAATTTATTTCATTTTTGATGAACAATTTTCTCAATATCCAGTTATGATAGTACTTACATTCATGGAAGTTATTTCAAAATACTGTGATAGGAGTCCCCGAGAGCGTGGCTGATGTCGGACAGGTTAGTGAAGTATTAGTGGGCCCAAATGCTAGCTAGCCCATGGTACACACTTAAGAAAAAGATAGTGTAAGGAAATACTACCTAGCTTGCTGTTAGTTAGAATTGGCATGATGATATAGAGGGTGGAGGGAGTCATCAGGTTTATCCAAGTATTCTGTTAGGAATTGTTTAAGGGCAGAGAACGAGTTTTCTGAGGAGCTTAGACTCTAGGCTACTATTGTAGAGAGTTTTCCTCTCCATTTTCCTATTCCAGTACCAATATAGCTTAATCTCCCCCTCTTATTGTTCTGTTTGGTTTCTCTCTTCTATCATATTGCAAATAACCTTAATCATCTATTGAATAGGAGGCTTATCTAATTAAAAAAAATAATCTATTGAATAGGAGTTTCTCAATGACACCGACTTGTGTGTTAAGTATAGCAGATAAATTAGCAAAAGATTCTAAGGGTGTGTTTGGGAGTTTGGAGGAGAGGGCATGAGACTAATAGTGTTAATTCTTTAGTGATGGGAAAAAAATTATCTCCCTAACCCCCCCCCCCAAAACCCCTCTCCTAGTTTATTTTGTGAGCACCTCCAAAACCCTCCAAATTTGGGGGGTTTTGGAGGAGTTCACAAAATAAACTAGGAGAGGGATTTGGGGGGTTTAGGGGAATGATTTTTCTTCCCATCACGAAAGAATTAACACTATTAGTCTCGTGCCCTTCCCTCCCCTCTCCTCTCCTCACCTCCAAACTCCAAACACACCCTAAAGGAATTGATACATACATCTTGAATTTTTTCCCTGTAAACAAAAGTGCATAAGTTCATTTATCTTAACCTTCAAACTTGTATGCTAGTTGTCTTTGATGTTATAACCTTGTTCTTAGGTATCATTCCACCCGTTGGGATGAGGCTTCATTATTGTTGGCATTATTACCTTAATGTCTGAAAAATGGGCATGCCCTAGTTAAGTTTGTTCCCCTTGCATGTATTTTTTTTATTTATTTATCAAACTTCTAAATTATTTTCTCTGGTGGTATGCTTAAATCTAGACCCGTATACTTGCTGATGTCTCTAGTTTTACGTATGCAAAAGAATAATTGTGTTCTTATGTGTAGATACTATCTCATCAGCTGAGGAGAATCATAAAGAAAAAGGAATGCATGTAGGAGTCATCATTTTACTTAGTATTTTGGTCTCAACTGTTTTAATCCTGGGAGTGGTGGGTGCATATAAGTACTGGCAAAAGAAGAAGAGACAGCAAGATCAGGCTCGGTTTTTGAAGTTATTTGAAGAAGGAGATGACATTGAAGATGAGCTCGGCCTTGGCACTATTATATGAATGCGAACAAATTCCCTCCTGTATAGTAGTAGGTTTTCCTCACAATTTTGTTGATGAAAAAGGATGACAGATTTTCTGCTTTTACATGTAGATGTCAAGTTGGACAGCAATATGTTACTGTTTATATGCACCTGTACATACTACACAAGTAACTACGTAAAATCGCTTTCATTGATTCTTCCATTTTTCACAGGAGACGAAAGAGTATATTATGTAGCTTCTAGATCCTCTCCATTTCTTCAAGAAATAGAGATCTCCAGCGATTGAAATTCAGATTTATAATATCAGTTGGTTCTTTAAAAAAGTTATAAAACAGTGTGTCTGTTGAGTCGTAGTGTATTGCAACATTAGTCTCGCTACACAATAGTTAGTAATTGTCACTTAATTTGATTTGAGAAATTGATAAATCTTTCTGAGATTCAACGAAACACTTTTGACAACTGATAATTGTGATGCCTGAAATCACTTGTATAAGTTGAAAGGAATAGCCACTAGTAATCATGTGTAGTTTAAAAAGAATGTTAAAGGGTTGGTCTCAATAAGCACACTAAGAGCATTCCTAATGGGGAGTCATTGTAGGCAAAAAAAAGTTTTGTTCCTTATAGAGATTAGTACTTATACAAGGACTTTCTCTCTCGTGTTGCTAGTTAACTATTGTGTAACTATCTATAATAGATGACAACAATAAAGAAACATGTGTTGGAGCAGTCCTAGCTGGTGGTAGTCATTGCTTAATTTTATTTGTCGTGAAGAAAATAGCACACGACAACTAAGCATTATTTTATAATTCTCTCTCTTATTTTTGCTTTTTTAACCATATATAGTTCCTTATAAACAACCCCCGTTTTGATACAACTGAGTTTCTCCACAAAAGACTTGCATCTTGGAAAGGGCGTAGGGGGTATGTATTGAGTGGCTTGAATAGCATACCCTTATGTTTTTTCTCTTTTAAGGCATCGAAGGTGGTTATTAATTAAATAATAAATATTCAAAGGGATTTATTGTGGGGGTATCAAAGAAGATGGTAGGGGGTATGTATTGAGTGGCTTGGGATAAAATGTGCAAATCGAAAGAGGAGGATGGTATTGGTACTAGTTGGAAAGGGATTCTAGCCCACAGGTATGGTGATTTTATAAGGTCTTTCCTCATCGGTTTGTCAACAATTGGAGGGATGAAGGATTCTCTTTGGTGGCGTGGTCTTTGTTGTTTGGGCGAAGAACATTTGTCTGCAGTAAGATCGTTCTATTCGAGCATAAGATGTGGTTTGGGTGGGCAAAGAGTGGATTGGCATCATCTTTGGTAAGGACATCATCCCTTGTATCTGGTTTTTCTTCATTTATTTGCAGGTTATGGTGAGCAACACATTACTGTGGCAGATCTCAAATCTTGGACTGTAGATAGATGGCAATGGCGCTTAAATTGGAGGAACCTAACTGATCAAGAATGTGTGGATGAGGCAAATATTTTGAACGATATATTGAAGGATACCTTCCTGGTTCAGGAAAAGAATGATTTTTGGTTATGGACATTGGATTCATCTAAATAATTTTTAGTGCGATATTGTTATAAACATTTGGCAAGTGCTGTGGTTTCCTCGGTTGTTAGCAGTGAGCACAATCAGATTTTTAGATTTATTTGACAGACTATGGCTCCTTCATGGATTTTGATTTTTGTTTGTAGATTATTCGTAAACGCCCTCCCCACTCGGGCCCTTTTGTTTAATCTACAAGAAAGACTGTGAAACTGTCCAACACTTGTTTTCAACTTGCAATTTCACAGCACCGGTTTGGGGGAAGATTAGCGCCTAGCTTGGAATTCAGTCACCTCCAACTCATGATTTGATGGATCACTTTCTTCGCATTGAAGAGGAATGTTCAGGGAGAAAGATAGGAAAAGTACATTATTTGGTTAGCTTCTTGTTGGTGTATATGGCTAGCAAGGAATACCATTCTTTTCAAGAGAGGTGAAGCTAATATAGATTCCACCGCTACTTACATAAAATGTATATCTTGGTGGAATAATGCTCTTTTGTGTATCAATAATGAACTCTTTGTAATTCAACATTGAGCACCCTTAGCTCTAGTGCTCCATCAATGAATCATTGTTTATCGAAAGTTAAACAAAAACTGAGTTGCTTAAATCCTATGTGGTTTAGAACCACAAAAATCACTTTAGTTCACTCATTTAACATATTCCATTAAAGATGCTTTTAGAGATTCTTGCTTGCGCATAGTTTAATAATAGGTAGAACCAATAATAAAAAGTTTTAAAATAATAAAACAGCAAAAATGATAAATAAATAAAATACAAAACTTGGGCATCCCGAAAAAGCTTCTTTCTTAGTGAAAATGGGCTTGCTTCCTGTCTAGGAATGAAGCTGTAGTTTGTCAGAAACTGGATGACTAAGCTAAAATATGTTTTTTAATCACAATCACAGTATATAGAAATAACAAATTTCCTTTGTCAAATAATAAAAAGAAATAAAACATTTCATTTTAACAAAATAAATGAATAACAGTTTTCATTTCACTAAACAAACTACCAGGTTTAACAAAAAACCATTAACTAACATCATTGAAACTCCTAGAAAATTTAATTCACTTACAAAGTAACAACAATTATATTTGAATAGCTTGCAAACCCCACCTTTAAACGTTAAACCCAACCAATCAGCTACTCATTATCTCATAATAACAATACGGTTGTTTTTGAAACCTCAAATAAGTTGAGAGAAAGGAACTAATGCACAATATTAAGTCAAAAATAGGATTCAAAACATGCTCTTTTTAAAACTTGGTCAACACAAACAAATTCATGATCACATAGTTGCATACATTCTAGCAAGTCACAAAGGATGCGCAGCCAACAAGAATCTAAAAAATAGCATACATTAAACAGTCGTTCATAACCATAAGCATCAATTATCACAGTATTTTTCAAAATAATTGTCACGGAACTACCATATATAGTTCATTTAACAAACAAAGCAAATGATACGGTTCATTTAACAAACAAAGTAAATAAAGATTCCGGCTACATCGAACTACGAGTTGGTTCAATTCATAAACAAAGCAAATAAAGACCATGGCCACATCTTGAGCTCATTTATCAGAAAAGTACTTGTTAAGGAGACTGTGAGCGACGATCTTCTTCGTCAATAGGGCTCCTATCATCATCCCTTGGGCTGCGGCTACGGCTACGGCTGCGCCCATTAGCCTTAGGGCTATCAGAGTCCCTATCATCATCATCCCTTGCAGGGCTTCTACTCTTCTCTCTAGGACCATCACTGTAGTCAGACCCATCTGGGGCTGCCTTCTCTCCAGGAGATGCCTCCCTTCTCTTCTCTGGGCTGTCTTCAGGAGATCGACTATACTTCCTTGTTTTGGAGGGAGGGCTCCGTGATCTATCATCAGCAACTGGGCTGCGATCTCTCCTGACAGGGGATCTTGATCGGCTGCAAGAATGAAGGCACCAAAATATCAGCTTTTAAGTTATAAATTAGCAGGACAATAATGTCTAATGGAACACCAGCAAACAATTAATCTAAAACAAACAATGCGCGTCTTTTGACTCTTGAAATAATTTGCAGCATCACATCATAAACATATATTGAATTACCAACCTGTAGCTGCGAGCTGGGCTGTAGCTTCTATCACGGCTTCTGCCACGCCTAGGAGAACGAGAACGAGAGCGAGATCTGACTGGTGAGCGTGACGAGCTCCGTGCATGTCTGCTGCTAGAACAAGTCAAATTGGAAGTCATTAGTTGAAGGTTCAGAAAATTCATTAGAACATAATAGAGCAATGAACATGTCAAGAATACACTAGGAACAATAGAGAAGCAGTTTGGTAACTCAACACTGGACTACCTCAACTTTTTAGGACTGTTCTTGCAGTTCTTCTCTATATGACCTCTCTCCCCACAGCGGTAACATTTGTTCTTCCAATCACCAGCTTTGCAATCTCGGGCCCAGTGGCCATCAATGCCACAGTTAAAGCATCGTCCAGAACCAGGAGGTGGGCCTCTACCCCCAAAATCACGGTTGTCTCGGTCCCGGTCCCGGGAACCCCGAGGAACCTGAATAATTAAAACGGCAGCAAGAAACAACAGCAATAAGATCAGAAATGCCAGGGTACACAAGCAATTGATATTAGTAAAGTTAACAGTGGCCAGCCACCAAAAAGTAAACATCAAGAGAGCAACAAGTGTCATAAAAAATAAATAAACAGAGCATCATTGTGTAACAGAGCTAAGCAAACCAATTGCAAAGATTCAGCTTTATACCAAGGTCTTCTATCAGCTTCAAGGGATGATTCCAATTAGGGGTTTAGGACATCACCCGCTTATCAAAATTGATGTATTAAAAAAAAGAACGAAAGGAACAGAAAACAAAAGAGTAAACAATAAGAAATGTGGCACGAAGAATAGCAACCTAACTAAAAATTACAAAACCCAAGTGCTCGAACACATTCTTCCCTTGCACAATGAAAATGGATTATGTTGCTATATGCAACAATAGGATCCAACACTCCTGCAAATATATATCACAGACACACAGATGGAGCAAGCAGTTCCACAGGAAGGTAGGCATATTCACCCCTTAATAGCAAATTATAATTATAAGAGACATAATAAAATCTAAAAAAACGAAAGATATTGGTTAGATAAGCCTTGAAGGGAAGTAGATCCTACCCCTTTAGCAAATTCCACAATGAGACGACTTCCATCAACATCGCGACCATCCAAATTATATCTTGCATCATCAGCATCTCGGGCATCACTAAATTCCTGTCCAAAAGATGTAAGGAACAAACCAAGAAAGTAACACAAAATTCTTACCATATCTAATTGAATTCCTCCAAGCAGATACTAGAAGTCATCCTTTGAGCAAACCATTGAGCAGAAATTGAAGTCAAAAGAAATAAAGTAAAAGAGATAAGGAAAGGGAAACAACTTACAACAAAGGCGTAATCATGCTTCATATCCACATCTCGAACTCTGCGGAAATGGTTTCCATAAACAGTAAGGCCATCATTACTTAACTACGGGAACTGTATGATACTTCGCCCCTCAAAGACGAACTAAACACCAGTTTGTGATTGTTGCCAATTCCATAAAAACACGCAATAACATTACAGAAAGAATCGCCAAAGTCAAGACTAGGCAGGAATTTCCACCAATACCACCAAGGCCACCCTCCCACCATAGACCTTCGGGTTTAGCGAAAACCCAAGAAACCTTCAACAAGATCGTTCAAGTTAAAACATAACACCTAGGGGTTATGGTTCCCAGGCATAACATGACGAATAACCAACATAAATCCAAGCGCAAAACCAAGCTTGGAATAAACCTGTATATCATCCCCTAACTTTTGGCATGACACTATGATGACACCCCACCCCAACTTATCACTAATATGTCTCTCTTGCAATTAAGGAGACACTATAAACCAGTACAAACTACAAACTAATAAAGTCAGACAATTAACTGGCACAAAACTGTCGAGAAAAGATCTCCCCAGACAACTAAAATCATAAACATTCATCCGATAGATAAAAAAATGTTAGAAGATACAAAAGCAAACAATGAGGTGCATTGCATACAAAATTATGTGGAAAAGGACAAGACTACATAGAGCAGAAACAAAGTTCAATATATACTAATGGAAAAGAAAAAACTTGAGTGAAAAGAATGAAAATTACCTTCCATATCTGCTGAAGACTCGCTCCAGATCTCGAGATCGAGTTCGTGAAGACAAGCGACCCACATAGAGGCGGGTATTCCCATACTTATCATCATAGCGAGGCATCTTGATTTCTTCTAGCTGTGAAAAATAAAGAACTGAAATTGCGTAATTAATCGAAGAAGTGATGAAAAAAAAACCTATATATCAATGGTGATGAGTATAACAAATACAAAAAATTGAAAATTGAAATACCGCATGGACAAGTTAGTTGCAAGATTCGATAATGGCAAAGGAGATCCAATTGAAAGTGATCAGTTTTGATCCCAAAATCAACGAAAACAGGTTAATCGATAAATTGTTGAATTGCGAATTGCGAAGATTAAAGAGTAATTCAATTATTGGCGATTTGCATGCAATAACAAAATCTGATGGATACGAAAAACAAGAAAGAAAGAAAGAAAGAAAGAAAGGATAATGGAATTGAAACGAAGAGAAAGGGGAACGAGAGAACGTACCTTCGAGGAGTTTGAGGTAAACCTAGCTCTTTCAAAGTGGATCGGATCCTTATCATGCGTTTCACTATTTATACAAGAGCTCTACCGCATGTCTTTTTTTTTCCAAAAAAATTTAAATTGGGCCGGTGAGAGTTGATGGATGAGGCCCGGTGTGGATAATCTATGGCCCATACTTCTTCCAACCCCCTAGCTACTCAGTGGACACCCCTAACGATGAAATATCCTGAAGAAATAACGATGAAATATCCTGCTGCATCAGAAAGTCAAACCCCAACCAGCTGACAATAGCGTACCAGATCGCAGAAGCAAATCTATAAGTACTGAAGATATGAATAGAAGACTCAATAGTGTTCCGGCAAAGAATACACGTCGTAGCTGCAACATTTGTAATCACCCCTACACGCCGTAGTGTTAATTTGAAGTACCCCCTCCTACCATCTATCTATCCATCTCTCTCCATCCTCTCTCTCAGTCTATGTTTGGTAAAAAAAATAGCAGATAGTGGATATTGGATGAGTTAGCGAATAACAAATAAACTAGTTGATAGTAAAGTATATGTTTAGTCAAACCAATAGTTAAACTAGCTAATAAATGTAAAATGTCATAAATAACATTTTTTTTGAAGCATGACATCAAATAACATACTTAATTCACGATTAAACTATTTAATCACGACAAAATGTTTAATAAGGATAGAGATGGAATTTTAAAAAGTTAATTAAGGTAAAAAGGAAAAAAGTGAGACACTATACGCTATAAGTATCATATAACGCTAAATGTTATCCAAAAAATGCTAAATGGTTACTAATGCACACTAAAACGTATTTATCATCCGCTAGTCAAATCCGCGATCCACCGATGAAATAGACTTACCAAACGGAGTCTAAATCTCACATTTTCTCGTTATATTTTTATATTTAATTATTTTTTCTCTTCTGATACTCACACCTTTTGAAATAATTCTTAGGTGGTCATAATTATTTAATCACATTTTGGGAAGGAGTAGGAAGGGAAGAAGTGGCTCCATCCTCTAATTCTCATATATTCCGACTTGGAAGAGAGAATCAAGGGAATGACAAAACATCATGATACAGATATATTAATAGTGAAAGCAAACTAACATGCATAAAAAGATTGTGCACGTAAATAAATCAAGGATAACTTACAATAAACAATAAAATATATATAGAAATACAATTTTCTTTGAAGAAAAGAAAAGCACAATAAGCTATTTGGTTTTCCCAAAATAGTAGTAAGCTGTAACCTTGATAATAAATTAAACTATTGATATATATGGTTTAAATTTCTGCTGCTGCTCTCTGGATATTTATTCTTGTAGAAGAAGATGAATTGAAGAAGAATACTAGTGAGTATATATATGATATTCCTGGCTAGGTCCTCTTGTTCTTGCTACCAAACAACAAAGCCAAGTAAAAAAGGAACCGAAAGAAGAAACCCCAAGCAATAGTAATCCACAAACAATTCCACTTACTCAGCTGCGTAACCCCCTGTTGTTTCAGTATATCCGCTCCGGTGACAACGCAAGTAGAGCTAGTAATATTAATTCCCAACGTTTTACTCATACTCTTCAAAAGCTCCACCTTCAAACTCGTCCCTACATTGCCAAGCGGCGTAGTATCAAACATCTGAATCCCCCTTACAAAACACCTTGGTGGATTAAAATCAAACTCATTCTGTAGCACTCCTTCATAAGGATACTTCACAAGCGACAAATAATGAAACCATAGCCAGTAAACTGGGATCCTATCCCTGCTTATGAAGAATCCACTGAAGAGTAGAAAGTAAGCCATTATAGCAACCACCACCGTGAAACCAAGCATCACGTGAGAAACTACACCGGAAAGGAACGTCACGAATGAGCTTCCCGCCCAGAAAGAAGCCACAATGGTGAAAAAGTAGAATAAAAAACCCGATGTCCCGCCGGCGAGTCCCACCGACCAGAAGGTGGTGACGGCGAAAGCGAATGAGAGGAAAATAATAGAAGGGAGGGAAATTATGGAGTGAGAGAGAACATAGGAAGAACGACGGTAAGCGTTGTAAGCAGTTTCTCTCATGAAGATGTAACGCTCTTGAAGGAAAACGGGAATTGCTTCAGCGCACGTGTAGAACGTGGTTGACATAGCGAAAGCGAAGAAACCTAAACGCTCTTGAACACCTTTTGGTGAATTATCTAACCGCCAAAACATGGTGGCTAAGATCCCTCCGGTTACAAGAACTGCACCTAATCGGATTCCGAATAGTTCAGGCATTCTTCTTGAGTTTGTTAGAGACCGTTTTCCTATAACCGCCATTTCTATCCAAAATGGATTAGCAAACGTGGGAACTGATGACGCCGTTGACGTTGACGATGACGTTGAGTTTCCGTTAGTTCCGGAAACTAATTTCCCTCTTGAGATGCTAGCACTGATGGCGTCTTTTAACGATACTTTAGGTCCGTCAATTTTTTCGCGTTTGTCTTTGTTCTTCAATTGCCATGATTTGTTGAACTCTACTAACCTTTTTGTTTCGCCTGGGGTTTGTTCAAGTTCACGGATTAGGTCAAGTGCGAATTCCGTACGGTTCTCGTTTTCCGGTATAGGGTGACCGAATTCCGAGAAGTAAAGCGGGAGGTTCACCGGAGAACCGCTGTAAACGGTTTGACCGTGAGATAGGAAAATCAAACGGTCTAGCAAGCTTAGGATTCTGTAGCTAGGTTGATGAACGGACATGATCACGATGCTTCCACTTTGTGCAATTCGCTGCAAGACTTTAACAACCATGTAGGCGCTGGTGGAGTCGAGACCGGAGGTTGGTTCGTCCAAGAATAAAATGATCGGATCGTGGATTATGTCGATTCCGATTGAGACACGGCGGCGTTCTCCGCCGGAGACACCGCGATGGCCTTCATCTCCGATTACGGTTTTGGCGGCGTTGCGGAGACCGAGCTGATCAATTAGGGCTTGTACACGAGCTTTCTTCTTGGATTTGGAGAGTGAACGAGGGAGTCTGAACTCTGCAGAGAACATGAGAGTTTCTTCAACGGTGAGCATAGGGAAGAGGAGATCATCTTGCATGACGTAAGCGGAAATCACCTTTTGAAGACTGGACTCTAAAACGTCGCCGTTTAGTGTCACTGTGCCTTTGAGGCTCTCTTTGGAGATTCTGTCAGCGAGAGCGTCTATCAGTGTTGACTTGCCGGAGCCACTGGCGCCAAGAACCGCCATGATTTCGCCGTCTCGAGCTTCGCCGGAGATTTCATTGAGGAGAATTTTAGTGCCGTTTGTTTGCTGAGAGTTTTTGTTAGAGGAAAAGCAAGAGGGAAGAGTGATCTTTCGTTGGAGCTTGACGCTGTAAGTTAAGTTGGTGAAAGAAAGAAAAAAAGGCTGAGAAGGAAGAGTGGTAGTGGAAGAGGAAGAAGAGAGGTCGAGAACATGGTGATTGTCGTTGTCGTTTTGAGCATCTTCGACGCGTTTTAGGAGCTCACCAAGGGAACGGGTTCTGAGTGGGTTAGGGAGTTGAACAAGCTCCATTGATTGGTTAAAGAAAGGAAGCCTGTCGTCGTGGGGGACTGAGTTTTGGGGAGGTGTGGGTAGTTTTTTGGGGGGTGCGGGTGCTAAGCGAGACATTCGTTGCATTGCATTTGCATGTCTGTGTGTGTCGTTTATTTCATTCATTCATGTGATGGTTTGAACTTTGAAGAGAATGGATATTTATATAAGGTGAGAGTGGGTGTTTGGTAGTTGGAGAGTTGAATTTCAACTCCAAACGTTGCGTAATTCAACTAGGTAGAATCATTAGCAGTTGCATGTGCAGGTGAGAGGAGTTTTGACATTTGCTAGCTATTAGCTAGCTTTGTGACGCTCTGTTACTACTTACTGCCAATCCTTAAGAACTCAGATAACTCATATATTTAGTACTTAATTATTGTTACCTTAATTCATCACCCTTTTTGTGTTTGTCGTTTGACCAACATTGTCTAGCCAAAATTATATTGTGATTAATCTGTAAGGCTAGTTAAACTGGTAATTGTTGTAATTGACGAAATTGTTAGGCTGAATATCATATCTTAGGTTCGAACTCGAGACCTCACAGTTGTGTGTGAGTTTCAAGTGATATTTGCCACTCCATTTAGAACCAAAAGAAAAATATTATATTGCGATTAACAAATTTATCACGTAATTTGATTGTAATGTGTTTATCTTACTTTTTTGTTTCCATTTTTAATCACCAGCTAATATCTTTATTTTTTTCTGAACAAGAAAATTTTGTTCTATATATAAATATTTATGACTATGAGGCTAGGGCTGGACAAAAACGGATATGTACTTGCGCATCCGAAGGATGGTACGGACGAGGCTTGAGATCGTTCTGCTGATGGAATGATCAGGATGGAGCTCGAGCGACTAGATGAGTAGGTCGGGAGCAGAGCTCAACCCGATTGTACCTGCAAAGGCATTCCGACGCTCAAGCAAGTGGGGGGTAGGAGTATAAAGCAGGAATGACATATGGGTCAGAAAATCTACCTTGTTAGTGGTGGACGGGCGATCCCTCATGGTCGTTGGATCATCATGGTCGATTTGGACCGTTGATCATGCGCATGCGAGCGCTGGTCATCTTGCAGCGATGCGTCTTGCTGGTTTGGGCCAACCATGTTTCTCTTGGGCGGATTGGGCCGCTGGCCCAGTCCGGAACAAAAATTATGGGCCAAACGAAGTTCAAGCAAACCGAACCAAAATATTAGTTCACGTGTGGATAATTGCAGGTCTATGGGTGATAGGGTTGGTGACCTCGGTTTCATATGGGTAGACGCAGGAGGGTGCAGTTTGGCTATTTGAAACACTCGTCACCCGAACCCATCCACCTTTATCTCCATTCCATACATTGCATACATACAGTGACATTTTATGGGTTCTTTGAGAGTTGCGGAACAAATGTATTTTTTTAGAGGTGTGTCTGATTTTGAGAGTTGTTTATATAGGATTTTATCCCTTTCCTGGCGATGGTTCCAGGTTAGGGGTAATTCTCCCTCTTGTTTATTGTATGAGTGGTTTGTTGATCCCATTCATTGTATTTCTTATAAGAGGTAGGTGTGTTTTTTTCGGTTTTTGCCCTTTTGAGGGGTCAGACTTCTCTCATTTACTCTTGGATTGTGTACTCCTTGTGCTCGACATTTATTATATTTATATATCTATGTTTGCTTTAAAAAAAAGTTAAATTTTGAAACCTATTACCTAATGTAAATACACCTAGTGTAAATATCTTATTCGCTCACGCCAATGCCTTGAAAGATCACAGTTGGCCGATGTTCTCACTAAGGCTCTTGCATCTCCCACATTCTCTACATTGGTGTCCAAGCTTGGCCTCTTGAATATCCATAGTCCAGCTTGTGGGGGGCTATTACCTAATGTAAATACACCTAGTGTAAATACTACTAACTAGAGTTATTATAGTTAGTTCATTTATGTAACCCCAGTTATTATTAACTAACTTAGGTTAGTGAACTTTAGTTTCAGATTATATATAGCTTGAGGCTTGTAACAGAAATCAGTTGAGATGAATATGAATTCCTTTCATTTAGTTGCAGTGTTCTTCCTTCTTTTCACACTCTGATCTCAACAAACCCTCATTCATTTTCAACTCAACCCCACAAAGAAACCCTACCCGGTAGTAACGTTGTTGCCCCATTCCTCCCCAACCTCTTTGATCTCTCAATGTCTTAGCACCCTCTCCCTAACTCTCCCTGCTTTCTTCAAACATTTCTTCTACCTATGTCACCTCTCCTCTCAACTATTGACAAAAAAAAAAGTCTTAGTCGACCCAGTGCCTATTTTATAAGTGGTCTGTGGATCCTTTGAAATGTCTCTCTAGGAAATGTCAGTTTTTTGGTGGATCAAACTATATATGTTTAGGGATGACCCCTTTAACCCCTGAGTGAACCTGTTTTACCTGCTTTAGTTGTGTCATGAACTTTCTTTGGTTTTGTTTTTTTGATTTCAGAGAGTTTTGTATGGAGGATTGAGTTCACACATATCATTAATCATTAATATAAAAAAAACTACTTTGGATCCTCTTCTTCTCACTCTCCTACACAGGGACGGAGGAACGTATATTGTTCCCATGGCTGGAGTCCCCCTGTCTTTCAATACTTGTAGCATTTTATAATAGTAATACATATATTTGATATACTTATATATAGTATTTGATAATTATGCTACTGATAATAGGCACTATTTACGTTTACCGCATAGGCACTTTTTTTTAAAGCTCCATTGAGTTTTTCAAACTAATCTAAAACAAACATATACATTATTCATAATTAGTTAGAGGTCCATTGAGTTTTTATAGGATTCTTTAGGCATAATCTACTATAAATTGATGCCATTAAACTACTACCAAATTTACCTAACTACCCTCACAACATTCTCAATATTTTGCCCTTTAGTGTCCCAATTTTCAAATAGGCGCCAGATTCAAAATACATTTCATTCAAAATTTAACTTTTTACCACTCACCATTTCTCTTTCTTCATCTCTCTCCCCCCTTTTCTTTCTTCCATTTCTCTTTCTTCTTTCTCTCAAAAATCACTCCTCTCTCAAATGGCATCTCTCTCTGTCTCTCGGTCTCTTCCTTCTTATCTTCTAGAATGCTTTTCTCTATTCATTTTTTGAAATAATGCTATTTTCTAGGCATTGAAGGAGAAGAAGAGATATCAAGGGAGATGAAGAAAAAATCCACTGAGAAGAAGGGTGAACGGAAGAAAGAAAAAAAAAAGGCAACAAATTCAGGTTCTGGGCAACTTCTACTTCTCAATTAATGTATCTGTCATACATAGTTTTTTCACATTTAGTTGTTTCATCTAATCAAGTTTTTAACTGCTTCATTTTGTGGGACACCATTTATCAACCTTCTTGACCTTATTATATTACCATTGTAAAAAAGAAGAGGAAGAAGAAATTTCAGGGAAGATGAAGAAAAATGCCACTAAGTAGAAAGAAGAAGGGAATAGTAAACAGAAGAAAAAAGTTAAGAAAGAAACTTGGTTTCATCTTGACTTCAACCTTACATAAATAATTCATCACTATTTTTTCTCATTGCAGAAGAAGCCAAACAAGCATAGCTGCTATTGGTCAACCTCTTTTCTCACTCAGGTGTCTTTTCCTTTCCTTTTTTTTAAATTTTTTTTAGTTATATTTTGTTTTTTCTATAAATAACATATTTTTTATTTATTTTACAACTCTAGAAATAACGTTATTTGTGATATTTGGATATCAATATTGATGTTGTCTTGATGGGTTTAAAGGAACTCTTAATATTGATGAAGAAATAATTTCATTTATCCCCGCAGGATCACAAGGGCATAGTCTCCAATAGAGTGGGGTTAAGCTTCTACTATTAGCAAGCAAGGATAAGAAGAATGGTCAGTTGCTCCACTTCTGCTGCTAACCAGAATTATTAGGTGGGTGGTTTATTAGGAGGGCATTATGAATGTATTTTTTTTTTTTTTTTCAAAAATGAAACTAAAATAATTGTTTTATATGATATTAGATGAATCAGGATCGAAGCAAGCAAACAAAATGTAGATTATTAACATTATTGACAATGTGCAGACGATGTGTTACAAGCAAGAGAAGCAAATATGCACTTCTAGATAATTCCAAAGACTTACCATTGTGTGAGTTCATGTCCACCTCCACTATTTCCTTTTCCTTTACTTTGAAAATTTAATAAGTAGAGAAGTAGAGTGATATTGGTTCTTCATCTGTCTCTGTAATTTGAATTGCCACACATTAACTCCTCCTTTTCTTATTTATTTCAATCACAGGTTTTCTTGCCAAGGTCTGAACCCAGCATTTTTAGTCAACCACATGTGCTCTTCGAAAGGGTAAGATGAGTTCAACTTTAGTTCAACTTTAATTCATCACATCACTTTCAATTCACATATTTTAATCTGTAATTTGAAGTTCTCATTGTAATTTTCTCATCTGCTATTTGTGCTATGATTGCTTGATGTATTTTGTGTTTAGAAAATAAAGCTTTTGTTATTCTTTGTATTTGATAAATTAAATTCTATTCGTGATCGCGAGTAATCTTCTCTAAATGTTATACAACATTGACAGGCATTATAGTCACATAAAAATCTTAACCTTATCTATTTCATTAGGTTTATTTACTTTTTATGAAAATATCAGTAGATTTATTTAAATATCAGTAGGTTGCTTCCATTCATTCTCATAAATTCTGAACAGCTAATGTTGGAATTATTTGTGTTCCATTCATGCAATTAACCTACTACCAATTTTACCTAACTACCCTCACAATATTCTCAATATTTTGTCCTTTAGTGTCCCATTTTTCAAACTACTTTGAATTCAAAATTTGAATTTTTAGCTCTCACCATTTCTCTTTCTTCATCTCTCTCTCTCTTCACGTTTTCTTTCTTTCATCCATTTCTCTTTCTTCTTTCCCTCACAAATCACTCCTCTCTCTCTATCTATTCCTTCTTACTTCTTATCTCATCTTCTTTCTTCATGTAAGCTGATCATAACTATTAATTGTATCAAGGGAGAAGAACCATATTGTCTTCTCATTCATCTTCTCTATTTTTCTATTTGCAAACTCATGTTCAACTTTTATTTTTTACTTCCTAATTTTATGTATCTATGCCTTTTTTGTCATTATCTTTTGATTCCTAAGTAAACTTAAGGCAAAAATTGTTCTAATTATCTTTTTAACACTTGGTTTTACCGTATAGATAGAACCATAGGAAGCTGGACAACCTTCAAAGGGAACTATAATCAATGGGGCCAGCCGGCCAGGAAATAGCTACAGAACCATATGTCTGAAACTATTTTGCACCTCAAATGGAATGCTTTAAAGGTTGTTTAGTGGTATTTACAATAGTTACAGAGATGTATTAATAATTAATAATTAATAATTATAGATATTTGGGATAAGACCCACACACTTTTTTTTATAAGCTTACCAATCACATATAATATGTCACTCTCTCATTCGATGTATTATTATATTTTATTTTATTAGATTTTATTATTTGTGCAAATGACGCGTAACATGTGCACATTCTAAACATTAGTGCTGCAAAAAATTTAAAGTATGTGAAAGACTACACTGTGATTTCAATTAAAATCCTACTATTCCCTTTCACAATAACCCTTTTTTTTGCACTAACCTGCTATGGCTATGGAACTACCAATAGCACTGTCATAATTGCATACTATCAATGGAAGTGATATGCCAATTGCTATGGTGAGCTGCAACTAAGGAAGGTCACATTATGGTATTTTGGGTTTGGGCTATAAAGTAGCCATTCTCAATTCTCATGTTTATGTCAACCTATTTATTTATCAAGTATGTGAACCTATTTATTATTTACCAATGTTGATGCAGATATTTATTTTTATCAAGTATATATGTCAATCTATTTATTATCTACTCAAATCTTCGGTAAATGGAGAACATTGTTTACAAGTAATGTTCATGGGGTGTAAGATTCAAACTAATTAAATTTGTTTATTGAGATGCAATACTAACTCAAATTAGGTTCTTGATTTTCCAACCAGGAAAAAACTATTTATAAGCCTACACATCAAGGAATCTAACTGATTTCAATTTAACTTACTATGAGGCCTTATTATAAAACTGATACCTCTACTGTGTGACTCATAGCTAGCAAGAAATATTTGGTCAGTGAGCATGTGTTCCATTAGTTTTGTTTGTTTTAGTCCATAGGTTAGTCAAATACTTACAAGATAGTACTGGTGCTAAATGCTAAGTATGGTGTGATGCTAATTGATTGGTTAAACATTATTATTAACTATTAATGTCATATTGTTATGTTTTGAAGGGGATGGAATGTTGTCACGGGGTAAGATTCGGGCTAATTAAATTCGTCAGTAATATTAATGGGGTAAGGTTGGGACTAACTAGATTCGTTTACTTTAAATTTGTATTGATTTTCACTAGGTAATGTTTAGACTAATTACAACAACAAAACTATTACAATATATCAATTGTACAACTGATTTTAGAAGAATGACATTTTATATTAACTTTTCTATTTAAGTATATATATACACGTATCGCGTAATCGTGCGTATGTATGCTTGAAGTATACCGCTAGTCAATTTTTAAAGTGAGACCCACAATAAGAAGTTAGAGGTCTTTTCTGGCCTAATTTACTTTTATATACTAAACAATACCAAAATAAATATTAAATGCATATTTTGATTGAGCAATAAGTTAGAGGTCTTTTCTGGCCTAATTGAGGCCTAATCTCGCCTCATGACCAACCATTCTTTGTTCCGTCTTATTTTCTCTTAATTTAGTTCTCTCATTATTTTTTATAATTTTTAATGATGAGAGAGAGTGAAATTAAGAGAGAGAGAGTGGAGAGAGATGTATAGAGAGTGGAAAAGAGTGTATCCATATAAAAAAACATGTGGTTTGTGGTGCTTTTTATTTCTATATTTTTACAAAATTTGCGGTGAATTTTTTAACATACTATAGTTTTGTTTCTTCTTTGAACTGCGACTTGCGACAATTGACATATATAGCAGCCGCACCTGCTTAATTGGAAAGAGCTTGGTAAAATGTCAATGTCGAGGAAAATATCTACAAAGCATCCAAATGCAAATGCAAATGCAAATGCAAATGCAAATGCAGTTGACTACACGTAGCTTCATTTCTCCTTAGTCACGCATTCGTTTCAGCACGAAACCGAAACCGCACGGTGCTTATCACCCTACGATTCCACAAAGCTCATACGAGGCAAGCCCTCATTGGATTAGAGATTTTTTTTGATTGTTTTCCTTGAATATTTTATGATAAACATTCATATATATAGTTTAGGTGTGGCTGTTATATCTAATTTAGATTATAGAGTGGGAGCGCTGTATCTACCATCTACTTAAGTAGAGAAGACCGCTATTGAAAAGAGCTTCGTCTGTTTTCTTGTTCAATTTAATTTTTAGTTTGTTGAGTTAAAATTTTGTTTTGGTGTCAATATTAAATATGGCTGGGCCTAAAAAGTACAAGCTGACCTTTTTCACTCTAATATTTTGAACAAGAGCAAGTAGGCCTCGACAAAATAATTACACCAACCGAGAACCCGGCTTGCCCAAAAATTAGGAGCTGGAGCAGCATGATTAATTTATGCGGGTCTTTGGGTCCACAGGTGATGTTAACGGTTCCAGGTGTGTTGGCATGGGCGGGTGCGGTTTAGATTTTTCGCTCATTGGTACCCAAACTCAATCGCAGGGCGCTGAGTGATGTTGTTTAACTCACATACAACACGTACAACAGTACTAGTCACTGGTAGACTTTAGTATTAGTACTGCACTACACCAAAAACCAAACCCTAATCTCATATTCGCATCTCACTTATTCTCTGCACTCTCTCCACCCAAACCCTAGTAGCATCCACTCCCAACCCACTCTCCACCCTCACTCTTCTCAGCCTCACCTTTTGTCCTCTCCACCTCACTCACGCAACCTCTCATCTCCCTCACCCTATCTCGATCTTACTTCTGTTTTGTCACCCCCTCTCGATCTCATCTATGTTTCTGTGAGTCTAAATGTCGTAGACAATGGCTTGTGATCTCGTTTCCATGAGAGCAACTATAAAAGCCATATTGCAATCTCTGTTGAAGCTTATATCAATGCTTCTGATCTCCATCAGCCACTATAAACGCCATGTTGTGCTCAACCCGTTTCAACCCACCCGCCCAACTCGTTAAACTGAAATAGAACAAACTAACAAAAAAATGGGCGAAAACTGCGGATTGGGGTCAGATTGGTGGTTTTGGGCTCAAAACTACCGAACACTGACCCATTCCCAGGCCCAACAACAAGTGTGAACCTTTTCATAGCACTTCTCTCATTTTGCTAAGATTCTACATGAATTAACTATATATTTATTCTCCTGCTATATATTTGTAATTTTTCTTAATTATTATTTAAAATTTAAATAAAATTAGCAAAAAAAAATTCTTGCAAGGTCGCAAAAGGGGAAATCTCTGCTTGGATCCCACACCTTTTATTAAGGTACGGTACAGATGAGAAAAAAATGTCAATATGAGGATCTGAAAAACAAATGTGTCCTCACGAGTGAACTATATTAAGATATCTTGGGGTACGTTTGATTTGCTAAATAGTAAGGAACTGGACTGAACAACTTCAGTTGTACCCTGTTTGATTTGGAAATTTTTCGTGGTACTGGATAGAAGTGTGGGCAAGGTACTGGACAAAACCCCAAATTCTTGTACCTCACAAAACCACAATACAACTTTCTGATCATCAAAAAAAATACCAAAATATTATTTTAATTTCCTTCTCAATAATTTTTTTCTCTCTCTATTCTTTTCTTTCTCTCTTATCTCATTCCTCTCTCTCCCTCTCCCTCCCTACCTGTCACCTCTCTTATATCTTCTCATCTCAAGACTTCTCTCCCTCATCTCTCTTTCTCCTTCTCTTCTATTTTCTCCACGACACACTTTTCTTTATAATTTTTTAATTATATTATAATTTATGTTATATAAAATCATTATAAACATTGGAAAGAAAATTATACAAAAAATTTACATATTTTTACCTGTGCAGTCTATTGTTCATCAAACAACGTACTGAACAAAAACATGTCCAGTACTGCCATGTGCAGTAGTGTTCAATCCAATCCAGTATTTTCTTATTTGCACATCAAACGGACCCTCAATCTCAATTGACTGGTACATTAATAATAACCTATCTCGATTTGCTAGCAGACAATATTATTGTAATTTAGCGTTTTACATCTCTCAAAAGGTTAATCTTGCTAGGTCCAAAATGAGGCGACGGGTTCTATTATAGGAAGTCATGAAGAGCACAATGGTGTTGGTAAAAAAAAAAAACAGAGAGCACAATGGTCAAAAAGATTAGTATGGAGCACAAGAGTAATGATGGAGCGAACTAACGATATGTCATCCATTTCGTCTAGCAATTATTTGTTGCGTGACTCAATCTCCTCCCTAGAAATTGACAACCCCAAAAGATCTCTAGAATAAAATTACTTTCTAACCCCAAAAGATTTGCGAGGAAAGCAAGTACGGGAAACCAATACGAACTTTCTTGCTGATGATGATCCGATATCTACCCATGAGAATAGGCTTTTCTTATGGCCGGTAGGCATAGGCAGTGCAACCAATATTATATAACTAGAAGCAAACCCAAGCTTAAGTAACAACCACGTACAACATGCAAATATCAAAGGCAATGTTCAAAATAGTCTGTAGAGTCAGAGACTTATGTTACAATCGCAGTAGATTGCCTACTCTCTACCCCCAAGTTTCATCTCAAAAATTCCGCACCATAAATAACACCCTGCATCAAGGACAACTAGTAATGTGTTTAGTATTTGGGAGTTTGGAAGAAACCCTACGTTGCAAGGACTCGACATATGTTTCAACCAACTCATCTCTCCGTATGTTTAAGCTTTTCAAACTGAAATCTAAGCACATTAGAACCAAAAAAATTCCTATCTTCATATTTTAAGTATTGATAAGGACTCCCTCTGCCACAGCAAATGAGCCACACATAAAAACAATCAGAATCTGTCTCTGCTTTTTCAGGAAGACAAATGTGAAAAAGAAATGAAAGGTTTTTCCCTTCCTTTTAAAAATCTTGAAATGGTTCAAAGAACAAAGCAAAAAGGATAATAAAAGATTAAAAGAAGCATATAGTGCCACCCTATGCAAGCCCAACCATCCCTCCTTATAAAATGGGATGATGACTACAGAGAGGCCTAAAATAAAATAGTACTAATATAAAATTAGTTGGTGTAGAGGCCACCTCTTCAGTCTGAAGGATAACAACTTCCGAATTGCTGAAGGATTAAGCACCTATCTCTAAAAACTACTGTAAGCTGTCTACTCTGATTTTTGCTTTGATCTTGCACTTGATGCTCGTAACCCACTTGTACATCTCCCGACAAATTTCAGAATCTCGTCAATTAGAATAACAGGTAATGCAACGGCCAAAACCAAAAGCCACTCGTTGAAGCTCAGAGGCACGATACCAAATACTTGTGCTAAGAATGGCACGTACAAGATCATAAAGTGCAGTCCAAAAGACACAGACATTGCCAAAAGAAGCCAAGGGTTCACCCAAGGGGGCATTGTCAAAAGGCTTCCATCTTCAGACAGTGCGTTGAGGGAGTTGAACATTTCAATGGCTACCAACACAGAGAGGGACAGTGTCATAGCTTTCACTTTACCAGTCTGGAAGTAGTCGCAGGGGTCTGAATCAAAAGAGATGACTCTGGCACCAGCAGTGAAGGGAGAAGCAGTGAAGTTCGTCCAAGAGGAGCATTGACCCCAGTTAGCAAGTTGGGAGTAAGTGACAAGAGTATGCCCATCCCCACTAAGGTCAATACCCAAGAAGGAACCATGTGTATACCAAATAATGAAGACACCAACTGTCGCTAACCCAACGTAAATCCCAATAACCTGCAAAGTATAACAACAGGGAGAAGATTAGAGATAAGCAAATACAGAGATACATTATCAGAGTTTGAAACATAATACAGCTACAGCGCATTACATATGACCAAAAGGAAAGAGAAGAAAAAGCAAACTACCATATAGCGGAATAAAATCCACAAGTTAATTAAGGAGTCATCACTGCGACGGGGAGGCTTCTTCATTATATCCTTGTCTGGAGGATTAAATCCCAAAGCTGTTGCAGGGGGTCCATCAGTGACAAGATTGACCCACAGAAGCTGGACAGGAATCAATCCTTCAGGAATACCCAGTGCAGCTGTAAGAAATATAGAAGCAACCTCGCCAATATTGGAAGAGATCATGTACCTGCAAATTTTAATTCAGTCACAAGATATTATTAATTTAACTTTTATCAATGAAAATGGTTCTTAAAAAACCCAGCAAATATCGGTAATTAGTAAAACAAGGTAGGTAACTAGATACTAATCACAAATATTAGCATGCATATGGGAAGCCATGCCATGCCTCCCCAGATTGAGTGTTGTACAATTGGACAAAGTTCTGAACTCTGAAGTATGAATTTAGAATTGTTGAAAAGATAAAGACAGAAAAATCTGTGTATGTTCATTATTTGAAGTAAATCAAGACCTCCTCCATCCCCATTGCAACATCTCAGTTATTAAAGCCAAAAGTAGATCAACAATGCTCCAGAATCCAAGTTAAAACAAGCTAGTTACAACTCAAACGTCTATCTTATCTCCCATACTTTCCTTTATGTTTTGTTTCTGAGATTTTCCTAGGAACACATACACACACAAAGCATATCTAATGGCCTCATCATTTCTAAATAATTACACAGTAAAGAAGACGGGAAAAAGGATAATGTCAACAGCATTTTCCTATTTTTTAGACAATAAACTAAACGAAGATTGAAAGAGAAAGCAATGTCGCAAATTATATCCTTTATTTACAGCATTGGTTTACATGGAGTAAGAGCTTATCGAAAGGATTCACCTGATAAAAGCCTTCATGTTATTGTAGATAGATCTACCTTCACCAACAGCAGCAACAATTGAACTAAAATTATCATCTGCCAACACCATATCTGAAGCTTCCTTTGCCACCTAGATAGGATTTAGCACAAAATGAAAGGGACGAGTCACCAGATAGAAATAACAATGTTAACTGTGATCCTTAACAGAACTTATTTGACTTTTTAGTTAGCAAGCTCACATGTAAAACATTTTCAAGATTAACATTTTAGATTAGAAAGCCCATATCAATCAACAATATTTACTTATTTTTGTAACATAAGACGATGCAGTCATAGTAAAGACAAATACCTCTGTCCCCGCAATGCCCATTGCAATGCCAATGTCTGCAAGCTTTAAGGCAGGTGCATCGTTAACACCATCCCCAGTCATGGCAACCACTTCCCCTTCCTCTTTAAGAAGCCTCACGATTTCTTGCTTGTGTCTAGGCTCAGCCCTAGAAAACAAAAGTCCACCATCCTGTCCCAGATAGGCTTTTTATCACGAAGCTCCATAAACTCTCTACCGGTTAAACTTTTGAACTGATATCTTCATTGGGTGCAAATACACCTATTTCACGGCATATAGCTTCAGCAGTGTTCTTGTTGTCTCCAGTTATAACCATAACACGAATTCCAGCTGCTCTGCAGTCTTCAATTGCTTGGAATACCTCCTCCCTAGGAGGATCCTGAGCACAACCCAACATTCAGTCTTACACAGTTACCACACCAAACAAATATGTAAGCGAGAAGGCAAAAATAGCAAAATGCAAGGATCATAACTTACCCTCAAACCAACCAAGCCAACAAAAATGAGTTCACTTTCAATTGATGAATAGTTGGAAGGATCGAGCAAAAGCTGGTGGGCTGGATGATCATCATTACCATCATAGTCTGCAAACTCATTGAGCTCGTCCTTGTATGCAAATCCCAAACAACGCAATGCACTGGTGGACATTTCATGAAGAGCTTGCAATATGAGGTTCTTGGCATTATTGTCTAGTTTCACAATAGAACCATCACGCAATTGAACCTTAGAGCTTCTATCCAACACATTTTCCACAGCACCCTATCAAAATCAAAATTAGGGACAACTGTCAGTTAAAAATATTCCCTGGTAGTAATAAAAAAAGAAACCATAAACCAAAGAGGAAACAAAAAAAACATATCTAGGCTTATGCATAGACTAACAGCAACAAAAACGGTCCTTATTATATGATTGTAGAGGCAAAATGAGAGAGAATGATGCTATTTATGTTGATTTTAGTAAATTATTCAGTTTTGCCTTTACAAGGAATTGGTCGGTTTCTGTTCTGCTCTTCTTTTTTATTTGAAAAACAAAGGAGGTGGGAGACGGTGAGTGGTGCCATAAGGAGGGAGGGGGAGGTTAGGGAGTAATCAATGATTTGAATGACAAATCATTAATAATGTAAACATGGAATGCCATGTTTTTGACAAACACCTCATTCTGTTATTCACGTCAGTTTTTGACAAACACCTCATTCTGTTTTTCACGTCAGTTTCTCAGTTACAGAGGAGTTAGGCTTAAAGATCAAAACTAAAAGTCTAAGACTAAAACATTTTGAAAAATGGAGGATGAAAACATTTCATTTCACTATTAAAAAGAGGGACTAAAACCGAGTTTAAGGATCTTTTGGGGGACAAAATATTTTACCCAGTTAAACATTATAATTTCTTTACAATATACTTATAAATGGTGACTTTTTGTTTTGATTTCCATATATATAACCTTATTTCAGAAGAATAAAAACAGACCTTACTTAAATAAATATGGGTAGAAGATCCGCCTCCAGAAGTGGAGGGAAAGTAGGAAACAAGGTTGTTAATTTTTTTTTTTGATACGAACAAGTTTGTTAATTTATTTCATCATAAACCATGTGATAAAAATCCTACACATTTTCAAATAAGAAATATTGCCATTCAAAAAATATTAATTCCATAACTAGAGAGTAAGTGCATTTCAGGAAAAAAAAACTGCATTACATCAGAAAGAGATATCACCTTAACCAGTAGGGACTTTTTCCCCACAGCAGAGTCAACGATAACACCCATTGACTTCCTGTCACGGTCAAACTCAAGAGTACCAATTCGCCGGTCATGTTCGTTCCACCATTCACAACAACCTGGATTAAAATTTGAAGGTAAAGCAAGTTAATTGCATTCATTGAATCTGGTCCATTGCATTACTAACTCAGATTAGAATAAACCAGACTTTTTAGTCTAAATACTTGGTCTTTCTGGTTAGCTCTAAATCCATTATCTAAGAAAAATAAAACTTAAGTAGGTAATAAAAGAATGCATTGCAAAGTGTTCAAATCTTTTGACTAAAGTATAACAATCTTACTTTCCCATTATAAACAACTAAATAAGGAGGAAAAACTTCTGAAAGTGGTTTAGGTATATTTCAGAGGAGTCTTCAAACCATCTGCTTTGGTGTATCACCACAAATGATGTTTGAAAAAAAAACAGATTCAACTTACGTAGCAAGGTACTGTTGCTTCCTGATCGTACATCCTTTGATCCTTCAGGAAGTCCCATCTTCTCTACCAAAACCTGAAATCCCAAGGGAGAGTGCAAAAATCAGTCAAACTCAAACAAACACCTTTACTGGGTAATATTAACTAAATTCGTATGGGTCGGATAAAATGAAATAACCCAAACCTGCCACACAATTTGATTCATGCAGAGGTAACAGCAATTATTTAAAAGGATGGTTCATGCAGAGGTAATAGCAAACAACACAAGAGAAATGAGCCTAAGTAAAAAGATCTTGCCTTCAAAGCTGCTTCAGTAGGCATTCCATGGGCGACAAACTTCTGCTCCGCCTGTGTGACTCCAGCATCATTACAAACAGCAGCTATTTTCGCTATCATCTGAAGATTTGCATCCAATTTGCCTGCTGGCCAGTTCTCTATTTGACCATCAGATGGATTGTATGTAGTTCCTTCCACCTTAAAGGCTCGCAGTGCATCTACATTAGGGCCAATAGCTACTAGTTTCGACACAGCCATCTGGTTCGTAGTCAATGTACCAGTTTTATCCGAACAAATCACAGTTGTACAACCCAAAGTTTCCACACTGGGTAGTTTCCGAACTAGCGCATTCTTTTGGGCCATCTTGCGAGTACCTAGGGCAAGGCAAGTCGTGATGACAGCTGGCAATCCCTCTGGAATTGCAGCCACAGCCAATGCCACAGCAATCTCAAAGTAATAAGTACACTTCTCAAATGAAAACTTGAAGTTCTTAGGCCTCCAACCATCATACTCCCATGTAAGAAAATACTTAACATTGATGAGCCAAACCAAAATACAAATTAATCCAATCATCATAGTTAGCCTCTCCCCAAACTCATTGAGCTTCTTCTTCAATGGGGTATCCTCCTCACTCTGCGACGCCTCGTGTATCTGCATATGCACCTTTCCAATCTCAGTCTCCATGCCAGTCTGAGTTACCAAGCAAATGCAATGTCCATTAACAACAGTGGTTCCAGCAAAAACCATACACTTCTTGCCTTGAATATCAGCTTCCTCAGCAATAGGTTTGTTAGTCTTATTCACTGCTTCACTCTCTCCAGTCAATGAACCCTGCTCCAACCGTAGCGTAGAGCTAATCAATTCGACAACCCTCATATCTGCAGGCACCTTATCCCCAACCTTAAGCTCCACAATATCACCAGGAACTAAATCCTTCGCCGGAATGCTAGGGATTTTAACGTTATCACGAATCACCGAAGCGTGCTCAGATTGAATCTCCTTCAAAGCCTCAAGTGCCTTCTCAGCGTTACTCTCTTGCCAAACCCCAACAATAGCATTCACAATCAATATCAGGAATATCACAAGAGGCTCCACAAAAGCGGTAATTTCCATCTCACCACCTTCTTCACCATCAATCCAAGCCAAAACGAAGGAGATGATAGCAGCAGCGAGAAGAATCCGAACCAAAGTATCGTTAAACTGCTCCAAAACCAATTTCCATATGGATTGGCCTTCGTGCTTCTCCAATTCGTTAGAACCATAGATCTTACGTCGATTCTCAACCTCGTCGTTATTCAACCCTACTTTCACTTTCACCTTAAAGTGTTCCTCACATTCACTCACGTCTTTTGACCACGCCTTGAAGATTTCGCGATCCGTAGTCTCAGAACTCGTGTTCTCTTTTCTCCCATAATCTTGGCCTTTCCCCATTCCGATCCGCGTAAATAAACTCGGAGAAAACAATTTCTCGTTAACAACAAGATTGTTTCTCCCAGTCAATTCATCAAATAATAACAGAAAACAATAAACTCTATATAGATAAATCGATTCGATAGATAATAATAATAAATCAGAAACCCTAAAAGAATCGCAGGAAATTTGGGAACGGGAATTAGGTCAAAGGAATAACTGATTTCGAGATCTAAGCAAACAAACAGGGTAGAAAAGGAAGTGATTTGGAGCACTTATTGGAGGAGCGGAAGGGTGAAAGTGAAGAAAAGGAAAAGTACTAAGAAAGAGACAGGTTCGTTCAACGATTAGAAGGGCTTACGCATCGAAGAATGTGCTTGCCCAGTAAGCTATGGTGTGTGTGAATATGATGGCAATTTGTGGCCAAACTTCTTCACACTTTTTCTCTCTCTTTCACTCTCACTCACTGTGCGTGGCTAATGCTGATTAATTTAACTAATCAAGGGTGTTTTAAAAGGCTGTTTGGCAGCATTAAAGGGAGCATCACGAGAAATTTCGTGGTACCATCGTGCGAGAGATTACTGTACGTAGATTTTAAATAAATAATAAATTAATGAAGATATTATATATGACTTTTTTTTTTTGACACAAGATATTATATATGACTTGGAAAATTGAAAAGTTGTAAAGATGATTTGGCGTATTCTGATTGGTTGACCGTGGTGTACAGTTGCTAGTTATGGCGTGACGTCCCACACTATGCAGATTTTTCTGTTACTTAGCCTTATCGTTTAGTTCAACTTGTTAGCGCAGATCTCTACTTGGATCAAACCCACGCCTGTTTGTTCATCTCGAACCTTCCTCGATGAATCCTTCACTTCTTGCTAATTCTAATTTTTTATTAGCAATTAACTAATAACTAATTTTTTTATCTAAAAAAATCTAATAACTAATTTTTTTTATAAATACCAACTTCAATTTATTTATTTAAATATAAGGTATAAGGTATCGTATATAATTTGAAATAAAGTTTTTTCTTTTACAATAAGACCTAACCAATAACATAAGAGTCTATACTGACTTGCAAGACAATTCGTCTCATATCAAAACTAAAATTTTACTTGAGTAGCCAATATTTTTGCACTTAGATATGAGAATACCAAAATATGAAAGTGAATCTTTATCTATATGAAGAATATGTTGGCAATCCAATTCTATATGCATATTGTTTTGTCATTCCTCTCAATGTCATTACAGTCTCACCCAAAGAGCAACAACTTCTACAACTTTTGGAGATGAAGTGCAATTAAACCACTGATTGCATATAGATTTGTTGGTCCAAATGAGTGTTTATATAACGAAGTTATGAAACAACACGGATTTTGGACCACAAATTGTCACATTTGTCATAATCATGCTTGTGAGCTGCAAATTGATGTTTTGGATCATTTAAAAGCTTGAAAGAAAGAGCTTAGATGTTAACATTATTGTTGTGCACTTGATGCATCTACCTAGCATTTGGAGCACCAACTCCTACAAAGAGTTGCCTTCCATGCGCCCAAACGCTTCTACCATGTGTTTGGGGCGCGTGCTTACTTGTTGCTTCTATTTGCCTTGTGTCCAACTGCTTCTATCATGTACTAGGGGCGCAACTACTATGTTGGTTTTGTTTGTCATGCACTCAAGCGTTTATGTAGTGCATTTGGGTGCATCTGCTCTACTGATAGGTTTTTATGTGGCAATTTTCACCCAAGAAAGGGATCTTTGGACATTTTTCTTGACCTAACTTAGAGAGGGCAGAAGAAACGACTAGGGACTCAACACCCTTCATCTCCATTGAAGATTCAAGGCTTGGGAACAATATTTTGGAGCTTTAATTGGTCATTCTCTCTATTGAGTTTGCTTTTCTACTTTCTTTATTCATGTTTAGCTAAACCCCTTTGGGTCAGGGATAAATGAACTTTAACGAATCAATATTGTAACTGGTTTTGATTGTTCTAAATGTCATTCCCCTCTTGCTTTGTGTGTTCAATCTTTGTTTTTAACGTTTTTCGTGATTTATGGTTCATATATGGAATGGAAGTTTTGCACTTGAATGCTTGAGATTGAATACCATCGACTCCTAGCTCTTCGAGTTGTTGTATCTTGTAAACCCTTGATTCTAATGTTTGTGATCAACTATGTTCACCTAAAGAATTAGGATTTTTAGTCGTTCATAAATGATTAGTTAGCTAAAGAATTAGGGATTGATTAATGTTGTGGGTTTTATAACATAGTTAAACAGAGTTATTTTCCTTATTACTTAAATTTTGCAATATTGTGGAATCAATAAGAGTTCATCCCTAACTTTTTTTTATTACCTCAGAAACTTCGTGTCCTTTTGTTCTGTTATAAAAAATATAAAAACATTTTACTGTCTTTATTTTGAAGTTATTGTTACTTGATAATATCAACCAAAATCCAGTTCATTTGTGTTCATTTAGTTGTTAATGTTTATTGGTATTTGCATTCGATCCTTGAGTTCAACACCCAGTCTTAGCGTTTTATTATTATTTGCGAGGATATGATACACTTGTCAATATCGCATCAAGTTTTTGGTTTGTTGCCGAAGATCGAAATTACATTTACCACTAAATTTGAAGACAACTGCTAATTCAAACTCGTACATACTTTAGTTTGTTTTTAGTTTTCTTTTTCTCTGTACTTTATACATTGTTTTACACATGTTGCTTTGACACTTGTCTGAGTTTCATATTCTCTCAAATTTTTATCAGTTTAATCTTGGTTACTAGATTGAATTTTATTTCCAGATTTTTTTTCTCTTTACCACTATCTTTCCCCTGATTCTATGAAAGTCAGGTGAATTCTTTGTAAATCATGGAGAGTCCACACGAAAGTCGTGTCGTGATTTTGTGGAGAACCACATTTAAATGGAAATTGTGAGGTACCAGAATGGATAATCATTAAAGAGATATATCATTGATTGGCACAACCTAAAATTCTCAAAGAGCCAAAGTGGATAGTCCCTGAAGAGTCATATCATTGGTTGGTTCAACATAATTTTTTTGAGGAGCCAGGGTGGATAGTCCTTGAAGAGTCCTATCACTAATTAGCAGATAAATAACTTCTTAACCAAAGTAACTAACCACTGCTCCGGTGTTGTGATTTCTGTGGGAGAGAAACATCTGAATGGGAATTGTAATCTGCCTTGTTTTACTTCAAATGGAGAACAAGAATAACAAGGCTCAATAAAAGAAGAATCTTGGGAGAATGAGAAAGACAAGGAAGGAAAAGGAACTGAAAGGGATGATTATCTAGTTTGGAGGGAAGCTTAAAGTTCTTGTGTTTTAAAAAACGACTCAGATCAGCCGGTCCAATCGGGAATCGAACCCCTCATCCATCCAAGCAGGTTTTGTGGATCGAAAATGTCGCTAACTTGACTTAACCCGTGTCGAACCAAGGGGACCGGTGAATCGCGTGTGGCAATGTATCTTGTTAACTAATTAGCATAAAAGTGTCAAAGGTGCGATTTGAACCCCAGACCCTTTAAATATCTACAATCAGAGCTAACACTGCACCAATGCTCATATTTGTTGATTCCTCACATATATATTGTATATATTTCATGTCACATTTCAATAAAAAATGCTATACAAAACCAATGCATGCTCCTCTATATGTTGGTAATTATCATTATTATACTCTTTCTCACAAACAAGTCAACAATATCACACCCAAAAAAGTCAACGACTCATGACATTATTTTTTTTCATAATATATATTTTAAGTTTTATAGATAAAAAATTTATAGGTCCTGAAAATTGGGAATTTTTTAATTGAGACAAGGTCAATGGTCATTCGGTTCAACTATTGACCCCCTTGGTCCGACTTTGACCCAGTACCTTCATCGAATTAGTCACCACTCACTAGTCTGATTCTTAAAACATTGATAGAGTTTTTTTTTTTGGTCAAGTTGTACTGATTACCATAGATATGGACAAGGCCCCAACCAAATACAACAAACAAAGAACAGATGTCCCAAATAGATCCAATGCAAGCAAAGGAAATATAAGGGAGCAATAACATAGTAATAGATACGGTACAAAAATAAACCATAGACTACCCAAGGCCCAACAAGAGCAAGCCAGAGTCAACGGCCCAAATGTACAGACCACTAAAATAACAAACATACAAAGAGAGAGACTAGAGCGAAGACTTCAAAGAGACGAAGCAACACAAAAACCAACCAAGAAACCCTAGATCAACAGAGCAACCATACGAAACCTTCAAATCAGGCGAATCACAGCTTCAAAATGATCAATTCAACTCAGATAAACAACAAAAACTCTTCGAAGCCACTTAGAAACATTCAATTGCACACATGCAGCACTCCACAATTGATAGAGGGTTGAAGTTGGTCATTTATTTAGGCCCATGCTTCGTCCAACCCCCTCCTACTCACTAGAACCCCCATACCACCCTTTATTCCCAAAATAACCCTAGATGGTGGAGAGGGTTCGGCGCACGGCTGATCGATTTGGATCGGCACACGCTTGGTCGAACCTAGTCAAAACATAAATTTGGGGTGTTTGAGTAAATTTTGACTGGTTCGGCGCAGTGAGATTCAATCAAGTTCGATCAACCGTGCGCCGAACCGTGCATAATCTTTAAAAAAAATAAAAACCAAATTTCAGTAAGGGCTTTTGGTCTTTTCACACCAAAAAGGGGGTTCTAGTGAGTAGAGGGGGGGTTGTACGAAACTTGGACCTTTATTTATGTTAGGGGGAGTTGGAGAGTAATAGGAGGAGTGCCAAAAGAATATTGGCCCAACTTCAACCCTCTATCTAGCCCACAAAAATTCTACATTTAACCAAAAACTAGTAGGATACCCGTGCATACGCACGGGATGTTATAATATTGTTTTCGTGAACGAACTTAGACATAATAAAGGCTTAAATATATGATAAGCCCCTGCAAAATTGCGAGAAATCCATTTAAGCCCCTACAATTTTTATTTTTTTTAAAAAGCCCTTGTAAAATATTGACGTTTTTAAAGAAGCCCCCGTTGTTAGTTTTATATAACAGTGAGGGCTTCTTTAAAAACGTCAATATTTTACAAGGGATTCTTTAAAAACGTTTCAATCCACCATGTCACCCACGTCAGCTCCAAGTTAACTCTATTATGTAAAACTAATAGCAAGAGCTTCTTTAAAAACGTCAATATTTTACAAGGGCTTTTTAAAAAAAAATTAATTTGCAGGGGCTTAAATGGATTTCTCGCAAATTTGCAGGGGCTTATCATATATTTAAGCCTAATTTAAATAGTCTGGACAACGCCTCATGAAAAAAAGACAAATTTAAAGTAGTTAAAAAAGGAGCCTCAAATAAAAAATTAGATAAATATTAAAATCTAAAAATGTAAAAGTATCATTTAAAAAAAAATCTGTGCATTTATGCCGTGTTCTTTTATATATTAGTGTCAGTGTTGTTATCCCGTGTTTTCTTATATATCAGTGCAGCTATCTCGTGTTTTTAGATACATCATTGCAATTATCCCGTATTTTTTTATATTTCAATAAAATTATCACGTGTTTTTTAAGATATCAGTGAAGTTGTCTCATAGTTTCAATTGATTAGTTTTAGTTGATTAATAGATTATAGTAGACAGTAACGGATAGCTGGTAGTTATCAAATATTTCAGGGAAGTGTTTTTTATATATCAGTGCAGTTATCTCATAGTTTCAATTGATTATTTTAGTTGATTAGTATATTATATAGATAGTAAAAGATAGATTATCAAATATATCAGTATAGTTATCCCGTGTTTTTTATATATCAGTACAGTTATCCCGTGTTTTAAATATTAATCTGTAGTTGAAACACTACAAGAAAATCGGTGGTTTGCCACGGACATTCCCGTGGCAAATGCACAAATTTCCGTGGCAAAACAACATTTGCCACGGATTTGCCATGGACCAAAAATGGTGGCAAAAGCGCACGTCATAAATCGTTTGCCACGGACTTTTAAAGTGGCAAATTTTTCCGTCGCAAATCCGTGGCAAATTTTTCCGCCGCAAATCGTGGCAATTTTTCCGTCGCAAATCCGTGGCAAATCCGTCGCAAATTTTTAAAAAAAATTAAAAAAAAAATTGAGCAGTAGTTTCCCACTACTCCAGCTTCTTCACAAATTGGGTTATCTTTCAATCTGTAGGTAAATCCTCACTCAACAACACTTACTAACAACAACATTGACCATTCAAAACAACCAATTTCAAGCATTTAATCACTCAATCAAACCACATTAAGATCAAACAACATGCAAGTCATTCAAATCAAAGAATACAACTCCTTTTACCAAATTTATTGAGAGAAAATATATAAAAGATAGAGCATAGGAAGTATTTATCAAACCGAATTGTATTGTCTATAATAATTAAAATATTTGAATTAATGTCCGGAAATATGATACAAAGCAAAATTGAACACCACCTCAAAGCAACATAATCAACGACTTGCTCAAGACCACCATTTGCTAACATTGATCAACACTTTGACTTCCACAAGTAGTCGTGACGGGACAACCAACGGCTCTCTCGCAAAGTTGAATAGCAAACAAACCCTACTGCACCTCCACCTCCCACTACTAATATCCTTTGCTGTTTGAGATAAGCTAAAAGATATTATATAGATTACCACAACACTTAAAAATAAAAGACAGGCTCTTAACGTTTGTAGAAGTGCTATTACTCTTTGGATCGCAAGTGCAGCGAGAGAGGTTCATATACATGTACATTTTAAGAATCTGATTGCACACATTGCCATACCTTAATGTATTTCATTGCATCTTTCTCAAAAGTCTCATATGTCTGAGCCTCTAGATTATCCATCAAAGGTTTGCATAAATATGTTTAAAAATTCAAATTTGTTAATCTGAAGGTGCGGCTATAGAAGCAACAAATGAGTAGAAAAAGAAAGAGAAAAGGAATGCTTACTTGCAAGGGTGATTGTAAAAAATCCCTGTATCAAGCCGCACAAGAAGTCGGGGTCGGGAGGAGAAGATAATAGCAAGCATGATATGCCTATATAATACAAACATATGCCAAGATAGATACCTCAAAACGTTCTTGCTCGCTCGGAAGAGGATCCATTCTTTAGTACGGATGTGCAACATAATCCGGATATGGACGCAAAGGGATGTCTTTGTGGATCTAAGGTGCAAAAAACTTCACTATAAAAAGGTTTCTCATGGCCAATCTAAGGGCAACTACTAAAAGAAAGCAATGGAACCCCTAATCACAACTATCATATTCCATACACAAAGGAACAAACATTTGCACATACAAAATAAGTAAGAGAAGAGATTTAAATATATATTATATAAGCAAATAACCAAGAGAGATAAATTTTGTAGCTTAAATGCGGGACAAATAGAAGTGGCCCATAAAACATCGTAAACTTACTGCAAGCATTGGTTATGAGAATCATTTGCATCATTGCTTGCTTTTGGATGAACAGGATTTTCGGATATAATGATCTAAACAGATTTCAAACTCATTCAGTTCCTTCCAAAGAAAAACAATGCTACTTAACTTAAATTCTATTAATATCATCAACCAAGCATGAATCTTTGTGCCCATAAAAAGACAAATAAGACACGAATTGTAAGACACCAAGGTTCTCTACTTTAGAAATACACCGCCCAACTTATCTTCCATCTACAAACAAAATTGACTCAATATATTAACACAAATGCAAGAGTCGAAGAATTTGATTGGTTTACCTTACTGTATAGAATGGTTAAAAACCGATTGATTAACATCGATGCGCTTGGAGAGGCATGGATATCCACGAGCATTAGTTAAATAGGGTGGCCAAAATCCAAGCAGAACTTTTATTACTTTAGAGAACAAAAACAACACGCAAACCCAATATTCAAAAAATTCATTATTGTAACAAGATGTTCTTACATCAAGTATTTACAATATTTGCTCTAACAGACTCTCCCAAACCATCGTCCTAGTGAATTTCTTTGAAGGCGAGTACTCCTAAAGCATAATATTAAAAAGACAAGCATCATAACACCGGGCAACAATACCAAAATCGTGATATTAAAATATGAGTTTATGAACAAAACACATGCAAAATATCAAAAACAGGAGTATAGAGTATAACAGTTTAAAGCACTAAAGTGTAAAATACTCACGAGAATATCAAGTGCGATGACGGTGACTATGATGCTCACACAGAAGGCGAAATGAATTCCATATTTCCCGAGGAATCAACCTAAAACACAGGATGATTTCAAAGTTTTAGCAAAAAACCCGAGCTCCAGTTTTTGCGGGGAGAAAGTACAGCACTGACAGAATTGCAAAAATACAAAACAAGTAGCGATTCATACGGTTTCAAGTTCAAACACGGTGAAATCGCTGAATCCACCCACAAAAGCAATTTTGCCGTGACATAAATTGCTAAGGACCAACAAAATTGCAAAAAACTTGCATTTTTACGATTAGAAATCCAATTACCATTCAAAGAATTTTATATTTGGACAATATGAAGGAAAGGTGCATACACATGTAGAGAAAAGAAATAAGTAACAATGAGGTATACTGAACCCAACAAAGTTACAAATACTTGAAGACAAGACCATGATTCTACCATATGTACTTACCAAGTAATGTGAGTTTTCTTCCACGGACTCATCATCGGGCTTGACCAACGGAATCCTAAGCCACAACTTTATCACAAAGCCAAAGCAAAAAGAAACATAAGAATGGAAAAAGAGACTTGCGAATAAAATACACATGAAACAATCATAAAATTGGAACACATAAACCAATAAACAAACACATAAACACATAAGCAAAATCGGATCATAAACACATAAGCAAACACATAAACACACAAACCCATTACATGGAAAAGAACAAAAAACCAAAGCGAGAACCAGAATCATACATGTTGAACAAAAATGATGGCAGAGAACAGAATCGCAAAGAACAAACCTCAAAAACATATCA
This sequence comes from Oxytropis ochrocephala, assembly GCA_020916435.1. Taxonomy (NCBI): domain Eukaryota; kingdom Viridiplantae; phylum Streptophyta; class Magnoliopsida; order Fabales; family Fabaceae; genus Oxytropis; species Oxytropis ochrocephala. Next base: position 106,972,511 of record CM037091.1, on the reverse strand, counting down.
AATAGAACCAGAATCATACATATCAAAACCTCTTGAAAAACAGTTTCACACATAATTACAAATCAAAAACATATAACTGGAAACTAAATCGGAGACATAACAGATTTGATTAACTAACTAGTAGATAAAGAAAACAACTAGAAGTGATTCTTACAACTAAAAAGGACAAAACCCACTTGGGAAACCTTGTAGTAGATGGCGTGCTTCATGCATATCTATCCATCAAACTTACCTCGATTACATGGCAATCAAAACTTCCTGCAGTAGTAGATAAATGTCCTCAAAGGATCATATAATAAATAAGTAAGATCATAAGCGAAAAGCCTTTGTGTGACGATGAGACGAAACAAAGAATGTTGTATAAGGTACATGGATAATATGAAGGAAAGGTGTAAGGTCCCTTATTTGACTATGTGATCAACAAAATCAATGATTTACGACGCTTTTTCACCGCGCGTTTGTTGGGTATTACGATTCTCTGTTGTTCTTTGAGCAATTTGAAAAAGAAAATGAAAGATAGATATATCATTCATTTTACGCTTTTTCTTAATTACAACATGAGATCTGAGGCGGTTTCACCAATCCCATGGTCACCACCGACGCCGGCGATCCACCGCCACGATACTCATAGTCACTGCCGTGGTCACTGCGCATGTAGTGATAATATGAAAGTTGTTACCTAATCAAAGCTGCGAGGTGAATCACTCATAATCCATTCACGTGTTCTAATTCATTTTGCCAAGTTGATTGTAATTCATTTCCTTTTGTTACATTGTAGGTGAAATATTATAAACGTCATCGGTGTGTATTTGTGTGTGTCTATTGGGAATGAACTCTCACTTTGCTTTACTCTTTGTCTTTGCATGTTAAGAGGGTCCATCTACCAAAAGCAACAAATTAAGAGGTGAAACAAATGTTAGTTCACCAAAGCCAATAAGTCAAAATACACAACAACATATAGAGGAACAAATTGTTTAGTTCAACATGCACAGTTAAAAATACAAACCAAGGCGAAGAAGAAGGCCTAGAAAAAGGAAAATCAATGTGGGAATTAGTCTCTAATAACATCACAATTTCTAAATAAGATATTTGATTAAGGGAAAAATGACGGGAATGTCAAGGAAAATTAGCAAGAGTGTATAATAACCAACCATTCAACAAATGGGAAGAGATACTTGCAAAAACAGTTTAAAATGTGCACAATCTGAATGATTGATTAAATGTGCGCGTATCATTAGCCTTCTTCATAGGCAAAGCGTGTGTGAAATTCTAATTCAAAATCCTATTCTCTCAAGAACCAACATGGTCCATTTGAACTCAACACTGTATAGTTCTCCAAATGCAACAAAAACATATTATACATTCTTTGTTGAATACATATTCATAATCAATTGCCACCCTTAGTTCCTTATCTTAGGAGCTTAGCTTAGCTTTCCAACGCCACCACAAGTTGAGCAGGATCGAGCGCAGAGCATTTTGTCTGAAGAGCTCCACTTCTTTGGAAGCTTTGGTGTAAGTGATTGAGTTGAAATATGCTAAACTAAAAATTAAATTTTACAGGAAAGCAGAGATAAGAAAAGCATGCATTTGTGAATCGAGTAGCCATATTCTTAGCTTGAGTTCTTGCCTCTCAAAGACTTTTCGTCGGATCGTTTCCTAAGCACTAATCCGCGCGCTGCGGGACGAACATATACGAGAACCTCCACACTCTTGGCATTCTTTGAATTGAATCTTCAACTTATTTAATAATAAACAACAATTAATTTAGACAAACGGTTTCACATGAAAACTTGAACACATAATTTAATCACATATTAGATAACTACATAAGAATTCAAGTCTCCTTATTAACAAGTGGCCTCTATCCCTATCTCTATTCTAGCCTAATTTTGGCAATAATGACAACAAAGAAAACCACCTTGGAGAATAATGAGAACTACACCACCTTTCAAGTGATGTCACGCAGATCAAAACTATTATTGTTATTTTTTCACGCTAACGTTTGGAAACACGGTGAGCATGCTTTCTAGCGCGCAAGTGCGGTAATCGATGCTACAACTTGTCGTGGTTGATAAACACTCCGGTTGGACATGAAAAGCATACATTCCAAATACACACACTACAATTCAATAAAGACTATATAATGACCACTTTCAATTCAATAAAGTAGCTCAAATTCATTTTACAAGAGTTTGAGTCATACGCTCTCTATTTCCCCTACTACAATTGAGGTCAACACCTTGGGGTTGGCTTATAAGAGATATATTCATAATTGAAGAACACATAACTTATTTTAATTGAGAAACTCTCATAAACTAGAAAGCTAATTCGGACTAGCCAAAACCTCATCAACAAAAAAATCTAGCAAATGAAAAATTAAACAAATAATACCTCTTTAAGCTTCCTCGCGAGGCGGAGGCGGTTTCTCCTTCATGACGAGATTGTCCTCAACCAATGCTCTATCATGACAACGATTAAAAAAATGAGGCTCGATGTCGTTCCATTTTCTACTAAAAGCTAATAACCTTCTCCAATCGGTTGTAGTAGGCATCAACCATGAAAACCCCAATAAGTTTATCGCATACTCCAATCATTCCACTTTCATCCTTCACATCATCACAGGAACTTCCTTCCTCGAGTAGTAGTAGCAACACAATTACAAGGTCTCAACCTTTTTCCTCCTCCTCCTTCATAAAAATCATAAACAACAATTATTTGAAAACCCTAAATACTTGCTTCGTTTACATGTGAAAAATTGTTTATGCGGAATCATATTTGCATGGTGATAAATTAGTGTAAAGATTAATTGGGGAGAATTGCGAGCGAGTAACTAGTATTGAAGCTCCTAGCAGATCCGTAAATCAATCACAAGTCACAAATCAATCAAAATATCAAAACCGAAATCACAAACTAACCTGAAATCAAAAATTAGGGTTTTAATTAGAATAAAAGCGAGAATAGAATAGAATAGAAGAACAATACTTACGATAGATGATGAAAAAGAAGAAGAATGCTTGCATTGCGAGTTGGTTCGCACAATGGGTTACGGGGTTTGGGTCGGGTAGCAAAAGGGAGTGGAAGTGAGGAGGAGGAGAAGAAGGCGGTGGTGGCCGGCGACGCGAGAGGAGGATTCTTTGGAGGCGCGCGACGTGAGGAGGAGAAGGTTCGGTGAAGGAAGTTGAGAGAGGAGAGGTGTAACACCCCTTTCTATTTACTACTATTTAGTCAATTTTAAAATCAGAGTTTTCAAAAATATTCCACGCACCTCAAAGAGAGTGCTACATTTCTTCAAAAACATAAAACGACGAATTGAAGCTTCATAAAACAACTTGTGCGTGATACATAGCACGTCAAAATGGGACGGACTCTCAAAAACACTTATTTAGTTAATTACAACATCACGGTTATAAATCACCAAAGACAGTGAAACATCAACAAATCTCAAAGTATTTAATACAACATCCCATATCGGACTAAATACATCAAAATACATTACTAAATATCTAAGACTTCCCGCCCCGGTGCTACATATCAGAGCATGACCATCACTAGACTACTTCATTTGCTATCACCTGCAGGTTGCCGCCATACGAGGCAACACGACGCAAAGAGGTGAGTCCGAATACATAGATAATAATAAATAAAGCAGAAACACAGATAGAATAGGCACACGAAATACTGATCAATTCAAATACATCATTAATGCGATTACACCAATTACTGATCCGCGTCAAATATACTGATTCGTCAATATACGATTACGTCACATATACGGCTACACCAAATATATTTACACCAAACACACCATTAATTCGGGAACACCCGATCAATCACGAGCATGCATGTAATGTATGAAATGCAATATGCATGTGGATCCATCATTGTCACTTTGGCCAAGCCGTCGCCGCTTGGCGAAGCCCCTCGTCACTTTGGCCGAAGCCCTCGTCGCTTTGGCCGAAGCCCCTCGTCGCTTTATATGCATGATTTATGTGACACCATGGCAATGCATCACAACACAAGAAATTTATCACAACAATCATTACTCATCACTTAAACATCTCCACAACACAACTCGTCGCTTTGGCCGAAGCCTACCCATCGCTTATTCATCACCACAACACAACTCGTCGTTTTGGCGAAGCCTCACCCATCGCTTATTCATCACCACAACACAACACACCTCATTATTGGACTAAATATCACATCAAGGACTATTTTAACACCGTAAGGACCATTTTAGCACCTAAGGACTATTTTTGCACCTAAGGACTATTTTGACACCTCGGGGACCATTTTGACATCTAGGGATCATTTTGACACCATGAGGATTATTTTAGCACCTAGGGACTATTTTGACATTTAGGGGCCAATTTTACATTTAAGGACTAACTTAACACCTCACTCTAATTCAATCAAATCATCAAACACCTAATAATCACATACTTTCCCCTATTTAATTATTTTAATTAGCATCTAATTATCTCCATATTATTTAGCAATTCAACACTCACTTTAACAACACTCACTTAGGCATTTAATCAACATCATTAAATCACATATTCACATATTTCTTCACAATGAAGCATTTTATCAAACATATGGCATGCACATTTAACAACACATTTATTTCCAACATCAAGCATCATGGTATCACCAAATTAAATACAAATACAACAATTAATGTAATCACATACACAATCAAACAAACACCCAAACACACAATTAATTCATTAATTAATTAAACAACTACTCCTAACACCTAATCCATATGATTTGAGGTTTATAAATTATTAACTATGAAAGAGAAGCGCATACCTCAAAATTGAAGGACCTAAGTAGCCTCTCCTTCAAAACACAATAACCACAAAAAATGGATACTCTCCTACTTTGAGCACAAGAAAAGATTGGAGTTTTCCTCCCCCTCCTCACACCACCAGCGCCGTCAGCCTCCTTTCTCTCTACCCTCTCCTTTTTTTTTCTTTTCTTTTTCTTTCTTTCTCTGTTTCTCCTTTCTCTCTCTCGGGTCCCTTTCTTTCTTCCTTTTATTTTTTTTCTTTGACTTTTCTTAATTCTTTCCTTTCCTTTCTTATTTCTTTCTTTTCTAAGACACTAAAATGGGCTTGCATTTTGGGCTCTAGTGTTGGGCCCTTTTTGCACCTCCCTCTTTTACTTCAACCACTCCCTGACATAAATAAATTACCACTCCCTTATTTACTACTCAACACCTCTTATTTATATTAAATTCTCTATTATCCTTTTAATATAACTAATCACTATAATACCTCCTAAATAAAATAAAACTCCAACTTAATTAATTGACTTAATAAAATGTTGTACTTCTCAACTAACTTAATTAAATAATTAAATTATTTTGGGGCGTTACAGAGGGAGCGAACGAGAACGAGAAAGAAATAGAAATAGAAAGAAATAGAAAGAAGAAATAGAACGCGTATTTGGGGTTTGAGTGAACGTCATTTGCGACGGGCTTGCCACGGCTAGTCCGTCGCAAATTTGCGACCGTTTTTTAAGTCCGTGGCAAACTCCAGCGGGAAACTTCGCGCCTCTTGTTTTTTATACATTGCCGTCGCAAGTCCGTGGCAAACGACTGACGAATTAATATCCGTCGCAAGTCCGTGGCAAACTACCGACGGAATAAAGTCCGTGGCAAATGTTGGTGGCTAAATCAGACTTTTCTTGTAGTGAAATAGTCATTAAGTTTTTCTTTTGTTTTATATATTAATATCGTGTTTTTTTTTATATATCAGTGAAGTTATCCCATGTTTTTATATATTAGTGAAGTTATCTCGTAGTTTAGATTGATTATTTTAGTTTATTAGTAGATTTGATTTGAATTTCGAAATTTAAAAAAAAATAAAAAATAAAAAAGAGGGGAAAGTTAAAAAAATTGGAGTGAGAAGAAAGTGCATTGGGAGAAGAAATTTAAAAAAATGTGATAGTAAATTACAATGTTGCCCTTAGTTAGATGAGTTGTCAAATAAATAGGGAAACTTGTTTGAGTAATTTAAGTATGGTTTGTTTGTATAAATAGATATTAGATTATAGTAGATAATGGGTTAAGAAAGGTGGTGAGTTTGATTTGAATTTTGAATTTTGAAAAAAAAAGTAAGAGAAAGTAGGAAAAAAGTGGGAGTGAGAAGAAAATGAATTGAGAGAATAAATTTGATAAAAGTATGATATATAGTAAATTACAATGTTGTCCTTAGTCAGATTAATTGTCAAGTAAATAGGGAGGTTTGTTTGAGTAATTTAAATGTGGTTTGTTTGTATAAATAGATTAAGTGTGGTTTGTTTGTATAAATAGATGAATAGATATTAGGTTAGATAGTAAATAGAAGTGAATTGTAGATTATTTAGTATTAATTTAATTATATTAAATTGTAAAGTGGATTAAAAAAATTTGGAAAAGAAATATTTTTAAATAAAGAGTGTGGGGCCACTAATAATAGATGTGTAAGAAGTAATAAATATTGGGAAATGTGAGATTGAAATAGAGTGAGTGAGAAAGGAAGAGAAAGTAGAATTTAAAAATGATAAATAAAACAAAAGTGGTGATGTGTCAAAAAAGTAAGATGTCTAAAATTGTAATTTTGTAAGTTGTTTGTTTGTATAAATAGATATATTAAATTGTAAAGTGGATTAAAAAAATTTGGAAAAGAAATATTTTTAAATAAAGAGTGTGGGGCCACTAATAATAGATGTGTAAGAAGTAATAAATATTGGGAAATGTGAGATTGAAATAGAGTGAGTGAGAAAGGAAGAGAAAGTAGAATTTAAAAATGATAAATAAAACAAAAGTGGTGATGTGTCAAAAAAGTAAGATGTCTAAAATTGTAATTTTGTAAGTTGTTTGTTTGTATAAATAGATAAATAGATAAATAGATAGATATTAGAAAGCCCACATAATACTTTGCCCCCATTAATTTAATGATGTTGATTTTTATACCCCACTTGGCTCTTATACCCCCACTAATTTAATTAATTCTCATTTTGCCCTCATTAATTCCACATGTAACCAAAAAAAGGCCACATAATACTTTTTTAAATAACGCTATTTAAAAAAGTTAAATTTTTTAAATACCAATAGAAAGAAGTAACAACGCGAGGGGGGGGGGGGAGCAAAAAAAGTTGACGATTCAACAAAAAATTGGAGATGGTGCGCAATGTCAAGCCGCATATATGCTTTAGATATTACCGAAATAGCGTAGATGAATTGTAGGAATTGTAGTTTTCCCGTTCAAAAAAAAAAGGAATTGTAATTTTGTCCCGTTGGTGACTCTTAATTTATTTTTCTGAAAGGGACTCTTATTTTATTCTCGCAGTTTTTGTAGTTGGTATTTTTTTCTTTGGTATTGTGTTATTAATGTGTAGTATTCTTTGATTTTATTGGTGGTTAATTTACATTGGAGAATTTGGCTGACCACGTGTATAACTGGTTTTGTCGATATGTGTGGTTCTCTCATCCCAACTGAGTTTTTGTCATACTTAAGACTCGAACTTGAGAGTTTGATGTGGGGTCTAAACATAGTTATCGCTTGCACCAACACTTGTTTGTTTTGTAGTAGATATGAAAAATTAGCTTGTAATAGTAATTATTATTTAGTAAGTAGTTAATTCCGCTATAAAAAACTTAAGAAGCTATTCTATTTTTTTGTCTGTGTACGGTGTAGCAACTGCCACTTGATACTTACACACAAAACTGTGAGGTCTCGGGGTTCGAACCTAAGACATGATATTCAATCTAATAATTTCTATATTTACCAGTTGAGTTAAGCCTTACAGATAAAAGCTAATCAGTTTATTATAAATTATGTATTATTTATATGAACATTGGTGTAATCATTTCCTTTTTATTTTATTTTATTTTATTTATTAATTACTATTAACAATCAAATATTTATGTACCGAAGAAATAATCAAATATTTAAATATATTGATATGAACATATGTGTATTTTTTATGTGTAGGAATGTAGTTCAATACTTTAAAACAATAAAGTTGGTCCGAGCGGTAACTAGGGTTGGATTGCACTTCAAGATATCAAGTTCGAGTTTCTGATGTAGAAAAACTCTATCGAGAGGAGAGAATCACGCGGGCTTGCAAACCCGAGTATACGTGACCAACTAAATTCTCCAATATAGATTAGTCACTGACAAAACTAATAGAAATTGCGCATTTATAACAAGATAACCAAAAAAAAAAGAATCCAATACGATAGGATTTACAATATTCATACACTTTGTGCACTAACCACTTATGTTAAACCCCATGGTAACATATGCACATTTATTTTTAGGCAGTTAATTTCGGTACCCCCCTCATTCCCTCCCACACCCTCATATTATACGTTTTGGACAAAAATGCCCCTAGGAATATATAAAATTTTTGAATTACTGAGTGAATTGGTAATTCGGGAAGAAGATAAAAGAATTTGGAATCACCAAAAATTGAGGTAATTTAGGTTCAAAATTGTGAACCGGAATTACCTCAATTTTGTAATTCCGAAATCTTTTATCTCCTTCGGAATTACCTAGTTTTGAAGGTATTTCAGAAAAAAAAATTATTTAATTAAAAATCAATTAAAATTAATTAAAAGCGCGCGTTTTCGATCACGAAACGATACAATACATGAAATTGATGAAAAAATAACATAAGGCAACAACAAAGCGAAATAAAAACACGGTACAAACTAGTGAGATGGTGGTTGGAGGCGTCGAAGGATCTCAAGAATAGCGGTCCTTACGGTTTTCGACGACATCTGTTGAATAGGACTCGTGATCCGAAATATGTCAAAAGTGTCCATCATCACTCGAACGTCATCGTTGTTCTTCACATCCATGGTGGACCACTGAATAAATCTTATGATGGGAAACATCCTCAATAACTTAATACTATCGAGGATGTGACCACATGATCTCCTCAACAATATCACTACCTTTAAGTCGTCTCGCCCAACACAAGTAATGGTTACTTTGAATCGGTGTCATAAGGCTCTTTGCATCTCGGTCATATTACCTCTCTTTCCTTCCGAATATTGGCGCGGGTTCTATACAACCGACTAATGTTGCTCAAGTTGTTCTTAAATTTGTTCTTTAATGCTTCAAGACTTTTGGATGCTTTCACTCCCAGAGACAGATGCTCCCCAACAATTGACCGCTCCTCCCTTGCTAAACTTACCAAATATCATTGCTCCAAACAAAGTCTTATGAGGCTCATGATTGTGAATCCCATCCACCACTCTCACCATCCAATTAGAACTAGGAGGCAACATTGGTTTAGCTTTCAATCGAAACCTACAACCACATCTTTTCGAACTCTTGTGTCTACCCATGAGAACACCCAACATCTACTCGATCATTGTATGTGCCCCGTCTCTCACGACCATAAAGAACCTTGTTCTTTTCCCTTTCCCATTCTCCGTCGTCTCGATCGAACAATAACCACAATGACTCCGTTCGCTTTCCCGGTATTCTAACCCAACGTGTGTCATTGCATCACGAGTGGGAAATATCTCGGATGTAGTAAAGGCACCGGTTAAATCCGTAATAACCATCTATTTAAAAAAATTAAAATGTTAAAAAAAAAAAAATTTTTGAAATACCTTTTTAATAGGTATTTCCGGTTCCTAATTGTGAACCGGAAATACCTATTAAAAAGGTATTTTTAAAAAAATCTAATTTAAAAACACAAAAATTGAATTACCTTTTTCAGAGATAATTAGGTTCAAAAATTGTGAACCAGGAAATACCAATTTTCTGCGCTTAATTAGGAAAAATCACCTACAATATTTGGAAATACCTCTTTTTTTGGTAATTAGGAAATTTTTTTTTATGTAGGGCGATTCGTTTCTTTTTAAATGCGGGGGCATTTTAGGCATTTTGATACTTATGGGGGTGTGGTCGATAATTAGGGGGGTACGAAAATTAATTGCCTTATTTTTATAATTCAGTGAATCAACTATAACTTTATACAAAACAACCACTACCAAAATTACCAATCTACCCTTCTTTGAAACTCACTTTTTGAGGACAAATACGTCAACTAATTATTCTATTTCACTTTTAATTTTTTGTGGGTCCCACATTCACACATCATCTCTTAACCTTTTAATCTCATATTTAAAACTAATTTTTCACTTTCCTCCTCAACTATCAACTATGAACTATAACTTTAATCGATCTATAATCTTTTTAATCAAAATACCCACTACTAATATCTCTATTTTTCTTTCTCCTATTTAACCTTAATGATCAATCAACTACAACTTTATACAAAACAACCACTACCAAAATTATCAATCTACTCTTCTTTGAAACTCACTTTTTGAAGACAAATATGTCATTTCTAATTATTCTATTTCACTTTTTATTTTTTGTGGGTCCCACTTTCTCACATCATCTCTTAACCTTTTAATCTCATATTTAAAACTCACTTTTTTCTTTACTCTTCAACTATCAACTATGAACTATAACTTTAATCAATCTATAATCTTTTTAATCAAAATACCCACTACTAATATCCCTATTTTTCTTTCTCCTATTTAACCTTAATAATCAATCAACTATCAACTATCAATAATTATATCTTTAATCAACTATTCTTTAATTAAAACAACCACTACCAAAAATATCAAATTACCATTATCTAAAACCAATTTTTTTAGGGAAAATATGTCAATTCCCAATTATTTAATCACACTTTTTATATTTTGTGGGTCTCACTTTTCCACATCATCTCTTAACTTTTTTTATCTTACATTTAAAACACATTTTTCTATTTCCTCTCTCACTCTTATCTTTCTCAATTTTCTCTCTATCTCTCTCCCTTCTATTCCCCCTCTCACTCTCTTCAAATATCTAATTTTATTATTCTACTTTTGAGTTACAACGGGAAAATGTTACATGTTATAATTTTATTACTGATAAAATAAATTTCGTGTTATTCGCCATGGGGTTGCATTATTACCTAACGATTAAAAATGTCAATTGAAGAAAATATTTTAAAGTTATGAAACTTCACAATACATCTACTTTAATTTCATCTATATGTCTCCTTTTTAATATTCTATTTTCTCTATCGATAAGTTTTATTTAGTCTCTATGAGAATATTACAGTTTGGAAAATTTGAAACTTTAATACAATTTTGATTTCTAATATCTACGAAAAATATTACATATTGGTGGTAAATTTATTTGGGGTAATGTTCGAACTAACTCAATTACTATTTGAAACTTTTTGTTTATCTACTTTAAATTAGTTTTGATTTTCACGGAGTAATGTTCGGACTAATTAAATTATGTCTAATTCTATTAATCAACTATAACTTTATACAAAACAACCACTACCAAAATTACCAATCTACCCTTCTTTGAAACTCACTTTTTGAGGACAAATACGTCAACTAATTATTCTATTTCACTTTTAATTTTTTGTGGGTCCCACATTCTCACATCATCTCTTAACCTTTTAATCTCATATTTAAAACTAATTTTTCACTTTCCTCCTCAACTATCAACTATGAACTATAACTTTAATCGATCTATAATCTTTTTAATCAAAATACCCACTACTAATATCTCTATTTTTCTTTCTCCTATTTAACCTTAATGATCAATCAACTACAACTTTATACAAAACAACCACTACCAAAATTATCAATCTACTCTTCTTTGAAACTCACTTTTTGAAGACAAATATGTCATTTCTAATTATTCTATTTCACTTTTTATTTTTTGTGGGTCCCACTTTCTCACATCATCTCTTAACCTTTTAATCTCATATTTAAAACTCACTTTTTTCTTTACTCTTCAACTATCAACTATGAACTATAACTTTAATCAATCTATAATCTTTTTAATCAAAATACCCACTACTAATATCCCTATTTTTCTTTCTCCTATTTAACCTTAATAATCAATCAACTATCAACTATCAACTATCAATAATTATATCTTTAATCAACTATTCTTTAATTAAAACAACCACTACCAAAAATACCAAATTACCATTATCTAAAACCAATTTTTTTAGGGAAAATATGTCAATTCCCAATTATTTAATCGCACTTTTTATATTTTGTGGGTCTCACTTTTCCACATCATCTCTTAACTTTTTTTATCTTACATTTAAAACACATTTTTCTATTTCCTCTCTCACTCTTATCTTTCTCAATTTTCTCTCTATCTCTCTCCCTTCTATTCCCCCTCTCACTCTCTTCAAATATCTAATTTTATTATTCTACTTTTGAGTTACAACGGGAAAATGTTACATGTTATAATTTTATTACTGATAAAATAAATTTCGTGTTATTCGCCATGGGGTTGCATTATTACCTAACGATTAAAAATGTCAATTGAAGAAAATATTTTAAAGTTATGAAACTTCACAATACATCTACTTTAATTTCATCTACATGTCTCCTTTTTAATATTCTATTTTCTCTATCGATAAGTTTTATTTAGTCTCTATGAGAATATTACAGTTTGGAAAATTTGAAACTTTAATACAATTTTGATTTCTAATATCTACGAAAAATATTACATATTGGTGGTAAATTTATTTGGGGTAATGTTCGAACTAACTCAATTACTATTTGAAACTTTTTGTTTATCTACTTTAAATTAGTTTTGATTTTCACGGAGTAATGTTCGGACTAATTAAATTATGTCTAATTCTATTAATAAAAATAACACGACAACACCCGTGCGTATGCACGGGTATACTGCTAGTTAAATCTATAATATAGTACTAGTATAACTTAAATAAACAATATATATTTCTTTTGGTGAAAACAAATTTAACCTTGTCAATTGCTGTTGGGCCGCCAACTCTCCATTCATTTTCACAGTGAAGGTACAAACTCTCAAATTTTATAATTTATTTTATATAATTTATTATAACTTCCATTTTTTTCCTCCCACCCATCATCAAATGGCTATGCATTTCCAGATTCCTTCTTTTGTTTTCTCGTTGGCAGTTTCGTGCAGAAAAGGCTATTAATATTAAACAATAACAATGGAGTCACATCATCATAGCAGAGAGGCAACCAACAAAAAAAAATAAAAAATAAAAACACGATTCCTCCCCTTGCCTCTATTTTGGCACCTCATGCCTCATGGATACTTCAAAACACATTTTATTTTATTAAATGTCATAATACAACGCGACTCAAACTCGAATCCAAATCCTGTGCAGGCAAAATCAACGGTTGAGAGTGTGTGAAAAGTTGATCTAAAGGCTCACACTTAAATTGCTACACCGACTGCACCAACTTCTGACTACACTGGATCCTGATCCCGCAAACTATCAACAAAACAATTAAATATAGAAAAACATAGTCATTACAAATCATCACACATGACAAAGTTCCACTATGCATCCATTCAATTACTCTTTCTTTCATTTCCTTCCACTTTAAGCCTTTCCTTTCCTTTTTGATTAAAAACAATTACTTACACCTCTCTGAGGATTTCCTAAGAAACTATGACTTCTGCTTGCATATCAAACTGTATCAACGATGCACGTGACCCACGTGTTCCGGTGAGAGCAACCTACGTGAACCTCTACAAGTGGCCGGAATCAGATGCTGCATTTGTGAGGTCAGTGAGTTCAAACAAAGAAAGGGGTGAGAAACTGTACGATCATCCGAGGGTGGTGGATAGTATCTCTTGTAGACAATTGTATCTGAGAAGCTACACATTTTCTAGGGAAGATAAGAAAGTGAAGGTTAAGAAGACACATAAATGTTTTGGGAAGGTGAAGAAGGAAAATGGGAACAAGTTCTTGGTTTGGAGGAAAGCTAAGAAGTTTTCTTGCTCTGCTTTGTTTAGTATTTTCCAAAGGTTCCTGTTTTGCTGTGCTAGTGTTGATGTTGCCGACGATAAATATTACTCTTCTTAATTAGTGTGGTGTTTATTTGTCATATGATCTCAGAAAAAAAAAACAATTGTTTATGTTGTTGGTTTCTTCTTTTACGTACTTATAAATCATGAGATACGATATTTACTGGTGCTATAACTATATGTATCGCTGTTGTTTAAGAACGTACGTGGGAAAGGTGAGTGTAAGGAGCTGCACTTAGATGGACTGAGGTGTAAAAAATCTGTCTTGCAGAAAAGTAAGCTTAGTGCAAATGAACAGTTACTGGGCTGCAGTTAAGTTGATAGTTATTTATCATATTTTTTTTATGATAGCCGTTTATAGAAAGATTAAGTAATGGAACTTTTGAAGGAAAAATAATTCATTTCAGCTAAGTATTCTTAGGTTTGTTGGTGGAAAAATGCGAGTTTAGAGATTTTGTAATTCATGGTTCTGATCTGATTTTTTTTTTTTTTTTGACAATGGTTGTGAGTTTAGAGGAACATAGTTTTATTTCCTTGAACCAATCCCTCGCTTCTTTTCACATTTGGAGAGTATTGGTAAGAGGATCATTCGGAATCTTCAAAATTGTTGTTTATATGAGTTCAAGTCATACATAAGGTATTACCACTCAGTAGCAATTCAACGCTTATCTAAAAAAAAATAGAGAGTAGCAATTCAACAAACAATTTGAGAGGCACACAGTTTGTTTGGAAGGGAGACTTTAGAGGGTTTGAAGAGCTAACTTTATTTTTTAATATATGTTTCAGATTTTAAAAATATTGAAAGAATTGACATGATAGATTTTTTTTAGCTATTGGTGCTCAATACCTACCAACTTTATTGGTGACTAATCTATGTTTGAAAATCTGGTTGGTCACATGTACTCGACTTTGTCGGTCCATGTGGATCTGCCCCCTCCGAATAGAGTTTTTGCTACATCGATCCAAGACTCAAACTTCAGACCTTAGAATGAGATCTGAACTTAATTACTACTTAGACCAACCCTTATTGGTAATTGGTATGATGGATAATAATGTAATCACATTTCATTTATGTTTAAAAACATTTTAGAGTCGTTCTAAGGCCTAGCACCACACATGGCACACCATTTGCACATTGTACCAAGCGCCATGCGGTCAGTTTATGGTGCAATGGGAAGTTTTCTCTGAACAGAGGCAACATGGGAGGACGAGGTGAAGTCCGCAATGACAAGACTCGGACAAACTTGAGAGCTAGCATGCTCTAATAGGGTTGGGGGATGATGCATTTATTAGGGTTAATGCACACTCTAAATCATGTGGTCGCGAGTAGTAGAGGATGGGCTACATCCCACTCGACCATGCTAGCCCACAAGTTTAAATAAAAAGCCCAGTTGGCCAGAACCTTATGCTTAGCACATGGAGAGGTTCACCACTAAGTAAATAAACCTCAATATTTAGTTATAATTTACACAAGCTCTTCTTGTGAGTACATTCCTTGCAACTTTTTTTTTTGAGATTTCCTTGCAACTGTTTTTAGTGACTCACCACATTGGACCCTCTTAGTGTAATCAACACCTTACAAGTAGCCAATGATGCTAGAGTTTAGGATTCAGAATTCACTAAAGATATTGCATCAATCTATGAATACAATTTTAAAAATACAAAATATTGAAAACCAATATATGTTTCTTCCTCACATTTCTATGGGGTTGTCCAGTACTCTAAACTAGAAATTAGCCTTGGTCAAGTCATTTCCCTAATTCCTTTTTTAATCTTGCATCACTGCTTTATAACTCTAACTCTACATGAGCCATTCAAATACAAGATGTAATTGCACACTTATCCTAAATGTCAAGGAAATGAAAAATAATACATCAAAAGGCTTGAATCAGATAAGAACCAATTAATGAATTGGGAAATGTCCAGGAGCAATGTAGTTAGTATGGCATGTATCTTGCGATTCGAATCGCGATACGAGTTGGAATCCATGGGAAACGATGCAAATCGTAAGGTGACTCATTCTTGTGTCCAATCGTGGCTCTGTATCGTCGAATCGCGACCGAAATCGCGATTCAAAACCATCTCGCACGATTCTGCAATGACCCGACCCGTTTTCGTAAAGCTTGGTTTTTAGGGTTTCTGGCGACACTTTTCAAAACCGTCTCGCACGATTCTGCAACATTCTGCAATGACCCGACTCGTTTTCGTAAAGCTTGGTTTTTAGGGTTTCTGGCGGCGCTTTTCTGGCTAGAAGGAGAAGACGACTTGAATGCACGTTTTGGAGAAGCAGTGGTGTTAATGAAACAAGTGGTGTTAATGAAACAATGTGTTTTGTAGTTCTTCTTCTTCTTCTTCTTCTTCTTCTTCTATTCTCCATTACTCTGTTTCTTTCAGTTTTTTCTTGGACAACCCTAACTTTTCTTTTATTCACTCTGTTTTGTTGCTTCCCAGTTCACCATTCTTATATCTATTAATGAGTCAAGCAAAGAAGAAAAAGGAGTACATCTGTACCTTAGAGGGGTTGAATGAAACACTTCTTATGTATATTTATGACTTGAATTATTTTGAAGTTCATGTTTTTTTGCTAATGCTCCTTGGATTTACTCAAAAATGTTATATATATTTTTGTTCATGTATCTTACGATACGATACACGATACGCGATTCAGAAAATGGGCCTAACGATACACAATACGTATCCCGATTTGATAACAATGTCCAGGAGAACCAGGACCTCCTCACCATAATGTCAAGCAGAAAATCCACAGAAGAATCATCAATAAAAGAACATTTCATTAAAATAATGGAGTGTACAAGTACAGCTTCTCAACAGACAAATATAGCTTGAACTGAATGAACAAGATCAAAGCTTCTTCTAATCCGCAGAATTCATAATCAACATTAACAAAAAAAAATTAAGAAAAGGAAACTAAACATACAGGCAGTATTGAGTATTCCTCTATGGACACTTCTCTAACATTTGAAGGCTTGAGGAAGGGGGCAGAAACAAGAAAAGTGTAAGCAAAAACAGATAAAATGAGGAACCTGAGCCACAAATACAGCAACAAATTCCTTTGACAATCTGATATTTGTGATGTTGAAGAGTCCAGATGAACAAAAGCATGCCAAATTCCTTAAACAGAAACTTCAAAGCTCAAACTCTTCATCCCTGAGAGCCATTTCAGCTGCCTCTTCTTCCTCCTCATCAAGGACAAAGTACTCATTTTTCTCCACGGGTCTAAACATATAGAACATGATAATATAAAACACAAGACTAGCAGTCTCCTCAGCAGCATTACTAACCCATTGATACTTATAAGCAGCAATAGTTCTCAAAGCAAATACCACAATTCTTGTAAAATACAAATACCCAATAACAACAATATAAAACTGTCTAAAAAGTGTCAACTTTGCTAGATTCCTAGAAGCCTTTCCATCAGTCTTAGAAGTTTCCCTAAGTGATCTAATAGACCAAACAATAGGGAAAATAATAGCGCAACAACAAATAATATCAACAAGCAAAAACACTTGATTCCAAGTAACCCAATCCTTAATAAAAGGTCCAGTTTCACCAATAACAACAGAAGCTAAATTAGCAAGAACCTGAAGTGGGATCACAATCATCAACACCTTCTTCTCTCTATCCTGTAAAAATGGCTTAAGAAAAGACCATCCAGTACCAATCAAAACAATAACAGTGAATAGAACAACAACACGAATGAACTGAAAAATGTAGAACAACACATCCCAACCATGAGGTAAACCAGTAACTTTAACATAGTGTTTATCCTCTGCAGCACAGATCAGATTCAAACCCTTCATAATAAGCAAAACACCCATCAAAAGATGAATACGGTGAACAGAACGTTTATTAGTGTAAGAGATATAAACCCAGAGAGCGAAGAAAGCGAGATAAGCGATCGAAAAGAGAAAGTAAAGAGAAGGAAGGTGAGTTTGACCAGCGGAGAGATAATCTCTAGAACCATCAGAATCAAGATTGAAAACCTCGGTACGAACGATCATGGAAACAGAGGTTTCAGGAGCGCAATTAGCGAAGAAGAGACTGTATTCGTTAGGGTTAGTAACGGGGTAAGAACGATTAAAGGAAGCTGATGGAGGAGGAGAAAGATCACGGAAAGTGAAGAGACGGAAAATGTAGTGAGAATCGAGAACGCAAAAAGAAGGGTTTTGTTGAATTTCAATTAGGACTTGAATTAGGGTTTCTTCATTGAGAAGAAAGAAACCTAATCGTGATGATTCGGGTTGTGGTGATGAGGAGAGGACAGAAACGGAGACTGATGAAACGGCGATTGTGACGTGGCCTTTGTGTGTGAAGCCGAATTTTTCGAAGAGGATCATGGGTCGGGTATCGGAGTTGATTGTTAGGGATTTGATTTCAGCGGTGGAAGGGGAAGGAAGGAGGGAGAGGAAGAAGAGGAGAAGGAGGAAGGGGAGGTAGGGTTTCGGCATTGTGGAAAATGGTGGTTTGGAATGGCGAATTGGAAAGGAGAGATTTGTTGATGAAGAAAAGAGAATATAGATCTGAAGGTGAACGTGTTCGTGTCGGTGTCACTACTCACAGCACCATACCAGTATGGCGACGTGCTACCTGAGCGGGCGGGGTAACTATATTTCCATGTGCTTTCTAATTAAGGGACTGGCTTCCAAACACCCTCAATTTTTTTATTTTTTAGTTTTATTATGTACACTCTCTTTCTAATTTAGGCTAAACATGATTGTATTCAAAGTTTAATAAAATAAATAAAAACAGAGGTTTGACTTGATTGTACATAATAATAACATGATTCTTATTATGTTATTTATGATTCTTGATGGAACGTAAAAGTTATTCCTTTGAATGTGAAGGTCACAAATATCGATTCTTCTCACATATATTTTTTGTTATAAAGTTAAATAAGAAATTTATTCTCAGGTATAGACCATTCTTAGGCATAAAATAACCACCATTTATTCCTTTCCTAAGATAAGGTCCTAACTATATGCTTAGTCTACATATAGCCTAATTCAGGCATAAAATAGCCACCATTTAACCGAATGGTAACTGATCCTCAACTGAATAAACAGAAGACTAACAACTTGGAAACTAATTAAACTAAAACTAAACTAATTCAGTAACTAGAATAACAATAACTAGGATAATGGAATGCTATTTCTAATATTACATGCACACTTAATTGGAGGCTTGTCTTTAGACCAGTAGTTACTAATAATGAGAAGCCAAAGGCCATGATTTTACTTATATTTCAATTCAATTTGTTCCAGCTTACCGTATCGATCCCCCTACTAATACTATTAGCTCGTTTTGTTATTCGCAATTAATATTTTTTCTCCTAAATTAATCATTTTTTTGATTATTCAAAGATTTATCTTAATAAGTTCGAAAAATTTAAACTAGGAAATCATAAAGAGTATGAGTTAAAATTTATTAAATGACTATTACTGAGTTTAAATCATATACATAGTTATAATTATACTTGGCCCTATTATTCTATAGAACGTCTACAAATAAATTAATTAACCAATTATTAGGATATAAATGTTTGCTCCTCATCACATGCGATAAGCGCAACAAACTAATTGGAAAAATAAATTAATAATAATACTGAGAGTATATATTACCAAAACTAATAACTAAGACATAATAAATAAAGGTGGCTACTAGAACAAGATTCAGTAGGGTACTAAAATAGAGCTTTAGATAGTCATGTTTAATAGTAAAATTATTGTCGAAGAATCCATGAAAGATAAGAGAGAAAAGATCAAGATACTCAAATATTCATAGAAGTAAAGGTGATACAAAATGATAAAATTAAGTGTTGACTAAATTGATTATATCAAGCCTATTTATAGGCACTCACTAACTCCTAATTAACAAACTTACTAACAACTAACAAACTCACTAACTACTACTAACTATAATCAAAATATGGTTCACATTATCAAATTAAGAAAAAGGCTTAAATACTTGTTACCCCTGCAAATATATCCATTATCCCTTTACCCTCTGCAAAAATAAAAAGTTTAAAAAACACCTTGTAAAATACAACATTATCCAATTACCCCCCTGCAAAATATAAAATGATTCATTTACCCCCTGAAAAGCGGGGGGTAATTGGATAACTTTATATTTTGCAGGGTGTTTTTTAAAATAGGGGGTATTTGAATATTGACTATATTTGTAGGGGGTAACCAGTATTTAAGCCTAAGAAAAACTATGAAGTAGTTGCGATTCTTCAGTCTTTTTTTTTGATAAGTAGGAATAGTGGTGCATCTAATATGGACATTTATCATTTTTAGTAACTTTTAATAAAATATTATTTATCTTCATTTTTTTTACTAAAAATAGTAAAGGTCCACCTTTGGACTTTTTTTGAGAGGTACATATTAGATGCATTATAAGAATAGAACTTTGTATTCCATAGTTTATAATATCCACTACATCCTTCAACCGGCTATTTGTGCTAGACTTTGGTGTTCGTCACTCTTACTCTAAACCCAATATTTGTCTCCAAGCTCTCAAAATTAGGGGTGGGCGTATGTTGGGTTGGGTGAGTTTTGATGCGTTTAAAGATCCAACCCAATCAAATATTTATGAGTTGGGTTTAGTAAGATTAGACCCAATTTTTCATGTAACCCGAATCAACCCAAATCGATCTCAAATGAGTTGGATTTGATTGGATAGTCGGTTTATTACTTTTTTTGACACAAGTGGGTTTATTACTAAAATATCATTTTTTTTTTAAAAAAACAATATAAGAATAATAGTAGAAATAAAAAAAAATAAACCAACATCAAAATTAATATTTCAACATCAATGTAAAGAGTTTAGAATTCAAACCAAAACTTAGTATTTGTTTTATTGAATTATCATTGAACATCAACATAATGAGCTACGATGCAAATATAATTTAGGTTTTCGATTGAAGTCCAAGTATCAGTTGCTAGTGAACCTACTTGACAATGCAAAAATAATAAAAACTTCAATATTACTTTCTCTTCTATAAATAATTAGTTGCATGATATATCTTGTAATAGTCTTAAACTATGACTTGACTCATAGGATCACATATTTTATAGGTCGAGTTGAGTTTGGTGGATTCTCGATTTTCAGACCCAACACTCAATCCATACACTATGGATTTACCTATTTTGAAACCAACCAAACCAATTACCCAAATCAACTCGAATTTTATGACTTGAGTTGAATTGGACCGCAGATTAGGTAAAAGTGTTCTGATACCCACCGCTACTCTAAATTGTTCACCAAAACATGACAAAAGAGTTTTTTTAATGGGTTTTTTTTTGGACCCCCACCCTCTCCCCTTAAACCCCCACCCACACTGAAATCCCCAAAATGCCCTTTGTAATCTTTTTTTTTTTTTTTAAAAAGGCTCATCGTATATATGTCATTTGGGACATATATACGATGAGCCTTAAATTTTTTTTTTTTGAAAAAAAAAAATTTAACGGT
This sequence comes from Oxytropis ochrocephala, assembly GCA_020916435.1. Classification (NCBI taxonomy): domain Eukaryota; kingdom Viridiplantae; phylum Streptophyta; class Magnoliopsida; order Fabales; family Fabaceae; genus Oxytropis; species Oxytropis ochrocephala. Next base: position 106,951,161 of record CM037091.1, on the reverse strand, counting down.
CATGATTTCACTTTTAAAGTTGATCAACGGAATCAACGGTTGATAATCTTTTACCTCATCTATAAATACTCACTCCCACCATCACTATTTTCACACCAAAAATTCAACTTCCTCCTTCTCTCACACAACACAAGTGAAAATGATGCAGACTTCGCTAATGTCATACTACGAGCCTTCTTCCCTCACTCTCGTTCATTCTAATATGGGGTTTGCTGATCATCAGGGCATCATCTTGCAAGATGATGGTATAAGTTTCGATGGGAGAGATGTTGTATCGTGTGTAGGTTAAAACATCGCATATCATTTGATGCTCTTAGCGAAACTCACTGCGGATGGTTCAACCGAGAACGCAGCGAGCATGAGATAATTTGTATCGTTTATCGAAACCGGAATGGGTGATGGAGGTCTTCACCGGTCCGTAGTGGATGTCAACACCGAGGATGACCTCCGAGCGGATGATGTCCAATCATATTATGTTTAAATGGAAGAGTTACATTCATCTGTACGTCGAAACCAGAAGGACCGTCGCTGAGATCCTTCGTCGATTAACTCCACCAGCTCAGTAGTTTCTATTGTATTTTCATTTTATCTATCTATTTTTATTCTAGTTGTTTATGTTGTATCTCTTGTGTAACTTTGTTTTATCGAATCAATGAAATAAAAATTTATGGAAACTCGTAAAATAAAACATCCAAAAAAAAATTAATAATAAAGTGCCAACATCAAATACATCAAAAAGTGATAAAAATCCCTAACGCCTCCTCGTCGCCTCGCCCTCATCCCCGCTCGTCTAAGCTCCCAAAGCCAATGTCATCAGGTCTTTGCCATCCCCACCCGACCTATGGAGTGTCCGATACGCCCGATCGCCATGCATGATCTCGCCATCACGAATCCTCCCTACAAGCGATCCACAACCTCCTCACCCACTCAACATCGTCGTATCGTAGCTCTCGGGGAGGTGTTGGGCCTCATCATCATCGGTGATGGTGGAGCGGTAATAGTGCGGGGATAGATGCACGACGTACCCACTCTAAGTACCTATGTACGTCTCATCCGCCGCCGAGCAACCGGGTAGTCGCGCAGGATGTCATCCACAGATGCCATGAAGTGGGTGATCCGAAAGACGCGATCGGTATGACTCGACGACCTCCGAGAGGTCACGCGGGATGATCCGAGTGTGTACCCAAACCGCCGCATCTATCGGGCATGTAGGAACTCGAAGTCGGCCCGGTGATGAAGCCTCTGTAGAGGAGATCTCGCTCAAAGGTCTACCGGCCTTGTCCTCCTCAAATGGTCGCCAACAGACATCCTCCGCCTCACTCATCAATCATCCTCCTGTAGTGCATTTGAGCTTGTGTGGTCGACTTCTTCTTCCTAAAGCGCCCACCGGTGGCTCTGCACCGTATATGACCAGGGCAACCTATCCGCCATCCGAGGAAGTACCACAAAATCCAAGCACGAAATGCAAAAATAAACAACATATTTAATTCAAAAAAATTTACCCAAAGTCAGTGTGATTTAACAAAAAAAATGAAGTTAAAATGTGTACCTGAAATTGTGGCATACCCTCCACACACTGTTGGGTCTCCTCAAAGACGCAAGTGTTCAAGGACTCATACATGGCAGCTAGTGCACTGCACCCCCATGCATAGCCTCCAAGAACATCTGCACTTAGATCATCCAAGTAGAAGCCCCCACTTAGCCTCCCCTGTCTCCAATCTTCGTAGTGAAGATATCGTGAGGTCGTCGAAGCCGGCAGATAAGCCCTCACAAAGAATCGTGATGTCACCCCCTCCTCCAAGTTACGCTCATAAACCTGCTCCAGCCATTTGAAGCTGAAATACGGGCCCCCACGGGTGTTGTTAGCAGCCCCAACCCGTGACACACCCAGATATGTCTCTGCAAGCTGTGTGGCATACTCCGAGCTCACAGTGATGGTAGGAGGTGTGGCATAGTTCCCCTGGATGGGAAGGTGCAGCAGGCAGGAGATGTCATCTAGAGTGATCGTCATTTCACCAAATGGCAAGTGAAATGACGAAGTATCTGAGTGTCATCTCTCAATAAAAGCCGACAAAGAACTCATGGTCTCATCGTGGCGTGGCGGCCTCTCGAAGTGGGGCGGTTTGGAGTCCCTGACCACTGTGGTGCGCTGAAGTAGGGCCGAGTGATGTAGATGGAGTCTAGTATGGACTTTGTTGCCATGAGCCCATACTTTGACAACACGCTGATACTCCTGAATTAAAAATAAATAAACGATGTAAGCAAAAATGTGCGTTAAATGAATTATTTAAGCAAAAAAATTCAACTTACCGACATGATCTGTCAGGTCAGTGAAGAGAGAGGGCTGAGGCTCCTCCTGAGGCTCCTCTCGATCTTCTTGAGGCTCATCCCGACATCTTGAATTCGCTCGGATACATTCGAATTCTTCTTTGAACTAGGAGCGACACACTTGGAGCCTATGTGATCTCCATGGCCTCAAATGTATGACTAGCTGCTTCTTTTAGCAAATTTGTCACATGTCCAATTTTTCCCTTAGCTGATCCTTCCTGGTAACTAATTAAGAGTGAATGACTCAGTCACATTCATTGTGATAGATAGATATGTAATTATTCTAATTACAATATAAATAGAAGGGATGTGTGCTCTGTTTACATACACAAGAATTACGCAAAATTACACTTGCTAAGCGCATGTTTACTGCAGATTGAAAGATAACCCAATTTGTGAAGAAGTTGGAGTAAGAGGAAACTATTGCTCCATTTATTTTTTTTTAATTTTTTTAAAAATTTATGCATTTAATTTGCGACGAAAATTTGCCACGGCTTTGCGACGGAAAAATTTGCCATGAATTTGCGACGGAAAAATTTGCCACGGAAATTTCGTGGCAAACGATTTGCGACGAGCGTTTTTGCCACCAATTTTTGTCTGTGGCAAATCCGTGGCAAATGTTGTTTTGCCACGGAAATTTGTGCATTTGCGACGGAAATGTCCGTGGCAAATCAACGATTTTCTTGTAGCGCATAGACTCATCTGAGAACGACAAATCAGTCTGAGGCTGCTGCTGCTGATACTCGGGAGGCGGGGGATGGTAATGAAGAGGTTGAGGATAGTACTGAGGATACTGTGGATGGTACTGAGGATGAGGCTGTGAATGGTACTGAGGAGTCGGCCTCCCACGATACCAATCCTCATGCTGACTCTGCTGTAAGAAATCCCCGTGATAGAAATCTCCAGCGTCCTGATACTGAGGTGCGTCATGGTGCTCGGTGGTGGGCCGATACTCACCGGGGTCGGTGTCTCTATCTATCTGTCTCTCGCTCAAGCATGAAGGCGATTATGCCTCCGAGTCCTCGTGACTCGGAGCGATGAGATGACTCCCTCTCTCTCTCGACAGAGATACCTCCCATGTCCCTCTGCGATGCTCACTAGGACACTGCAAGCAAAGGAAAAAAATTAGTAAAAAAAAAAAATTGCTCATCATATTTACATAAAAAAGGGGGTATATACGATGCATACTTTTTGACTCGTTGTATATAGGGTCTTCTGGGCGTATATGCGAGTGGATGAATTCTGTCTAATCGTATATACGCCTGAAAAGGGGTATATGCGACGAGTAACAAATTGCTCGTCGTATATAGGGTTGGTGTGGGGTATATGCGAGTGGTTGATTTCTGGGTTGATCGTATATACGTCTCTGTGGCGTATATGCGAGTGAAGGTGGTCAATCGTAGGTATGACCAATGATGTGAAGAAATTGTAATTTTGTAAAAACGCAGGGGTATTTTAGTTTTTTCACAGAGTGAGGGGGGGGGGGTTTTAAGGGGAGAGGGTTGGGGTCCAAAAAAACAGCCCTTTGTTAATTAGTGTCCGGTGCTGATAGGTAGTGTGCATATATTAGATGGTAGGTTTGTGCCCACACTAGTCTTTCTTAAATCCTAGTTTACTTTTGAATAGTAAAGTGCACTTTAAAATTCAACTAAAACTCAACGAAGAATCGCAAAAAAAAAAAAAAAAAAAAAACTCGACGACGATAGCCACGAGGTAAACGGCATTGGAGAAAATCCATAGCATCATAGCACGGCAACTATACCCAAATGACCAAAAACCCCTCACGCAGTTCCTATTTATTCAATGCTGGCAACTGCTTTTGTTTGTTTTATTCAACCCCCTTTCAGAGAAAAATCTAAACTTGAAAGTCTCCAAGAAAAATTGAACCAGAGAGAAGAAGCTAGCATTTAGAGCATTGCAAGAATCCTCATTGCAGAAACAATCGCATTCACTCTCAGTTTTTCTTTGAGCTATTACCAGATTGGTCTTCTGAATCTGTAAGTTTCCCCGTCTTTTCTTCTTCTTTTTGGTAGAAAGTTCTGTTATTATTATAATTACATTTTCAAACATGAAATCTAAACGAATAAGTTTTGTTAGTTTAAATTCTTGCAAATTGAGTATCAGTTAGTGTAGAATTGTAAATTCATTGCCTCAATTATCTTTCTCAATTTCTCATGCAGTGCTGTTTTTGCAAGATTTCATAATTACTGAAAAGAAACCAAGAAATTAAGATAATCTTGGGTCAAGTTTGTTAGAGAGTAATTATTGATATTGGGTAGAAAGAAACCAAGAAAACGTTTTGATGAGAAAATTTTGTCACTGGCTACTGACAAAATGGATGTAATGGGCAAACTTGGAAGAGTGTTAACCCAAGGTGTGTATTCAGTTGCTACTCCTTTTCATCCCTTTGGTGGGGCTGTTGATGTCATTGTCGTTCAGCAAAAAGATGGGACTTTTCGGAGCACGCCGTGGTATGTTAGGTTTGGTAAATTTCAAGGTGTTCTCAAAGGTGCCGAGAAGGTTGTTCGGATAAATGTCAATGGTGTTGAAGCAGATTTCCATATGTATCTTGATAATTCAGGGGAGGCTTATTTTGTAAAAGAGGTGGATGATGATGATGACATAGAAGTCAAGTCAAATCTTGCTACTAACTCTGAATCTACTTCAGAAGATAGTACTACTGTCAAAATAGATGACAAAAAGAATCATTATCCGAATGTGGATGGTGCTAGTAGTAGTGGTTATAGACTTGAGCATAGCATATCTGATTCAGCGGTGCTTCAGTTGAAAGGTGAAGACCATTCCTCAGTTTTTCCAAATCTTCAGAAAGCAGAATCTGATGTTGATAGGAGATTTTATGATTTCCAAGATGATTTGTCAGATTACGAGTCTGGTCAATATGAGAATCTAGATGGGGAGAATTTCTTTGACTTGGAAGGTTCCCATCCGGAGGTGGTCTTGGTTAGTGTTGACGGTCATATGTTGACAGCCCCTATCTCAGAATCAGAGCAGAATGATGAGAATATGCAATTAAGTATTCCTCAATTTCATCTGGGCCCAGGTGAAGGGGCTGAATTCTATGAAGGCAATGAGGAGTTTAGTTCTGATGAAAGTGCATGCGCTGCTGAATATGTTAGTCATCTAGATGCTTCAACAGTTGATGTTTCATCCAGTAGTTCCAGAAGAGAGGAAACTGATCCAGAAGAGGCTGCATCTTGTGTGAAGATGGACAGTGAGTTCAAAAGTTGTTTGGACTTGCCTGAACTTTCTCAGCAGGCTGAAAATATCGATTTACAAGATGCAGGGTCCTCATTGGAGGATCAAAATTCAGCAAAGGAATCTAGCGCGCATTGTTCAATTGTTGATGAAAATGAACAAGAAAGCATCAAACAATCTATAAATGTTGATGAGTTATCTCCCCGTAGTAGGTCGACTTCTTCAGATGACCGTGCTTCTCCAAAATTAGAAGTAGGAATTCAAAAGGTTGATAAAGATGCATCAGTGGAAGTTGACACTGCTTCTGGAAGTCCTTCTGGCACTAAAGATGTGGTAGATGATAGTCAACAAACCCCTGCACCTGAAAATGCTAGTAAGAGAGATAATGTAATTGAATCTCAAACAACAACTTCCAATGCTGGGTACCAAAGTCATTCTGGTTTGAGTAAGGACTAAGAACTGTGCTTCAAATTAGTTTATCTTTTATTATGTAATTATTATTTTAATATATCAATTGTTTATTTGTTTCTCTTATTAAAATTTGCAGGAATTGATATCTCACTTTGCGGCCACGAACTTAAGGCGGGTATGGGTTTGATTGCTGCTGCTGAAGTGTTTGAAGCACATCGAATATCAGCAGAGGAATTTAGAAGCTCTGCACAATCTATAATTAAGAATGAAAATCTTGTTGTGAGGTTTGAAGATAGGTATCTGCTGTGGGAAAAGGCCGCCCCTCTTGTTCTTGGAATGGCTACATATGGTTTTGACTTACCTGTTGAGCCTAAAGATGCAATTCCTGTGGAACAGGATGATGCATTGAAATCTAATGATATTCCTGGACCAGCTTCATCTAGACGTAGGTGGAGACTTTGGCCTATTCCTTTTCGAAGAGTCAAGACAACTGAGCACAATGATAGTGATTCATCAAGTGAGGATATATTTGTAGATTCCAAATCTGATTTGCTAAGTTCTCCAACCTCTGGTAAGCGTGAGGCTCCTCCCAAGAAATTTGTAAGGACAAATGTTCCCTCTAATGAGATGATAGCATCCTTGAATCTAAAAGATGGTCAAAATTTGGTAACATTCAATTTCTCTACAAGGGTTCTAGGAAAAAACCAGGTTTGTTATTCACTAAGAATCCAAGTTCCCGTATGATTATATAATACACATTGGTTGCATGTGTTGCTTATTTTAGAGTGAAATGTTAATTACATAACAGGTTGATGCTCATATATACTTATGGAAGTGGAATGCAAGAATTGTCATTTCAGATGTCGATGGAACTATTACCAAGTAAGATCACCAACAATACTAAGGCTATTAAATATTCTTTAGAACTTGACAAAGATACTGCTTTGCTGTTGCTATTGTTGTTTAGTTAACATATCTCTGTTCCCTATTTCTCTACTCAATTGGACATTTATTTTATATAATGACATCCCAGTTTGGACCTATCATGCAAATTTTAGTAATAATTAGTGACACTTCTGAAACTTTTACAACATGAATGAACATCTATCATTAGTTTGTGTGCACACAGTATAACATTTTCCTGGTGATCCTTTGTCTGAATCTCGAAAAGAATCGACATTTTTTGTATCTTCATCGTATGTATATAGTTGGATTTCAAAAAGATATGTTCTACTTGATTGCATTTGCTAATACACTAGAGACACATGTCTTAATGAAAGTTGAACAAAACCAAGATACAGTTGCAGTAGGGATAGAAGGCAGAGTTGCACTATGATTTCAAAATCATTACGAACACCTTAGTATTTTACTACTTTCTTCCTTTCAGGTCTGATGTTTTGGGGCAGTTCATGCCTTTAGTTGGCAAAGATTGGACACAGTCTGGAGTGGCAAGGCTTTTCTGCGCTATTAAGGTATGTATTTTCTTCTACATTCTCATATAAATTTATTGAGATTGAGTAGCATTGTATAAGTCAAATAGTTGATCAGGTAAATGGTAGAACGCATTCCTTTACTTGCAAGGCTTTGCTTTTGCTGCCATTTCATCATGTTTCTGTTGATATTTCCTGATAGCACGTGTTCCTTTACTTGCCTGTCTGCATACTTCTCAAATTGGGGTTTTTAATTTTTCAGTTTTCAGACAAGAAAAGAAAAACCAGTTACCAAGCAACTTTTGTTTACTTAATGGGTATTCTATTTTAAGGATGAGATGAACTGTAGACTAGAAGTGCTTGTTGCATCTTGAGTGATTTTTGCAAAAAAAAATGGTGAGATCTTATTAACAAGTTTGCTGGGAACTGAGGCAAGTTCCTTTGTGCTTGGGTTTGAGGTTTGCTTAGGAAGTGAGCTTCAAGCTTGGTCAAGTGATTCTGTTTGCTCTATAAACAATCACAGTCCCGGTTAATGTAAAAGGCTAGTCATATAACGGCTCTTTTGCAGCCATATAACTGAAATTATATCGACAATGTCTGCAGTCCTCTTTCGTGACTTTACAACATTTACAAGTTTTTTTGTGTTTCTCTTTGCACATTTAATGAATATTAGATTTAGTGCTATATTTTTACATATCATTTATTTCTTTGAAGCAAATACATTTAGTGGCTATCGGCACTTGGCAATTTATTCTTCTGTTTAATGTAAAATTTAGCCTATCATTTTTTTTTTGTTATCATGATACCTACCTATTGTCGTATTGAAATTTATCTCCAGAGGATTCATGTCTAATACTAGATACTGATTCTGTCAGGATAACGGATACCAGCTACTGTTTTTGAGTGCCCGTGCTATTGTCCAGGCTTATCTAACCAGGAACTTTTTGGTTAACCTGAAGCAGGTATTGAAACCATTCTCAATATTTCTTTGTGAAAAGTGTAACATTTTAGCTAAGTCTTTGTTGGTTTGGAATATGGTCTTTAATTCTCCTAATCTTCATGTTGCTGACTTGTTTATTTTCAAATCCTTGCTCCTTGACAGCCCAGTTATCATTGTAAAAATACTGCATTAGCTGACCATAAGTTTGAATATTTACAGGACGGAAAAGCTTTGCCAAATGGACCTGTTGTTATTTCACCTGATGGATTATTTCCCTCCCTTTACCGAGAAGGTGAGGAATTTTTACTGTGAGAGTAATAAAGTTGAATTGGTCCTGAAATTTCAGTTTATGTAGCCACTAGTTATTTCACCACGCTTTATGTTTGATGATTCTATTGTTTTGGGTTTATCTATTGATTTCTGAAATTTTGGTTTATCTATTGATGCACCATTAGCTTTATGTTTGATGATTCTAATGTTTGGACTTGTTTACTTATGAAAGTAATAAGGAGAGCTCCTCATGAGTTCAAGATTGCTTGTCTAGAGGTAATATCCTAAACACAAATCCTTATCACTATATGCAACTTGAGAGTTCCTTCAAAAGGTATTTTCTTACCAACATCATACATGTTTGATATTTATGTTTTGCAGGATATCAGAAGGCTTTTTCCTTCTGACTATAATCCATTCTATGCTGGGTTTGGCAATAGAGACACAGATGAACTTAGTTACAGCAAGATAGGAATTCCAAAGGGAAAAATATTTATCATTAACCCTAAGGTGGGCGTCCACCCTTGATTGTTATTTTTAACAACTAGTGTTTTCACTCACAGGATACTAAGTAAATGCTTATGAAAATTAACAGGGTGAGGTGGCAATAAGTCATCGTATCGATTCGAAATCGTATACATCACTACACACACTCGTCAACGACATGTTCCCACCCACTTCTTTGCTTGAGCAGGTGAGAAATCATCTCCAAAACAACAGGTAGATTAGCTAACTTTTGAGCTTCAACACTAACAAATTTGATTTGCAATTTCCATTTGTGGCAGGAGGACTTCAACTCATGGAATTATTGGAGAATGCCTTTTCCAGATATTGTTGAATAGTTCAATGCTCATTTAGTTAGATTTTTTTTCTTTTCTTCTAGGATCAATTGGTATAGGGGGCTATTCATGATTGTAATTTGTAAAGTGTCTTACTATATGAGAAGTCATTAATTGCATACAAGTTCTGATAAAGATTCACTATGATGGTTAGTCACGCCCTTGTTGTATAAAAAAATTGGTGCCAACCCAAAACATTTTTTCTTTTATGGAAATTTCGTAATAAGTTTCATATCAGTGGTTTCAAAGTTTGGTAAGAACTAAGTTGTCTTCTTCACACGTGTGAAATCTCATACATACTACATAGCTTTCTTTGTCAGGGATCCAATCCATCCAGTTACGGGTTAGGATCCTCTCCATTTAATGGAAGTTTCCATTTGGAGAGAGAGTGACACAATAAATATTTTAAAAATAATATTAAAATATTCATTATGTCACTCTCTCTCCAAATGGAACCCTCCATTAAATGGAGAGGATCCCAACCCTCCAGTTACTGTATGAAGTAAAGGGCCACAACAGCATGTCGGCTTCCTAAATCCTTTGCTTTTCTATGTGTTTTTCCTTTTTCTTTTTTTAATAATAAATTCGGGCACTATGCCTGTTTGATAAAAAAAACGCCAAGTTGAGACCGTTGTCCTCCATATGAACCAAGTGCGCTTTAACCAAATGGTTATAGCACGATTGCACTGTGAATATTATACTTGATTCTAATATCCAAATCTAATAATCATCGCAACCAACCTTCAGAGTGGCTTCCTGCAAGATAGATGCAAGAATGTTGGACTCCTCAACCAACTGTGGATCATCTAAATGATTCCAAGGGAAGTTCCACCTCCAAACATTGTTATCCCAAATGCCCAAATCACCCAAACATTGTTTCAATTGTGGTTAACATAACTATGTCGTCAAGAGAAATTCAATTTCTTAAGATTTATCTTTGATATTGCATATATTATAATTATGTATTGTTCCCCGATAGATTGTAGTTGTTTACACTTGGTGTAATTTCTCTTGCTATTGGCTATGATTGAATGGAATATAGTTTCTTCGAAAAAAATGTTAAATTTGTTAATTAAATAATATGGAATGATTTAATTAGATGAACCCGAGTGGGCTTTACCTATTTAATACTCTTGCTATTGGCTATGATAAACACCACAACTTTTTCCTTGCATCAAAAGTGATGTTATATGGGAAACTTCTACTTCAACAAACATGTTAAAGATTAAGGGCCCGTTTGGATAAACAACTTAATTAAGTGTTTATGACATAAGCGCTTCTCGTATAAGAGCTTATATATAAGCTGTTTTTATAATACAATATAAAATAATGTTAAACTATTTTTGTATAAGCTATAAGTTGTTTTCATAAACTATCCGGAGGAGCTTATGGAAGTTAGCTGAAAACAGCTTATGAACATATCATAAGCTCTCCAAAACAATATCACAAGTGTTTATGCCAGTAGATAAGCCCAAATAAATATATGGACGGTGATGATTTTCACGTGACATCAAGTACCATATATGAGTCATGAACGTGATTTAATTGATAATGTGATTTTGATCATTAATTTATATTGTATGGTAAATATTAACTCTAAAAATTTAGGTACTTGTTATGCTCTCCTGGCAATGAGGACTTTTGACTGCTCTTTGTATCTCTTAAGATAATAGGTGCTCTTTCTGTTTTTATTTATAAGCAAAAACATCTACTTTTAATATCAATGATGATGATTAGATTCTTGTAACATCAATCTCAGTTGTATATATGAGTGAACAACAATTTTATACTTATATCCAATTTTTGTCATTAACCTACATTGTATGGTTAAAATTAAATTACCAAACTAGGAACTTGTTATGCTCTACTGGCAAAGTTATGAGGACTTTTGACTTCTCTCTTTATTTCCTAAGATAACGTGTATCATCTTCCTAGGGGGAGATTAACTCATCGATTACGAAGTATTCGATCAATACTAATCAACCCTCCTTGAACCTGTGGGGGTAATCTGACACATATTGACCATGTTCTATTGAGAGATTAATGGACTGTTCAAATATGTAAAGGTAATAAAGTAGCTACAAAATTGATTATGCGGTTTGGCGTATTCGCTATCTCGTGGTTTACATTTTTAAGTCTACATGTTTGAATTCTCATTCTTTACTTTAACGTCTACATATATAGTAGAATTTAATTTAATGTTCCATAGTCTTTATTAATAAAAAATAAGAAATTATGTCGTCACATGAATAAATATTCTTAAAATAATTATAACTTTTAAGGGTTAAACAAAACCTGCATTTTAAAAAACTTTATTTTACATATTTTTAGTAAGAAAGGTTAAATATATTTTGAGAAAATAATATTTAAAATAATATAAAAAATAGTATTTAAAATAGTTTTAAAAATAATTTTAAAATCTTATAGCTAATAATATAATAATATCTCATTAAGAATATAAATATATGAAAAATTATTACATTCTTAACATGAATATATTGATCTTTTATAGTATATATATCAATTCATCAAGTTGCCTTAGTGGTGAAGTTGGTCTCTTTAAGCCTTTGCCACTAGGGTCAGATCCCATGTTTGTAATTTTTGTAAAATATATACAAATAATGGTACTGCCACACGTCAAAACTAAAGTTAAGTCTAAAATTTAAGGGTTTCAAAATAACAATAAAATGGTGGATTGAACATGGTTTATGGTGGCTGTCAAAAAAAAACATGGTTTATGGTGGACTATAAGAGTGACCTAGTATAAAATTTTCCATTAATTAATCTTAACAATATAAGTTTTGTTTTCTTTTGAATTCTTTGCATTCACCATGCGTGCATGACTATTTATTTGATCTAGGTTAGATCTTGCTATCCTTCAAATCACCTAATTTTCCCAATAGCAAAGTATAATGTGAAAGAACACATTTTAACGAGAGAAGTTAGTATTGGCAATACAGTCTTTGTTTTTTTATTCTTCAAAATATCAAACAATATTATAACTTTTTCCTGACATGAAAAGTTCCTCAAACCAAGCATTTCTTCTATTTTTGTAATGGAAACATCTTCGACAAACATGTTAATGATCATATATGGGCAATGATGATTAGATTATTGTAACATCAATCCCACTCATACATATGAATGATGAAAATTATTTACTTATATTCGACTTTAATCATTAATCTATATTGTATGGTTAAAATTTAATTCTCAAAAAATTAGAAGCTTATTACGCTCGACTGGCAAAGTTATGTTGATAAGTACTTTTGACTGCTTTAGGAAACATGTTGACATTTTTCGTGGGGAGAGTAATTCGTCGTTTAATAAAGTGTTCGGTCAACACTAACCGACCATCCTCGACCTTCTTGGGGGTGTCGATACATATTAGTCAAGTTCTATTGAGAGGATGGACTATTCAAATATGAAAAGATAATAAAGTGGCTACAAGATTGATTATGCGGTTTGGTGTATTCGCGATCTCGTGATTTGTGTTTTTCGGTCCACAGGTTTGAATTCTTATTCTTTCATCAGAACGTCATCAAAGCCCATATCTTTTAGAAGACTTTATATTTAATGGCCCCTGGTCAATGTTAATAAAATATAGTAAATTTTGTCGATTCGGAAAAAAATAGAAGAAAATAAGTTAAAAAAGCAATAAATATATATTCTTAAAATAATAATTACTTTTCGAGTATAATAAGACCTTTCTTTTACGTATATATAATAAGAAGGGTTAGGTATGTTTTTGGTTCCTAAAAGAGTTTTGTCAATTTTGTTTATAGCTAGCTTCTCTATAAAATTTCACTCACTATTACTTCTTACATTTTCCTTAGTCAATACTTTTGTTCATTCACAACTTTTAATAGCAGACTGAGAAGTGCTATAAAAGTCCCCATAAAACACTATTAAAAATCACGATGGACTAAAAGATTGTGGAGAAAAATGTGAAGACTAAAAGTTAGTGAAAGTTTTTACAAGGATTAAAAGGTAAGATATAACAGGTAATTCAAATAAAAAAGAGGAGTATATTTAATACTAGAGTTATAATTTAATATATTTTTTGTTTTATAAAGGAATAAATTAATCATATTTCTCATGTATATATAGCACACTTTGGGACATCTTTCCTCATTAGCTAAAACAACAATACCCCATAACCACCTTCTCCTTATTCTCCTAGAGAAGAATGTCACATGAAATGACTCCCAAAAAGGCTCGATCGGTTCGTGTAAATGAAGATTACATTGATTACCTAATGAGTCCTTATGCGAACTCACCAAACCCACAAGAAAACAGAGATACTGTTTCGAACACCAACACTCCCGTTGGTCTTGTTAGATCACAGTCATCATTAGAAACCCGTAGGTTTTTACATTCATGTGATGAAATGGGACCCAAAAATCATTGGTCCAAGAAGATGAAACATGTTGGTCGAAAGATCAACTCTTATGTAAAATTTTTGTTTACCAAAACTTCTTCCAGCGCCGTTTCTGTATCCGTTTCTGCAAACAATGAAGTAGAAATGGACCACAATGACAGTAGGAGGGGGTCAACATGAGAAGATGGGGATGCATGTAGACAATGGATGTTGATTCATTTTATAGGAACATGCATATCATTTACATGCTTTCCGTACTAGTTTAAATTTAGTGTAGTTATCATTTTTCTTGCTTTCATTTTCAGCGTTCTAGATTAGGGTCAACATCCTAAAGTCTATATTCTCATTGTGTACTTAATGTGCTCCAAATTCAAATGGAATAAAATAAACGATGATATAATAAGATTCTATAAAATAAATGATTGTGTCAATTATATTATGTTAGCCGCTTATTACCAACGATCCATTTGATTAGAGATATTGAATCTCTTCTTTTCAACTTGAGTTGAACTTTCTTTGCACCAATTGTTGGTTGATAGAGACTCTTATTCCCCAAGATCGAATATGACTCTAAACATAATTTTTTTGGACAAAGTTACCCTCCTTACTTTAACTTAATTGAAAGGCACTTATTTTTCGTACCCCCCCTAATCATCTATGACACCCCCATAATATACGTTTTGGACAAAAATGCCCCTAGGAATATATAAAATTTCGGAATTACTGAGTGAATTGGTATTTAGGAGGAGATAAAAGGATTTCGGAATTACAAAAATTGAGGTAATTAGGTTCAAAAAATAATGAACCGGAATTACCTCAATTTTTGTAATTCGAAATCCTTTTATCTCCTTCCTAATTACCTAGTTTTGAAGGTATTTTAAAAAAAAAAATACTTAATTAAAAACAAATTAAAATTAATTAAAGACGCGTTTTTCGATCACGAAACGATACAATACATGAAATTGATGAAAAAATAACACGCAACAACAAAAACGAAATAAAAACGCGGTACAAACTAGTGAGATGGTGGTTGGAGGCGTCGAAGGATCTCAAAGAACGGCCCTCATACGGTTTCGACATCTGGTGAATAGGACTCGCGATCTCGAAATATGTCAAAAGTGTCCATCATCACTCGAGCGTCATCGTTGTTCTTCACATCCATGGTGACCACCGAACACGATTATTATCGCCATAGTCTTCAATGCCCAATGGGCGGCCTCAACCCTATGGCACGTAAGGCAAAATTAAAACAAAGAAACCACAATCATATACTTAAGGCACATAAGAAAAAAATTGCGTGCACTATTAGTCGTGGTATTTCCATAGTGTCTTACTTTATCCGATCCACAGCCACAAAATCTTTCCTTGTGAGGATACAACCATTGTCTAGGGTATGTCAAGAGACGATTGCTCAAAATCATGCAAAGCCTCACTAAACTCATCATCAAATGTAGCATCAACTACATGATGCCAAAGTGTCATCGGTGAATCCACTCTATCTCCCTTCACCAACTTCTTAATTTGAGCATGAACATTTTTGTTGATATGATATCGACAAAGCAAATTCACTGACCTCGGAAACACAACCTTGATAGCGATCATCAAAGCCTCCTCACAATCGAGTGAGGATAACTCGAGAAACACAATTCACACGTCTATTAGAAATGGACAAAATAAAAAAGGTATTTAGAAAATAATTTAATTTAAAAATACAAAATTTTGAATTACCTTTTCAGAGATAATTAGGTTCAAAAATTGTGAACAGGAAATACCAATTTTGTGCGCTTAATTAGGAAATATCACCTCCAAAATTTGGAAATACCTTTTTTTGCTAATTCCGAATTTTTTTTTATGTAGGCCGGTTCGTTTTTATTTTAAATGCGAGGGCATTTTAGGCATTTTAGTACTTATGGGGTGTCGTAGATGATTAGAGAGTACGAAAAATAACAGCCTAATTGAAAATTTCAATTTTGTCATTTATCATTTTTCTCTTTCAAACTAATCTGTTATGTTTCAAATGATGATGACGATATGGCTAAACTGATGCTGACGTGACAATACAATGTTTAGTTTTCGAAATATCAAATAGTTGTTTGACCAGAGACAATTTTTTTGTTCAAAAGTACCTCAAGACATGCATTTCTTTCAAAATTTTGACTGCATTGAAAATATCTTCAAAAACATAATTAAAAGGAAAAATAAAGGGTTTTGATCTTTGTACCCCCTCCCTTGGACCCTATACCCCCATCTCATCCCAAACTTCCAATTTTGCCTCGCTAAAAAAAAAAAAAAACAATTTTTTTTCTTTAGGAAACATCTCTACATGAGATAAATCCGAGTCGAAAAATTGATTACTGGATTTATCTCAAGAGATAAATCAGTAGTCAATTTTTTGACTCGAGATTTATCTCGTAGAGATGTTTCCATAAAATAAATTCTTTAGGAAACATCTCTATGAGATAAATCAGGAGTCAAAAAATTGACTACGGATTTATCTCAAGAGATAAATCCGTAGTCAATTTTTTTGACTGGGATTTATCTCATAGAGATGTTTCCATAAGGTAAATTGACTACGGAAACATCTCTATGAGATAAATCAGGAGTCAAAAAATTGACTACTGGATTTATCTCAAGAGATAAATCGTAGTCACTTTTTTGACTACTGATTTATCTCATAGAGATGTTTCGAAAAAAAATTGTTAAAAAAAGTGATTACTGATTTATCTCTTGAGGATAAATCAGTAGTCAAAAATGACTACTGATTTATCATCAATAGATAAATCCGGAAACAACTCAAAGTTTTAAAAATGACTACGGATTCATGATGATTAGGAAGTTTGTGAAAATAGCGAGTATTTTTGGCTTAAAATCGTATTATGGGGGTATGAAAGGCAAGGAGGGGGGTATGAAAATTAAAAGCCAAAAATAAATGGTGGCTGTTTGGCTGCATAGTAGTCCTTGGCGAATCTTCGGCGACGATTTTCTAAATGGTTGACGTTGTTGTTTGAGGCGAATCTTCAGTGGCGAATGACAGCTTGATATGCCTATATATATTGGGATTTTTTGACAAAATATGTTGGTATTTTTAATAATTTAAAATAATAATTTTTTCATTTTAAAATTTGATTTTTATTCAAATCTCTTAAATAACTTAATAGATTGGATTGAATATCTGTATGTTAAAATTGTAAATGTATGAGCTGAATTGGTTTTTTTTTGTTGTCAATGGTGATGATGAATGAGATTTTTTTAAGGGTTAAATATGTTTTTGATCTCAATAAAATTTAGTTTTTTTTTTTGTTTTAGTCACTCAATTTAAATATGATTAATTGAAAATTTCAATTTTGTCATTTATCATTTTTCTCTTTCAAACTAATCTGTTATGTTGGGCAGCTGAATTGTGACGGTCGAGTTTTGATTAGGCCACTTAATAGAGCCTCATCATGAATCTCATGAAATATGAATCAGTTGCCTAAAGTTTATGAGGTTGTCTTCTAAGGGAGAAACCTAGGAGACCATGGTGGTGCTATGCACTAGCACCAGAGATGTTATTAATTTTTTTTTAGATAGGCACCAGAGATGTTATTAATAATAGATAGATGGCTTCGTTGAGGTTATATAAGGCAAGAGATTAAGCCACAATTCTCACGAGGTTGTGGTTTAGGGGACAAATTTGAGAGTAGGGGTAAGTAATCAAATGTGGTTCTGAGCACTATTGATGGTTGTAATTGTAAATTTATATTAGGGATGTGTTTTTGAATTTATGGACGGCATCTTATTGTAAATTGTAAATTTAAAAAATTAAAGGGTTCAATGATTATATATGGACCTTGATGATTAAATTCTTGTAACATCAATCTAAGTTGTAAATATAGGTGATAAACATTATTTTACTTATTTTCGATTTTAATCATTAATCTATATTGTAGGGTTAAAATCAACTCTAAAAATTTAGGAAAATGTTATGCTCTACTGAAAAAGTTCTGAGGAACTTTTGATTTCTCTCTTTGTTTCCTAGGATAACGGTGAGAAACTTTTTATTAGAAAGAGAAACTTGTCGATAACAAAGTATTTGGTCAATACAATCTGACCCTCCTCTGACCTACTGGGGGTAATCTGGAACATACTGGTCAAGTTCTATTGAGAGAATTGACTACTCAAATATGTAAAGGTAATAAAGTGGCTACAAGACTGATTGTCTAGTTGGGCATTTTTGGTGTCTTGTGTGTTTTATGTTTTTCAGTCCACATGTTTGAATTATCATTCTTTGTTGTGACATTGTCAAAGAGACAAAGACCATATCTTTTAGTAGAATTTCCAATGGGCAAAACCACTAGTAATTACCGACTGATTTAATTTGATTGTCGGTACATGTTTTTGACTAGCTTACTTTCGACGGTTGCGGCCCTATCAATAATTCGTCAGAATACTGCAATTAATGACGACCTTTTGGTCTTTCCGAAGACTTTTTCTTGTCAGTTTTGACAGTTTTTCTTGTAGTGGTTATGAGTACTTTTGACTGCTCTTTTTGTTTTCTAGGATAACGTGTAGAAAACTTTTTGGGGAGAGAGTAGCTCATCGATTACAAAATATTTAGTCAACACTAACCGACCCTCCTCTGACCCTGTGATGGTAATTTGGCACATATTGGTCACGTTCAATTTAGAGAATGGACTATTCAAATATGTAAAGGTTAATTGTCAGGCTTGCCATTTTCGCTATCTCGTAGTTTGCATTTTTCAGTCAACAAGTCTGAATTCTCATCCTTTAGTGTAACATTATCAAAAACCGTATCTTTTACTACAATTTAAATTTAATGCTTCTGGACTATGTTAATAAAAAATATTAAATTTTGACGTACGCGAATAAGTAGAAATAAATATATTAATATTAAATTTCGTCGTACGCGAATAAATAGAAATAAATATAATTAATACAAGAGTGATAACTTGATATTTTTTTGTATTATAAATGAATAAATTAATAACATTTCCTATGTATATATACATCCTTTGGGGGCATCTTGTGGCATCACTTGAAACAACAATTCCCCATATCCACCATTTCCTTATACTCCTTGAGAGTTTGACTTGAAATGGCCCCAAAAAAGGCTCCAAATGTTCTTGTAGATGAAGACGACTTTGGCATTGTTTTGAGTCCTTATGTCTACTTTCCACCCCACAACGAAACGGAGATATTGTGTTGGACATGGAAAAATCAATTTCCAATTTTACACTCCTCTGTTCAACACCAAAATCCTCTTATTCTTGTTCCATCTCGGTCATCGTTGGAAACCCGAAGGTTTTGGATTCAACTGATGAAGTGGGATCAAAATATTATTCGTCAAAGAAGATCAAACATGGTGGTCAAAAGATCAACTCTTGTATAAAATTTTTTTACCAGTTGTTGTTGTTTCTGCAAACAGTGCTGCAGAAATGAACCACAACGAAAGTAGGAGGAGGTCAACTTGAAAAGATGGGGTTGCATGTAGTCTATGGATGTTGATTTATTTTATAGAAACCTATCATTTACCTGCTTTTTGCCCTAGCTTTAGTTTAGTTTAGTTGTTTTTTTTCTTGCTTTCATTTTCATGGTACTAAATAAAAGTCAACATCTGGATGTCTAGATTCTCAATATGTACTTAATGTGACCCAAATTCAAATGGAAGAAGATAATAAATGAGGTTATAATTAGAACATAATTGTGTAAATTATGTTATGTTAGCTACTTATTACCTGCGATAGACTTGATTAGCTACTTATGTTATGTTAATTTTGTGGGTTTTAATGATTCATCCATTAATCTTGTCAAAAAAAATGATTCATCCATTATTTTTCAAATCTATTGCATTTATAAATAAAAACTATTGGATAATTACTATTAAACTAAAAAATATATTTTATAAAAATAGAAAAAGATTCAAAAAATCCAACATTATCAATAAAAAATAATAAAATTGAAAAATAAACGGTGGTTGTGTGGTGCACATCAATCTGTGGTGGCGAAGCTCAGATGACCAACGCGGTGGTCTGTGACAGATCTTCGGTGGCGGATGGATTGGACATTTATCGGTTCAAATTGTAAAGATATGAGTTGAATTGGTTTTATCTGATTCGTCCATTTTCCACCCCTAGATTCATGTAACATCAATCTTATCTGTATTAAATGGTTAAAATTAACTCTCAAAATTTAGGAGCTCGTCATGTTGTTCTGGCAAAGATATAGAGAAATAACTCATCGATTGCAGTGGAGTTGGTCAACACTTATTATGCTTCCTCTGAGCCTTGCGGAGGAAATCTGACAACTACAGTCAATAAAAAACAATAAACTTTGTCGGTTCTCAAATAAATAGGAATGAATAAATTAAAAATACAATTAAAATTCTTAAAATAATAATAACTTTATTTTGGGTATAATAAGACCTGCATTTAATATGATGTTCTTTTACGTATATTAATAATAAGGGTTAAATATGTTTTTGATCCTTAAACACTTATGAATTTTGATTGTAGTCCGTATAAAAAATTTCACGCACCCTTCATGATTTTAATAGATATTAGTAGCGTTGTAAAAGGCCAAAAAAACGTTTAAAAGACATGAAGAACTAAAAGCCTGGCGAAAGAAAGTGTGGGGACTAAACATAGTAAAAGTTTTTATAGGGGAGAAAAGTAATATCCATAAGTTTTTTAGGGACCAAAAACATATTTCACCCTAAAAAGAATAAAAATGTTGTCTGAAAATATAAGAATTTAAAATGTAATTCAAATAGTAGAGGAGTATAGTTAATACAAGAACTATAGCTTAATGTGTATTTTTTGTTTTATAAATGATAATAGTTGCATTCTAAAAAAACTCTAGTTTACATGCCTTTAATAAGGAGTTAATAGCTAGTTTGGTCACTGAGTTTGTAGGGTTGTACAGCTTAGTCCTCCATGTTATCAATATTCTAAATTGTCCATGGAATTGAAAAATGTTAATTAAGTTCATCATTTCTTTTAAATTTATTAGCTAATCTTAAAGATATAAACCTTGAGAGTCTTCAGTGGGCTCCTCTCACTGTTTTGGCGCGAAGGACCCCCACCCTCCCTCTTTTTTTTTAATCCCCCCTCCCTCTTTTTTTTTAATCCCCCCTCCCTTGGCGCCGGTCCACCTCCCCCCTCACTTTTTCTTTGTTTTTTTTACAATAATTTTTCTTCTTTTTTTAATCACTTCCCCTTTTTCTCATATTTTTATTTAAAATGTGATGCTATCCAGTGTATTTTGAGATACTTTAGAGTTTAAAAAAATTAATTGTTTAAATACGCAAAAAAAAAAGATCAGTAAGTACATGAATTTTGTTCCTCGATAATCAGATTTATTAAAAATAAAAAATAATTTTGGAATAAATTATGTAAAGTGTTATGCTAGCCAGTGTTTTTTGAGATACTTTAAAGTCCAAAAAAAACATTTGTTCAAATACGCAAAGTTTGTTTCATAAGTAGTGTGTTTTCGCATGCTTTTGTGTTTGCAAAAAAAAAAATCAACTATTCAAATATGCAAAGATTGTGTCTCAACAACTGGTTTGATGAAAAAAATATATATAATTTCATTAGCAATACGTAAATTGTGATGTCAAACAACGTGTTTTGGAGTATTTTAGCATTAGAAACTTTTTTTAACCGTTCAAATACTCAAAATTCATTCCTCAATAGCCGATTTTGTAAAAAAAATATAAATTCATGAAAAATATGTAAAGTGCGATTTTAAACAACGTGTTTTGGGTAATTTAGCATTCAAAGGATCAACAAATGAGACTTTTTTGTATTGCAATTTTGAAAAACAAATTTTTTAACAAGACATGAATTCTGTATTAACTAAAGTTGGTACCTGCACACGCTAGTTCGTCCCTAATGCTATTTAAATGATTTTAAAGACATCTCTGACATTACCAACTTAATGTCATTATAGTCCTTGAGAATACCAATGCAAGGAAGACTCTGACTAACCTTTTGATGTACGGAGATTATTTTGGACTTTTGATAGACGGTCATGATTAGATTTAAGTAGTAGTGGCAAAAAAAATCTAACTATATATCATTCATCCCATCCATTCATAAGAAAATCTATCAAATCAATCCATTACAAAAAAATGTTAAGGAAATCGATCCAATCCATCCACTTAATTTTGTGGATGGTTAATGATATTATATTAAATAAGAAACATTGGATAATTGTTATAAAATTAAAAATCAGTTATTAAAAAAATTAAGAATACAATATTATCAATAAAATTTAGTAATAAGAAAAAATAAACTGCAGTCTATTTGGAGCACAACAGTATGTGGCAGATATTTGGCGGTGGAGTTCATATGGTCAACGTGGTGGTCTGCGAAGGATCTTCAGTTGAAGATGACGATAAAATATGGCAGTTTATATTTTTTGAGATTTTTTAATAATTTAAAATAATTTTTACTTTAAAATTCTATTTTAGTTTTTCAAATTTTTAAATAACTTAATGAATGAATTGAATATCTATCCATTAAAATTGTAAATGAATGGGTTGAATTAGTTTTTTATTGATGGTGACGGTGACGGTGACGATGAATTGGATTTTTCCTCCATTTCTAATGCATTGTAAAAGAATTAATAATATACTATTTTAATCCCACCATCATAGTTCATTTCAAATTTTAATCCCCCCGTCTATATCTAGGAGTGAAGAACATTAATGTTTTACTTAAATCTAGTTTTAACCATTAATCTATGTTATAATCCCCTGTGGCTTAAATTCCCATTCTTTGCAAGAAAGTCATCAAATAATATCAAAGCTATTAAATTAAAGAGAGAATAACTACTCTCAAAATGATTATAGCTTTTTTGGGTATAACAAAACCTGCATTCTAAAAGAATTTCTTTTAGATCTCTAATAAGGAGTAAATAACTAATTAATTTGATTCTTGAAATTGTAGGATTGTGCAACTAAGTCCTCCACGTTATCAATATTTCAAATCGGTCCCTAGAATTGCAAAATGTGAATCATGTTCGTCCCTTAATGTATCCCAGACGTTACCAACTTAATGTCATTATAGTCCAAACAAATTCCAGTGGAAAGATATTCTTATAAACTTTTTGAAGTTATAGAGATCATTTTAATTTGAACATTATAAGATGATCATGGAGCTCCGGTGGCGGATGACAGTCCGATATGCCTATTTATAATTTTTTTCTAGTTTGGGAATTTTATAATGTAAATTAATAAATTTTTTACTTTAAAAAGTTTCTATTTTAATTAGTTTTTAGTTTTTTTTAATAACTTAAGAATATCCACCGGGAGTAGGATTGTTTTTTTTATTAATGCTGATGATTAATTGAAATTTTTCATCCATTTCTAGTGGATTGTAAATGGATTAATATATTATTTTGAGGGTTAAATATACTTTTAGTCCCTAAAAAAGTAATCTCCTATTTTTGGTCTCCCAAGTTTTTTCCATTAATGTTAGTCCCTCATGAGTTTTAATAGTACTTTCCATGACTTTTTATAGCGCTTTTAAGCGCTATTAAAAATCACAAGGAACTAAAGTTGGTGAAAAAAAAGTTTTTTTGAGAAATAGAAGGAGTGAAGTCTGGTTAAAACTTTTTGATGAAAAACATCAAGAAGAAAAAACTGTACTTTCTCCTGATTTGTTAAAAAAATATTTAAAAAAAGAAACAGAGTAGAAGAGGGCCCAAGGGTACTAGACTAGAAATGTAGGTGAAATTTTTTTTAGGGACCAAAACCAAAAAACCTTATAACTATAAGGATCAAAAACATATTTAACCTTTATTTTAATCCATCTATCACATTCCAATTCAAGTTTTATCCAATTCGTTCATATTCCACCCGTAGATTCAAGCAACAATCCCTAAATAGGAATCATCAACATTGTTTAACCTAGTTGTCAAAAAAAAACATTGTTTAACCTAAATCTAATTAAAAGTATTAATCAATTTTATATGGTTAACATTAGCTCTCAAAATTTAGGAACTTGTTATGCTGCAATTTGGCAAAAGGTATGAGGATGACTTAATGTTCTTAATAGTTTTTGGGATAATTTGTATATATAGCTTTCTTGAGATGGAAAGTAACTCATCGATTGCAGTGTATTTGGTCAACACTAAACGTCCCTCATCTGAACCATGTGCAGATAATTAGGCAAATATCGGTCAAGTTCCAACGAGTGAATGACTGTTCAAATATGAAAAGGTAATCAAATGGCTATTAAATTGGTTGTTTAGTTTGGCGTATTCGCTATCACATGGTTTGCATTTTTCAGTCTCCTTTGGCTTGAACTCGCATAATTATTTGCTGGAAAGTCGTCAAAGTTCATATTCTTGTAGTAGAATTTAAATTTAAGAAACATTCCAACCTCCTATTAAAATAAAAATAATAATATTAATACAAAAAATCATGCGATCACGATTTAAAACCTTCTACGTAGATACTATTTGCTCTTTCTATCTTTCACTCAATTCTCATGCATGTTCCATATGCAAGTAAAACGTATTCTATCATTAGCCTTAGGGGGCAAAGAGGATGGATGGGATGAATGTTGATTTGGATTATAATATATGGATTCAAATAATTCATTTACAATACATTAATAATTAAGTAAAAAAATGAATCCACCCATCATGCATTTTTTTTTTTAAAAAAAAAGCTTCAATCTAAATGGTTTTAATGGATGGATATCCAATCCATTATATCTTTAAAAAAACGATGAATACATTCTTTTTTTAATTTTTAAAATACCTTTGTGAACCACTAAAGGTCGCTAAAGCTTCACCGCAAACCACCATTGATCGCCAAACCACCGCCATGGACCATCGCCAAAACTCCACCTCAAACCAATGTAGGTTGCTAAGCATCCTTGTTGGCCACCGAAGCTCCACCAGGGTCACCCTAAACATTTTTTGTTTTAAAAAATATATTTTTATATGGAATATACACCACCGCTCTCATAATGTGACTCTAAGTGAAACTACATCAATGTATTTGACCGTGGTTTTTTCATGCGATCACAATTTAAAACCTTCTACAGTGATACTCTTTGCTCTTGTCTATCTTGCACGCAATTCTGATGCATGTTCCACATACAAGGTAAAATTTATTCTACCATTAGCCTTACGGAGATTATTTTGGACTATTGACAAACGGTCATGATTAGATTTAAGTAGTAGTGGAAAAAAATATTAATTATCTATCATTCATCCAACCCATTCATAAGAAAATTTGTCAAATCAATCCATTGCAAAAAAATGTTAAGGAAATCGATTCAATCCATCCACTTAATCATTGGATAATAAGGAAAATCATTGGATAATTGTTATAAAATTAAAATTCAATTATTAAATGTATTTAATTCCTAAAAAATTTTCCCTACTTTTGGTCCCTAAGTTTTTTCCAACAATTTTAGTCTCTCATGTGTTTTAATAGCGCTTTCTATGATCTTTTATAGCGGTTTTAAGCGCTATTAAAAATCACGAGGGACTAAAGCGGGTGAAGAAATAAGTTTTTTTGACAAATAAAATGAATGAAGTCTGGTTAAAACCTTTTGATGAAAACCATCAAGAAGAAAAAAGCGTATTTTCTCGTGATTTTGCTAAAAACTATTAAATAAAAGAAAGAAAGCGAGTAGAAGAGGGGCCAAGGGTACTAGACCAATACCCATGGCAACAAAAATAAATTAAAATCGGGGCAACACTAGGGAGTCCTTAACTTGTTAAGACGAAAGACCCCTAAGACAAATCATCCTAGAGATAAATTAAAATTTGAGCTAACAAATTAATTTACATAAGCTAGACAAAAAAGAGATAGATAGAATCTGCCCTGGTGAAAAAATAACTTTGGAGACAAAAACGTAGGTGAATTTTTTTTTAGGGAACAAAACCAAAAAACCTTATACGTATAAGGATAAAAAACATATTTAGCCCTTATTTTAATCCATCTATCACAGTCCAATTCAAATTTTATCCAATTTGTTCATATATTCCACCCATAGATTCATGAAACAAATCCCTTAATAAGAATCATCAACATTCTTTAAACTAAATATAATTTAAATTATTAATCAATTTTATATGGTTAACATTAACTCTCAAAATTTAGGAACTTGTTATGCTGCAATTTGGCAAAGGTGTGAGGACGAGTACCTGTCGTTAATAGTTTTTGGGATAATTTGTATAGTTTTTTTAGATGGAAAGTACCTCATCGATTGCAGTGTATTTGGTCAATACTAAACGTCTCTCCTCTGTACCATGTGGGGCTAATTTGGCAAATGTCGGTAAAGTTCCAGCGAGAGAATGACTGTTAAAATATGAAAAGGTAATCAAATGGCTATTAGATTGGTTGTTTGGTTTCGCATATTCGCTATCATCCTTAACTTGTTAATACGAAAGACCCCTAAGACAAATCATCCTAGAGATAAATTAAAATTTGAGCTAACAAATTAATTTACATAAGCAAGACAAAAAAGAGATAGATAGAATGCCCTGGTGAAAAATTAACTTTGGAGACAAAAACGTAGTGAATTTTTTTTAGGGAACAAAACCAAAAAACCTTATATGTATAAGGATCAAAAACATATTTAGCCCTTATTTTAATCCATATTGCAGTCCAATTCAAAGTTTATCCAATTCGTTCATATATTCCACCCATAGATTCATGAAACAATACCTTAATAGGAATCATCAACATTGTTTAACCTAAATTTTAAAATTATTAATCAATTTTATAGGGTTAACATTAACTCTCAAAATTTAGGAACTTGTTATGCTGCTTTGGCAAAGGTGTGAGGACGAGTTCCTGCCCTTAATAGTTTTTGGGATAATTTGTATAGTTTTCTTGAGATGGAAAGTACCTCATCGATTGCAGTGTATTTGGTCAAACTAAACGTCCCTCCTCTGAACCATGTGGGGCTAATTTGGCAAATGTCGGTCAAGTTCCAGCGAGAGAATGACTGTTAAAATATGAAAAGGTAATCAAATTGCTATTAGATTGGTTGTTTGGTTTCGCGTATTCGCTATATATCACATGGTTTGCATTTTTCAATCTCATTTGGCTTGAACTCACATTATTTACTGGAAAGTCGTCAAAGCCCATATTCTTGTAGTAGAATTTAAATTTAATAAACATTCAGACCTCCTGTTAAATTAATAAAAATAATACAAAAAAATTGAGAAATATATAAATTGAAAGACAATAACTACTCTTAAAATAATAATAACTTTTTTTTGGGTATAATAATACCAACTTCGAATGCATTTAATTTCGAATGCTTCCTTGATATTACCAACTTGATGTCATTATAATACACACAATAGTACCAATTGAAAGAGGATTCTTGTTAACTTTTCAAAGTTACATAAATCATTTTTGAAATATTAATAATATGGAGAACTAAGTTTCACAATTATATAATTTTAGGATCAAGTTGGCTATTCACTCCTTAAATAAAAATATAAAACTTTGCCAAAAAAGTAAGGATATAAAATGTAATACAAATGTTGAAAAAAGGCGTATATTTAATATATGAGTTATTACATATATACTTTTTACTTTTTGAATAACTAAATAAATATATTAAAAACATTGCTCATATATATAAGACACTTTGTGTGCATCTTGCCTCATCACTTGAAACAATTCATTTGCCTCTTCCTTTTTAGAAATCACAAATCCCCATAGCCACTTCCTCCAAGACACAAATTGAGAGAGAGAGTTGCATGACATGGCCACAAAAAGGGCTTCATTAGTTCGTGTAGATGAGGACTACATTGACATGTTAATGAGTCCTTACACCAACTTACCATCCCCACTACGAAACAGTGACATTGAGTTGTACAAGGGAAAACAACATCCTGATTTTCACACCCCTCTTTCCAACACCCACATCCATTTTGCAAGATCTCATTCATCATTGCAAAACAATAGCTTTTTGCAATCAACAAATGGCAGCTCTTCACAATCACGCCGGTTCAGTTCTTGCGATGCAAATCCACTACCTCAATGGTCTACATATGACCTGGGACGCGATCTTCCAAAGAAACAACGTTGGTCAAAGAAACTAAAACATGTTGGTCAAAAGATCAACTCTTACATGAAATCTTTGTTTACAAAAACCGTGTGTTCAACTGATAAGTTCAGTGCTGTTTCTGCAAAGAATGTAGCGGAAATGAACAAACAACCTAATTCTGTCAAAGGTGGGGTTCATCGAGATTGTGTTACAAAGGCGTCATCTGGATCCTCTTCTTCATCTTCATCTTTTTCGGGGATGGCATGTTCAATTGAGGAAGCAATCGCCCATTGTAAAAAGACCCATCAATGGAAACGTTCGAACAAAAGCCGCATATAATGACAAAAGATTTTTCAAATTTTGCAGTTATTGGAAATTAAGTAACGGCAGTACCTGGTTGAATAGAAGGGGAGAGAGAGAGAGAGAGAGAGAGGATAAGACCTTGTTATAGGAGATGGATTTTTCATTTGAAATTTGAAATGAAATTTGTTTATTAATGAGAAGTTTATTTTTTTGGTTGAGATTTATTAATGAAAATTTTAATGATTGAATTAACATCTTGGATATTTTAATAGTCTTAATTTGTTCAAGTACACCTGGTTTTAAGAAAATAAAATCCACCACCGCTTTCATAACGTGACTCTGATTGAGACTACTTCCGTTTTTTTCCAGCTGTATTTGACCGTGCTTTTTTCATGCGATCACGATTTAAAACCTTCTACATAGATACTATTTGCTCTTTATATCTTTCACACAATTCTCATGCATGTTCCATATGCAAGTAAAACTTATTCTATCATTAGCCTTTGGGGGCAAAAAAGGATGGATGGGATGAATGTTGATTTGGATTATAATATATGGATTCAAATAGCTCATTTACAATACATTAATAATTAAGTAAAAAAAACAATCTACCCATCATGCATTTTAAAAAAAAAAACAAAACTTCAATCTCATCTGTCAATATGTCTTAATGGATGGATATCCAATCCATCATATCTTTTAAAAAAACAATGAATACATTCTTTTTTAATTTTTAAAATACTTTTGTAAACCACCAAAAAGGTCGTTAAAGCTTCACCGCATGAACCACCTTGATTGCCAAAGCCACCGCCAAAACTCCACCTCAAACCAATGTAGGTTGTTGAGCATCCTCGTCGTCACGCCGAAATTACATGATGGTCACCTTAAACCTCTATTTTTGTTTTAAAAATATTTTTATTTATATGGAATATATCCACCACCATTTGTCATAATGTGACTCTAATTGAGACTACATCAATTGTATTTGACCGTGGTTTTTTCATGCGATCACAATTTAAAACCTTCTATAGTGGTACTCTTTGCTCTTGTCTATCTTTCACGCAGTTCTCATGCATGTTCCACATACAAGGTAAATTTTATTCTATCATTAGCCTTAGGGGGGAAACTTATTCTATCTTGGGTAAAATATGTTTTTGGTTCCTATAAAATTAGGTCCTTCTAAGTTTAATCCTTATATTAACGAAATAGGCTTTTTGTTCCCTATCTTAATTTTCTGTTCATACCATCGTATAGGTGGCATTACAATTGATGTGGCACCATGTGGTTGCACATGTGGCTTTTTTTTTCATTTAGGATTTAGGTCAGCTTCCCCTAATAATCTTCCCCTCACACCCCATCAAAATCCCCCATTAAAACCAGAAAACCGATGAACCCTAATCCTCTCCCATATTTCTTCTTCTCTGATCATTCATGGCAATCTTATTTCCTATAGTTTTTGACGAAATCAATTTTATCCCTGTGGAGTGAAAAATGTTTTGGTAATGTGATCGTTATTTGTATTTGTGCGCAGTGATATTGCGGGTTGCATAGTTGAAGAAAAGACTGGGTTCTCATTCCCAATGTTCGACTCAAAGGAAAGGAGCTGATGAATCAACTAAGCAGTTGCAGTTTGAGATTCAGAATTTGAATGCTCAGAAGGTGACATTTATGCCGAGATAGATTTAGAACCAATGTGATACATTAATAATTAAGTAAAAAAAAGTTCTTTAGTATATTCAACATTCTCTCGCGTCTAAGATTTGATGATTGATTTGAATTACAATGGATGTATTGAAATAGTTCATTTGCAATACATTAATAATTAATTAAAAAAAAATCAATCCACCCATCATGTGTTAAAAAAAACTCCAATCTCATTCGTCAACATATTTTCTAATAGATGGATATCTAATTCACCCATATGCTTAAAAAAACAACAAATACAATCTTTTTAGGATAAATTTGTGTTGTACGATAAGAAACGTACAAACACATTATTTTTTACTTTTCATCATACAGCTAGCCGTGTGTGTAGGCGGTGTTAAATGATCTACTTTATGGAATAGTTGTTTTTTTGATATTTCTTCAAAAATTATTTCGTACCAAATAACACTACTCATCTTTTTATTTAACTTTTAAAATATTTTTGTGAACCATCAATAGTTGTCATGGACGGTCGCTAGAACTCCACCTCAAACCAATGTAAGTACCAATGTAAGTTGTTGAGCATCCTTCTGGGCCACCGAAGCTCCACCAGTGGTCACCCCTAAACCTCCATTTTCCATTTTAAATTTTTTATTATTACATAATCATTTGTTTGATATTTTTAAGGTGATTCAAAAGGTTTAGAAAAAGTATTAGATGGAAAAAGTATTTCCAATTTGATGACTAGATAATAGGACTATCAGGGATTATTGACAATGATTTTTAACAATGTTCTAAGATCAATAAATAAAGTGTCTGTCATTAGAAACCAAATTAAGACAATGAAGAAAGCATATTAGGATAAGAGTGACTTCAATATGTGACCATAAAAAAGACAGAAGATGCCAATCAACAACCTAGAACTAGCAGTAAGACAAACAAATGGTTGTTTTGTTTGAGTTACGACGAGCCACACTTGAACAACTGAAAAATACAAACCATAAGCGATCAAAGCGAGCCAAGATTGGAAACCCACCGATGTAGGGTAAACATGGCAAACAAAAAATGCGAGGAAACAAAAAATGTGAAATGTAACTAGGACATCTAAATCACTAACTCTGGAAGTGGGTCGGACAATCGACCCCCAATATTTAAATAGGATTGAAATTGTAGGATTGTGCAACTTAGTCCTCCACATTATCAATATTTCAAATTGGTCCCTAAAATTGCAAAATGTAAATGATGTTTGTCCCTTAATGCATCCCTGACGTTACCAACTTAATGCCATTATAATCCACACAAATTCCAATGGAAAGATATTCTTATAAAGTTTTTGAAGTTATAGAGATCATTTTGGAACATTATAAGATGATCATGGAGCTCCGATGGTGGATGACATTCCGATATGCCTATTTATAATTTTTTTCTATTTTGCGAATTTTATAATATAAATGATAAATTTATTACGTTAAAAAATTTCTATTTTAGTTTCTAGTTTTTTTCTTAAATAACTTAAGAATGGATTGCATATCCACCCGTTAAAATAGTAAATGTATGAGTAGGATTGTTTTTTTCTTAATGCTGATGATGAATTGAAATTTTTCATCCATTTCTAGTGGATTTTAAATGGATTAATATATTATTTGAGGGTTAAATATGTTTTTAATCCTTAAAAAAAATTCCCCTACTTTTGATCCCCAAGTTTTTTCCATCAATTTTTTGTCTCTCATGTGTTTTAATAGCGCTTTCTATGATCTTTTATAGTCTTTTAAGTATTTATTAAAAATCATGAGGACTAAAAAGTAGTGAAGAAATAAGTTTTTGACAAATAAAAAGAATGAAGTCTGGTCAAAACATTTTGATGAAAAACATCAAGAAGAAAAAGTGTATTTTCTCCCGATTTTGTTAAAAACTATTAAATAAAAGAAAAAACGAGTAGAAGAGGGCCCAAGGGTATAGACCAATACCCATGGCAAAAAAAAAAAAAAATAATTAAAATCGAAGCAACACTAAGGAGTTACTCGTTGAGCTAACAAATTAATTTACAAAAGCCAGACAAAAAAGAGACAAATGGAATCTACCCTGGTGAAAAAAAAAACTTTGGACACAAAAACGTAGGTGAAATTTTTTGAGGAACCAAAACCAAAAAACCTTATATCTATATGGATCAAAAACATATTTAACCCTTATTTTAATCCATCTATCAGAGTCCAATTTAAATTTTATCCAATTCGTTCATATTCCACCCATAGATTCATGAAACAATGCCTTAATAGGAATCATCAATATTGTTTAACCTAAATCTAATTTAAATTATTAATCAATTTTATATGGTTATCATTAACTCTCAAAATTTAGGAACTTGTTAGCTTTGGCAAAGGTATGACAACGAGTTACTGTTCTTAATAGTTTTTGGGATAATTTGTATAGCTTTCTTGAGATAAAAAGTAACTCATCGATTGCAGTGTGTTTGGTCAAAACAAAACGTCCCTCCTCTGAACCATGTGGGGGTAATTTGGCAAATCTCGGTCATCTTCCAGCGAGAGAATGACTGTCCAAATATGAAAAGCTAATCAAATGGCTATTAGATTGGTTGTTTGGTTTGGCGTATTCACTATCACATGGTTTGCATTTCTCAGTCCCCTCTAGCTTGAACTCACATTATTTGCTGGAAAGTCGTCAAAGTCCATATTCTTGCAATAGAATTTAAATTTATAAACATTTCGGCCTCCTATTAAAATAAAAATAATAATAATAATAATAATACAAAAAAATTGAGAAATAAATAAATTAAAAAGACAATAACTACTCTTAACATAATAATAACTTTTTTTGGTTATAATAATATCTCCATCCCTATTATTATTCATTTAATTTCAAATGCATCCTTTGATATTACCAACTTGATGTCATTTTAATCCACACAAGTACCAATTGAAAGAGGATTTTTGTTAACTTTTCGAAGTTACATAGATCATTGTTGAAATATTGATAATATGGAGGACTTATAAGTTTCACAATCATACAATTTTAGGGACCAACTTGGCTATCCACTCCTTAAATAAAAATAAAAGATTTTGTCAAAAAAGATAGGATATAAAATGTAATAAAAGGAGTATATAATACACGAGTTATTACATATATACTTTTACTTTTTGAATAACTAAATAGATTAAAAACATTGCTCATATATATAACACACTTTGGGGGCCTCTCATCACTTGAAACAGTTCATTTGCCTCTTCCCTTTTAGAAATCTCAAATCCCCATAGCCACTTCCTCCAAGACACAAATTGAGAGAGTGTCGCATGACATGGCCACAAAAAGGGCTTCATTAGTTCGTGTAGATGAAGACTACATTGACATGTTAATGAGTCCTTACACCAACTTACCATCCCCACTACGAAACAGTGACATTGAGTTGTACAAGGGAAAACAACCTCCTGATTTTCACACCCCTCTTTCCAACACCCACACCCATTTTGCAAGATCTCAAGCATCATTGCAAAACAGTAGCTTTTTGCATTTAAAAAATGGTAGCTCTTCACAATCACGCAGGTTCAGTTCTTACGATGCAAATCCACTACCTCAATGGTCTACATATGATATCAGATGCGATCTTCCAAAGAAAAAACGTTGGTCAAAGAAACTGAAACATGTTGGTCAAAAGATCAACTCTTACATCAAATATTTGTTTACAAAAACTGGTTGTTCAACTGATAAGTTCAGTGTTGTTTCTGCAAAGAATGTAGCAGAAGTAAACAAACAACCTAAGTCTGCCGCCGGTGGGGTTCATCGAAAATGTGTTACAAAGGCGTCATCTGGATCCTCTTCTTCATCTACATCTTTTTCAGGGCTGGAATGTTCAATTGAGGAAGCAATCGCCCATTGTAAAAAGACCCATCAGTGGAAATGCTCGAACAAAAGCCGCATATAATGACAAAAGATTGTTCAAACTTTGCGATTCATCGGAAATTAAAGTAAGCGCAAGAAGTGGTGGTTGAATAGAAGGGAGGAGAGAGAGAGGGTGGATAAAACCTTGTTATAGGAGATGGATCTTTCATTTGAAATTTGTTTATTAATGAAAAGTATATTTTTTTGGTTGAGATTTATTAATGAAAATTTTAATGATTGAATTAACATTTTAGATATTTTAATAGTCTTAATTTGTTCAAGTACACCTGGTTTTAAGAAAATAAAATCCACCACCGCTTTCATAACGTGACTCTGATTGAAACTACATCAGTTTTTTTTCCAGTTGTATTTGACCGTGCTTTTTTCCTGCGATCACGATTTAAAACCTTCTACATACATACGGTTTGCTCTTTCTATCTTTCACATAATTCTCATGCATGTTCCATATGCAAGTAAAACTTATTCTATCATTAGCCTTAGGGGGCAAAAAGGATGGATGGGATTAATGTTGATTTGGATTATAATATATGGATTCAAATCATTCTTTTACAATACATTAATAAGTAAGTAAAAAAAATAAAAAATCAATCCACCCATCATGCATTTAAGAAAAACAAAACTTCAGTATCATCCATCAATATGTCTTAATGGATTGATATCCAATCCATCATATCTTTTAAAAAAAAAAACAATGAATGCATTCTTTTTAATTTTTAAAATATTTTTGTGAACCACCTAAGGTCGCTAAAGCTTCACCATGAACCACCATTGATCGCCAAACCACCGTCGTGGACTATCGCCAAAACTCCACCTCCAACCAATGTAGGTTGCTGAGCATCCTCGCTGGCCACCAAAACTCCGCCGGTGGTCACCCTAAACCTCTATTTTTGTTTTAAAAAATATATTTTTTATATGGAATATATCCACCACCACTCTCATAATGTGACTCTAATTGAGACTATATCAGTTGTATTTGACTATAGTGTTTTAATGCAATCACAATTTAGAACCTTCTACGGTGATAATCTTTGCTCTTGTCTATCTTTCACTAGATTCTCATGCATGTTCCACATACAAGGTAAAATTTATTCTACCATTAGCCTTAGGGGAAACCTTGTTCTATCTTTCACGCAATTCTTATGCATGTTCAATATATAAAGTAAAGCCTATTCTATCATCTATGAATGTTGATTTGAATTACAATGGATGTATTGAAATAATTCATTTGCAATACATTAATAATTAAGTTTTTTTGACCAAAATTAAAAATTAAGTTAAAAATCCAATCCACCCATCATGTGTTAAAAAAACCTCCAATCTCATTCGTCAACATATTTTCTAATGGATGGATATCCAATCAACTCATATGCTTAAAAACAATGAATACAATCTTTTTAGGATAAAGTTGTGTTGTACAATAAGAAACGTACAAACACATTATTTTTACTTTCATCAGCGCCCATGTGGGTGGTGTTATGTGTTAAGGGTCTACTTTATTGTTGTTTTTGACATTTTTTCAAAAATTCTTTCGTACCAAATAGCACTACTCGTCTTTTTATTTAACTTCTAAAATATTTTTGTGAACCACCCAATGGTTTCCATGGCCAGAACTCCACCTCAAACCAATGTAAGTTGCTGAGCATCCTTGTTGGGCCACCGAAGCTCCACCAGTAGTCACCCCTACTAACATTTTCTCACCCTCTACTAACAATTATCTCATCTAAAAAAAGATAAGAGTGACTCAGATATGTGAATAAAAAAAGCAGAAGATACCAATGAACAACCTAGAACTAGCAGTAAGACAAACAAATGGTTGTTTTGTTCGAGTTAAGACGAGCCCCACAGTGGCGGAGCTTGACAATAATTTTGGGGTGCCAAATTGTTAACTAATATATATATATATATATATATATATATATATATATATATATATATATATATATATATATATATATATATATATATATATATATATATATATATATATATAGGGGATGTATAAGGTGAGACGAGAGTTTATTATGAGAGATGAGAGGATTAAATAACACTACATGGGTGGTTGTGATTAGAAGGTGGGTAGTTATCACGTTGACTTTTTGCTTTAATCTCAACCATTCTTGATTTGATCTATGATGATGATTGGTTCCTCTCACCCTCTC
Organism: Oxytropis ochrocephala; assembly: GCA_020916435.1. Taxonomy (NCBI): domain Eukaryota; kingdom Viridiplantae; phylum Streptophyta; class Magnoliopsida; order Fabales; family Fabaceae; genus Oxytropis; species Oxytropis ochrocephala. The sequence goes on along the minus strand of CM037091.1, from coordinate 106,915,295 downwards.
ATTACAAAAGTCCTCTCATAATATATGTTCCCTATAGGGGATGTATAAGGTGAGAGGAGAGTTTATTATGAAAGATGAGAGGATTAAATCAGGACCCTATAACACTATATATATATATATATATATATATATAATTGTGTTGACTTTTATCATTTACCACAATATAAATGTACAAAGTTCTTTTTTTTTGACCAAAAATGTACAAAGTTCTAATATTGGTTTCAACACTTTTGGGGGAAAAATACACTTGAACATTACAAAATAAAAAATAATTAGAAAAATACCTCTTGCTAAAGTATCTGTGTGTGTCTTAGGCTCTTTGTTTAATATATATTACCTAACGTTATCTCTATATTTCTCTACATTATGTATATGAATAGATTTTAGAAAAATCTCGGGGGTACCATGGCATCCTCCGGCTCCCAAGAAGATCCACTGAGCCACACTTGAACAATGAAAAATACAAACCATAAGCGTTCAAAGTGAGCCTAGACTGGAAACCCATTGATGTAGGGTAAACATATCAAACAAAAAATTCGAGCAAACAAAAAATGTGTGAAATGTAACTAGGACATCTAAATCACTAACACTAGAAGTAGGTCGGACAATCGACCCCTAATATTTAAGGATCACCAATAATCAAGACAAGACAAGACAAGAAGGTGGCGACAAACATAGTTATATGCTTTGCAAGACAACATAACTTCCTTTGGCGAAAAACTATGAACAAAATACCTTCGCTTAAGGGCTATTTATACCCTAGCGAAAGTAGTTTCAAATGAAAGAGAACAAAAGTGGGTTCAACAAAAACAATTTTGAATGCAAGTATTAGTACACTCCCAATATTTAAGGGAGTAACACTAGAAGTGGGTCGGACAATCGACCCCTAATATTTAAGGATCACCAATAATCAAGACAAGACAAGAAAATCAGTGACAATAGTCGTGGACTGTGGCACGTGGCCTTCACGTGCTGGAAAGGTTGAGATACAATTTGGGTGTTTGGTAGGGCATGTGAGCTTCTTTCAAGTGTTGTTTCAACACAGGGTAGGTGACAATGTTTGGGAAGACAAAGACGCACGTGGTGACAACTAAGGAAGCGCGAAGAAACCAACAACACTTGTGGTGGCGACAAACATAGTTATATGCTTTGCAAGACAACATAACTTCCTTTGGCGAAAAACTATGAACAAAATACCTTCGGCAAGGGCTATTTATACCCTAGCGAAAGTAGTTTCAAATGAAAGAGAACAAAAGTGGGTTCAACAAAAACAATTTTGGATGCAAGTATTAGTACACTCCCAAACTTTAGAAAACTCAGGAGTGAAATAGTGATAAGTTACAAAGAATGGTATCGCTCAAATCAAATACTCATGTTATACATAGTTGTCGGGTTTTATATGAATACAAGGAATTCATAATCTCTCCATTCAAATGCAAGTTTCGAAATTCATAAGCAAAAAAGGAGAGTTGGATGGAAATGTTTAGGGTTGAACTCAAATAGAGACTGAGTGAAAGAAACTTTGAGATAGAGATTGAAGTGGTGAATTCTTAACTCATATCTCTCCCTTCTTCCACTCTTAAAGTCTCTCTCTCTCTCTCTCTCTCTCTCTCTCTCCTCCCTCCCTCCCTCCCTCCCTCCCTCTTTTGAGTTGCTGAACAATAATACCCACTACCCCCAAATTCTCCCTCTTTTATTCAGCTGCTCATTTTTTAAAAATAATTTGGGCTTTGTGGGTTGGGTGGGTTTAACACCCCAGCCCATAAAAGGAGGTGTAAAAAACAAAATTCCTATTACATCCCTTACTCCTACACTAATTTCCATTTCTAATAATCACAAAACACATTTAATCATAAATCAATCAAACATCCCAACATATATGTAGTTAAGGAAATAACAAAGTAATATCCAAAGTAATGATTACTTTGGGGTATTACAATGATGATTAGATTCTTGTAACATAAATCCCAGTTGTAAACATGTTGTATTTTACTTATATTCGATTTTAATCATTAATTTATATTGCGTGGTTAAAATTAACTCTCAAAACTTAGAAACTTGTTATGCTCTATTGATCAAGTTATGAGAACTTTTGATTGCTCTCATTGTTTCCTAAGATAACCTGTAGAAACTTTTTAAGGGAGAGAGTAACTGATTGGTTACACACTATCCGACCCTCCTCTGACACTGGGGGTAATCTGGAACATACTAGTCAAATTATATTGAGAAAATGGACTATTAAAATATATAAAGGTAATAAAGTGGTTATGAGATTGATTGTCTAGTTTGGTGATTTTGTTGTCTCGTGTTTTGCAGTTTTTAGTCCACAAGTTTGAATTTTCATTCTTTACTATAACGTCATCAAAGACCATATCTTTTAGTAGGATTTAAATTTAGTTAATAACCCATGAGCTATGTTAATAATAAACAATAAATTTTGTCGACTCTCGAGTATATAGGAATGAATAAATTAAAAAGGCAATTAATATACTTAAAATCATAATAAGGAAATTAAAAGGTCATGTCCGTTGGTAATAATCCATCAAAATAATTGCGATTACCAACGAAACTTTGGCCTTTCGGACGGTTTTTTCCTCTCAACAATAACATTTTTTCTTGTAGTGGTTAAGAGGACTTTTGACTACTCACATTGTTTCCTAAGAAACGTGTAGAAAATTTTTCCGAGAGAGAGTAACTCATCGGTTACAAAATCTTTGGTCAACACTAATTGACCATCCTCTGACCCTGTGAGGGTAATTTGGTACATAATAGTCAAGTTCAATTGAGAGAATGGACTATTCAAATATGTAAAGGTAATAATGTGGTTACAAGATTGATTTTCTAGTTTGACGCTTTTGTTGTCTCGTGGTTTGTGATTTCAGTCCACAAGTTTAAATTCTCATACTTTTTTTTGGTAAACTAGTGTATCATCCACACACAACTTTTGAGACTTATCCTTCGAGGTAACAGAGATCCATTTAAGGGGTTGACTTCTCCCAACAGATGTTTTTCTATTCGTCGGGGATCGAACCTAGAAATCAAAAGGTTAAGGGACCCAAATATCTAACACGTGTGTCACATCATGTTGCTTTCTCATTCTTTATTGTAACGTCATCAAAGACGAAATATTTTCCAATAGTTTAAATTTAATGCTCCTGGGCTATGTTAATAAAAAATATTAAATTTTGTCGTACTCGAATAAGTAGAAATAAATACATTAAATACGTTATAAATAATAATAACTTTTTTGGGTAAAATAAGACCTGCATTTTTAAAAACTTTATTTTACGTAAATTTAAAAAAAAAGGGTTAAGTATGTTTTTAGTCCCTAAAAGATTTGTGAATTTTTTTTGTGGTCTCTATATAAAATTTCACTCAATTTTAGTCCTCACGCTTTTTCTCATCAATGGTTTTATTTTTATGACTTTTAATAGCACCTAGAAGTTCTATAAAAGGCCCTAAAAGCATTATTAAAAATTATGTGGGACTAAAAGCACTGACAGCGAAAAATGTGGGGACTAAAAGTGAGTGAAATTTTTTATAAAGATTAAAAACAAAATTCGTACATTTTTTTACTGACTAAAAACATATTTAACCCTAATAAGAGTATACAATATTCTCATTCTTTTTTTTTGTAAACCAATGTATCCTCCACATGCAACTATAGAGACTTATCCTTCGAGGTAACAGAGATACATTTAAGGAGTTGACTTTTCGCAACATATGTTTTTCCGTACGTCAGAGATCGAACCCAAAATCAAATGGATAAGAGACCCAAATATCTAACACTTATGCCACATCATGTTGCTTTCTCATTCTTTATTGTAACGTCATCAAAGACCTTGTTTTCCAAGAATTTAAATTTAATGCTCTTAGGCTATGTTAATAAAAAATATTAAATTTTGTCGTACTAATAGAGAGTGTCAACTTGTGTCAAAAAAATAGAGAGTAGAGTGTCAACAGAAATGAATAAATTAATAATATTGTTTATGTATATATAGCACAATTTTGGTAAACCTTTCCTCATCACTTTAAACAACAATCTCCATTGCCACCTTTCCCTTATACTTGTAGAGAGCTTCACCAGAAATGGCCCCAAAAAAGGCTCCAATTGTTTGTGTATATGAAGAAAACAATGACATTATAATGACGCCTTATGTCCACTTACCACCCCCACGACAAAACAGAGATGTTGTGTACGACATGGAAAAACCCATTTCCAATGTTTACAACCCTCTGTCTGAGAACAACATCTCCCTCGGTCTTGTTAGATCCCAATCATCATTGGAAACTCGCAGACTTTTAGATTCAACTGACGAAATGGGACCAAAAAACAATTGGTCAAAGAAGCTTAAACATGTTGGTCAAAAGATCAACTCATATATAAAATCTTTGATTACCAAAACTGCTTCCAACGCTCTTTTTGCAACCGTTTCTGCAAAAAATGAAGCAGAAATGAACCGCAACGACAGCAGGAGGAGGTCAACTTGAGAAGATGGGTTGCATATAGATTATGGATGTTTATTCATTTTATAGAGACCTGTCATTTACCTGCTTTCTGTTCTTGCTTTCGTTTTCATTGTACTAATAATTAAATAAGAGTCAACATCCTGATGTCTAAATTCTCAACATGTACTTAATGTGCCGCAAATTCAAATGGAAGAAGACAATAAATGAGGTTATAACTAGAACAAGATTGTGTCAATTATCGTATGTTATCAACTTATTACCAACGATCCATTTACTTATGTTATGTTAATTTTGTGGGTAGTTAATGATCAACCACTAATTTCCTAAATCTATTGCATTATATATTATATATAAATTAAAATTATTGGATAACTATTATAAAACTAAAAAAATATTTTATAAAAAAATACTCCCTCCGTCCCATATTATATGTCGTTTAAGGTTGTGACACAAGAATTAAGAAAAATAGTTAATTTTATATGGACAACTGTCCGTTAAAATTGTAAATGTATGAGTTGAATTTTTTATCTGATTCACCCATTTGCCACCCCTAAATTCATGTAACATAAATCTTATCTGCATATAGGATTCATCAACACTGTTTTACTTAAATATAATTTAAAACATTAATCTATACTATGCTGTTCTGGCAAAGATACATCGACTATTGATCGCTTGTAGTATATTTTGGTATAATGTGTATCATTTTCTTAATCGGATAATAACTCATCGATTGCAATATACTCCCTCTGGACTCATATATATAAGCAACAAATTACTTTTTAGATTCATTGAAAAAGTGATGTATCTGGACTATAATTTAAAAATTCATTTGTTGCTTATATATGAGTCCGGAGGAAGTATTTGGTAAACACTAATTGTCCCTCCTCTGAACCCTGTGGCGGAAATCTGACAAATGACAGTCTTGTTGTATCAAGAGAATGACGATTCAAAAGTGGAAAGGTACTTAAGTGGCTACAAGATTGGTTGTCTAGTTTGGCATATTCGCTATCATATGGTTTGCATTTTTCAGTCTCCTCTAGTTTGAATTCTCATTCTTTGCCAAAAAGCCGTCAAAGTCTACATTCTTTTAGTAGAACTTTAATTCAATAGCTTTTGGGTCAACACTAGTCGACACTCCTCTGACCCTGTAGGGTAATCTAACACATATTGGTAAAGTTTTATCGAGAGAATGAATTGTTCAAATAGGTAAAGATTGATTTTCCGGTTTGGCGTATTCGTTGTCTCATGGTTTGTGTTTTTCAATTCAAGGGTTTGAATTTTCATTCTTTGTTGTAACGTCATCAAAGACTATATCTTTTAGTAGAATATAAATTTAATTAATAGTCCATGGGCAATCTTAATAATAAACGATAAATTTTGTCGCTCTCGAATAAATAGGAATGAATAAAATTAAAAATGCAATTAATATTCCTAAAAACTTTGTGAATTTTGTTTGTAGCCTATATTAAAAAATTCACTCACTTATGGTCTCCATACTTTCCTCCGTCGATGATTTTAATCCTTAATGAGTTTTAATAGCTCTTAGAAGCGCTAAAGCCAGAAAAACTATTAAAAGTCATGAGAAACTAAAAACACGAACGAAAATGTGGGGACTAAACGTGCGTTATTATTCCAATTTTTTTTGTAAGGTTGTGCAACTTAGTCCTTCGCAATATTAATGTTCCAAATTGCTCCATGGAATTGAAAATTGTTAATTAAATTCAACTTTCTTTTAAATTTATTAGTAAATTCATCCCTAACAATATTCATATAATTTTGAATTTATCTCTGACATTGTCAACCTAATTTAATTATAGTCGTCAAGAATACCAATTTAAGGAAGACTCAGATTAACTTTTTTTTGAAGCACTCTGATTAACTTTTTAATGTTACGGAGATTATTTTGGAATATTTTTTTTGTCTAGGGGTCTTTGACCTCACTCCGGTGTCCAGGGAAAAGGGGCCCTAAATAATCCGGAGTTCGGCCGGGAGGTAAGTAAAACTTGACTCTAATTTGTTTCATCCGAGGATCGAACTCGGGTACTAGCCGAATCCGCCCCTTTTTAATGTTACGGAGATTATTTTGGAATATTGATAGACCATCATGATTAGATTCAGGCATTCATAACAAAATCTATCAAAACCATCTATTTCAAAAAAATAATATTAATGGATTAGATCCAATACGTCCAATTAATTTCGTGGATGGTTAATGATTCATCAATTATTTTCGAATACTTGTTGGATTATACTAATCAAAAAATATAAATAAAAAAACATTGGATAATTATTAGCAAAAAAAATTATTTTATTAAAAAATGAAAAAAATTAAAAATCCAATATTATAAATAAAAAATAATTAAAAGTAAAAATAAATTGTGTCTGACTGCGAAGGATCTTTGGTTGCAAATGATGGTTCGATATGACTATTAATATTTTTTTTTGAGATTTTTAATAAGGAAAGGTAATCAAGTGGCTACTAGATTGGTTGTCTAGTTTTGTGCATCCGCTATCACTTGGGTAATTGGGTTGCATTTTTTAATCTCCTCTAGTTTGAATTCACATTCTTTGCTAGAAAGTTGTCAAAGTGCTTATTTGTTTAGTAGAACTTTAATTTAATAGCCTTTGGGGATTACTATTAAAATAATAATCAATTACTCTGGCATACAATATGATGAAATAAATAAATTAAATAGACAATAACTACTCTTAAAATAATTATAGCCTTTTTTGGTTTAGTAAAACCCGCGTTCTAATTTCTTTTAGCTATCTTTAATAAGGAGTAAATAGCTAATTTGGTTCCTGAAATTGTAGTATTGAGCTACTTAGTCCTCCACATTATCAATATTTCAAATTGGTACCTAAAATTGCAAAATGTGAATCATGTTTGTCCCTTCATCTAAATTGTTTAGCAAATGTATTCCTAATATTATTTACCTAATTTGAAATGCATCGTCATTACCAATTTAATGTCATTATAGTCCACACAAATTCCAATTGAAGGACCATTCTTGTAAACCTTTTGAAGTTATAGAGATCATTTTAGAATGACGAATGACGGTTTGATATGGCTGTCTACAAAAAAATATTCTATTTTAGGAATTTTAATAATTTAAATTAAAACATTTTTTTACTTTCAAAATTTTATATTTTAGTTTCTAAATATTTTTAATTAACTTAAGAATGGATTGGATAGCCACCCGTTGGAATAGTAAATGTATGAGTTGGATTAGTTTTTATTAATGGATGTTGAAATGGAATTTTTCATCCATTTCTAATGGATTGTAAATGGACTAATATATTATTTTAAGGGTTAAATATGTTTTAGTCCCTATAAATATTCCGTTTTTCAGTTATGGTCCCTAAAAAAATTAAAGTTACTTCTAGTCCCTCATGACTTTTAATAGTACTTTCTTAAATCTTTTATAGCGCTTTTATAGCGACTAAAGGTGGTAAAAAAAAGACTTTGGAGACAAAAAATTAGGTGAATTTTTTGAGGGACCAAAATGAAAAAATTCAACATTTAAAGGGACAAAAAAACATATTAAAACCTTATTTTAATCCATCTATCATACTCCAATTCAAATTTTATTCAATGCACAGATATTCCACCATAGATCCATGTAACATCAATTGCTATATAAGAGTCATCAACATTGTTTAACCTCACTAGTCCAGAAAAGACATTTAGCATCGGTTGTTTTGAACATTTAGCATCGGTTATTTAACCGATGCTAAAAGTCACCTTTAGCATCGATTTTTTTAAATAACCGATGTTATATGTGTTACATCACTGTCTAATATAGCCTCGAAACAAACATTTAGCATCGTTGTTTAGGATAACCGATGCTAAATGTCTCTTATGAGTACATTTAGCATCAGTTGTATAGAACAACCGATGCTAAATGTATTTAACATTGGTTGCTTAAACAACCGATGTTAAATGTCTATTTGTCTAAAAAAAATTAATTGGCACTATTAATAGATATCAATTGACCAATTTATAATATCCTAATATACAAAATTATTTCCAAACAACAACACATAATAAATTCGTAAAAATTCTTCAAATTCCATTGAAATTAATATCTGACAATACAATTCATGAAACATAAAATTTCTATAAGTTTCTTACACAAAATTCAACAAAATGTTTCTAAAACACAAACGTCAAACTAAGGTAAGGTAAGATCCTAAGATGAACTACTTCCTTTGATTTATCATCTTCTGTTTCATTCCTTTTACTCTCTCTTGCCTCTGCCTCTACCAGAACTCTGTAAAAACATGCAGAAAAAATCAAACATCAATCTTTGTCTTGCATATTATTTCAGATTCCGAACAGCCTAAGAAGGTGTGGTTGGAGAATGGTATCATAAAGTTCTGCATATTCAATCTTAGCATATGGCAACTTAGCATCTCTAACCCGCCAATTATTAAATCGGTCAATTTTGCAAACCAATCAAAGCAAGATAATGTCTGCAATACAAAGATTTGTAGAAAGAACACGTACGACATTCTGAATAAGCACATATGCGACTTGTTTACAAATGGATTCCTATCATTCTGCTCTATGTGGAATACCACATTATTGAGCAAGGGAAGGAAGGGAGAGGAGGAGAGGTTCGCAAGGAGAGCGTGAAAGGGTTGAGACGTAGTGTTTGTGTGGGGGATCGATTAAAATGGGTATCAACATTTACCATCGGGTCTTTTAATAGCCGAAGCTAAATGTACTTGATTTTGACATTTAGCATTGGCTGTTAAAAGACCTGATGCTAAAAGTCTAACGTGAACTTAAACTTTTGCTTCTAATTTCAAAAATGCCACCAGTTGCACATTTAGCATAGGTTGTTCAAACAACCGATGCTTAAATGGTGTTTTTAATGTCAAATTTCCACTAGTGCCTAAGTCTAATTTAAATTATTAATCAATTTATATGGTTAAAATTAACTCTCAAAATTTAGGATTTTGTAATGCTGTTTTGGCAAAGGTATGAGGACAGTGATTGTTCTTAATAATTTACAGGATAATCTGTATAGTTTTCGTGAGATGGAAAGTAACAAATCGATTGCAATGCATTTGTTTAATACTAAATGTCCCTCCTCTGAACCATGTGGGAAAATTTGGCAAATGTTGGTCAAGTTCCATGAGAGAATGATGATTCAAATATGGAAACATAATCAAATGACTATTAGATTGGTTTATGCGGTTTGGCGTATTCGCTATCACATGGTTTGCACTATTCATCTCCGCTGGCTTGACTTCCCATTTTTGCTAGAAAGTCGTCAAATATGGAATGTAACTCATCGATTGCAGTGTATTTGGTCAAAACTAAACGTCTTCTCTGAACTTTGTGGGGCCAATTTGGCAATTGTCGGTCAAGTTTTATCAAGAATGACACTTCAAATATGGAAAGTAACCGAATGGCTATTAGATGGGTTGTTTGGTTTGGTGTATTCGCAATCACGAGGTTTGCATTTTTTAGTCTCCTCTGGCTTGAATTCTCATTCTTTGCTGGAAAGTCGTCAAAGTCCATATTCTTATAGCAGAATTTAAATTTAATAGCCTTTTCGACCTCCTATTAAAATAATAATAAATTATTTCGGTATAAGAAAATCAAGAAATGAATAAATTAAAAAGACAATAACTACTCTTTAAAAACATTTTTGGGTATAATATAATAATATCTCGCATTCTAAAAATCTTACTTTTAAATGCAAAATGTTAATCAAGTTTTTCCCTCATCTAAATTTGTTAGCAAATACGTCTCTAATATTATTCACTTAATTTCAAATGCATCCCTAATATTACCAACTTAATGTCATTATAATCCATGTGAATACCGATCAAAAGATTATTTTTGGAATATTAATTATATGGAAGACTAAGTTGCCCAAAAAAAAGTTGCCCAATCATACAATTTCAGGGACTAAGTTGGATATTTACTCCTTAAATTAAAATATAAAATTTTGTCAAAAAAGTAAGGATTAAAGTGTAATTCAAATGTTGAAAAAGGAGTATATTTAATAGATGAGTTATTACGTATATACTTTTTACTTTATGAATAATTAAATAAATACATTAAAAGCATATTTCATATATATAACACACTCTGGGACATCTTTCCTCAGATCACTTGAAACAATTCATTTACCTCTTCCCTTTTAGAAATCTCAATTCCCCATAGTCACCTCCCCGGAAACACAAAATTGAGAGTATGTCACATAAAATGGCCGCCAAAAGGGCTTCATTAGTTCGTGTCGATGCAGACTACATTGACATGTTAATGAGTCCTTACACCAACTTACCATCCCCGCTACGAAACAGTGACATTGAGTTGTACAAGGGAAAACAACTTCCTGATTTTCACACCCCTCTTTCCAACACCCACACCCATTTTGCAAAATCTCATTCATCATTGCAAAACAGTAGCTTTTTGCATTCAACAAATGGCAGGTATTCACAATCACGCCGGTTCAGTTCTTACGATGCAAATCCACTACCTCAATGGTCTACATATGACATGGGACGCGATCTTCCAAAGAAACAACGTTGGTCAAAGAAATTGAAACATATTGGTCAAAAGATCAACTCTTACATGAAATCTTTGTTTACAAAAACTGTTTGTTCAACTGATAAGTTCAGTGGTGTTTCTGAAAAGAATGTAGCAGAAGTGAACAAACAACCTAAGTCTGTCACCAGTGGGGTTCATCGAGATTGTGTTACAAAGGCGTCATCTGGATCCTCTTCTTCATCTTCATCTTTTTCAGGGCTGGAATGTTCAATCGAGGAAGCAATCGCCCATTGTAAAAAGACCCATCAGTGGAAACGTTCGAACAAAAGCCGCATATAATGACAAAAGATTGTTCAAATTTTGCAGTTACTGAAAATTAAGTAACGGCAGCAGCTGGCTGAATAGAAGGGAGGAGAGAGAGGGTGAAATTTGTTTTTCATTTGAAATGAAATTTGTTTATTAATGAAAAGTTTATTTTTTTTAGTTGAGATTTATTAATGAAAAGTTTAATGAATTAATTAACATCTTGGATATTTTAATAGTCTTAATTTGTTAAAGTATACCTGGTTTTAAGAAAATAAAATTCACCACCACTTTCATAACGTGACTCTGATTGAGAGTACATCAGTCGTATTAGACCATGGTTTTCTCATGCGATCACAATTTAAAACCTTCTACAATAATACTCTTTGCTCTTGTCTATCTTTCACTCAATTCTCATGCATGTTCCATATACAAGGTAAAATTTATTCTTCCATTAGCTTTAGCGCAAAACTTACTCTATCTTTCACGAAATTTCGTAAAATTGCCGCAAAATGACAAAATGTGCTAGCAAATTGTCTGAACTAGACATCCAACATGCCATATGTACAAAACTTGAAGAAATTTCGTAAAATTGCCGCAAAATGACAAAAATTTGACAATGTTTTGTTTTGTCAACCTTTTAAGGACAGTTTTTTGCTTTTTCAACTTTTAAGCTTTTACCTTTTTATTTTTTTTTTCACTTCCACTCCCTTTATCTTTCTTACTTAAAGTTTCTATTATATAGATTTTTTTTGACAACAAAGAGAAATTATTTTACATTTTTGATTGCTATAACATTTTAAGATTAAATTTTAGAAAATTTATGTAAGAAAGATAGAGAGAGTGGAAGTGAAAAAAAAAAACTAAACTAAAAAAGGTAAAAGCTGAAAAATTGAAAAAACAAAAAGGTGTCATTAAAAGTTGAAAAAGCAAAAAAGCTGTCATATTTTTGTCATTTTATGACAATTTTACGAAATTACTCTCCCACTTCATTTTATGATAGTAGAGCAAATGTCAAAAATTTGACAACTTTTTGTTTTTTCAACTTTTAAGGACACATTTTTGCTTTTGGCGAAAAACTAAGAACAAAATACCTTCACTTAAGGGCTATTTGTACCTAGAGAAAGTTGTTTGAAATGAAGGAGAACAAAAGAGAGTTAAACAAAAACAATTTTGAATGCAAGTATTAATACACTCCCAAACTTTGGAAAACTCAGCAGTGGAACAGTGACGAGATAAGTTATAGACAATAGTATTGCTCTAATACATGTTAGGCTAAATACAAGGAATAGAAAAATAAAGACTTCAAAATATGATTTTGAATAATGATATGATGATTCAAAACTCCTAATCCTAATTGAATAGAGAAACAAATCACGATAGTAACTAAGTGATAAACAATATAATCCTATACTCTAAGATAGGATAAGATATCTTAATATATTCTAATAGTAAATCAAATTTATATTGCGTACACTGTTTTGTGCTCATTCTCTGAACCTGACATCGCCGACATAGCAAATGACTGTCTACTATTGGTCGTTGTCCTAAGACTTCGCAATCTGGAGGCCTCAAGGCGATGAACAATCACCCAATAACAGAGTGTTCCTAGCGTAGCTGCCATAATCATTGTTCCTAGAGCTGTGGCAGCAATAGCCAACTCTTTATGATCCCCCACAACTATGTATGACATTGCAAGAAATGCCACAGAAATCAGCACACAGGCAACCCACATTAACTTATTTATAATCGCCGTCATTTGTTTCTTTGCTTCCTCTTAATAACGACCACTGATGTTTGGACAATCACAACAGCTAATGATATGAAGAGGGCAGTAGAATCAAAGATTATGAATATCATGAATTCAATATTGGGAGCAATATTGACTTCCCCAGGAGACATTCCAGGAGCGAGATTCTTTATGTTGTCAGGATACTGGCCCGGGACATTGAAAATGGCAGCAAAAGCAACTGTTGCAATGAGGACAGCAACAACAGTATTGGAGTTGATTGCATTGTTAAGCCCCTCAGCATGCATCTTGTTAATTCGCTTTGCTATGTCTTTCATACGCCTCTGTGTTTTAAATGTGTGTTCCAGCTGATTATGAACCCCACTTTTTATGTCACTTACAGTTCGTTTGAGTTCAAGAGCTCGGTTTGTAGAAGGTGACTTTATGGACTTAGCATTTTGAGCTCCACGATCTTGCAGAAATTTGGCAATGTCTAAGTGACCACTTCTCTGTGCAGCGTCCAAAGCAGTGTCTCCAGATTTATTAATAACATCAGTGTCTATGTCTTTGCAATCTAGTAGCTTCTGAACAATCTGCAAGATTAACAGAAGAATACCAAGGTTAGTTTGCTTACTATGGTTGCAAAACCCCAGGACCTAATAAACTGCTTAAGCTGCTAAACCAGAAGTTAAACTCGGGTCGTAATACGTCAAAATGTTGAGGAAATTAAATTTTACAAAGAGCTTAAAACTTAAAAACAAACCAACTCACAAAAACTCCACATTTTCTACCAACTATTACATCATTTACACCATCCATTTACCACACAGCACAGCGCCAATCGGTACTCACATTTACGACTCTAGTGACACACAGTGAACAGCCACCACAAGTTCTGAAAAACTAAGTTGAAAGCTCAAATCTCTTTATATCAATCCAGTCACAACACACACAGACAGGAATTCCTTATAAATATTCTTCACATATTGAGTTAATAAAAGGTACTGATAAAACTACACTTGTTAATGCATGTTATATAAGCAGACCATCTTTGAAGTATCAAAGAAAAAATTCAGCCATCAAGGAAACTGAGTTTATGTTGTTCGAGATCTTGGAAATAGAAAAAGATTGTTATATACCTGCAGACGGCCCTTCCGGGTTGTTATATGCAGTGCAGTGTTTCCCTTTGCATCCACCATATTAACCAAAGATGGGTTCAACTTCAAAAGCTCATCCACCATCTCAAGATTTTGTCCTTTAACCGCCATATGAAGTGCTGTCTGCCCCTTCTTATCAGTTCGTTGCAATTCCAGGTTCTCTGTTTAGCAGGGCCTTGATGACCTCCACGTGGCCATTTCTTGCAGCAGAATGAAATACAGTTTTCCCATTGCTTTTTGCAATAGTTACCAAGCTGCTACTTTTCTCTAAGAGAAAATTCACTACATCAATATGTCCCTGTGCAGCAGCGGTGTGTAATGCAGTAGTGTTTGACAGATCGACCGTCATTGAAATTTCAGGAAAAGCCTCTGTGAGGACCTTTAATATCTCTGCAAATCCAGAAAAAGAGAAAAGGACTCTCAAGACAGATTCCAAAGCTGAAATTGATCATAAATTCATGACTGTGAAATCAATGAAATAAGGCTCAATGGAAACCTAGTAAGCTAGCAGACATACTGAGAAAAGAGTTGATACAACCATTTTCAAAATGAAGTCAAATAAGCTTAAAAGTACAGTCAACTACATAACCAATTTTCTTGACAGATTGATGCAACATATATCCTAAGCATTGTAGAATTTAACAGACTTACCCAAATTTCCATTCTTAGCAGCAACATGGAAAGCATCAAATCCATTTCTAGCTTTCAAGCTGGCCATCCCAACATCATGATATCTAATCAACTCCTTCACTATATCAAGATGACCATTTTCAGCAGCAACATATAAAGCAGTTTCACCAGGATTATTTTGCTTTGAAAGCAACTCCTTTACCTTTAACTCTTCATCTCGATTCCCCAAGATGATTTCCCTCACCAATTCTAAATTTCCAGCTCGAGTCGCCGAGTGCAAGGGCAAATCACCCCTTAAACCTGTCAATTGTTTCTTCATCTTATCCAAGAACCTATCTTTCCAACTTATACAGAATCCCCAACTTCTTAAGTTTACCTCTTTCTCAAAGATATATTCAAGTTAACATTTATTGATTGTCTCCCACAGTATCAACTCACTAAGCAGTAATTCAAAATTGTAAAAGGGGAAAAGAAACCCTAAATTGATATTGAATAAGCAAATCTACAAAATTATTGGGGAATTTGAGTTGTTGGTCGTTTATGGAAATGAAAACAATACACCAACTAACCAATTCATCAATAAGAGTAAAACACCTTCGTGAGTTAGCTGATAGTTTTCTGTTCAATGCTTCTTTTCCTAAGATCTTGAAACAGAAGAAGAAAAAGTGATTAATAAGATAATTCCAATTGAATGAGCAACTGAAGGAGTAATTGGAAAGAGAAATTAGCCCTTTTCTGGAAGCATGATCATTAGTATGCTTCTGAAATGGAGAAAGTGAGTCAAACGCGGAAACTGAAATGTACCGAGTTAGGTTAAGTTGTGGGTTCTGTTTGTAAACTTTGTAATTATTTGAAGTTTCTATATAATGGCCCCATGGGAACAAAGGTGATGATGGTTGACGGTTTGGCTGCAATGCATTTTCCACTGAATTTGGACCACGATGACGTTTGCTTTTAATTCTTTCTTTCTTTCTTTCTTTCTTTGGTGCTGTCCTGCTCTACTGTTTGCTCGAGTAAAGTTGCGTCTTGCTTTTCGCTATATTTTCGTCGTGTATTTGTTTATTTACCAGAAAAATACATGTGCATCAAAACATTATTTGAATTTAATTATTCAAAAAGAAATTATACCAGCCGCCGTAGAGTTGCAAAATAAAATATCTGAAGAATGAAGAAAAGATTCTACGACCTGCTGGATGGTCTCATAAAGACAAACGGGCCCTTGAATACTTTAATTAAAGTTTGCAAAAATGATTGGGGAAGTTGGGTGGTTTGTTTTAGTATTTTAGAGTTTGCAAAAAAATGCAAGTATTTTATTAAGCTAATTTTGATTGATGTTAAATAAAGATTTTAGAAAGGAAAAAAAAAGTAAATTATGTAATAAAATACATAAAGTGTGACACTAATTAATTAAGGGGGGAAATTGAAAAGTAGACTCCGATGGTACTATAGAACATCACAAAGCATGTCTTGTTGAGGCAATTGACTTTACAGAGACTTTTACTCTGGTTGTTAAGATTATATTTGTTTGTGTTTTACTTGTAATAGCCGTTTTTTTTTTTGTGGTTGGATCGGAACACATCAAATGGTTGTTCACCACGCCTCTTTACTGGCTACTTTATTATGATGGGGTGTTTCTCCTATTTCTTGGAAGACTGAGGAGACTCGATTTTTTCTTGATCCTCTTTAGTAGGGATGTATATGGTTAGAACATGTTGTATATATTTCACATAAGAAAACGAGATACAAGTCCATCGGTGCATCTATGTAATTAACAAATGGTTCTTCATTTTGTCTCTACCCTTTATTCTTAATTTCTTAGGAAATGACTTGAACCTTGCTGCTGACTGTCTCAAATTCACTCTGCTTAAAAACTCTAAGCACCCCATAACAAATTATTTTATTGACAATCTTATTGTTTTTTGCTCTCTAATTATCATCACAGTTGTTAATTAGCAGGTTAGATGGCTGTCCTTTTGGACTATTTTTACAGCAATCAACATTTAAAATTGACACAGTTAAGTTTCAGAAGGTGCTAATGTCAACTTCTCCCCTAAATAAGAAAGGTGCACCCAAGTGATTCGGCACGTGCACCTCACCGCAGGCTTCTTCTCAACCAAAACATGAGCTAGCTGCTGCTCCCTTACGATGCCTCCGACTTTTGACTACACCTAACAAAACAAGCACAATATTATTTTCACAGGTACTATAAATGATAAGTACGATGACTAATGTGTAATGTGAAACCAACCTTTGTAAGAAACGGGGTAACTGATCAATTTGGCTCCCATAATTCTTTCACTAAAAACAGTAACAAGAAGCCTTTTACTTCTGTAAACACCATCATTTTTTTCCTTCTCTATCAACCGATGAAACCTCAACCAGGAGTGCTTTTCAGTATTTGTCAAATACAAAAGCAGGAACAGAAGCATTAAACTTATATTGAAGTCCAAAGTAAACTTCAAATAGCATAAATTGGATTTATATCTGTATCAGAATCTGAAAGGCGCCATGAGTACGATCCAGTCCTTGAGATTTTCTCTTTTTTCCTCTCTCTCCGGTGACGTTTAGATTTCACCACATAATATGTCATGGTGCCAAGGACCCCACCCATTACAAACCCCCCCACAATAGTAACCAAGATTGCAGCCCACTCGCTGCGCCGACCAACTACAATATAAGATGCTGCAATGAATGAAACTGAGGTGCAGACAGAGGCTAGCCACATCATCTTATTGATCACCTCCGTAACCCTCCTCTCGGACTTTATCTCCCCTCTAACAACTGTTATTTGAACCACCACTACAGCCAATGAAGTGAAAAGTGCAGTAGCATTAGATATGAAGAAGGCCTTGAAAGATGCAGTGTGTACCATCACTGCCCTCCCATGATCATCATCCCCACCAGGGACAGTGAAAAGTGCTGCAAAAGCAACCGTTGCAAATAGCACAGAAACAACCGTTACTGAGTTGGTAGCATTATTGATTCCTGCTCTGTGCAACTTGCGTAGCTCCTTGGCAATCCCACTAACATTCTTGTTTGTTTTTCGAGTTTGTTCAAGCTGAAATGAAACATCTTTCTTAATCTGTGTCATGGTTTTCCTTAGCTCATCCCTTGGCTGGTTGAGATCATTGGCTTTAACTGCACCATTACGAATCAGGCAGTCCTTGATCTCCAAAATTTCTTCTGATATTGGAAGTGCTTCCGCAAGGTCAAGAGCTGTTTTGCGGTCTCTTGTCAGTGTGTTCACATTGGTATCAGGAAGAAGCAACAGCTCATTCACTATCTGCACAAATTTTTGCCAGTCAAACTACTTTACTTTTTTTGTGTTAAAAACAAGTCATAATACATTCCTCAAAGTAGTAAAGATATCATTGTATATCTCTTGTTTATAAAGGAAAGCAAGAAGTATATAAAACCATGAGACATGTAGATAGTTAACTAACTCCTCGTGCTTTTACAGATTTGCTGCTATATCATTGCTAAAAGTTTAGCCATTATGAATACCTCT
Organism: Oxytropis ochrocephala; assembly: GCA_020916435.1. NCBI lineage: Eukaryota > Viridiplantae > Streptophyta > Magnoliopsida > Fabales > Fabaceae > Oxytropis > Oxytropis ochrocephala. The sequence goes on along the minus strand of CM037091.1, from coordinate 106,896,984 downwards.
GCTCTCTTCTTCCTGGTGGCTACATGCAATGCAGTGTTGCCAAACCTGTCAGGAAGCGTGACAGTTGCAGCATCAGCGTCAAGAAGGAGCTTCACCACTTCACAGCTAACCCCTTTGACAGCCATATGCAGCGCAGTTTGTCCTTTCTTATCATTCCTTCGAGCAAGCTGTGGGTCCTGCCCTAGCAATAGCTTCACAACATCAACATGTCCTTGGCGTGCAGCCAAATGGAGTGCATTCTTACCATTGGATCTAGCTATCTCCAACTGACTTGGATCGCTTGACAACAATAGTTCAACAACATCTGCATGCCCTCTTGTAGCTGCAGAGATAAGAGGAGTGGCATTTGACTGTGAAACCGTCTTGATTAGCTCTGGATCATGGTCTAGTAACACCTGCACAATAGCTGCCACAACAATATATTACAACAGCAGTGTCTTATATTTCTTGTTACAATAAAGTGTTGACAAGAACACTAATCCATATTGATCACAACAAAAAATTTCAATATTATGTTATGAATAATTTTTACTCAAGGGCGTGCCTATTTTATACTACAACCAATCAAAAACATGAGATAGAATCATAATAATTTTAACATGATTTTTAGTGCTTCTTTTGTTGTTATTACTCTAGGGTATGTTTGGGAGGAGGTTTTGGGAGGGGAGAGCATATTCTTCAATTCTAAAGTAAGGAAGCTATAAAATGTCTCTAAACATATATCAAATATGATTAAAAATGATATATTGATATCTATCAACTTATTCTTTTAGTTTTTAAAATGTCAAATACATATTAAAATATAGACAAATATTTTTCAAGCCCCTCCTCACCTTTCCTCGCATAAAACCCCCTCCCAAACATACCCCTAGTGAATCTTAAGCAATATATGAGCTGTGTTCCTGTCACTTTGTTCAAGTGAGAATAACTCTTACATTGTGTAAGGCATAACTAATCAATTTTTTTACAAACAATAACTAATTAAAATTACACCCTATAAAATAATTTAAAAAAGATAAAACTTAAATTGATTTTTATTCTTTTATGATCTTAAGCTTTTAATCAATAGTGTGAATATAGTTATAGACATTAATGTGAAGCCAAAAATTTCTCTTATGCATGATGCTCATACATAGAAATAGAATTGTTCATATATTTATATTCGGTTGAAAGTTAAAACTCTAAGGCTGTGTTTCTGAGTTTGGAGTTTGGAGGGGAGGGGAGGGGAGAGCTAGTTGCTCATAATTCAGGAGTAATTTGGTGAGAAAATAGTTCTTTAAAATACTCCAAAGTCCTCCCCTAGTTCAATTTTCAAGTTCCTCCAAATTCTGAGGGTTTTGAGAGAACTCATATAAATAATCAGGAGGAGACTTTAGAGGATAATTTTTTCTCCAAATTACCACTACATTGTTAGTAGTAAGCACCCCCCATTTCCCACCCCTCCAAGCTCCCAAACACACTAATCCAATACAATAATTCCATCAAAATTCTATATATGTTATGCTATAAGCAATTCTAGTTAATTAATACAAACAAAGCAAAACAAAACATACTGAGGTGCATGTAAAAATTATGTTGAAAATAACTATGTACCCTCACCTATGAAGCACTTACATTTTCGATTGAAGACGTATCCAGTGTCCGACATGACACTTTAATTACTTATATTTTTGAATATTTTTTAAATTAAAACTGATGTCTGTGTGTCCGAGTCGGTGCTTCATAGACCCTCAGTCAGTAACACTCAACTAATTACAAGTACAATTATTCTACCTATTTTTCTATTATCAGCCATGAAAAGTTAACACCTTGAAAATCAAAATTTATAGGCTATAGCCTAACCTCGGTGACCTTGGTTTGCAGCAATGTGCAAGGGATCAAAGCCAGAGCGATTTTTGAACGAAAGACCCTCCTTGGTAGTATAAGGAAGAAGCTCCGTAACAACATCCAAGTGTCCTTTCTCAGCGGCGGTGAACAAAGCGGTTTCTCCCAATTCATTAACCTCATTAACAATAGCAGACCTAATATCAGCAACCTCCGCATCAAATTCAGCACCGCTAAGCGTTCCCATCATCTGAGCATCAATCTCGGCAAGAATTTGCCGAAGCGAAGCGGCATCACCGCGTTGAGCGGCGAGATGGAGTTCGGTATCATTATGACGACCGGTGACCTGTTTAACATACTTCTTCTTGCTATTAGTATTTTCGAGGCGTTTTCCTGAATTGGAAAGGACGAGAGATTTATTGGAGTTGGAAACGAGAAGAGCCTTGCCGGAAGTAGAAAGGAATAGGGTTGGTCTTGGGGTGGTTGGAGTGCAGGGTTCAGAGAGAGGAGCGTGGCCGGGGGGATAATCCATGAGTGACGGCGAGGAGGGAAATTACTACGGTGGGGGAGATGGGATAGGGGGTTGGAGCCCCATTCCTGAATCCTCGACAACACAATGCCAATCTCTCTGGTTTTGGTAATATGCACCATTAGCGGAAATTCCTTCACAAAATTCGTTGGTTTCTTCAACCGTCCCACGCATTCCCCACATATAATATCCCATACCATAACAATTTTGTTTGGACAAAGTATTTTTTTTTTGACAAAGTATATATTCCATCTTATATTTTTTTAAGGGAAATTTCATTATTAAGATTTAATTTATATATGCCGAAATTTAATTGTAAAATTCATTACGAAAAAATGCACTTTCGATCCTTTATATTGGCAAATACTGAAATTGTTAAGCTGGATATCATGTCTCGAGTTCGAACTCGAGAACTCACAATAGTGTGTGTGAGTGGTAGTGACCAATTCGTCTATAAAGTAATCATTTATTACTGTTGTGGCAAAGTTGTTATTTTTTTGAGGTTAATTAGTTTTTTTGGTAGATAAAAAGTTAGAGCGAAGGGATGGCACACCAGTCCAAGACAGAGAAAACCTTCAGGCTCTTTTAGCACTTACGAAGGTAATTACATTTACCTCGGCTCGAGGGGACTAGTGGGTAGTTGAACCTAAGACTTTTCGGATACAACTTCTGTTATGCTCCACTAGGCCAACCCCTAGGGTTATTGAATTTAATTAGTTGAGGCCATTAATAATAATAAAAAAATAGTTGAGGCCACAATATTTGGTCGATTAAAATAATAAGAGACCAATTTGAGACTTAATAAAATGATAAGGGACCAATTTAAAACTGCTCAAAAATATAAAGAACTAAAGCGAGAAAAAATAAAGGACAAAACTGAAATTTTGGATAAACATAAAGAGCGGAAAGTGCATTTTTGCTAATTCTTTATAGCGACAATGTATACCAATTAAATCCTACTTATTGACCTTTTTTCTCAAATTAAAGATTTAATTACTTCGTAGGAGGTCCTGAATTGCTACTATTTAAAAAACTTAAATAAGTTCTTCAACTTAAAAAAAGTTGTAATTGATCGTACCTTGACCAATGAAGAGTTGAAGTGTTTGTTGCTTCGTCTGATGGGCCGGTCGTTGAATGAGAGAAAGGACCGGTCCTGGCTTCACGCGTTGAGCACCTCGGGTGGTACCTGCAAAGACACTCGACGATCTAGTGAGAGGTCGCTCGGGCAGATAGCACTGGTTAGAGAAGCGACACGATGCCGTATGCGAATGGCGATATATATCGTGAGGTCCGGACCGTTATGCGAAGATTTCGGCGGCGAAGTGCGCTCAAGCGGCGTGTATGGGCCGTCGAGGCGGGTGGGCGCGCAGTCCAATTCTTTGTTGGCGATCCTCGTATTTGCTAATACACCCGAGAACGATTGCCCCAAGCCTCAGGTCGCTTAAGAATGCGGTGAGGCTTGAATCGATGCCCCAGGAGTGAAGTTCCCTCGATGAAACGGACGCGGCCGTTTGCTTTTTCTACGGGCGTGTGTCGACCGCTCGTCAACCATCGGCCGAGCCGCGCGACGGTTGGTCTTTCTTGACATTTAAGGCGTGGCGTTTGGTGTTCCGAGGGTTGTGCGGAGACAACCATTGGTGAGAAGACGAAGCGTTGTGACTCTTCGTATCCCGGTCCCCCGCGCGCAGATCCGTGCTATAAATAGCCGCCTGCTGAGTTCATTTCTCATACTTTCAAGATTTGCTCGCCAACGACCGACTCGTCTGCGCGTAGACTTGCATTGAAGTTGTTTGCATCTATCTCGCGGCCCGATCTTCAATATCGCTAAGAGTGCGAATCGATCGCTCCTCTCGCTCTTTTAAACTTGGGTTTTTATTTTTGAAAGTACTGCCCGTGCTTTTCCACGCCTCGTGATAGGGGTGTCAGTCGAGGATGGCGGCTCGCCCCTCTCATGAGTGCTTTGCTCGATCGACTGACTCGATCCCTTTATCACAGTGTTTGTGTATGCCACGGACAAAGTTAATCGCGCCGTATTCGGAAAACCACCGCAATCCTTTGCTACCTATATGTCGAGACAGGCGAGCCAATCCCCAGGCGAGCCTAAGTCGTCTTCGGGCGACAAAAGCTCTAACTCTTCAGCGGTTCGGCGGCAAAGACGAGCTCGAGTTCTCATTCTTCCGATCGGGATCGGCCGGCCCAAAGCCACGATTCCAGATTCGTCCCGTCGCCGAGCGGCGAAAGCTCTCCGACGCCCGCGGACGTCGTATCCGTGTGGAGGAGAAGAAGAAGACGCCGAGCGTGATTATCATTGGCGATGGCGAGCGCAGAAGCCGCGTCGATCGTGGGCGAGGAGATGGCGAGGCCGACGGCGGCGAACGGAGGTTGCGAAGAGAGGCCGGCGGCGGCGGCGAGGGAGTTCTGAAGAAGAGGCGGCTCACCGAGGTCAATATTTACAGTGCGGAAGCCAACATCGGAGGTCGAACGAAGGGTCGGCCGAGGTTCAGGCTGACGTAGCTCGGGAGGTGTCTGACATGTCTTGGGTGTCGGAGACTCTTCGCTCTAACAGGAGCATTCTTACGGTCGGTCACGATGCCTTGCCCGATCTAAGGAGCCGTCTTGAAGACTCGGAAATTTGGAGGATAAGAGGCATGAAGGAGGCGAAGATATCGCGACTTACTCTTCCAACTTCAAGTTCACGATGTATCGGCTCGTGTTCGAGAAGATGAAGATTACGCCTCCTTTCACCGAATTCCAGCGCGACGTCTTGCGCCATATTGGGGTCGCCCATTCACGCTTCATCCAAACGCATGGCGTTTTTAAAGACTTTCGAAGTTTTCTTGACCAAGTTTGGGTCGGCGGTATCGATGATGCTTTTTTTCTTTGCTATATTCGTGGTGGCTCGAGAGAAGGCAACAAGGAGAAAAGGGAGCAAGTCTCCTTCAAGATGCGAGAAGACCCATCACCGATTTTTCAAAGCGTTCAGAGTCGTTAGGAGCGGCTGGAAAAGCCGATGCTGGATCGTTCCAATCGAAGAGGCGGCAAGCCGTTTTGTGGTTCACCGGACGGGATCTTTGGGTCCCCTTACTTCCCTATCATGTGGAATGAGGCTCATTTCTGCGGCCAGGAGATTACATCTATCTGATGAAAGACACAGGAGAGGCCGACACGGAGACTTTGGAGATGATCAAGTCATTGGCGGGCATGATGCGTCCAGATCCTAAAGGCGGCATACCTTGCCGGCCCTTTGTCTTTATCTGAAAGGCTATGAAGCTGGGAGGCCGAGATTGGTTCGCTTTTGAACTTTTTCGTCCTTATATTACGTTGTTGACTTTCTCTTTTCTTTTAACTCATGACTCGCTATTTTGCAGAAAGGATGGCCGGCAAAAGCTGGGAACTGCTCGCTTCCGTCCTGAAGCCCGAAGGAGGGGCTAAAAGATACGACGGTCCTCGGCCGGGGGATAACCCCGAGTCTTCCTCAAAAGCCCAACAAACTCCCAAGAGCCAAGGAAGAAAGCGGTCGGCGGCGGGCCTCGGTCGCCTCTCCCGAGTCTGCCGATCGCTCACCCAAGCGGGTCAAGCGTGATTGTCGGGTCCCGACTCCTGCAACGGAGGAGATTCCCATCATTCAGCTCGAAAGCTTGGGTGCGGCCGATCTGGAGGAGTACCGAAGGAAACCCATGGCGCTCTGCGCTTCTCTCTGTATGGGGGTCGAGAAAGTCATGGCCGAGTGGTGGCCGAATCGATGGTAACTTTACTTTCTTAGTCTTGTAATCTTTATCTTACCTTTGTTCGACCGACTAACCAACCTTCGACTGAATTTCGCGAGGAAGGGCAAGGCTTTGACCGAGGCGCAGCAGAAATATGACAAAGCTCCTCGATCGAAGAAGGAGGCCCTCAAGCGGGGAGGAAGGCCGGGCGGTGTCAAAGAGGAACAAGGAGAGCTTAGGCGGTGAACGATCTGAAAACCGACCTTGAATCCGTCGAGAAAGAAGGCGAGGTTGGAGGCCGTGAACGCCGAGCTGCAGCGAAGATCAAATGGTGGCAAGGCCGGTCGGGAGGCTGCAATCGAGCAATTTTACAACGCTCTTGGCGGCGCGGGTGTTGAATCTGCGTCTGCGAGATCAATTTCGATGACAAGATGATCAAGCCCACGCACTACGTCGAAAATAACAAGATCATGTTGCTGCGAGAATATGACGAAGCGTGGCAACGCGTCATTCGCGCCGACCACCATTCTCTTTTTGAAGCCCGCTGCAGCGGTGTAATTTTGTAATTTCAACTTGCCTTCGGGCGACAATTTTTACGCGCCGTGCGGTTCTTTCATTCGTGGCGCTCGGCTCGGCAAGGCGTCCCATATTTGTAATGACAATCTTTACTTGCTTTCAATTATGCCCGTTCGAATTTATATTGCTATGTCTGCGCGCATTCTTGCATTTATTCGCCTTATTCATTTTGAACTTGTGGGCGCTCGGCGTGGTTTTCGTCACAACCGATAGCGCTTCGTTGTTGGTCGCTTTTCTTTGCGCGCGCCTCGTATAAATATTTTTTCGAGTCTTTGAACTTTAAAACCGTCCGAATTCGTCATTCGCGCTTATTTCGGATGCATCCATTCTTTGATAAGTTAATATTCCAACGGGGCCTAGGATCGCTCGGCGACCTTCAATCGAGCCCTTTCGATGGCATTTAAGTAGATCGTTTTCGACGGCCACCGCGATGGGTTATTACTTAACCTTTGGGCCATTTTCGATGGTACTCGATGTAGATCGTTTCGACGACCTAGCGTTGTTGGGCCATTTTCGATGGCGCTCGGTTGGGACCGTTTCGACGGTCTTTCGATTGAATCGTTTCGACGATCTAAGGTTTGCGGGTTTTAACCTCTTGGGCCATTCGATGGCACTTTCGGTTGGGACCGTTTCGACGGTCGCTCGATTTAGATCGTTTCGACGACCTCAAGAACTTTGATAAGTCTTGATCGCTCCTTTGCCACGGGCAATCTTGAGCGACCGGTCATACATTCTTGCGAGAAAGTAAAGAACACATCATGTTTTTAAAGGTCAGGCCTCTGTAAAAAACCCAGTGGGAAAAAGAGCGCCTGCCTGCTTTCATTAATAGATCGGTCGTTATTACATTCAAATCCTTGGTTACATTCAAACGTAATACTTCCTAAGTTTTTCTGCATTCCATGTTGCGGGATAGTCGCCCCATTCATGGTTTGCGCGGCTCGTCTGCCACTTGCGATCTTCGTGATGACTCGTCACGGACCTTCCCAATTTGGCGCCAGCTTCCCTTGGCGTGCATTCTTGTTTCCCACGTCGGCCCGTCTTAGAACGAGCTGGCCGACCGAGAATTCCCTCTTTTGAACTCGAGCGTTGTACCTGGCTGCGACCTTCTGTTTGATCAATTGCTCTCTTAGCGAAGCTTGGGTGCGCAGTTCTTCAATTAAGTCCAGTTCTTCTCGGATAGCCCGGTCGTTGTCAACCACTGTAGGGGGGTTTGAAGTCCTCCAATTCAGCTCGCCCATTTCTATGGGTATCACAGCATCAGTTCCGTACACCAATCTGAAGGGCGACTCCCCGGTCGATGAATGAGGGGTCGTCCTGTAGGCCTGAAACGGTGCTGACTCTTCGACCCGATTCCCTTTCGCTTCATCCGATCGCCGCTTTAAACCACGTAAGATAACTCTGTTGGCGCTTGGCTTGGCCGTTAGTGCGAGGTGCTCGACCGAGGTGAAAGCATTTGTTTGACCCTAAGCCGACCAACATTTCTCGAATCTCTTGTCACGTGAACTGGGTGCGCGTTATGCGTTATCAATTCTTTGGGAATCCCAAAAGCGGGCTAGCACACACCCGTAGAAGAACTTGCGACTTTGGCCGATGTGATTGTTGCAGCGGCTCGGCCTCGATCCACTTAGTAAAGTAATCATCGCCACGATCAAGAACTTGAACCGCGGCGGAGCAGTGGAAGCGGGCCTAGAAGATCCATGCCCCACCGAGCGAGCGGCCAAGGTGAGACAAGACTTTGCAGTCGAGGAAGGTGCGATGTGGACATCGCATGTACGGCATTTCTTGCACTTACGAACGAGCTTCTTGGCATCCTCGTCCATGGTCGGCCAAAAGTAGCCGGCCACGAGAGCCTTCTTAGCTATGGAGCGGCGCCCGGTGACTCCCACAAACACCTTCATGAATGTCCTCAACACATGGTCGGCCGGACCGAGGCGAAGACACCTTAACAATGGGAGGAGAATCCTCTTCTGCACAACTTTCCTTGATGACCCGAGTACTTGGTCGCTCGAGTCGACCAACTTAGCTTGCTTTGGATCGTTCGGCTCCTCTCCTTCAACAATGTACCTTAGGATGAGGCGATCAATCGAATCCGTCTTTGACACGCAGGCGCCAACGATCGACTTGGCTTGGTTGAAAGCGCTCGGCCGATTTAATGTTTCTTGGATCACACTTCTATGATTTCGGAGTTTTGGTACTTGCCGGCCGATAGAATATCCGCTTTCGAACATTTTCGGTTCGAGGCACATACCACCACTTTTTCGGTCGAAGCGCTGAGCGGTTCTCTCACTCTCTTGCTAGATAGCTTTTCAAAGACGCGTCGTCTTTAGCATCATATAATTCTTTGATCTGCGAGACTACGAGTAGGGAATCGATCCGAGTTCAACTCGGTCAACATTGAAGTCTCTGGCAGCTGCAGTCGGCTATACACGCCTCATACTCGGCTGGTTGTTTGAAGTGTGGAGCGCAAAGGTTAAAGAGACTTCCGCGCAAAGGCCTTACGAATTCTCTAGTATTAGGCCGGCCCCCACTCCCTTGCTATTAGGCGACCCATCTACGTGCAAGATCCGGTCGTTCCACTTGATCTTACGGGTAGGAGTCATTTCGCTATAAAGTCGGCCACACACCGTGCTTTTTGCGGCCGATCTAGATTCAAATTTGATGCCAAACTCACCGAGTTCTACCGCCCACTTTATCATTCGTCTGCCGCGGTCCGGCCGATGAAGGACTTGCACGATAGGTTTGGTCGGTCCTTACCACGACCTGGTGGGCCACAAAGTAGGGTCTCAACCTTCTCGCAGCTATTAGGAGTGCAAGGGCAAACTTCTCATCTTCTCGGTATCTCATTTCGGGCCGCCTTGGAGTACTTTGCTTATGAAATAGATGGATTCGCTTTAGTTCGTTCTCTCTAACTAGTACAAAGATCGAGAACTTCTTCGGTTATGGCCAAGTCTGAGATATAACGTTTCGCCGCAGAACGGCTTGGTCATGATTGGCGGGCTAACCAAAGCTTGCTTTAATTCATCCAATGCTCATTGGCATTGCTCGGTCCCACTCAAAATCCACTTCTTTCTTGAGCCTAAAGCGATGGAGGCGACTTACGTGCCGCTTTGGGGATGAAACTGGATAGAGCGGCCACCATGCCATTGAGTCGTTGTATTTCTTTTTCGATGTGGCGGCCTCATATATCGCGATCGCCTCTACACTTTTCGTGGTTTGCTTCTATCCTCTTTCGGTCGGTGAAAACCCAAGAATCTGCTTTACTCACCCCAAAGGCACACTTTTCAGGATTAAGTCTAAGCGAGTTCCTCCTAGCTTCTTCAAATATTTCCCCGAGGTCGTTTCACGTGATCGGGTCGATTACGCTTTTAATGATCATGTCGTCCGATACACCTGCGAGATGCGACCGATCGACGTCTTTTAAAGATCTTGTTCATCATCCATTGGTAGGTCGCTCCAGCGTTTTTGACCGAAGGGCATCACCTTATCTTGAAAATTTCCCGATCGGTCATGAGAAAATTTGTCTTGTGCCGATCGGGCGGATACATCGTGATCTCGATTGTATCGAGTAAGCATCGAAAAAGGCGATAGTTTGTAGCGAAGCCCCCCCGTCGACGACTTGTCAATGTTAGGCACGCGGGAAGGCATCCCGGGCATGCCTTATTTAGATCAATATAGTCCACACACATCCTCCATTTTCCATTCTTCTTTTAACCAAAGCCACGACATTGGATAGCCGGTCGTGTATTTGATCTCTTCTATAAAATTGGCCTTTATGAGGTCCTCAACGCCTTTGCGCGCTTGAGATTTTTCCTCGCTCGAGCACGTCTTCTTTGAGCGACCGGCTTGACCCCTTCATCGATCGAAAGTTGATGGCAGCTACTTCGATAGGAATGCGGGCATGTGCGATGCGCCATGCGAGCAGTCAAGATAGTCTCTCGGGCATTGCACAAGGTCTTGCTTCACTTGCTCGGTAGGTCGTTACCGAAGCTTCACCGTTTTGGATGGGTCGTCGCCCAATTGAACATCTACCAACTCTCCATGAGGCTCAGGTCTTATCGGCTGTTTTTGGTTCTCGGGCCAAAACGTCATCATCGTCTTACGGGTCATTTATGCGGATCATACCGAGGCGCCCAAATCGACATTGACTTGATGGCCTTCACTAGTGCTCGAGCGTTCGGGCCACGATCTACCTCGTCACATATTTCTTGGTATAGGCGTGGCTTCTTCGCCGATTCAAGGTCGGCCGCCGTGGTAACTACTTGGTCGTCCTTGCTATAGAATTTCATTTTTAGATGCACCGTCGATGTAACGGCCTCTAGCTTACCCAAAGTCGGCCTACCAATAATACATTGATAGCGAGGATTTGAGGGGAGTACAAGGAACGCCGTCCCGACCGCCCGCATGCAGTATTATCCCGAGTGTCGTCGCCACCAAACGTGACCCGGTGGCTCGATCGTTCCCAGCGGATGAGTCGTCACCCCATTGAAACTCGTTAGAGGAGTAGGCTCGGCACGGGAATTATCTCGCCGATCAACCTTTATTTTGTCGATCAAGCCTTCAAACATGATATCACCGAGCTACCTTGATCGACCGAGATTCTCGCATACGTGTTTGCCATAACGGCTCGATTACCAATGGAACATAGCTATTAGGCTTGCCGTCGTATAGTCGCTATCATCGAACGAGATGGGAGGTGCGCTCGAGGCCGGTGGTGGTCTTTGAGGTGGATGCGACCATTAACAATTCGCCCCACTTTCTCTTAGTGGCTTTATTAGATTCCTCGCGATCCGGGGTTTCCACCATGAATAACCATCGCAACATTACGGCCTCTGGATCGCCGAGTGTCACGATCTTGGATCGATCCTTGTTTTGGGTGCCTCATGGCGAGAGGGCCCCTCTCCTCTGTCGGATCGGCTTCTTTCGGCTTCTCTTCGAGGTCGGTCGCGCTTCCTCCGACCTCACATACTTTCCCAACTTGCCTTTTCAGTATAAGCTCTTCAATATCATCTTTGAGAGGCCATGCGATCATTGGTATCATGACCCTTGCTTTTGTGGTAGCGGCAATATCTTTTGGTCGTGCGTGCCCCTCTTCTTGAGCACGAGTGATTCGGGCCGCTTAACTCCCACAAACTCATTATTCGACACTCGTAGATCTGCGCGCAATGGAGGTGTTGAGTCGAGTGCGATGATCGAACTTTTTGTCTCGAAAGTCGGGCCGATTGTCGCGGCGACCTTCATGCCCTTTGGCCGACTTGCCAACATTTTCTTCTTTAGGTCGTGCGCGCGACGGCCTTTCTTCTTTGCTGAGTTTCTTCATACCGCATGTGGACGTTAGCCCTTGTTAGGAAGTGGTGAGATCCCGTAATGATTCAATGTAAACTCTTTCAACGAACCAGGTGGTCCGGTCGAATACCACGCCGAGATATTTCAACTTGTCCTTGTCGACAAGTCACGAGCGAACTTCGACCTCGGTGTTAAACCGGTCGATGTCTTTGTCTCAACGTCTCATTGTCTCCTTGAACAACAAAGTCCAAGTATTCTTCATACCAGGTATTGGCGGGTTTGCGGTGTAGTGAGACAAGAATATTCTAATCAGTCGCCCCACGAGGAGATGGTATTGGGCGCAAAGACTCCCACCATTCCAATGCTCGCCGTCCAACGGCCCGGGAAAAAGCACGCATTTCATGGTCGGTCCCGATTCCCTGTAGCAGTAGTAATTATTGAAGTAACGGAGATGCTTATGCGGATCACCTCGGCGTCAAACTTGTTGAGATTGGGCGGCTTGCGGATCTCTCTCGGAATCTTATAGCGCCGATCTCCCCGGAGAGCGGGCCATGTTCGCTCGAATGCCGTTCGACCCGAAAGGGTTGCATTGCGAGGCATGCCTCGTTGCCGGCATTCCATAGAATCCTCCGGATGGGCGGTTGGCGGAGGCGAGGAGGCCTTCTCGGGTCGCTTCGCTTTGGCTCTCCAGCCGATGCGGCGTCCCTAATTCTTCCATTTCGTACTCTTCCGACTCTTTCACGAGAATCCCAAATCTCGCTTCTCCGACGCGTGGCCGGACGACTCGTTAGATGAGTATTCGGTGGGCGAGCGGCCGGTGTCGGGGCGGTAGCTAGAATCTTCATAGTCATCGGACATCGAGCAGCGTCTGCACGCGTTCTGCTCGCCGGGCGACTGCGTGCCGCGCGCTTACGGCCGAGAACGATGAGTGGTGCTCTCGGCGTGAAATGCTCCTTCGAGGAGGAGTGGTGTCTTCGTCTTGCGGCCGGCGACGAGCCGAAGGTTCTCCGTCTTCGCGCGCGCGCGCCGGAATCGAACCCCTTTCATACCGGGAGATGAGTGCATCTCGATCTGCGCGATCACGATTCTTGTTTTGCAAGATCTGCAAAAAGCGGCAGAGTAACATGGTCGTGAGAGGCTCTCCGGATGCCCGCCAATCGGCTTCGCGGGCGCAAGTCTCGTGAGCAGGCGGAAGGATCTGGCTGAGGAGGGCCGGTCCACGGCCGTTGTGCACCGAAGGTTCTTGCCGTGGAAGTCCTCGAGATTCGTGGATGTGACGGCCGCACGCCCGGTTCTGCTGGCCGATTCTGCCGGAGGATTGAGTCGAGAAGTGGCGCGTGCTGGGGCGGTCGCGTGGAGCCATAAGAGAGGTAGGATAGCGCCACGGGCCTCCCCCATCGTGGTCGCCGATTGATCGTACCTTGACCAATGAAGAGTTGAAGTGTTTGTTGCTTCGCCTCGATGGGCCGGTCGTTGAATGAGAGAAAGGACCGGCCCGGCTTCACGCGTTGAGCACCTCGGGTGGTACGCAAAGACACTCGACGATCTAGTGAGAGGTCGCTCGGAGGCGAGATAGTACAAGGTTAGAGAACGTCACGATGCCGTATGCGAATGGCGATATATATATCTGTGAGGTCCGACCGTTATGCGAAGATTTCGGCCGGCGAGAATTGCGCTCAAGCAGCGTGTATGGGCCGTCGAGACGAGGACGCCGCGAGGCCGGTCTTTATTGGCGATCGCCGTATTTCTTAATCTGGCAGGAGCGATAATCAAGTTGCTTAATCGATATTATTAAACTTGTGTGTGTCATCGAATGAAGTTGGTGGATCATTGATTGGACTAGTGGGTCACTAGTTGAATCACATGATGCAGTCATTATTAAAAAATATTGAAAAAGAATTATATGTATAAATTTTATATTATAAAAAAAAAATCTTACATGTGTTGAACTCCCTTACAACAAGCAAAAGACGTGTAGTTTGTTTGAATTGAGTTTTAAAAACTATTTTCTATTATATAAAAATTAACAAAGAATAAATTTATTCTCTTAAAATTTTTGAAAAAATAAAAACTATTTTTAAAATGAGATTTCAAACAAGCTCTGTAGTTTTTGATTTTGTTTTACGTAAGCATCATCGTAGAAAATAAAACGATTTCGTTGCATAGTACGAAAGGAACAAAAAAAAGCCCCCGTGAGAGGACCTACACAAGACAACAAAGGTCGTCCGCACAACTTCCTTGGACACATCGCCTTCAACCTCACATCATGCCTAATCATCTTTATTCCAAACAAAGGGCATATTTCATGAAGCCGAGCTAGGCTGAGCAAATTTACGCTTGGGTTACTTACTCAGTACCTAAGGCAAACTACTGAAAAGGAAACTCACCACTCACCGTGTGAAAAACCAACGAAAGATGGGGAAAACGACCAAGGTGATTACAAGGACGCTTGGTTAATTTATCAAAATCATCATTAATTGAACACCCAGGCAGACGAATACTATTTTCTCCTGACGAGACTCACCGAGTTGAAAATGGTCATTATTCTCTACTACTCAAGTTCTTCCAATCCGAGAATTGATTCTAATGAGTACGCCGTCACATTGACAACAATGACGTTGGGCTAGTCTATCCAAGTTTGTTTAAAAAATCACTTAGTGTCTGCAATCATGGCAAAAGCATTCGGTTGAACCATTGAATAGGTGATTTACTCATGCGCATTAAAGATCATCTGATCCAATCTCCTCGGCCTTGAGTTTCTCCATCACCGATCGAGTAGCACAATCAACGTTAATAGGCACCAACTCATGCAACTTGTTATGTCTCAAACAGAATCAAACATACCAGTTTCATACTTGGTCTGGCAATCAAATTCAAATGAAAGCAATATCGGTACCTTGTTCTACCCATCAGCGAGCTATGCGCAATTAGAAAATAGACTCCCATGATCGGTTTCCAAATATGCATGTGGCTTTGTGCATGAATTCCAACCACACTACTAACCTTAAAATCCAGAGGTCGAACTAAAAAATCGTTGAAATGTGAAGCTCCCGCTTCACCTTACAAACTCGACAAGACTACGCTACCCTATATCCTTGAGGGGCTAAACTCATTAAATACTTTCTAAACCTTCTCGCTCGGCCTACACTATGAGCCAGATGAACCAAGAACCAAACATTCCATGAGGCGAACCACAACCGAGGCAGCCATGCACCAAACCTTCCATGAAGCAAACCACAACCGAGGCCAAATTCCCTTGGGATGAACTGAACCTATACAAAAGGAGAGCCAACCAAGTTGAACTCACGCGCACACTAAAAAAAGCTGAAGCAATCGAGTTACAAAGGAACTTGGAAACAAATTTATTCACTTGAGACCATATAAGGAAGAACCGAACAAACTAACACCAAGTTTTATCTCCCTAAACCAATATTTAATTAATTCTAATATGAATATCTAGTTGCTTAGGGACTCATCAAAACCCAAATACTTTCCACCAGTCGCCGTAGTGAAAACACAAACACTCGGTCAACCCTCCAAAACTCAAATTATTTCCATCAGTTGCACTACTTTCATAAATTTCATTACCTCTTGCCATAAGACACTTCTCATTTACTGGGTTAAGTCAAATGGACTACTCTTCTTGTCATATTATTGCAGGTGCATTTCAAGACACGTTGTCAAATAAAGTTCAGCGAAGACACCAAAAGAACTCGACAACATTCAGGAACCTTAAGCACTTCACCCTTGTAGAGCTTGCGCTTGGAGGGCTGTGGACCGTCATGGACTTTTGGACTCGACACACCGCAAGGTGGACCATCTTTCAATGTTACATGAAGATCTCGTTCCAGTACAAGAAGAGGTCCGACTAAGCCCATCTAGATGGGAGAGCAAAAAAATTGCCCTTAGTAACCGCTTGGAAGTTACAATAGCCCTATATATAGGAGTATATTAGAGAATATAGAAGGAGAGTCACAAATTGAGACAAAAAAACACATGTAAACTAGACACGCCAGAATAGCCAAAAAGTTATCCGACCTCCATTGTTACGATCCGAGTTCATCAATGAAAGTCTACTCAAAAACAAAAACCAATTTATTTAAAATAAATTTTGGTTACAACATAATCATGTTGGGTAACCAATCATTTCACACACAAATCTTGCTCTTGAATTCACTTTCAAGAACACTCACACTCACACATGCACACGGGAGAGAGAGAGAAGGTAGAGAGAGATGAACTGAAAGTTGTAACTCTATTATTCAAAAAATGTGTTCAAAAATAGTACAACTATATCTCTTGTATCTAACTAATTCAATTAAAATTGTAACTGAATTCTAACTAGAGCTGAAACTGTTTCACAACTAACAATTACATCAACTTTGCTTTACAAGTAAAAAGTACCTATAAGAGTAAAACAGTAAGTGTATTACAAGTAACCACAGTAAAATGTATTCAAATTTGGTCAACAAGCAAATATTACAAAGTCAACACCATCCCTTAATGTTTGCTTGCTAAAAACTCTGCATTCCTAGGGCATGTTTCAGCTTCAGAAACTGCTCAGTTTTGATTCCTTTGGTGAATATATCTGCAGTTTGTTCCTGAGTGCTGCAATAGCAGACCATGATGCTTCCTTTCTCAACTTGCTCCCTGAGAAAGTGATACTTAGTGTCAATATGTTTGCTGCGCCCGTGTAGAACAGGATTTTTGGCTAAACTAATAGCAGATTTATTGTCTATTAGCAGCCTCACTGTTTGTGTTTTAACCAGTTTCAATTCAGCAAGCAAAGAGTTTAACCAGATTCCTTGACAAGCTGTCATAGCTCCTGCAATGTATTCAGATTCACATGAGGATAACGCAACAACCTGTTGCTTCCTTGAGCACCATGAGATTGGTGCCTCATTCCACAGGAAGACATAACCAGTGGTGGACCTTCTATCCACCCTGTCTCCACACCAATCAGCATCACTATAACCTATCAAACCTTCACCTTTGATCTGTCCAGCAGTAGGAAATAGTATTCCACATTTTATAGTTCCTGCAACATATCTTAGTATCCTGGCAGCTGCAGTATAATGACTCATTTTTGGCTTGCTCATGAATCTACTAGCTGCTCCCACAGAGTAGCAAATGTCAGGTCTTGTGTTGCACAAGTACCTTAGAGAGCCAATCAATTGTTTGTATAGAGTAGGGTCAACATCATCACCATTTTCATCAGTTTCCAGTTTCAAGTTTACTTCAGCTGGAGTTACAGCAGGCTTGCAGTCTTGCATTTCAAACCTTCTCAAAATCTCACTTGCATACTTCAACTGATGCAACATTATTCCCTTTGGTTCATAAAAAATTCCATGCCCAAGAAATAAGTAACCCTACCCAGATCAGTAATCTCGAATTCTTTCAGCAATTTTCTTTTAAAACTGTTAATCACAGTGATGCTGGTTCCTGTGATTAACATGTCATCAACGTAGAGGCAAACCAGTACTTTCTCATCATGTCTAGAGTCATTCACATAGACTCCATATTCCACAAGGCACTCTCTAAATCCTAGTTCATGGAAGAAGGCATCTATCCTCTTGTTCCATGCCCTGAGAGCTTGTTTGAGGCCATACAAAGCCTTATCTGACCTATACACTTGTTGTTCTTTCCCTTTCCTTTCAAACCTGTGGGCATGCAAAACATACACTTCTTCATCCAAAGGCCCATTTAAAAAGGCTGATTTAACATCAAAATGATAAAGACTCCATCCCTTACTACTAGCTATAGCAATTATCAGTCTAATTGTTTCGTGTCTAGCAACCGGTGCAAACACATCAAAGTAATCAAGGCCCTGTTTTTCTAAAAACCCTCTTGCCACTAATCTTGCCTTGTGTTTAGCAACACTCCCATCAGGATTCAATTTTACTTTGTATACCCATTTCACACTTATAGGTTTCTTTCCCTCGGGTAATACTGTCAACTTCCAGGATTTATTTCTTTCTATTGCCTTTAATTCCTCAATCATGGCATCAACCCATACCTTTTCTTTTAGTGCTTCTACATGACTAAGTGGCTCTATATCAGCCATCATAGCCATATGAATCATTTCTCCTTCACTGTCCACTTGGTTGTCAGTAATTAAATCAAAATCAGCAAGTCTAGAAGGTATGTTTCTCTGTCTTTGGGGTCTAATTTGGTCTGGTGGTTTAGGATCAGATTCTGAATCACTATCAATTCCTTGTTGTGGTTCTTGGTTATTTGGTTCACCTTGTGCAGGTTCATTATTATGAACTTGCATCTCGTCACTATCAACTTCAATCACTACACTCTTTGTATTAATGGTTGAGGCTTTACCATTTTCCCAGTCCCACATCTCAGTCTCCTTTATTACAACATCCCTACTAAACTCAATTTTGTTCTTCACTGGGCAGTACAATTTGTATGCACCAGTGGAATGATACCCTACAAGTATCATAGGACAGCTCTTATCATCCAACTTCCTTCTTCTTGCATCAGGTATGTGTTTGTAACATAAAGCACCAAAAACCCTCAAGTGTCCTACACTAGGTTTCTTACCAGACCACTTCTCTAAAGGCACTACTCCCTTGAGTTTCTTAGTTGGACATCTATTGAGGATATAGGTTGCAGTTGACACAGCCTCACCCCACAAACTATTTGGTAATTTCATTTGTTTTAGCATACACCTAGCCATATCCATTATCATTCTATTCCTCCTCTCAGCAATTCCATTATGCTGAGGGGTATATGGAGTTGTTACCTCATGTTCAATCCCCATATCTTCACAAAATTTCTTAAATTCTGCAGAGTTATACTCTCCCCCACCATCTGTCCTCAAAATTTTAAGTTGGCAGCCACTCTGTTTTTCAACTAAGTTCTTAAACTTCTTAAATTGATCAAGCACATCACTCTTTGCTTTAATCAAATACAACAACAACATTCTAGTATATTCATCAACAAATGAAACAAAATATTTGTTGCCACCCAAGGAGGGCACCTCTATTGGCCCACACACATCAGAGTATACTACACCTAGGGCATGAGTTGCCCTTGGTGCCACTTCAGAGACAAAAGGCAATCTGGCTTGTTTCCTTCTCAAACAAGTATCACAAGTTCTATTATTTTCAACTATCTCAGGTATGCCTAGCACTAGATTCTTAGTGTTCAAGTGACCTAAACTTCTATAGTTTAGATGGCCATACCTCTTGTGCCATTAATGCACTTGTCACCACCAAAGATCGAAGCACTCAAGCACCGTGTTCCGATTGATCGATGTTGACCTTGAAGGTTACTGTTCTTCTTCTACAGTGCGGACTCAAGTATCATCCTTTTACTCTTGCCATACAGCTTCAATGTTCCATCTTCCATGTTCACAGAATACCCCTTCTCTAGGAGCTGCCCCACACTCATTAAATTGCTCTTCATTCCAGGCACGTACGGACCTCCTCAATCAGCACCGTGCTACCACTTTCAGTCTCCACCAGTATGTTTCCCATCCCCTCTGCAGTGAGGTATCTATCATCTGCAAGTCGATTCTTGTTCTTTTCTTTCTTTGTCAAAATTCACCGACCACTTCTGCTGTTTCTGTCATGTGGTTGGAACACTGCGTGTCCATGTACCACGAGATCAATTATCGTTCCATCATCGGATGTGGTCACCATGAGCAATACTGGCTCATCATCAGGATCACCAGTTGCAATATTTGCCTCTTCTTTCTTGTTGTCTTTGTTGGACCAGCACTCATCCGCAAAATGACCAAATTTCTCACAATTAAAGCATTGCACCTTCTTCTTATCAAATCTACCCTTTCCATTCGATTTCCATTGAACTTCTTCCCTTCTCTTTGTGATGATTCCCCTTCACAAAGAGCATTGCCATTACCCCTTCTTGTTTTTCTTGTCTAACCACTTTGTTGTTTCTTTTCTTTCCATCTGTTATCTTGCCCATTTTGCTTAGCTTTACCACCAAGATTCTGAATTTGAGCCTTGAGGGCTTGCTCAGTCTCCTTCTCAGCACCTCTATCTATTACTAGGGTTTCATGAGCCTCTAAACTACCTTGCAATTCATCTATCTTCATTACACTAGTATCTTTGGATTGTTGAATCGCAACCATGATTATGTCAAATTTTGGAGTAAAGGGCGAAGTACCTTTTCCACAATCATTTCCTCAGTTACAGCTTCACCATTCTGCTTCATTTCATTAGTAACCGTGACCACACGCGTAATGTAATCTACAACCCTCTCGTCATTCTTCATCTCTAGATTTTCATACTGTTTGCGTAAAGATTGTAGTTTGACCTTCTTTACTGATTGCATCTCCACCATAGCTTGAACAAGGATATCCCATGCTGCTTTCATTTGTAGTTGCCTCGAGAGATCTTCTCAAACACCTTGTTATCTACACACTGGTGAATATAGAACAGGGCTTTCTGATCTTTCTTCCTCGTCTCTCTTTGAGCGTTTCTTTGAGCCTCCGTTGCATTCTCGCCTACCGGAGTATATATACCCATCATTCACTAGATCAGACACATCTTGAGCTTCAAACAATACCCTCATTTGCGTCGACCACCGCGACCACTTCTTGCCATCGAATACTGGTAGTTTCGTATTCAAACCACCGTTTCCACCGTTCATCTCTGATCTCCGTGTGTTTCGCTCGATTTCTCACTCACGCTCGTGTTTACCCACCCTGAGAATCAAGAAACGCGATTCTCTTCGATTTCGTTCTCCAATTCGATGTGAATCGCAGAATCGAAATCACGCACACCCACCTCACCGTTCACTCGTGTTTCCCGATTGATCAAAACGAAGCTCTGATACCAATTTGTTGGGTAACCAATCATTTCACACACAAATCTTGCTCTTGAATTCACTTTCAAGAACACTCACACTCACACATGCACACGGGAGAGAGAGAGAGAGAAGGTAGAGAGAGATGAACTGAAAGTTGTAACTCTATTATTCAAAAAATGTGTTCAAAAATAGTACAACCACTACGCCAGCGTACAAGGTTTGTCAGCGTTTTTTTTGGGCATTGGTAGCGTTTTAAAACGCTAGAGAAGCTGGCGCTACTAATGCGTACACCCCATTAGTAGCGTTTTAAGAAACGCTAGCCATTTACCCAGCGTGTTTTAGACATACGTAGCGTTTTATATAAAACGCTAGCCATTGACCAGCGCCTTTTTACAATTCCTGGCGTTTTACGTAAAACGCTAGGGATCCCATAGCTCATTTTTACTACCATTCCTAGCGTTTTAAATAAAAGCGCTAGGGATCCCATAACTCCTTTTTACTACCATTCCTAGCGTTTTATAAAAGCGCTAGGGATGCTATAACACCTTTTTACTAGCATTCCTAGCGTTTTATATAAAACGCTAGGGATGCTATAGCACCTTTATTAGCATTCCTAGCGTTTTCAGAAAAGCGCTAGGGATCCTCTAGCTCCTCTTTACAATTCCTAGCGTTTTATCTTTAAAACGCTAGGTATTGAATGAAATTTTAACTTCATTTCTAGCGTTTTCACTCTAAAGCGCTACCTATTGACTGAATTTTTTTAAATATTTTTTTATTTTGGTTTGTTCTCCATTTTAATTACAACCTATAAATTCATTCCCTTTTCAACAAATTCAGAAAATACATTCCAATCAATATATCATTCAAACAAAATTCGATCAACAAAATTCATCAAATAATATTTCCAATCCAATATATATCATTCTAAGAAGTACTTACAACATAATATAAATCCAATATATACAACATAAATAATAACTAAACTATTATGAATCTCAAAACTTGCTACAAAAAGCTAGAAACATAATGGCACCACTCCCCCTACTCTTTGTAAGTTCTTCATGAGAGTAATTGGATTTTTTGAAAGTGGGAAAATCTTGAAAAAAAATGAAATAAAATTAGAATTAAAATGTTTATTAAATGTAAGTATTATAATATCAATATAAAAATAAATCTAAGTAGTTACCTTGGTTGGGATTGTTACTTTGTCATGAGTGATAATCTCTTTCATATACCTCATAACATAGTACCCACAATCATTGCTATTTGGTTGTTTAGGACACTACAAAGCAAAAGATTATAACTTAATTGTCACATTTTATGACCAAAAATCAATTAAAATTATAAGAATGATTCTTAAAAGCTTACAGTTATGGGTAGCCATCTTGTTTTACTCGTAGATAATCCCAAGTATTCTTTCAAAGCAATCGTAACGTCATACATATATATATATAACGTTAAGTTGAACAAAATACATATATTAAATTATACAAATTAAAATGAGAGGGTTACACATACACACCTCTCAAGCGATTCTCTGAAGTCTTCGTAGAGCGTTGTAATGGCCTTGAAGTGAATCCGGATAATAGACAACATTTTGCTTAGGGTTTATTGCAAAGAGTACCCAATGTTGCCTGCAAGTAAATGAAGAAACGAATGAGTACACATTAATTTACACTATAATACAATCCTCAAAATAATTAAACAAGTGATTGAAGACTAAATTTCTCACCCATTATTGAGTGGTGCCAAAAATAAAGAGTCGCCCTTCAAATGCTTGGCTTCCATGAAGCGTGAATGGATATAACTTTGTACTTCACTCTTTATAGCCGTAATGTCGTTCCTCTGTGTTACCTTTATGAAACACAACTATACAAGCCGGACACAAGAAGAATACTTACGTGTCCGTTGAAAAGGGACCGTAAGACGATTGTACAAAAACCTATAAATAATATATATACAACTTTGGATCCTCATATATATACTCTAATATATACTCTAATATAAACAACTATTGTGTACAAATAATTTAATACATACCTCGGTATACTCGATATCGATGGCGGTGGCCCAATCCATCTCAACTATAGCTTTCATATCCTCGATGTTGATCATTACCAATCTGTTCCAGCCCACAATGTTATCGGGCGGTAAAAAAATCGAGTAAATCTGGTTCATTTTTGAATGCGGACCTTTAGAGAATCGATGTAGTTCGGAATTCATCATTGGGAAATTGACCAACATGTTGGGTGGGTTGTATAGAAGATGGTCGGGAGAGTTTGGTAGTGGAAGGGAAGGTTGGGACACTTTCATGGAAGGGAAGGTCGGGACACATGGGGTACCTAGTATATATTAAAAAATGATTAATTAGCTAGTTAGTTAACACACATTATAGTCATTTAATTATTAACAAAAATATTGTCACTTACAACGACAAGTTGTTGAGCCATGCCATGCCACAAAAGTACTAAGTGCTTGATCCACGATGAAATATATCCGCATTAGCAATTGGAGCGAGCAATGGTGCAGACCCCTCTATTGAATAGTCTACCCTAACTCTCAAATGGTTTTGGGCATGGCACGATTGTGCGATGTGGCACTCAATTGGTTACATATCAAACCCACTGCAACCTTTCGATGTGGGTTTGCAATATATAGCTCACATTCACGATTATCCTAAATCAATTATAAAGAAAAATAAATATACATGATAATTTTATCAAATACATATGTACAAAAAAGCAGTCGAGTTTTGTTAAATACTGTGTTGAAGGGATGGTGCGCCTATCTCGGGCGCTATGGAAGTGCAAGAGGCTCAATAGGTTCAAAGCAGGGGGTGGTGCGGCGAGGATGGTGCACCAATCCTTTGTGCAAGAGTCGCTTAAACATCTGTCTCTCTTCCATTAGCACAAAGAACATTCTTGGATAGCTCGTCATACTTTTCCGCCATGACTTTACAATCCCGCACCCTTGCTTTGGCTCTTCTTTGGCCCAAACACAGTTGTCGGAGGAATCCCATATCCATAACCTCTAATCCGACCCTGTCTCTCTTCCCTTCCCAAGGCACGAGCAAGGACATCTTGGTGACCATCACAATCTGTTAAATCTCCTTGTGATACAGATTGTGATATGCTTTCCTGATGCACAAACATAAATAACGGATAAAATTAATAAACAAGTGTCAAGTGTCAAAAAAAATCGAGTAACGGATAAAAATAATAAACAAGTGTCAAAGAAATTTAATCGAGAATAAAAAATATGTCCACGTGTCAAAAAAAATCGAGTAACGGATAAAAATAATAAACAAGTGTCAAAGAAATTTAATCGACAATAAAAAATATGTCCACGTGTCAAAAAAAATCGAGTAACGGATAGAAATAATAAACAAGTGTCAACGAAATTTAATCGACAATAAAAAATATGTTCACGTGTCAAAAAAAATCGAGTAACGGATAGAAATAATAAACAAGTGTCAACGAAATTTAATCGACAATAAAAAAATATGTTCACGTGTCAAAAAAAATCGAGTAACGGATTAAAAAAATATAGTCAGACACAAATTCCAACTTGCAATTTTTTCATGAATTTTGGAATACTTACAATTTTGTCCTTGACCTCCTTAGTTTTCGGATCCACAATCTCCCCATCCTTGTTTTGTCGGGCCTCTAACCAGACAATCGTACGATCAAGGGATTCTTGAGTTGGATCTTTCCCCTCTTCCAGTAACTATTTAAGTTTAATAATTGTTAATCAACTGTAAATTAAAAGATTCATTAAATCATAATAAATTAAACTAATTGTGTCTTACCAATCTTTCTTCGAGAATTTGATATCCACTAGAACCTCCTCTATAAATTTTCGGGATTAGAAGCTCTTTCTTTATTCGCTTTGCTCTTTTTCTATTTAAAAAGATAAGTATACATTAATGAATGATATCTACTTGTGAAATATATATATAACTTAAATAATTAATATACTAACCAGAAATCCGGATCAGTAGTGCGTATATCTACAAATTTGGTCCATTCCTCCTTAGTTATAATTCCAGGCATCTGATCTTTGGAGGCTCTGTCTCGATGGTCCCATCAGACGTTTGAGATACTTTTTCCCACATCGATTACGTAAGCCCTATGCAACCTTCCCCGCTTCCTTGAGTATCCAATCTCTTGGGACTCATCGACATCAAAGTGTTTCTAGTTATACATAAAAATGGATTAAATAAATATAACTAAAAATCACTAAATAAGATTATTAAAGAGGTCTAAAATTATATACTGTATTAAGTCCCAAAAATCATCTTTCAGTTTAGGCAAAACTCGATTATCTTTCTCATTCCAACTTTTAATTGAAATTGGAAAGATTTGCTTCACCTTAGTACCAATAAAGCTAATTAAATTTGTGCCGTTGTCTCCAATTGGCAAACCTTTAACACTCCATCGGACCTTAAATAATTAAATCATTAAATAATTAGATAACTTGGAAAGGTAGAGAACAACATTAATAATTAGTAATTAACTTACCTTATATTTTCGTGTCCTTTACTTATCCGATTGACGATATTCTTTTTCGATGTAATTCCTCGGGAGTGAACTTCTTTGTGTTTCTATCACCCCCATCACCACCACGACTACTATCGTGATCACTATGTGATGCCATCGACTTGCAATCACCCAAATGAATAAGACTCAGTGAGTTTTAGCTTTCTAATTGTTTAGAACCAACAAACACTTAACAAAATATAGAAGAAGCCATGCACAAAGTAATGATCAAAGCCATGCACTAAGTAACCTAGAGTAAACATACATAGAGTAAACCTAGAGTAACCTAGAAGCCATGTACAGACTAGTATCAAGAGTTCATCTTTTGTTCAAAATGCCAATAATGAGAACATTGTTATAACTAACATGCACTAAGTAACCTAGAGTAAACCTAGAGTAAGAGTAACCTAGAAGCCATATACTGGACTAGTATCAAATCTTTTGTTCAAAATGCCAATAATGAACATTGTTATAACTAACATGCACTAAGTAACCTAGAGTAAACCTAGAGTAAGAGTAACCTAGAAGCCATGTACATGGACTAGTATCAAATCTTTTGTTCAAAATGCCAATAACGAGAACATTGTTATAACTAACATGCAAGCAAAGTGGCAATCTATGTACAATACAATCGGGAGAAAAAGAAAATCCATACGAGAAATGTGCGTGGAGATGAGCGAAATGGGTAAACGGGTTGTGCGTGGAGATGAACGAAATGGGTAACCGGGTTGTGCGTGGAGATGAGCGAAATGTGCAACGGTGATGAACGAAGATGAGCGAAGAGGTACGATGAACGAAGATGAGCGAAGATGAGTTACGGGTTGTTCGTGGAGAAAAGTTAGGTAGATGAGTTCGGGTTATGCGTGAGTGTGTGAGGAGATGAGAGGCGCGCCTTGTAAAAATTTTAATAGCATTCCTAGCGTTTTTACATAAAACGCTAGGGATCAACTAGCAGCGTGTTTACCATTCCTAGCGTTTTACGTAAAGCGCTAGGAATGCTAGTAAAGGTGCTATAGCATTCCTAGCGTTTTCAGAAAAGCGCTGGGGATGCTATAGCACCTTTACTAGCATTCCTAGCGTTTTATGTAAAACGCTAGGGATGCTATAGCACCTTTACTAGCATTCCTAGCGTTTTATGTAAAACGCTGAGGATCAACTAGCAGCGTGTTTACCATTCCTGGCGTTTTCAGTAAACGCTAGGAATGCTAGTAAAAGGTGCTATAGCATTCCTAGCGTTTTCACGTAAAAACGCTAGGGATGCTATATAGCACCTTTACTAGCATTCCTAGCGTTTTATGTAAAACGCTAGGATGCTATAGCACCTTTTATTAGCATTCCTAGCGTTTCAGAAAGCGCTAGGGATCCTCTAGCTCCTCTTTACAATTCCTAGTGTTTTAACTTTAAAACGCTAGGTATTGAATGAATTTTAACTTCATTTCTAGCGTTTTCACTCTAAAACGCTACCTATTGACTGATTTTTTTAATTATTTTTTTATTTTTGTTTATTCTCCCTTTTAATTACAACCTATTAATTCATTCCCTTCCAGCAAAATTCATCAAATATCATTCCAACAAAATTCAGCCAATATCATTACAATCCAATATATAGATACACACAAAATTCAACCTATTAATAGATATTTTTGTTTACAAATCATACAACATCATAAGTAACTTACATTATGAAACTCAAAAGTAGCTACAAATTAAAGCTATACTATACGCATATATAACATAAATGACTCTTTGTCTTGACCACTAGATCTCATGATCACTAAGTGATGCCATCTGACCTGCAATATAACATAATCCATGTTATTGTTAAATTTACAAAAACAATATAATAATTATCTATTAATAAAAAAATAACGAGAAATCATTAAGTCTATATTACCTTTTCCTTTTCCTAGATAAAATTTTGTTTGCAATTCGCGTCTTGGTATTTTTTTCCGAATAATAAAAATTCCATCATTATGATCTTTTCTAAAATATACAACATCCTCTATAGAAGTATTTTCCCTATTATTGGTTACGATGTTCGAAGAACGGGTCGTCCTCAACACCAACATCATCGGGTGCTTCATCATCATCGTTGTTATACACAAATTTTTGTCAGTCAATAGAACAATAGACCAATTGATATTAAGCTGGATCGGTGACATAAAACACTTGTTGAGCTTGCGATGCTAAAATAAAAGGTTCATCTTTATATCCTAACTTGTTGAAATTCACCCGCATGAACCCTAATTCATCAATCAGTAAAACCGATATTATTGTCAACCCATTCACATTTGAACACAGGCTCTGAAACATATTGTAATCCAACTCCCATATGTGTTCAATGAAGCCAAAGTAAGACATATTCGCATATATGGGATTTCTATCTTTGTGCTTTGGATGCATGCATAGAATGAGCTACAAGAGTCACCCCACTATTTTGCATTTTACTCGATCATCTTGTTCTTTTGTATAGAAAGTGCACTCGTTCATTAGATAGTCATGTTGTAAGAGAAGACATGTATATTTGGACCTTTTGCTAACCATCTCAATCTTTTTGAAATCGAAGTAGGATTGAAACACACTCACCATCAATGTGATGTTTTAGCCACACTATGAAACTCCTATTGTGTTCTTTTGCTAACCAAACTTGCTTCTTTCAGGGAATTGACTCTTAAGAATCTCCTTGTGCTTGGCAACATATGAATCAACCTCACTATCATTGTGAAGAAGAACGCACAAGTGTGCTTGCTCTAGTTCTTTCCTTGATACCATCACTAATTTATTTCTGTCATCCCTTTACTAATCCTTTCTGCATGACGAGACCTTGGCGGTCCCACGAATATTCAAGACTAGATAGATAGCCGTGCAAAACTCAATAGCCTCTTCAACTATGTAGCGCTCAACAATACAACCCTCAGTCGTGATCGATTTTTCACATATCCTTTTAATATCTTCATGTAACGCTCAAACGGATACATCCATCTCATGTAACATGGGCCACACAATTGTGTCTCTCTAACCGGATGAACTATTAGATGAATCATTATGTCAAAAAAGGAAGGTGGGAAATACATCTCAAGCTCACACAAAGTGACAGTAATTTCTCTTTGCAATGTTGGCAACTTTCCAGGGTCAATCACTCTACTACAAATCGCCTTAAAGAATAAACAAAGTTTGGTTAAGGTCTGACGCACTTTCTTAGGCAAAATGGATCGTATACCAATGGGTAGCAAATTCTCCATGAGAACATGACAATCGTGGGACTTTAGAGACTTTAACTTGAGGTCTTTAATCGATACAAGAGTCGCCACATTTGAAGAGTATCCCTCTGGAACTTTAACTCCATGAAGAAACTCACAAAAGACAGTCTTCTCCTTTCTAGATAGAGTATGAGCTGCCGGAGGTAGATATGTACGCAGTGGCGGATCTTGCCCCAAATATTAAGGGGGGCCGTTAACAACTACAACTAATTAAAATATTATTATATAAATTTAAAAGAACAACATATAGTTTTACCAAAGATTCAAAATAACATCAACACAAGTACACAACAAAAATATAATAATATATATGAAAAGAGAGACGTACTAGGAATTAAAGTGCGCCGCTTCGTTCTTTTAAAGCCTTGAAATCATCAATAATTGAATCATTGCTAAAGTTATCGACTATCTCTTGTTCAATATAAATCATCATCTTTGTCAAGAAGAAATTCATCCTCCATCTTATTACGCAACCTTGTTTTGATTATCTTCATTTTTGAAAATGATCTTTCGATAGTAATTTGTAGAAAGCGGAAGAGTTAAAACAAAGGCGAATTATACGATCAATCAAGTAATATGTCTTCGCCTTTCCTGCTTTTTCCAAAGCTTGACACAATTCGGACATAGTCGACAAGTTATTCAAATCCGAATGATTAACGACTTCAAGAATAAAGTGTTGAAGTTGATATGTCAACTTTGTTTTGTCTTGCTCACTAAAATCCACCGGATAGAATTTGTCCACCAGAGCACATATATCATCCATATCAAATGCTTTGTAAATATCTTTAGGAACCAAACTATTGCTTAGACTCAAAAGCTCCATTGTTTGCACATTAAACCTGTGATTCAATTCCTGCAATTGTTGATCAATTGTAACAAAAAAGAGATTCACTCTAAAATGTTGACCCACCGTGATGTGGTCCTTCCGATGGCGAGCACGCCCATCACGCTCTATATAAATGACATTACAATCAGGAGAATCAATATTATGTTGTTTACAAAATAATGTCACATTTTTCAATAATCGATCCCATCCATCATCTCTCAATTTCTGAATTAATGTTTTTGTAGTGGCGACTAAATGTATGGCATTCAGTATATCTTGGGATTTCTGTTGTAAAGCTTGACAAAGACAATCTGTAATTCCCATAGTCTCTTTCATCATGTGCAAAATCAATATGAACTCAAATGACTTCATAATCTTGTAAGCACCATTAGCATCCCCTTTTTGAACATAACTTTGATCAGCTTTTGCTTAAATCTTGAAGAACCACACAAGTTGCATCATACATATTTATCATACTACAAATAGAACAAAAATGTGAGCTCCAACGAGTGTCTCCAGCTCGCTTCAAAGTGCCCACCTGATTTTGTCCTTTACCACTATCAAGTTCACCAATCTCTAGTAAAAGTGATATCTCCTCTAATTTGGCAGCTTGCAGCTCATCATGACGCTTAGCAGAGGAACATACAACATTGACAACAAAAGTCAAGTCTTTAAAGAAATCATGAATAAGGAAAACTTCTCTGAAGCGAAAGAACCAAAGCAAGTTGTAATCTATGTGCAAAGCAATGTATGTAATAAGCATAAGGACAATCTTTGAGAAATAATGCTTGCAATCCATTCCACTCTCCTCTCATATTACTAGCACCATCATACCCTTGCCCACGGATGTTTAAAACATCAAGACCATACCGAGAAAGAACGTCACAAACCGCCTTTTTAAGAGTGATAGCCTTAGTGTCCTTAACATGCACAAGATCAAAAAACCGTTCTTGTATACAACCATTTTTATCAACAAACCTCAAAATAATAGCCATTTGCTCCCTTAGAGATTCATCACGTGATTCATCAACAATTATGCAAAATTTAGAATCCCCAATCTCTTCTCGGATATAGCTTCTCATTTTACTAGAAATGATATGCAGGATTTCCTTTTGAATTAGATGAGAAGTATACTTTGAATTGTATGGAGCATTCTCTAGCACTACTGTTGCAAGTTCATCATTGTAGGATGCTAAGAGTTTGATCAATGAAAGAAATTTACCTCTATTTTTTGATCCCTGTGATTCGTCATGTGCTCTTAAAGCACAAGCTTGAGATGTGAGCCAACGAACTGAATCAATAGAGCTCCTGAGACGAAGCCTATTTTTTTTAATTTGATCGGAATTCTGCACATCAATGACATTTCTTATGTGCATAGATGGTTTGAGCAAGTCTTGAGAAGCTTTGAATGCATTATTGTGAAATGAACAAGGACTCTCTCCAATATGATTAAGCAAAGCACATTTTTTACCAGAATTGACCTTTCTCCATGCTTTGAATCCTTTTCTAGTAAAGACATCAGCTCCAAAATGCCCACTTGGCTTTTTACTGAACAAGTAACAAAGCAAACAATAAGCGGCATCATTAGTCGGTGAGTACTCTAGCCATGAAGGAAAATTTTGAACCAAGATGCTTGAAATCGCCTTGGATGCTTTTCTTCATTGAGGGGATAATTTTCAATTTGACTTTGATAAGGACCCCAATTGAGATAAGCTCTTCGAACTTCATCTCTTTGATTCACGGGATATTCCCAAATTTGGGGACGCTTTCCGGGGTCACGTTCTAAATGACTAACATCAAATTCACCAATAGTAACTTTTTGAATCTTTAAAGGTTGCTCATCTAGTTGAATTGTTTGATCATCAGGAGGATTCTTTTCAAGTGTCGACGTTGAAGGTACACAGTTTTCATCATTGTTGGAAGCTTTCCTCTTGAAAAATGCATCAATTGTCTTATGCTTCACCATTGTATCACTCCTATAATAAAAGAAGGGTCAATAGTGCTTATGTAGGTAGATAAGTCCAAACAAATAAGCTAATCCAAATAGATGAAGTAGCAGCTTTTGTAATTCTACTATCCAACACAAGAGTAAGAAGGACACTTACAAGTTCGGTTTGGTGATTTGTGCGGCATCAACTTCTTGAAATCATTAGAAATACGAGCATAATAAGTCCATGCCAAGAAGACAATAAAAAGAGAAGCTACCAATATTTCAACCTTTGGATAAGACTCCCGATAGACTATTTACCACTAGTGGATTTGAGAAGACAACCGATGGTCTCCTTGAACTTCTGCAGTTTAATTATAATAATATCAACAACAACAAAATTGAGGTGAAACTTTTATTACGAGACACTTGATCATATTACCGCTTCTTTGATATCTAGCTTTTAAATCCAAGACAAGAAGCCCAATTATAGCAATATACAGCATTCAAGTTGCAGCCAACCAAAGAGAAAGACAACTTTCACATAATTCAATATAAAAGTTTTTTTTAGAGTTTAAACTCATCTTCCAAGTTCCAACTCTGCTTGAACAAATAGTCATACTCATACACACATACTGCACTAGAAAGTAACTAGAAATTCAGAAAAGCAAACAATAAAACAAACAATGAACCACATAATCACAAATTCAATCACAGAATAACACAAATCACAGAGTTAACTCACCATTTGCGTTGCGTGCGTCGTCGTCGTCGTGCGGTGTCGTCTCGTCGTCTCGTCGTCGTCGTCGACTCGTGGCGGTGGTGACTCAATGAGGGTGCTGCTGCTGCGTGAAGGTGAACGGCGGTGAGTGATGAAGCAGAGCAGTGAGTGTGAGCTGAGCACAAGATTACAAGAACGAAGGAGGAAGAGGAACCATTTACCGTTAAGGTCGTCTCGCCGTCGTCTCGTCGTGCTGCTGCTGCTGCGTGCTGCTGCGTGCGGTGTCGTCTCGTCGTCGTCGTGCGGTGCCGTCTCGTCGTGAAGGTGAACGGTGTTAGGTGAGTGAGCGCGCGAAGCCGATGAAGGTGAAAGAGGAATTGAAACGTGGAATTGAAAGGTGGAAAGAGGAACTGAAGTGCAACGCCGCACGCTGGTCTGGCGTATTTGAAATTTTACAAGTTTAACCCCAAAACGACGTCGTTTTGGAAGAGTTTTAAAAAAAAAAAAAAAAATCAGAATTTTGAGGGGATACCACGGCTCCCCCGCCTCCAACAAGTACCGCCTTTGTATGTACGCGTGTACCCTTCTTTCTAGGACCCAATTCGGTCTCAAACCCATACTAACCAAATCCAACCTTGAGTTGATGGTATCTTTAGTCTTACCCGGCATATTGAGTAAGGTACCAATGACACTTTCGAAGACATTCTTTTCAACATGCATCACATCAATGAAATGCCTTACATATAATGACTTCGGTATGGCAACTCAAAGAAAATCGACTTTTTCTTCCACCCCCGTTTGGCAATCTCTCCCGCAAAAGGCTTCCCAAATTTAATGTTCAAATCTTCCACCTTTTCAAATACATTGCGCCCACAAAGGCGGGGAGCTCTCACGTGTTTCGTATTCCCATCAAATGCCTTTCTCCACAATCGATAGTGATGAGTTGATGGCAAAAATCTACGATGACCAAGATAGATATTCTTCTTCTACCGTGTTCCAACCACATCCAATCTGTGTTATCTTCACATATAGGGCATGCACATCGCGCCTTTGTTCTGTACCCGGATAGATTGCCGTATGCGGGGAAAGTCGTTAATTGTGCCAAAGATCATAGCCCTCGTGGTGAAACTTTCTTCTACGAACCCATCATACACCTCTACCCCGTCTCCCACATTTGCTTCAAGTCTTCAATTAAAGGAGCCAAGTATACATCAATATCATTTCTGGTTGTTTGGGCGAGTAAATTAACAAAGACTGAGATCATATATTTGCGTTTCATGCAAAGCCACCACGATAAGTTATAAATCGCCAAAATCACGGGCCATGTATTGTGGGAGCTACTCACGATACCGTGCGGGTTAAATCCATCGCCAGACAATGCAAGGCGTAGGTTTCTCGGGTCATCCCCGAAATTAGGATACTCAATATTGATTTTTTCCATTGCGGAGAATCTGCAGGGTGTCGTAGCATACCATCTTTAATCCTTTCATCCTCATGCCATGTCAAGTGTTTTGCATCTTCCGAACTACGATACATGCGCCTAAATCGAGGAATTATAGGAAAATACCACAACACCTTTTGTGGAGCGGACTCTTTCTTCTTATCTGCGTGGTGCATTACATTTAGGACACGACTTTAACAACGCATGTTCATTCGAAATAAAATGCAATCATTCGGACAAGCGTGTATCTTCTCATAGTTCAAGCCAATAGACCCCAACATTTGCTTTGCATCATACGTCCAGAAGGAAGCACATTATCATTCGCAACATTTCTTTCGAAGTGAGAGTAAATCGGTAAAGCTCTTATCCAGTCCATCCGTGGCGAGTTTTCAAGTTATACAACTTGATCACAACCCAATAATTTTGTGAATTCATTACAACCCGCATACAATGGTGTCTCTGCATCGCTTATCAACTTCTCAAACATTTCGGGACAATCATTAAGATCCTCTTCAACCACCTTTGCCATCTCTTCAAATTCGTTCGCATCAAATGAATGTGTTAGGGTGTCAAGCCGTGGCGCATATCTCTTACTAATATCATTCATATTTGAAGATTCACCTTTTTTCTCACCGTGCATTATCCAACAAGTGTAACTTTGATCAATTCCATTCGCCTTTAAATGTCGTGCCAACTCCTCTGCAGTAACTGATTTTACATAACAACACCTTAAACAAGGACATTTCATACCACTAGAAGTCCCTAAACGTTCAACAAAGACTGACTCACAAAATAATCCACTCAGTAATATACTCCTTGGACAGACGATTGGCAGACATCCAATTTCTATCCATAATTTCCAAATTATATTTATAATAAAATCCTGAGAAGAGAACTTTAACATATGACCCATCAAGCAATTCGAATATAATGAAGAATCAATTCATATCAAAAAACAAACAAAAATTCCTCTTTTAAAATTTTTTCAAATCCACTCCTTATTTTCCCAAGCTATATCTATATCATATTATAGTCTTCCAAATAATTAATTTATGTTTAACAAGAAGAGGCTAGTGGTAAAAAAAAAGAAGAAGAGTCTAGTGTGCACAAGTGACAAAACTAATATATTTCTAAACTAGAACCCATAATTAATATCTAACAAGAAACAGAGCAAGGAACAAAAAACTCACCAATGTTGTCTGAGTGAGAGAGATGATGTTCATTGAGAGAGATGATTTTCGTTGAGAGAGATGATGTTAATTTGAGTTAGGGTGTTAGGGTTTTTGCGTTTCGGGTGAGTGATTTTGCGTTTACGGGTGAGAGTGTTAGGTGAGAAAGGAAGTAGCTCAATGGGAAACAAAAAAATATTATTTAACCATACCTAGCGTTTTCTAAAAAGCGCTAGGATCTATCTAGCGTGTTTTCTAAATACCTAGCGTTTTGAATAAAAGCGCTAGGGATCATCTAGAGTGTTTACTAAATACCTAGCGTTTTATAAAAAGCGCTAGGGATCTATCTAGCGTGTTTTCTAATTGGCTAGCGTTTTGAAAACAAGCGCTAGGGATCTGTACAGAGTGTTTTCTAAATAGCTAGCGCTTTATAAAAACGCTAGGGATCTATCTAGCGTGTTTTCTAATTGGCTAGCGTTTTTTTGAATAAAAGCGCAGAGGATCCGTCTAGCGTGTTTTCTAATTTGCTAGCGTTTTAAGTAGTAAGCGCCAGGGATGCGTCTAGCGTGTTACCTAATTGGTAGCGTTTTAAAAAACGCTACTAATGGTGTAGCGTGTTATTAAAATGGGTAGCGTTTTTTTATAAACGCTACTAAAGGTGGCGATCTCTTTTTACAATTCTGGCGTAGTGAACTATATCTCTTGTATCTAACTAATTCAATTAAAATTGTAACTGAATTCTAACTAGAGCTGAAACTGTTTCACAACTAACAATTACATCAACTTTGCTTTACAAGTAAAAAGTACCTATAAGAGTAAAACAGTAAGTGTATTACAAGTAACCACAGTAAAATGTATTCAAATTTGGTCAACAAGCAAATATTACAAAGTCAACAAATCAAACATATAACTAGATGGTGTGTTACGACCTTTGTCGTATCCTATCGTAAATCCCTAAAGTTCAAACGGGCAAGACATGAAGAAAATGTCCAACTTTCCAGATGGAGACTCTCAAACAAATAATTGAAAACCAATTCAGGAATTAAGGAATACGTATGCAATACACAAATAAAAGACATAAGACTTGGCTACGTCAAAAATTTTTATACTTCGTTATTTAGTCAAGAAAAATATTAGCGGGAAAAGTCGTTGTTGAAACTGTGCCCCTAAATCAGATGCCGGTTGGGGGACGAAGTTACCGACGACGGCGATGATACACAACTGGAGGAAGTTCCAAAAAAGAAGAGATTAGAAAGGTAACTATCAACATCTTCAGGGGTAAAAGTGACATATTCAACCATCGCCATGTTCCTCATCGAACCCACCGTTGCAAGCACCGTATTATACCACTCACGATATCTCGGCACTATTTTTATCGCGATCGAGCCTTTTATTTCGTCTCGCATTTCCCTATCAGCTATCACGAACGAGTTTTGCTTCCGATACGCTTCTTCAAATCTGAAATTGAAGTTCTCGAACACTTCCCTCGCCTCCGAAGGTGTTGGATTTTCCGGCAACGAGGAAATCACTTCTCCCCACGCCACCCGTTCGTAGTTCGCGACGAACTTCTTTATCTTTGCTTCGTGCTGTATGATCCAATCTTCGCCTAAAATATACTGCAGGTTTGAGTTGCGGACTCTGACGACCACGTGCCGGAGATTGTTCGCGAGAAACAGGTAAGATAGTGAAACGTCTTTGAGTAGTTTCACTTTGGCGTCGAGTTTGCATAGGAGAACAAGAATCAGCCACGCCACATGCGCCGTCAACGCCGGCGTCGTTGAGTCGACGGATTCTGGACTGTATAAGTAAGATTCCGGCAACGATGACAATTTCGGAAATGAAGGCAAGTCTGCGCGCAAGAATATGTCAGCGAGGACATTGCTGTAATCTGAGAGGATTACTAGATAATTCATCGTCTGAATCGTTAGTGAGTTCACGCCACCGCCGTTAACCAGTACCTTGGAGGAATCCTTCGTGAGCGTTGACTCGAACTCCAAAAGCATCGTTTGCACGGCCTCGATTAGCCGTTGAAGCGAAGCGAGGACTTGAGATCTAACGGCGGAGGTTGAATCAGAAGAGAAGATTGATTCGATCTCAGGCCACAAAGCGGTTAACACAGCGTACATATCGAGCACACGGAACATCTTCTCCGGCGGCGATTTCTTTGTTTTAGCAACGAGTTCAGGGAATCCAAATAAAATAGTTGCACCATCTTTTAAAATCTCCGCGAAGCAAGATTCTCTTAATATTGAATCTGAAGAACCAAGGACGTAGTCACAGAGAATTCTCTCTCCGACGAAGAGCGTCCTAGCTGAAATCGTAACCGCCTCTAACCAATTATTGATTTTCAGCTCAAGGACTTCCCAATCCATCTTGTTGACGCGCGAAGCGCTTAGTTTATCTACGTTCAGGCGATAAATACCTTCATCGACGATAGATTTTCTGATTGAGTTGTAAACGCTAACGCATTCTTTTGCGTAACCCGACGAGATCATGCAGTCAGCGATGGATTTCAGATCTACCATGACAACCGAAGAAACCTGTTCAAGTTCAGAGATAGAATCACCAGTGGCACGAACGTCGTCATCCTCCACCACGGAATCGTCGTCGTTTTCGGAGGTGTTGGAATTGACGGAGGTGCGGGAGGATCTGACGGACACGGATTCAGGATCAAGGTGAGCCCGGTTCATAGATAAGATTTGGTAAAACTCTTTTCTGAGTCTCTTCATAGCCATTTGCATGAGGTGTTGTGCGTGGATGAGTTTTTGTGAAGAAGGATTGTGTGAGAGTAACGAATGCATTGCCTTTTGAAGTTGCTTAACGCAAGTGATATATTGGTTAGCTTCGGTTTTGTCTTCATAAAAGAGTGAAGTAACTTTTGCATATGCAGAATTGTCTGCATTCCATTTCAGTATCAGTGTTTCGGCTTCTTCAATGCATTTCTCTTCGTCTGTGTTTCCGGCCGAATCCGGAATATTCGTCAGCCGTGGTGTTCTTGGGCTTGAGGTTGAGGTTGAGGGTGCAACAAGGGAAGATAACGAATGACGGTCTATTGAAAACGACTGCGTTTTGGGGTTAAAGCATATCTTTCTCATTTTTGCAACTGAAAATGATTACTGGCCAAATAAGTAGTATTATTATATGGTTAATTGGTTCTATTACTTTTTTGAGTTGGATAAGGCTAGCAGTTGCAATTTGAGAGAGATATTTATATATAATAGAATGGAGGAAACCAGATGTGGAGTATATATAGAGTTGAGGTTATTAGGGAAAATCTCAAGTCCCACATTGACTAGTGATAAGGTCTCAAGAGAGTTTATAATGAATAGACATTCTTCACTTTAAAAGTCGGTTTTGTATGGTTGAGTTAGGCTTAAACCACGTTCTAAGAGAGAATGCTTTCAAGAAACTTGTGAAGGAGGATTAATATATGCTATGCATGGTATCTGACTTTTATGAATATACTGCCATTTCTTTGACTAAATACATCAAATTTCCGTTCACCTTATTTTCCTTGTATTTACATAGGTTGACTCCACTCATTCTTTGCTTAATTCAGAAAAGCCAACTTCTGTATGTTCCGCTCATTCTTTGCTTATTTTCCTGGTAATGTTTATTTCGACTTCTGTATGTTCCGCGTAGTTTTGTGATTATTAGATCAGTTCACATTAGTTGGAAAAATATTGGAAGAGGGGTTGATGATGAATATGGGAGGCTAATATGTCAAGGAAAGAGAACTAGCGTAGCGTACCCACAATCCACTGATTGATTTAAAATTGATAAATAGTCGCGATCAAATGGAGAAAATCAAATCAAGAAAATTATGGAAAATAATGTCGACGTTGCATGTCAGTGACGTAACTTCTGGTATAGTTTCTTACGTGATTCATTGCTTTTGCTTAGCCATTCAATTTTTTTTTCTGAGCTCATGATTGATATTGTCGCTATATTGAAATATAGTAATTTTCAAAAGGGTATTTAAATAGTAAGAATAGTGTGAAAACGGGGTTTTAGAAACAATTGTTTAGAAATTTCAAAATAAACATGCATTAAACGAGCATAGAAATTTCAAAACATACATTTTAATGGTAATTAGATTTAGCACTGACGTAACTAACCAATATTATTCTACAGTGCCCTGAAAGTAAACGAAAACGTTATAAGCAAACATTAGGAAAAACGTGTGATTAGTCTTCTATAGAATGCCATGTCATGTGTGATGAGGGATGATAATACTTCCATTTCATTATAATAAATAAAAAATCTGATTGTAGTATTTTTTTTTCAATAAAAATACTTAACCAAACCACTATAACAATTCTGTGGCCACTGGTTTTGTATAAATATTAAATTGGTAACACAATTAACATCTCTGACCGCATAGCGCAGTGGATTAGCGCGTTTGACTTCGGATCAAAAGGTCGTGGGTTCGACTCCCACTGTGGTCGATTTCTTTTTGTCTTTTTGATCAGATTTTTTTTTTTTAAGCTTCTTAGAAATCACCTTTTCATACGCTTTTTCAAGTTTTTTCTCTCTCTAGAATTTAAGAGCTCTGCTAGGTTTTGGCACCATTAAGGTTTTTGGTCTAGTCTTTACCCAATGGGTTGCTAGTGTGTTCCTTTTTATTTTTTGGACTTTCTTGTGTGTGTACCTTTCTGTTGTGTTGTCGAGTTGGTACGGGATAACACTTAAATATCTTTTAAGGTTATTTTATGGATATTGGTATTGTCTAAATGGTTATTATTTGAAGATATGTATGAACGAAGTATTTAGCTGTTGTTGGTGAAAGAATTAATGGTGAGTCTGAGTTGTGTTCGCAAAGCTTAAACATCTTCTACTATCAATGAGATCTGGCTAAGGTATTTCAGTGGTTTCTTATCAGTTTTTTTCTCAAAGTTTCCACATCTGTTTTCAGTTGGTATTGTCTAGTTTACAATAGAAAGAGCAAAAGAGCAAAAAGAGCAAAAGAGCAAAATTTAAAAGAGCAAAAGAGCAAAAAAGAGCATTATTGTAAACTATTTCTTAGGTTTAAGGTCTCCACTGTATCTGTTTTATCAGTTACAGTAGTTTTTCTTTTTCCCTGTTTTTTTCTCAGTCTCAGTTTTCAGTTTCTGTGTAATCTTCATATTACAAGAGTCTGTGATTTTGAGTTTCCAGCTTCACAATGAATGATAGATCGTATATTGGAGTCATTCACTACAAGAAAAACTAAAATTCCAAGGCGTGACTTTTCGGCGGATTTAAATCCCCCAGAAACTTTTCGGCGGATTTTTGTTGTTTCCGGAGGATATTTTCCGCGTAAAGCGTTTGGGGATTTTTGTTTTTCCGGGGAAATTTGGTAGTTTGCGGTGGACTTAAAGCGGGGAAATTCAAAATCTATTTCGCTAAACGCGTCTCACAATTCCGCGAAAAGCACACCTCGGTCAATGCACCTCTGCGCGGTCTTCAATCTTTGCAGAATTTCATAAATCGCACTCCATATCCATGAAAATAACAAAGCCTCTTCATATATCAGATTCATTTCATCAAACACTTAATAATCTCTTCTTCTTCATTTTCAACCTCAGACACAGAAGAAGAACCATTTAACAAAGGAAGAGATTGGCTAAGGTTTTTGAACTTCATTCTTTTAGATCTTCTTGATTTCATTGGAATTGAAGTTTCAGTATCAGATTCACTACTACTATTACTATCAACAACAAGTTTCTGTTTCTCTTCAACATAGTAGCATTGTTTTTGTTTCTCTTTTCATTACTATTAACTGAATATTGTTCATTCATCATATGAATTCTTATATGACCTCCAAGAGATTTTCCACAAGAAAATATTTTGCTACAATACTTGCAGACGTGCTTCTTTTCCTCCATATCAAAAGCAAGAAAATAAAACAAGATCAGAAAATTATGACACAAAAATGACAACAAAAAAAAACTGTGTCATTTCCGGCGGAAATTGTGTCATTTCCGGCAGATTTAATTAAAAAAAAATTGTCATTTTCGGCGGATTTTCCCCCAAAAATGACAAAAATCCGCCGGAAATTACCGGCGGAAATTCCGCCGAAAACACGTTGCCACCAACGTTTTACCGGCGAAAAAATCCGCCGAAAATACACGTTTTTGCGGCGGAATTTAGTGTTTTTTGGCGGAAAAATCCGCCAAAAAAACACGTTTTTCTTGTAGTGATTCCTGAGGATGAAAGAGAGGTAGTAGTGGAGAAACTGATTCCTGCAACAAAAATTAATATAGAGTATGCTTTAAGAGCAGTGGTGGGAAAGCTGATATCAAATAAGATCCAGAATAAGAAAGCTATTAGAAATATTATGTTCAAAACATGGGATCAATATAAAGGCCTGTATATTACTGATTTGGGGAATAATATGTATCTGTTTACCTTTCCTTCAGTTCAAAATGCAGAGGAAGTGATTCATAGAGCTCCTTGGTTTGTTATGAACTACCTTTTAAGTTTACAGAGGTGTGAGGAAGGTTTGGCTTTTTCTAAAATTAACTTTGATCTTGTGCCTTTGCGGGTTCAAATACATGGTGCCGCCTTGGCGGAGATGTAAACCCCGAAAATGCTACGATTCTGTTGAACAGGGTAGGGAGGGTTATTGAGATTGATGATCCTTACAAGTTAGGAGGTGGTAGACCTACTCATTTTATAAGAGCTAGAGTGGCAATAAATAGCAGTAAACCTATATGGTCAGGATGTTGGATCCAGAAAGAAGAAGGCAACAAGATATGGGTTCATTTTAAATATGAAAGATTACAAGGGTTGTGTTATAAATGTGGTGAATTTGGGCATGAGTTTAGGCAATGCAGAAAACCTCAAGTTATGGCTGCCTATGATAAATCTGTACCTAAGTTTGGTCCTTTTCTATCAACTTTTAAGCCAAAAGTTTTTCATGATAATACTAACAAAGATGCTTATGAGCATGGAAATAGAGATGAGAATGAGCAGAGTAGTACTAATTATGAAACTGGGACTAGTAGTAATACTAATCCAGTTGGGGGAGAGGGAGATGTGAACTCCAATAATATGGCTGATAATGTGGATTCTGATAGCTCTCCTTTAGCTAATCAGATGCAAATTCATAAATTTGACTGTAAAGAATATGGTTTACCTGAGTTTGAGGGTGGGCCTCCATACTATGTTGAATTTCCTCATGAAGTTATACCTCCAGCTTTTTCTTCTGATAAAATTATCCCAAACAGGGTTGAGGAGGCTTTGAGCAATAAATTTGCTCTTGGTTTGAACTCGAAAAGAGATAGAGAATATCAAGCAATTATGTATTTCTAATGAAGAAGGGAAAGTAGTAATAACAGTGGCAAGAAGAAAGCTAGAATTATTGCAGTGGTGGATGGTTTTATTTATGCAACAACTGATGATATGACTGAGGAGGCGGGTCTTTCCATGCCCCCAAGTGTTATATGACTATAATTAACTGGAATTGTCGTGGGTTGGCTGCTTCCACGACAAGTAGGGAACTCAAGAACTAATGAAGGTCTATAGGCCTTCAATTTTGTTTCTAATGGAGACCGGGGCACAAAATCAAAGAGTTGAAA
Source organism: Oxytropis ochrocephala (assembly GCA_020916435.1). Classification (NCBI taxonomy): domain Eukaryota; kingdom Viridiplantae; phylum Streptophyta; class Magnoliopsida; order Fabales; family Fabaceae; genus Oxytropis; species Oxytropis ochrocephala. The sequence continues at coordinate 106,854,834 of CM037091.1, read as the reverse complement.
GAGTGAGAAGGAAATTGAAGTTTACAAAGGTGTTTTGTGTTCTGCAGAGGTACATCCGGAGGTTTGGGTTTGTTTCGGAATTACGATTTTGATGTTCGGTGCTTGAGTCAACTATAAATTATATTCATCTTTGCTATCGAGAGAAGAAGTGCGGGAATATGTTTATTATGACATTTGTATATGGAAATCCTACTTTTGATAGAAGAAGACATTTATGGGGAAGATTCTCGAATTTGATGCCTCACGAGGAATCAAGCTTGGTGTTGTGTTGGTGACTTTCAAGAGATGTGTTCATTCTACGAGAGAAGGATGGGATAGGTGGTGTGGCTCCTATTAGATTGGCTTTATTCAAGGATTTCTGAATAAGGGTAATTTAATGATTTGGAGTTAAAGGGAAGTAAGTATACTTTTGCAAGTAATCCTAGAGATGGGTAATTTAATGATTTGGAGTTAAAGGAAGTAAGTATACTTTTGCCCTAAGTTCTTCAAGTATGAGTCTTTTTGGGAAGATCATGGAGATTGTAGATCAGTTGTGGCTGAAGGTTGGTTGGCAAAATCTTCTATAGAAGGGGGTTGGGTTAATTTCAACATAAAGTCAAAGAATGTTAAAAGATCTTTACTTGATTGGAGTCACAAGTCTTTTAGGAATCTTCTTTGTGGAGATTACTAAGCATAAAACTAGACTTGTGTTTTGACTAATCTTTGGTAACTCTCTTTCTAGTGTGGAGGAAATAAGGTGGATTAGATTTGAAATTGACAAGTTATGGAAACAGGAAGAATTATATTGGGGTCAAAGGTCTAGATTAAAATGGCTTATGTATGGTGACAAGAACTCAAAATTTTTCCATGCTACTACTGTGCAAAGGAGGGATAAAAATAAGTTTGTAAGGTTGAAAGATAAGGATGGGATTTGGGTTGAAGGGAATTCTGATATCAGTAAGGCTATTGTGAACTATTACAAGGAAGTCTATGTTCCTGCTAACCCTTGCTTCTCTCATTGTTTGAGAGTTGTTCCTAAATTGGTGAATGCAAACATTAACTCTGTTCTTATGGCTCCTGTTTTGATTACTGAGATTGAAAGTGCTGTTTTCTCTCTTGGTGCTCTTAAATCCCCTGGCCCTGATGGTCTAAATGGTTTGTTCTATCAAAAGAATTGGGAGGTCCTTAAGGTAGATGTTTTGGGAGCAGTTTCTGAGTTTTTTGCTTCTGGTGTTTTGGGGGAGTCTATAAATGAAACTTTGGTGGCCTTGATTCCTAAAATTCCACATCCTGAGGAAATTGGCCAGCTTAGGCCAATAAGTTGTTGTAATTTCATATATAAGATCATTTCAAAAGTTGTGGTGGCTAGGCTCAAACCGTATCTTAACTCTATTATATCCCCTCAACAAAGTGCCTTTGTAGGTGGAAGGTTGATTCAAGACAACCTAGTGGTTGCCCAAGAAGCTTTTCACTCACGAAAAGAAAAATCTAAATTTGGTTTGGGTTTTGCTATCAAGTTAGATATGAATAAAGCATATGATAGAGTAGATTGGTCTTTTCTAAAAGATGTTCTTTTAGCTTTTGGTTTCGCCCTAGGTGGGTGTCTGTTGTTCTATCTTTGGTCACCTCATCGATTCACGTTTATCAAGTAAATGGGTCTAGGAGTAAATGTTTGTATCCAAAATGTGGTGCGAGACAAGGAGATCCTTTATCTCCTTATCTCTTCATCCTTGTTTTTGATGTTTTGTCTAGGCTCCTCTCTTCAGCAAATGCTTCTGGTCTCACTAAAGGTCTCAACCTAGCTCCTAGGGCCCCTATCCTAACTCATCTCTTTTTTGCAGATGATGCTCTTATTTTTGGTGAGGCTAACTTAGAAGAAATATATCAAATTGTGTCTATTCTAAATGATTTCACTAGAATTTCTGGGCAAAAAATTAATCTTCAAAAGTGCAGGTTAATCTGTGGAGCCGCTTATTCTACCTCTCTCAAGAATTCAGCATCGATGCTCTTCATATTCCTATGTGGGATAGTCCGGGGAAATACTTAGGTGTGCCTGCTGAATGGGGGGTATCTAGAACACATGCTCTTGCTTGGTTAAAGGAGAGGATTTTGTCAAAGATAGATGGATGGAAAGAACAGTTTCTCTCCCAAGCAGGTAAAGAAATTTTGATAAAATCTGTCATTCAAGCAATCCCTTCCTATATTATGTCTATAGTCAGGTTACCAAAGAACTTTTGTCAATCTTTGTGTTCTGCTATAGCAAACTTTTGGTGGAGTGCAAAGGTTAGGTCTAGGGGAATTCATTGGAAGTCTTGGGATTTCATGTGTGGTAATAAAAATAAAGGTGGTATGGGTTTTAAGAGTTTCACTACTCAAAACTCCTCTCTTCTCTCAAAGCAGGCTTGGAGGTGCTTACATGGTTCAAATGTTTACTGGGCTACAATGTTGAGAGGTATCTATTGTGATAATGAGGATTTTTGGAGTGTCAAGCCTAAAATTTGGGATATCATGGGTGTGGAGAAGTCTTCACATGGAAGGATTTGCTTAAACAACAAGGAAGGTGGAGGATAGGTAATGGGGTGATATAAGTATTACTAATGATAGGTGGCTATCTTACGGTGATTTGGCTATTTCTAAGAATGGTTCTAATGTTCTTTGAGGTGAAGGAGCTTATTGATTCTCATCAAAAGCTTGGAGTATTCAAGCTTTGAGAGATAATTTAATAACTGAAAGTGCTATAGGAGCCTTAAAAACTCCTATTATGTTTGGAGAGAATAATTGTCTGTATTGGCCTTTCACTAAAGATGGAAACTACAGTGTCAAATCAGGGTACATTGCTATAAGGGATGCTATTGAGACTAGATGTGTTAACCCTACCTCTTCCTACAACAACTCTGAAGTTTCTTGGAGTAAAATTTGGGGTGCTGCTGTTCCGGGGAGAATTAAACATTTTGTTTGGAAATTGAAACATAATGCTGTAAGTTCTGCACTTAATTTAGTAAGGAGGAAAATTCATGTTTCTCCTATGTGTCCAATATGTAAATGTGCTGAAGAGACTATTGAACACTTGTTTTTTCTATGCCCTTGGACTACCCCTATATGGTTTGGGCTTCAACTATGTCCTGTTCCAAATCCTTACAATATTACTCATTTTGGGGACTGGTTTGAATCTATTCTGGAAGCAGGTTGGTGTTTGGGAGAGGATAAAAAGCTTTTAATTAGTTACATAATGATAGTCCTTTGGAATATCTGGAAAGCAAGAAATGTTATGTGGTTTGAAGATAAATATCCTAATCCTATGGATATTCTTTTTACTATCAGAGCAAATTTTCTTTCTATGATTTATCCTACTACTAATGCTACTACTCAGATACATATTTCTAGTTGCCAAAGGAGGTCAGTGACTAAATGGAAACCCCCTTTAAACAACATTATTAGGTTCAACACAGATGCTCAATTTGATGTAAACAATGGTAAAGGTTATTCTGGTATTGTGGCCAGAAATAACCTTGGTTATTTGGTTGCAGGAAGTACCTCAAGATTGTTTGCTCTGTCATCGCTTGTTGGTGAAGCATTAGCTCTTCGTGAAGCCTTCATCCTTGCATCAAGTCTCAATCTCTCTGAGGTATCAATGGAATCAGATTCTCTCGATTTGGTTGATGCTTGCAATAGGAGGAAAGTGATGGGTGAGATTGAAGTTATTGTGAAAGATATCATAGAAATAATGAAATCATTTACCTTTTGTGAAGTTTGTTGGATCAATCGAAGTGGAAATACTGTTGTTGATGGAGTGGCGAAGCTTGCGTCGTCTTCTTCCTTGCCTTGTGATTGGATTTCGTCTCCCCCTTTGATAATTAGAGCCTTGTTGGTTAAAGATTTGCAGTAGTTTTTTGGTTTTGTTGTTGTTCGGAGCGTCGATTTTCCTTTCTAGGGTTATTTTCTTCTCGTCGTTTGGTTTGTAGGTTTGGGGTTGTATCTGTTTTCCTTTTGTGTTTTGTATCTTTGGCTTCTTGGGCCGGGTTGTTTTTGTTTTTGTCTTTTTGTTGGTTGTAGTGTGGTTGGGCTTCGCCCATTTCATATAATGAAAGCCAGTTCTTTGTTGACCAAAAAAAAAAAAGGGTTGTGTTTTTATATCCCCACCCCCTTCCTTCCCACCCCAACATATTTACCTAATAAACTACTCCTCTCATAATTGACAAAATTTGACTTTGTATCGATTCTCTCTGACTGAGACCCACTATATCTCCACTCGTATATACGTAAATGGAAGGTATATACGAGTGAATTAAATACTGCAAGTTGACCTGAAAAATTCAACATCGTATATATGTCCTTTGAGACGTATATACGAGTGGGATAATAAATGTTTCGTTGACTACTGTTTGCTGGTGTTTTTAGCAAACAATCACTAGTTTTCAATATTAAGACTGTGAGATCAAACTAGAAAATCTCTTTGACAATTGCCTTTGTGTTTTGTGTCTTTTAGCGTGCGTAAGAACAGAAAATAGTAGGAAGAGATAGTTTGAAAGCAGAATGAAGGCAAGAAGTGCAACAAACGTAAAAAACAAGTAAAAATTGCATTAAAATGATAGAAAGAAGAAGGTGGTACACCAACACGTACAATATAATCTGATTCACTCTTGTTTCGCTTTGGCTTGGAAGTTGAGTTTCTCAGTGTTTTTGTAAAATGTGGTGACCCCGTTTTCCTATTACAAGGAGTATTTATACTACTCGGATACAATCGTGGGCAAGCACGATAACCACTTCCTAAAAACTAGGGAAATAACCGCCCACTAACCTGCTGCTCCTTGCACTTCGACCAACTTGTTGTCGAAGGATTTGGCGAAAGTATTAGACCGATTTTCGTCGAATAATTGGGCCTTCTCCGTCGAAGGTTTTGACATTGTTTCGTAGCTTGAGGAACCAAGACTGTCGAAGCTTGCTTGTGTTGTCAGCACTCGTACAACTTTACTGTTGGATTTATGGTACATTGACTTGAACATTGACCTGCAGCCCACAAAATACTATTAAATGTGCAGTCAATACCATTTAAAGCTTAATTTAATGCCCTTGCCGAAATTTTGAGGTAACAGATTGCCCCCAAAAATGTTTTTCGATGGAATAAGGAATGGAGGAAGAAAAGGCATTTTTGAATCTTGTGCAATGGTCATTTCTACCGCCTTTTGCATTTCAACGGTGGTGAAAAGACAACCATCATTACTTGCACAGGTAAAACGAACCGTCTTATTGGCACACGTTGCATAGTTGGTGGGCCATCACGTCTCTCAAACGTCGCGAACGTGCGAGTTGTGGCGAACGTGCCAATAACTGTAGCTTCCCAACATATATAAACGGCTACAACCCCTCATATTCCTCTTTACTCGGTTTGAACCTTTGTGAAGTCTTTTCGCATTCTTCATTTCTGCGTTTTGCAAAAATCCCCAAAATCACTAAAGTTTCAAACTTTCATTCCTTTCCTTCAATCCACGTTTGAATTTCGTCTCTCGCATTCACTTTTTATCTCTCATGGCTTCCTCCTCTCTTCTTTGAATGTTCCACTAAAAACGCAGCGAAACCAATGGACTAAAGCCCTTGATGGCTTTGTTGATGAGCCCGACATTCACGATAGTCGAGCGGTTCAATGGCAAACCTGTGTATTGATTCCTCTACTAGGGTTTATACTCATGCATATCTAGGCCCTCTACACGATATCTTATTAGAAAATACCGAGGTTTCAAATTTTCCCTACGATCATGCCTGTCTTCAACCGAATTTTCACTAAGACCCCTTTTCATTTAGAATTTACGAATAGTCCTTCCGGGGTCTTTAGAGTTCGCTCTAGGCTCGACCAACAGATTTACATCGATTGGCTCGACAAGGTAGAGGCTAAAAAGGCCGACGTCCGGAAAAAACAAGGTATTTTCGATCTCATCCAGTTGTCTAGGTATGGCCTAAGTATGACAAACACCTTGATATTGGTTGCTATGCGATTCGGGGACTGTGCCACTCATAGTCTTCACTTGAGATGTGGCATCACGACTCCCACTTTACTAGATGTTCTTTGCCATCACAGTCCGAAACCCCTAGGTGAGACTTTTGACCACGCCAATCGATTATGTATACCCATTCACTTTCAATAATGCCACTTTTTTGCTCCTTACATCACGAGAACACCATAAACGTGACAATGACACGATTGTACGCTAAGGAACACGTAGCCTTCTTAACCCTTTGGTTATCCCTTTTGTTTTCTCGCACCCGTTCACTCCGTGTTTCTAAAACTTATATTCCACCGCAGCCCAACTCCACGAGACGTAAGACATTAACCTTGTTAAACCGTTGTTGGGTTCTCTCTATCGGGAGCTTGACAATGTTGTTCTAGAGGCGAAAGAAGAGCGAACCCACCAATAAGTTCTTGGCCTCTCGCCCATTGTGGCTATTGCAATTGTGGTGCTAGCCACTTTTGAGTCTCGACTAGGTCTGTATATTCCTAAGTCTGTTCACTCAACTTTGAAGTCTAGGAGGACTGAAGGGATTCGACTAGCTCAGTTGAAACCCAAGCAGATAAATATTCCTCCAGAAGAGTCTTTCGAAATTCACTTCGACATGTTCTGAAGTGCACAAGTTTCCGTAGACTCTATGGCTCCTTTTGTGCAAAGGCCTTTCGGTCCAACTTGGTTTCGGCAACCATTTCCTTCTTCTTCTGTCGAACAAGCCGAGGAGATTACCCAATCGCAAGCCTACCTCTCTCCTCGCTATTCTTTCTACCAAAGCTACCCGCAAAGCTAAAAATAGCCCGGAATTAAGAGATACTTCCCGAGTTATTACGCGAGCGGTTTGGCCTTTGTCGATTCGACTGCGCCAAGATGTTTTCATAGGCGAGAATTTTGAATCCGCACACGGTGGCGACCTACAAACACGCCTTCAAGAAATTCCACTACTGGGGCCTTGAGTTTGAGCCCTCAAATTCAACCTGATTCTCATGCACTAAGGAATTTCATGAATGGTGGACTAGTTACTATACCACCTGCTGCTGGGAGGCTAGTGACACCTTTGCTGAGAGAATGTTACGAAGAAATTGGTGGCAGCCCTTCCTTGAACAACCTGTATTTACTTCTTGATACCTAAATCTCCACGAGTCTTGAACATCTCAGAACTTAGTTTTATTTACGTTTTCTTACCAATGTTTTTCGACGTCAGGTCAACCTGCACCCAAGCTGAAGGCCAAAGTAAAGGCTACCACAGCCCCATCCCCTCCAGCAACCAAGAAAACAGTGGACGCGAGATCTATTCCAGACATTGTCCTAAAGAAGGTATGTTGCCATTTATTCGCTTCAAGTTATTTTTTGATTACGACTTTTACTTATGTCGAAATCCTTCTCTCTAGAAAACAACTCAGGCAAAATCCCCTCAGCAGAGCAAAGCTAAAAGGAAAATGGTCCTCCCTGAAGATGAGGTACTATACTCTTGCCTTGTTAATCCGTCGAAATTTCTCTTCCCTTTGTCATTCACTTTCCTGTCATAACCCAAATTCTTTTTGCAGGACACTGAAAGTGATGATAACATCCCCCTTACTCAGAGGTCGAAGAAAAGAAATCTTCCTGAGATCCAAAGGGCAGCTCAAGGCAACATTATTGAGGAGGCTCCTGAATCACCCTCTTCTCCTCCAATCAAGAGACTTAAGGTACAAGAGGTAAACTCCCTTTCGACATTAGATTAGACTTATTCGGTCTCGCCTTTCCAATCCTTAACTTAACTGATATACCCTGCTGTGCATAGGTGGGTGGACTGCTCGTGAACAATCCTGAAGTTCAGTCTATGGTTGAGGCTGCTGATCTAGAGTCGTCAATCCCTATGCCCTCTTTTCCTTCATCTCCTCAAGGTGCAACTGCTGAAGAAATTTTCCAAGCATTGGAGAACCCTGAAATTCCCATTTTCGAGGAGTTTGCGCCAAGTGCTGGAAATGTCGAACAAGAGGCGGTCGTCGAAGAGAATGCTCCTGTTATGGAAGAGGCTATTCCAATCTTTGGCGTCGAGCGACCGAGATCGTTGTTGGAGAAACTGCGCCAAGTTCGTAACTTATCATTCCAACAACTGAAGGACCAGAAGTGGTGGCTACCTCCGTCGAAATCCCTGAAGCAAATATGGTCGATCAAGAACCAGAGGAGCCTAGAGTAGAGGTAGCTGCAGATCAAGGTGCTTCTGCCAAAGAGTCATCCAACAGCGCTGTCAGCGATCAAGAATTGGCTGAGCTAAAGAAGACGGATCCCTTGGCAGCTTTGAAGATTATGTTAAGCCTCAAGAGCTCGTCGAGCCGTTTGGTTTTGCGATTCCTCTAACAACTCTCTAAGTTCTATCAACCAAGAGACGGCCGAGAGCACGCTTTGCCGATTGAGAAGACGAAGGTGTTAGAAGGGGACTTGGTGGCAACCATTGAGAATGACTCATCTGTGTATCTTGAGGTAAAATCCCTCATTCAGAAGATCACCAGATTAGACCCTCCTCAAAATGTCCTTTCGTTCTTCATGGAATTTGGCCCTATTTTTGAGCAACTTTCTCTTTTGATCAACCAACGGTCGACCACCTCTAAGCGCAAGGTTCAAGAGACTCAACTCTGCGAGGTGGAACTCGCCTCTCTTAAGGCTGATCAAGACGACATCGAAGCTCTTGAGACCCAAGCAGCTAATGATGAGAAAGCAATCGCTGAATGGGATGCAGAGATTGCGCGCATTGAGGAAGAGATAAAGACCCCTTCAACTCAAATTGTCTAATGCTAAGCATCGGGAAGGGCACGGTCGTCGAACGCATGAGTCTTCGCTTCTTCGTCCACCAAAACTACCAAAGCAATGGCAAGCTATAGAGCACTTGGAGAAGATTGACAAGCACCAAGCTATTCTCACGACCTCGACAAAGAGTCGTATCTTCTTGACACCTCTATTTCTCTAAGTGTTAGCATTATGGAGAGGCATAAGGCTACCTTGTCGACCTTCTAAGATCTGTAATAGCTTAGCATTCTAAAATGGTTGTGTAACTTTAACAATTTCTTTATACATTGCCATTTATGAACAACTTTGGTTTACTTATAATTGCTCAATCTTTATTTGGTTAACGTTGGCTTGTATCGTTTTAAATACTTGCCATTTATTCTAAAGGTCCTATTTTCGTCACCTAACTCTTCGATTTCATAAGCGCCATTCGAAAAGCAACGCAACACGCGCGAAATGGGCCTTTCCCCACAGTGACCATTTGCCTAAAACTCTATCTTTTTATCCATAGGTAATAGGACTTTCCACACTAACTCCCCTTCCTCAAAGGTTTTTAACTTAACCTTTTATTGTAGGCTTTAGCTACTCTTTCTTTCTGTCGAATAAGCATTTCTAAAGCTAACAACCTCTCTTCGTCTACATCAACCAATTCATCAATCATCATATTCCAATAATGATCAAAAGGAATTTCACATTGTTTTGAATCCTTGTTGATTGTAAACAAATCTCGACGGGTATAACCGCATCATGCCCAAATGTTAACTTTGTAGGGAGTGGTGTTTATAGACTCTTTAGGTGAAGTTCGACAAGCCCATAACACTTGGTCAAGAGAACTGTGCCAACTTCTAGGCTTACGTCCAACGTGCTTTTAATCAAGTTAATAATGATTTTATTGGCGCCTCTACTTGACCATTGGCTTGTGCGTAGTATGGTGTCGAAGTCAATAACTTGAAACCAATTTCAAGAAATGAAATCTACCATTTTTCGACCGGTGAACCACAGTACAGCAGTGTCCGTAGTAATGGTTTCGGAATTCCATATCTATAAATGATATGATTTTGAATAAACCTTATCATCGCTTCTTCGATCTACATTGGCTAAAGGTATTGCCTCTACCCATTTAGTAAAGTAATCAATCCCTACTAGAATGTATCTCGTGGCCTTTCGACGACGTTGGTTTTATTTCTCCAATCACATCTAAAGCCCAACCCCTGAATGGCCAAGGTTTCACTATAGAATGCAACTCATTTGCAGGCACGTGTTGTATTCCAGCATGTTTTTGGCATTCTTGGCAACATTTGGCAAACTCTATACAATCTTTTAACATAGTTGGCCAATACATTCCTTGTCGAAATAACAACCATTTCATTTTGTGGCCTACTTGATGTGAGCCACATGCTCCACTATGTGTATCAGAAACTGCCAAATATGCCTCGTTTTCACTAAGACATTTTAGTAGTACCCCTTCAGGAGTTTGTTTGTACAATTCGTTTCCAATTAACACATAGCTTAGAGCTCTGTACTTTACTTTTTTGTTAGTGTTCCCTGTAGGATTTTGCAAATATTCTACAATGGGTTTTCGCCAATCATCATCAACCATATTGTCAATAGCAAAAATTTCTGCCAAGTCAATATCGTCGAAGATGTGACGTTTTTCGACGCTCACTTGGCTTGTATTTATTGCCCCCCCAATTTTTGGTGTTGACAATAACGTAGAAGGAGTATTATAGAGAGAGTCTTCTGAGATTAATTTATCTTTTATCTCAATTAACTCTTCTAGGCTTTGCTTCGATACTTTGTAACCGGAAGCAATTTGTGCCAGCTCATTTGCCACGTAATTTTCAATTCGTGGTAAATGTTCTAGGTGAACGAATGTAAACCTTTTTAGCAAAGTATTGGCAATAACGAAATATTTAATAAGGTGTTCATTGATACATTTGTATTCTTTTGTCAATTGTTTGACCACTAGTTGAGAATCACCTTTTATTTCGACATAGCTTGCCCCCAATTCGAGCAAAATTTTAAGGCCTACTATTAAAGCCTCATATTCAGCTTCATTATTTGAGCAAGAATCTCGAATTTTAAATTTATACTTCGTTGGAGTATTTTCTGGAGAGATAATCAAAATTCCAATGCCTGCTCCATTCTTATGGCTTGAGCCATCGAAGTATAGCCTCCAAGGACGTATGTCTAATGAATGTATTTCACATTCGACAACAGAATGGTCTACTATAAAATCAGCGACCACTTGTCCTTTAATTGACTTGAGGGGTTGGTAAGTTAAGTTGTACTCTAGCAAAGCTAAAGCCCATTTGCCAATTCGACTATGCAACATTGGTTTTGACAACATATGTTTAATAACATCAAAATGCGAATAAACATAAACATCTGCTGATTTTATATATTGCTTCAATTTTGTACAAGAAAAATACAAGCAAAGGCACAGCTTCTCTATTGGACTATACCTAGTTTCAGCATCAATCAAAACCCTACTAAGGTAATAAATGGGTCTTTCGACACCACTATCATCCTCTTGCGCTAACATGCTACCTATTGTGTTATCAGAAGCTGCTATATACAATTTCAGCAATTTATTTCCAATAACAGGCAATAAAATTGGTGGCTTGACCAAATAAGACTTGATTGCGTCGAAAGCATCTTGGTGAACCTGCTCCCACTTGAATTCATCTTCTTTCTTCAATCTTAGTAATGGCGAAAAAACTTGTGTTTTGCCACTTAGATTTGAGATGAATCTTCGAAGGAAATTGATTTTCCCTAGTAGTGACTGCAGTTCTTTTTTGGTCGAAGGAGCTTTCGTTTCCATAATTGCTTTAGTCTTATTTTCGTTGATCTCTATGCCTTTCTTGTGTACTACGAAACCCAAGAATTCACCTGCACGTACACAGAAAGCGCATTTGGTTGGATTCATTTTCAATCCATATTTCCTCATTCGTTCGAAAGAGCGTCGAAGATGGTCTAAATGACCACTTTCTGAGGATGACTTAACCACCACATCATCTATGTATACTTGCATAAAATCATCAATAAAATCGTGAAACATAGAATTCATTGCCCTTTGATAAGTGGCACCAGCATATTTTAAACCAAAAGGCATGACCACCCATTCATAAACACCTAATGCCCCTGGACATCGGCGATTTTGACACGCCCTCTTCGGCAATAAAGATTTGATTATACCCCGAGTAGCCATCTAGCAACCGAGATAATCAAATCCTCGCTGCCGAATCTATTAGCATTTACGCTCACGGGCATAGCGTATTCATCTTTAGGTGTTGCATTATTTAAATCCCTAAAGTCTACGCAAACTCTAAGTTTTCCATTTTTCTTCATTCATGGAACTATATTAGCTAACCAATCAACGTACTGGCGATTCGATGAATTTGCTTTTGAACGACCTTTCTATTTCTTCCTTGATCTTAGCCAATATCCGAGGAGCAAATCTTCTTGGCGTTTGCTTCTTTGGTTTCTTCCCTGGTCGAATGGGTATTTGTAATTCCACCACTCTCGACTCAAACCGGGCATTTTTTGTACTCCCAAGCAAAGCAATCCTTGAACTCCTGCGAAGTGAAATGACTTGGGTTCAAGGCGACATCAAGATGTGCACTGATATATGTTGGCCTTTTGATCAAGCCATCTCCCAAATCCACCTCTTCGACTGGATCTTGAGCTTGCATGCGCTTTGTAGAATCTCTAGGGTCTTTTTCAAAACCCAATGGTTCGTCGTCATAAATGCAATCCAACTTGTCATTTATGACTTCACCATTTTCTTCAGATGAAGTTATGGCTTCGGCGACCATTGTTTGTTGATTTAACTTCGGCTTCCAAAGCCGTTTTATTTTATTTTCGGCCATATACGCCGTAATTCTATCCCAAGCAATCGGCATGCGACATCTAAACCTTCTAAGAGTCAGTGTCCCATCCTGTTGGAGATAGCACACCATCAGGATAGACATTTGCACCTTCTATTTCCTCTCTTTCCCACACAAAACCATGTGTTGGGTATAAGTGAATGGAGGAAAGCACATTATCTGAAGAGATGTATGCTTGGCTAGAAGATGAACATGGCGCAATGTTCGCCATTTGCTTCTCAAAATTCTCCTGGTGACGTTATTTACGCAAAGAAGGAAATAACCTCAGTCCGCTTCGACGCACTCCACTAGACCATCATCCTCCACATTACCAATTTCTGGTGTAGGCTTGAGGGAACAGCTCCTACGCCATGTATCCACTCTCTCCCAAGGAGTAGATTGTAGCTTGCTTTTGATGCTATAACAAAGAACGTGGTGGTTCTTCTTACAGTTCCTACCACCACTTCTACTTCGACAGCCCCCAACGACCGGCCAGATTTCCCCTCATAATTGGTTAACATAATGTTATGAGGTCGAAGGTCTGTATCAAACAGACCTATTGTCTTCAGCATGGCCTGAGGCATTAAGTTAACAGCAGCCCCTCCATCGACCAGTATCTTGTTAATGCCTAAGCCATTAACTTTTGCCTGAACGTACAAGGGCTTCAGGTGATGTTGCATGCCCTCGTCTGGCCTCTCGAAAGTGGCCATTTGTTCTTCTACGCAGCCATTGTTCATGACATAGTAGCATACTGGCTTGTGGTTAGCCATATCCCCAATGAAGTCCTCTTCGACGTCGTTTGGGACTGTAACAGCATCGTACTCACTCGGCAAAATGGATACCACGTTGCAGATGACGTCGAAGCTAGCCTCGAGTCGTCGAAATGAAGTGACATCTTCGTCCATGTCGAATGAAGCACTTTTCTTCTTTAAAGCTGTTAATGGAAGGAAAATCCTCTCCATAGCAGGCCTTCTCGGTTCCTCTATCACAATAGATTTCCCTTTAGCCTTGTTTCCAACCCTCACTTGATTGGCCGCTCCTATACTTATCTTTGTGTTCCCCACGGTTTTAGGAGTCACACCCTTAACCGCTTTTTGGCGTTTGCTCGTTAGCAACCAAGTGTTGCCTTCTTTTCGAAGCGCCTGTAACGACGCCATTGGGTCTTCGTCATGGGATTCTTCCCTTTATAATTGTTTTTATAATTATACTTGAGGCCTACTTTGTGATTGGCTTGGCGTTCGGCTGTTGAACAAAGATTCTTGTAGTGTCTACATCCAAAGCATGTATCCACTTCTCATTGGATGGATCTGTTCTTGGAAAAAATGGTTTGGCAGAGGCAGATAGCGCGAACTCCTTCTTGGCTACACCCTTGCCAGCAAACTGCGGCTTACTTGTCGAAGCCCTGCTTGAATTCTTTACCTTGTAAGGAAGGTCCTCTCTGAAACCGAAATTTGGCCTCTTCTCTGCGGCCATTTCCTCTTTAGGGGTGGTCGAACTTGCAACGATTCGACACTTTTAGCCGCTTCTTTGTCAAACACAAAGATCGCACCTTGGACATAACATGACCTCGAGCTCAATTTGCACCCATTCGGGAAGTCTATCAGATCTTCCTCGACCTTAAGTATGTGTGGTGTACGCTTCTCCTCATATTCTTCTTGAGTAACGTGTTGCACAAAGATCACTCTTTTGCACAACACTTTTAATTTTTTTCAGCGGGAGGTTTGGTAGACTTAGGAGAATCCACCATTTTTGCGTCTACCATATTGATACTCATCTCAATTGGTTCCGCATACATCGCCTCCACTTGATGGAGAGGGTCAAGATCAATCTGCATCGGTGCTTTATTCTTTTTATCTCCAAACTTGAGCCTTCCTTCCTCGATCGCTTTACGAACCATGTCACGAAAAGAACACAACGGTCGAGTTGTATGTCCCAAAAATTATGAAACTTACAATAACCCTTTTTCTTCCTCTGTTCGAGAGGAGGAACTTTCAGGCCATTTGGCACTATTATTTGGCCATCAGACACTAGCAAATCAAAGATCTCGTCACATTTAGTAACATCAAAGGTGTACGTTTTAGGCACAAATCTATCATTCTTAGGCTCTACAGGATTATTCCCATTTGCAGGCCTTAATAATTTGCAAGCATAAGGAGGACCAGGCTTAAGTTCAGCCACGTCTATTTCCTCAGATTCGACATCACTGAATGCGAAGTCGAATTGCTCGTCTACATAGGCTATCTTTTCTTTTTGTGAAAACCTTTTGAGTTTTCTTTTTGTTGTACTTATTCACTCTAGCCTTTTCCTCTTTAAGCCTTTCGACTTGTCGAACTCTATCGGCTAGTTGGGCCATGTCTCTCAAATGAGGCGTATCCAATTTCTTTCGAATTGAATAGTCAAGGCCACCTGCAGCCATTTCGACAAGCTCATGCTCAGGCACTTGTGTAAAACATCTTGCCTTGATAACTGAATCTATTCAAATAATCATCAATAGCCTCAGGTACTTTACGTCGAACATCGGCGATTCTTTAAGGTCGATCTTCGATCGCCCATGTAGAATTGCTCATGAAACGCCTTTTCTAATTGCCCCCATGTATATATGGAACCAGGGGGAAGAGTGGT
Organism: Oxytropis ochrocephala; assembly: GCA_020916435.1. NCBI lineage: Eukaryota > Viridiplantae > Streptophyta > Magnoliopsida > Fabales > Fabaceae > Oxytropis > Oxytropis ochrocephala. The sequence continues at coordinate 106,839,599 of CM037091.1, read as the reverse complement.
AAACCACGTAAAGGCATTTTTAGTTAGAGAATTTGGAAAATACTTCATTTTCAAACTCTCATTTTGAGCTATGTCTCTGCCTCGATCACCATGTAGGGCAATATGTTCGACAGTGGACTCATTGGTATCACCCCAAACTTAGTGAACTTAGGGATTTTCCAACCTCTTGGCAATTCTGCCTGCAAGATATACTCACACAGGGGCGATACGAAATTAGGCCTATGTAATCCTACGTTAAGGCCATTTTGCGCCATTATTCGACCAAAGTGGCTATGTTGTCTTGAGCGCAAACGTTATTTCGTTGCACTTGTCGAACAACTTCATCGCGTTTTGGTTTCGATTCACCATAACTACTTGAGGATGTGATTTCCCATTTGTTGTTCGCCCATAACCGCACTGAGCTTCGGCGATCCCGATCTCTCGTGGGGTATTGGGCATATTGTTCCCACAATTTGGTAAGCGCCTATTGTTTCCGTAGGAGCCCCAAAGAAATCGCAATCCTACCCATTTGGTCCGCTAACATCTGATAACTGGTATTTGTGTTCTGAATCAAAGGGTTGAACACGGTACCAATTTGTTGAGTCAAGATATTAACCATATCATGATTGCTTTTCGTCTACTTGTTGTCTTAATGCCAACAAGGACGCATTGGTTAATGCTGTGAGGATTTCGACCAAGTACACCCTCGTAAGAAAAGCGTGTGAAGGCGGTAAAAGGTCGGACGCATGTGGCATTCCGATAGGCATGCCATATACCCCTAAAAGGGTATGGTGGTAGACTCATATTTTGGAAACGTGTTTCCAAACTATTCCCTGTTGCCGCGTAAGGACTCGAAGGAAGTCCTCACGCTTTGTGGCAAGGCCATAGGCGATGTCGAACCAACATTGGTCATTGACATCGTGGGAGCGGTTATTGATGTCACCGGGGTGTAGTCCCCGCAACATTTCCACCGCTTACATTGGCGAGAATCTACCGTTGTTCCTTGCACTTGTGATATCACGAGTATCGGAACTAGAGGCGTTGTTAGAATTGGTACGTACCATTCTACCACTCCTCAAGTGCATACAAATTTATACACTTAACGAAACGACACAAAATAAGCGCAAAGGTCCCACCGGCGTGCCAATTTGTTTCTTTGGTGTTTTTAGCAAACAATCACTAGTTTTCAATATTAAGACCGTGAGATCAAACTAGAAAATCTCTTTGACAATTGCCTTTGTGTTTTGTGTCTTTTAGCGTGCGTAAGAACGAGAAAAATAGTAGGAAGAGATAGTTTGAAAGCGAGAATGAAGGCAAGAAGTGCAACAAACGTAAAAAACAAGTAAAAATTGCATTAAAATGATAGAAAGAAGAAGGTGGTACACCAACACGCATACAATATAATCTGATTCACTCTTGTTTCGCTTTGGCTTGGAAGTTGAGTTTCTCGGTGTTTTTGTAAAATGTGGTGACCCCGTTTTCCTATTACAAGGAGTATTTATACTCTCGGATACAATCGTGGGCAAGCACGATAATAACCACTTCCTAAAAACTAGGGAAATAACCGCCCACTAACTGCTGCTCCTTGCACTTCGACCAACTTGTTGTCGAAGGATTTGGCGAAGTATTAGACCCAGTTTCGTCGAATAATTGGGCCTTCTCCTGTCGAAGGTTTTTGACATTGTTTCGTAGCTTGAGGAACCAAGACTGTCGAAGCTTGCTTGTGTTGTCAGCACTCGTACAACTTTACTGTTGGATTTATGGTACATTGACTTGAACATTGACCTGCAGCCCACAAAATACTATTAAATGTGCAGTCAATACCATTTAAAGCTTAATTTAATGCCCTTGCCGAAATTTTGAGGTAACAACTACACATCATATATAACTTATATATGAGTGGGGCTTAAATTTTTAGTCGCAAATAAGTTTGGGCCATGTATATACGACGTTGTAAGTTTTGCCATCGTATATACGTGGTAACTGAGGTATATACGATGGGTTTGATTTGGGGTTTTTTTTTACTGATTTATGTTTGTTTTCTTGAAACAGATATTCACCCGCCTGCTGCAGATGCAGACTCTCAGTTGGCTCTGTTCGATATCGATACTACAGTGACGTTTACCACGGATACAGTATATTTTTTATTCTAATTTTTGTTAATCAAGTTTGGTAAATATTTAATTAATTACTTAAGTACGTAACATTTTTCTATTTTGTAGGTATTTTCTACACACGAGGATGTGGAAGAGTGGGCGAAAGCGGTTGGTAGAAGTATTGGTGTAGTGGTTATAAAAGTGAGATCGGACAAATCTGGTAAGAGGGGGCATCGAGAGAAGATTGATTTTGGTTGTGATAAGCAAGGGCGGTTTACTAATGATTCTAGAATTTTCGGTTCTAAAAGAAGAAGCTGTCTGTTTAGATTGAAAGCTACTTGCACTCTTCGTCGTGGGGGTTGGGGTGTGACGGTTAAGTGTGGTCGACACACTCATGAGTTGCTTAAACCCCCATCGGTACTAATGCTTTTGGGCGTCTGTCTAAGGCGCAAAAGGATCTGGTTAATGAGCATGCTGATCTTAATGTTGGTCTGAAAGCTACTATTACTGCTTTGAAGAAGCTAGATCCGGAGAATGTCACTACTCTTAATCAAATTTATAGGCAGCGACACAAACATCGATCTACGAAGAGGGGTCCTAGAACGGACATTCAGGAGGTATTGAGATTAATTGCATCACATAATTATTTATGTTAGAGTAGAAAGGTTTTGGGGTCTGATGTCGTCAGTGATATCATGTGGGCTCATCCCACTTCTATCAAATTACTCAGGTTGTTTCCAAAGGTTCTCATTCTTGACTCAACCTACAAGACCAACAGATACAACTTGCCTCTTTTACAGATTGTGGGAGTCACTAACATTGAGTTAAGTTTCCACGTTGCATTTGCCTATATTGGACAGGAGCTTGCTATTCATTTTTCTTGGGTATTGCAGCAGCTGAAAGATATTTGTGACTTGTATTCGATTCATTCTCAGGTTTTCTTGACTGACAGAGATCTCGGCTGTATGTCTGGTATTCTTGATGTCTTTCCTTCTGCTACAAATTTATTGTGTCATTGGCATGTGACAAAAATGTCAATGCGAAGATTAAAGACTTGGTGCACAAGGATAGGCGGGAGGAGGTCATCTCTCTCTGGCTCTGTATTATTGATTCTGCTGATGAGTCAGAGTACTTATCTAATCTGAAGTTTTTTGAGGCTTCTTGCTCTGATAAACTTGCTCTTATTAAATATGTGCATGACACATGATTGACACCGCACAAGGAGCGATTTATCTCAGCATGGACTAACCATATCCCACACTTGGGGAATCAGACGACCAACAGGTATTTTTTGCATTTAGTATTTTTATCGTAGATTAAATTTTTTTTTGACACGTGTTTAGTTTTTTTATCGGTTACTTAAATTTTTTTGACACGTGTTTAGTATTTTTATCGTAGATTAATTTTTTTTGATACATGTTTATTATTTTTATTGGTTACTTAAATTTTTTTGACAAGTGTTTAGTATTTTTATCGTAGATTAAATTTTTTTGACACATGTTTAGTATTTTTATCGGTTACTTAAATATTTTTAACAGTTGTTTAGTATTTTTATCGTAAATTACTTTTTTTGACACGTGTTTAGTATTTTTATCGGTTACTTTAAATTTTTTTGACACGTGTTTAGTATTTTTATCGTAGATTAATTTTTTTTGACACTTGTTTATTATTTTAAAGCGGAGTCATTGCATTGGAGTTTGAAGAGACAATTGAAGACTTCTGGTGGTGATCTATCTAAATGTTTCATTTCTATTAATAACATGCTGACAATTCATTTAGATCAAATCATCGGGTCTTTTCAAAGAAGCATTAACAGAATTGAAGTCAACTCCAATATTTTACTGTTTAAAAATCTTCAAGGTCTTGTTTCCTTAAATGCATTGGGTCACATGGTTAAAGAGTTTCAAAAATCTACATCTGGGGTTGGTTATGACAGAAGTCGGTGTGGGTGCATTAAAAGGAAGACACATCTTCTTCCTTGTGCTCCTGAGATAGGTATTTATCATGCTTTTGGTACTTCTATTCCGTTCAATGTTGTTGATGATCACTGGAAACATTTGAGCTAGGATGCAGTAGATGATAAATCCACTCAGGATAAATCATATGGTTGTGATATTTCTTATCAGTTTGACGCTATCTTGGCAAGATTTAATAAAGTGAGTGAGGAGGAGAAATTTCTTATTAAGAGGCAACTTAATGAGATAGCATTCCCTTCTACTTCTTCAATGGTTCCACCTAAATCTAAAGTCAGAACAAAAGGTGCACCAAAGAAGAAAGAACAGAAATTATTTGATGTTAAGCGTGATCCTTCTAGGTGGGAGCATGTAGATGAGAAGGTAAAAATGACTGAAGAATCTGGGACTTCTAATATCAAATCATCGCAGCGGTCTTCCAAAAATACTTCACAACAGTCTTCCAAATTATCTCAAGGTGCTTCTAGAGTTTTATCACAGACAGCCGAGACTAAAATCCAGTTACCGTTTGTTCCATCTCACGTGCACTCTTATGTTCAAAAAGTTATTGATGTTAAGCCTGACGATAATTGTGGTTTTAGAGCACTTGGGGTTGGTCTCGATATGGGTGAGGATTTTTGGCCTGTGATTAGGCAAGATTTAATTCAGGAAACAAAGGAAAGGGAGCCAGTGTATTTGAGCATGTTTGGGAAGAACAGACTGTTAGAGCTTCGCAGAGCATTACCTATTGATTCCTACGGTTTTCAGCCGGACTCAAAGTGGTTGGATTTGCTAGAGATGGGGTACATGGTTGCAACCAAGTATAATGTTGCACTAGTTCAGTTGCCTTTGAATATGAATTTTACTTATCTGTTTTTGAGAGGTACCTATGGTTCGTCTAAGTATAAGATCATATCTATTCTGAACAAGAGCAATCAACATTGGTTGCATATTTCAATCTCTTCCACCTGTCTGTTGCCTCCTATTGCTCCGCAGTGGTACCAACACCACTCATCAGAGTCTGCTTCATGGTTGAATCTGTATACCGGTCGTCGTGCCCTCTGGCAGTCTATGTGTCCTTCCGTGCACCCTCCCACTCCCGGTGATGCGCCTAGATGTGTTGATTTAGTCGATGATTCTCTTGACGATTTATAGATTCACACGTTTTTTGTATTACTATTGCACTTGTATTTATTACTGTACCGCTTTTTGTAGTTACACATGTTTAGTTATCCATATCTACACCGTTGATCAAATCACAACCGTTAAAATCCCAACCGTTAAAATTAAAACCGTTGATAAAATCACAACCGTTAAAATTAAAACTGTTGATCAAATCACAACCGTTAACTGAATTTGGGCCTATCGTATATACCCTTGGTGGGACATATATACGATGTTGTATACTTAGGTATCGTATATACCCCACAAAACGTATATACGATTGACTTAAAACACATCAATCGTAGATACGTCCAATGAACATATATACGATATCTAAATATACAACATCGTATATATGTCAAAAAAACATATATACGATTGGTGTAATTTTAAAAAAAAAAAAACGTTTTTTGAAGGGCATTTTGGGGTTTACATATAATGTGGAGGTAGGAAGGAAGGGGGTGGGGATACAAAAAAAACCTTTTGTTTATATTTCACACCCAACACCCCTTTGAGTGGCAATTTTTCTACCCCACACTTTGCCTCCATACCACTCACACGCCTAGTAAAATACATATTTTACCCTTTCCTTAATTACCAGTAATAGATAAATCCATTGTTGCAAAATTTGAAACAGATTCATCTACCGTAATAGATAAATCTGTTGATGCAAAATGTAAAACGGATTTATCTATTTAGTAATTCATTTGTCAAATAGATAAATCCGTTTGAAATTTATTTGTCACTATGGAATTACCAATTCAACATATAAATCTGTTTATGTCAAAAACATGTAAATCTGTTTTATGCTTGTAACAAACGGATTTATGTTTCCCACTACTGGAATTACCAATTCATGGAATACTTGCAACAAACAAATTTACACTTCCAACTACGGATTTAAGCTTGCAACAAATGGGTTTAAGTCAGTTTTGAATTTTTTAAGGAGTAAACGAATTTATCTATTAAAAAGTAAATTTGTTTTCCAATTTTTTAAACTACAGATTTATCCTTTTAATAGATAAATCCGTTTTGAATTTTTTAAGGGGTAATGTGTGGGGATATAAAAATTGCCACCCGTTTGACAAAAACAAAAGGGTTTAAGCTGTTTGGCGAGAAACAAAAGTGTTTTATTGTTAACAAAACAACACTTAATACCTACACCCTACATTACTCATTACCTTTCTTTTTATGTTTTTAGGCACAAATGAGGAAAACAAAGCAGAAAAGGCGAGAAAATAAAACTATCTAGAAAAGAAAGTCCCACTAGCGTCAGCTAGAAAGTGGTTAAGTATCCTTGCAGGAGGCTCCGCAATAGAACATAACGCTTCATGATTCCTGACACCAAATTTTGCTAAGAAGTCCGCACAAACATTGCCCTCCCTTAATGCGTGATTGACCTGGACTCGCCAGACCCTCGATTGAAGCTCCTGAATATTTTGAATAATGGCTGCATAGTGGTGCCATCCATTAACTCGCTCGGATATTAACTTAAGAACAGACTGCGAATCAGAGTAGCACAATAAATCCTTTATATCAAAGTCCCAAGCCATTTTCAAACCATGATAGAGCGCTAATAACTCAGCAGGTACGATGTTAGAGTAGCCAAAGTTGCCTGCAAAATCGTGGAACCAAGCACCGACTCCATTACGAAGTAAACCTCCAAACCCGAAACTCCTGGGTTACCAAGGCTACTACCATCAACGTTCAAAACCATACCACCTCCATTGCTAGCGTTCCAAGTTACTACTCTAATAGAAGGAATGGGAGTGTGCATATGGAAGCATCTTGAGATCAGGGTAGCACAATTACCAATGAGCAGTTTCAAAGTATAGGAGGCGACCAACTCATTGGAAAGACACAATTTGTTCCTGGCTCTCCATAACCACTAGAAAACAACCAAGAAAAGGCAACAGTGATCACCATCGATACCACTTCGCAGCCAAACATATAAATTATCCTCCTGTAAGAAACTCAAATCCGTGAGTTCGAAAGATCTCCATAGACATTTCAAGAAATCACAGTCTCGCGGGCAATGCATAGTAGTCTCAGCTGATTGGTCACACATGGGGCAAAGACTTGTGTGCAGCATACCACGATTGCAAAACATTGATTTTGTAGGACGATCGAGCCTCGTGCAATGTTGTCCAAAGAAAGACTTTCAGCTTTTGAAGAGCAGAAACATGCCACAACCAACTCCAAGAAATAGTCTCCTCTTCATTTGAACAAAATCATGTCTATTGTGCCAATAATAGCCATCCTTAGCAGTGTAAATACCATCTAAGTTCCCTTTTTAGGTGAGCTTATCAGGTACTGGAAAATTTATGCAAATAGGTAGTGCTTTCAGCCAGCAGGAGGAATATAGTGTACAACATATTGGTGAGATGAGACCGAGACACATCGCCACCGTAGGAATGAACGTCGTTGCCTTCGTTGGCGTTCTCAAGGGTTGGTTGGCTAGGGCTTAGTGATAGAGAAGAGGGTGAGAGGGAATGGTTGGTTGCATGCGTGAGAAAAGAGAGAAATGAACAGGATTAGGGTTTTGTTTTAAACCAAAAAATACCCGACCCGAAAATGGCTTTAAAAAGCCCGTTTGGACAGGAACGCAGTGGCGGATCCAGGACCCCGGAGTCGGGGGGTTCAAATTTTTTAAATACACAATTCGCTAAAAATATAATTAAAAACACACTAAATTTTTTTTCTTTGCAATCCAGATCCGACAACAACTCATCTAAATTAACTTCAACACGTGACTCTCGTTGTTGTTGTGAGCTTGATCCACATTCTTCAATTGATGACCTTGGTCTCTTTACTAAAAATTTATCCATTTGATGACCTAATTTAAATTCAAACACACTAATACAACTATTAGAATTAAGCTAATACTAATTGAGGACTAATACTAATTACCAAAATAATATATCAAAACAATGGGGATTTAGAATTTCCCCAAATTAGAAATTAAACACCCAAAATTAGAAATTAGACAATCAATTTATCAAATTTCTCCAAATCGTAAATTAAACAATTAGGGTTTCCAATTTTCCCCAAATGAGGAAATTTAACATTTAGGGTTTTCAATCAAAGAAGAAATTATCCGCACAATCAAACAATCAAAGAATAAATTATCCAAACAATCAAACAATCAAAGTATATGAACTACTAATCTACTATTATTAATAACCTTACGGTTGGAGTTGGAGAGATTGAGCGAGAGAGATGAGATGCCGATGCGTGAGTGAGAAGTGGGAGAGATTGAGATGAGAGTGAGACCGAGATGCGTCGTGAGTGAGAGTCCGAGAGTGAGAGGTGTGAGAGAGAGATGTTGTGCGTGAGACGGTGAGAGAGAATGAAAGATTAGAGACGTGAGAGAGAGGAGAGACCATGAGAGAAGTTTAGAATTTGGGTAAGTGATGTTTGGGTCTTTGGTGCAAATGAGTGCTATATTTGGGCTATTGGTGCAATTTAAAAAATTCATTGGTGTAGAAAAAAAAATTATATTGGGTGGTAAGCAGAAATTATTATTTTTTGGGGTTCAACTGAACCCCCTCAGCTGTATGTGGGTCCGCCCCTGCAGGAACAGACCTGACCCACCGCTCCGACACGACGTTCCCAGCGCTCCTCTGCAATTTGCACTCTTAAGCTGGCACGGGAACACATGGCACCCATAGGTTCGTAGGAGCGGTCGCTCATACACTCTGGAGTGCGCTCCTGTCTACATTGAGTGGAACAGTGTGTTTCATGATTGAGATTACTTACTTAATCTCTAAAGTTAATTGCCCACTTTAGATGAGCCGGATTTGGGTATAAGTGCTTGCATTTGTCAATATTTTATAATTGAAATCTTTTTTTTACTGAATTTTATGATTCATTATATTTAATATTTTGATTATTTTTTCAAATTTTTTGTCGGATTTAATTTAATTTGACAAGTCACGAGTTAAGTGAGAGTAGTTTCTGTATCATTTGATTCAAGTATTGAGTTAATCCTACTATTACAATTCTAGCCTACACTAGCTCAGCATATCCTTACTCAGAAAGTAAAAGCTTTTGTGACTGAAATTGAAGAAAAATTCGAATAAATAAAGGGAAAAAGAAAGAGAGTTTTTTGAAAGGTAAATTTAGCCATAGTTTAAAAATGTGATAAGCAAGCAAAGTAAGGAGGAAAGTGGAGGAAGAAAGCCATAGTGATAGAAGCATCTGATTCTACAAAATTGTGGAGGAAACTTCTTTTCTTTCTAAGTTATATGAAGATAGGAAGAAAGTAGCTTTGTGTCTCATCTCATCCATCCACACTAGAAAGCAAAATTCCAAAGGGTTAATTTACTAACTGGCAGAATTTGTTCCATTAGAATCTCAATTCATGTGCCACCACCAAATGTTCTTGCAAATTTGATGCTTTAATTTCCATTATTTCATTTTTTTTATTTATGAAAACACAATATTTTTATTAATTTGACCAAATTTGCAATTCGATGTTGTAAAAAGGAATTCAAGACAGTTTACTGTAGTGTCGAGTGTTTGGTAAGTACTGCAGAAGAAGCTTTAAGACATGCATGCCCAACAAGCGTGCAGGGTAACAGAGAATACTCAAATTTACTGTGCTTTTGTTATTTGTGCTACCAATTTTTTTATTATATTTCACTTCATGCTTATGCTTATGTTAGTGTTTCAAACAGAAATTCATGTTGCTGAAACTTTTACTTCACGTTAATCCAAAACATGTCTGTACCCGTGTATGCATATGTTGCACTCACCATAAAATGATTACTATAACAAATGATTATCATATACTATTCTCGGAGCAATAATCATTACAAACATTTAGACACCCGTGAAAAAAAGTTAAAAAGTACTCTTATGTCATTCTACATATACTAGTATAGATTAATTTATATATAAAAATCTTAAGTGAAAATATCACCCCCTAAATTGGATCCAAAGCTAGCTATATATAAAGGGTCTCTCGGCTGATTGTATTGATAATTTTAGCGATATGGAATCCCGAGTTTGAACAATGGTTTTATTGTGTGATAGAGCCGTTAAATTAGTTCGCCCAGCCCGATTCATTGGGCCAAAACGCAAAAGTGAGTTGGGTGAGCCCAATTATCTATTGAGCTGTGTTTTTGTAGTCCAGCCCAAAACATTAGGCTAACGGCTCAAACCAACGTTAACAAAGAAAACCTAAAAATATTCAAAAAAAAGTATAAAAATATGGGACTCAGCTTGACCCATGGCCCAAATAGGTTGGGCCAAAATGACCCAATTCTTCCCTGAGTCTCTATTTAGTGAGGTCTGTCCAATTCAAAACATTGAGCCATCAAACTAACTTGTTGGACTGGGCCAAAATTGACACCTTTATTACACAGAGGCTATAACCATTCATATTACATAGAGGCCATTCATATTACATAGAGGCTATGTAATAGTGTGTGTGATGTTCATTTGTCATTTCATCGGCATAAAGTAACTAGGTTATCTAATATTATAGAGTAACACTCTTAGCCACATGTAAATAACTAGTATACAGTAACACTCTTAGCCACATGTAAATAACTAGTTTTCCAGTAAGAATGATAGTTTTTTTTTCTTTCACATAATTGAAACAAGCAGGGAGTAAATTAATATTCAGTACATACATCCTTTTCGTTCTTTAAAGCAATAGAAGTGTTGGTTGTATTTCATAAAGGTAACTCTGTTATGCTCTGTCTTATTATAATAAAATTGATGAATTTCCACTCTCCACCATCTCTGCACCTTTTTATAGAATAATAAAACATCAATTCAGGCCATTCTTACTTTCCTTTTTGTATTCATTAATCATTCCTAATGTTTGATTCTAGTGTCGCAATTAGTAGGATACCCATACATATGCAAGGGTACTATTATCTTCTTTCTATGAATGAACTTAGAAATTATTAAATAGTCTGAATATTATCTCGTGAAAATAAAGACAAGTTTAAACTAATAAAAAGGAGTTTCAAATAAAAAATAGATAAGTATTAAAATCTAGAAATGTAAAAGTATCATTTCAAAATAATTTTGCATTTATCCCGTGTTTTTAATATGTTAGTATAGTGTTTGTTTATATATCAGTGTTGTTATCGTGTATTTTTTTATATATCAGTGCAGCTATCCCATGTTTTATATATATCATTGTTGTTATCCACGTATTTTTTATATATCAGTGCAGTTATCCCGTGTTTGTTTTTTATGTATCAGTGCAGTTATTTCAATGTTTCAATTGGTTATTTGAGTTGATTAGTAGATAGTAAAAGATAGATAGTAGATTATCAATAAGAAATATTTATTTCGTGTTTTTTTATATATAAGTGACAATTATTTGTGTTTTTTAGGTATTAGTGACAAATATTTATCACATGTGTTTTAAATATTAATCAGTTTAAATAGTCATTAAGCCTTACAAAATTATAATTATCAATGACAAATATTAATCCCGTGTATTTTTATATATCAATGCAGTTATCCCGTGTTTTCTTATATATCAGTACAGTTATCCCGTGTTTGTTTTTTTATGTATCAATGCAGTCATCTCATAGTTTCAATTGATTATTTGAGTTGATTAGTAGGTTATATTAGATAGTAAAAGACAGATAATAGATTATCAATAAGAAATATTTATTTCGTGTTTTTTATATACCAGTGACAAATATTTTGTCCTTTTTAGGTATTAGTGACAAATATTTGTCACATGTGTTTTAAATATTAATCAGTTTAAATAGATATTAAGCGTTAAAAAATTATAATTATCAATGACAAATATTAATCTCGTGTATTTTTATATAAGAATGTAGTTATCCCGTGTTTTCTTATATATCAGTGCAGTTATCCCGTGTTTGTTTTTTATGTATCAATGGCACGAACCCTCACTGCACCCATTGCCCCAATAAAGTGGAGACCTTGCTTCATGTGCTTCGTGACTGCCCCAAAGCCATCAACGTTTGGAATCAACTCCTCCTCTCCAGCACTTCAACAACTTCTATTCTAGTGATTTGAGAGATTGGGTGACTCTCCATTTCAAGCTTTCTACTAGTAATGTCCACAACTATCCATGGGCTTCGATTTGGGCAAGTGCCTGTTACTATCTTTGGTTTTGGCGCAATCGGGAAGTGCACGACCCTGATTTCACCCGCCCTTTTGCTCCAGCTACTTTCATCTTGAGTTATATCGTTTCCTTCTTCTCGCGTAACACTGATGTTGTAAACCCTAATCGTACTCTTCCTCGTCAAATTGAAGTCAATTGGAAGGCTCCTGAGCTTGATTGGGTTTGTCTTAACTGCGATGGTGCTGCTTGTGGTGGAGCGTTTCGCGATAACCATGGAAACTGGATCTTGGGATTTGCTCAAAAACTGGACTCTGCTACCGCTCTTCTTGCTGAATATTGGGGGGTTTTCGTTGGCCTCACCATCGCCGCTGATATGGGTATTCCGAAGCTCATTGTGCTCGTTGATTCGCTTCCGGTGGTGACGGCGTTGACCACCAACACTCTCTGTTGCGGAGTGTTGTAATATACACCGTCGTATTCATAGACTTCTCCAACAAGACTGGAACGTGAAAATTATCTTTACTGGCCAAAATGGGCCGCACTTTAGATGTGGACACCCCCTTCATTACTTTCCCCACCCCTCCGGATTGTATAAAGCATTATATTGCTCATGATAAAATAAGAGTCCCTACTCCTAATCACATTTCTTTGTAATCCTTTTGGGCTTTTTGCCCCTTTTTTAATAAAAAAAAAACAATGAAAAAGCAAAAAAAAAAGATTTTATTGTCTCCAAAAATGGGTAAATAGTCATTTTGACCCCTCAATGTATCGGATGTTGTCATTATAATTTCTGAATGTATTGAAATTGCAAACAATTCCGTGAGTCTCTCTTTTGTTCAAAATTTTAGGGACTAATTAGACTAATAATAAATATATTTGAGGACTAAAGTGACTAACAAAATACATACTCGATGACTATAATGACATACTAAAAGAGACACTTAAGAATGTGTTTCTGATTCGATACATTCAAAGCACTATAATGCACTGCACATCCCACATTCAAGGACCACTTACAAATATTTTCACAAATTTTGAATTTTCCTCCACTTTGAATCCAATTCCTTCTATTCTCTCTCCTCAATCCCAAAGGAATCAAAGCATAAAACCACTAATTACCAACCTTCCTTCTTGTTGAACTTCCTCACCAATTCCTTCACTACAGATTCTCTAAACAATCAATTCTTCTCACTCACTCACTCATCAAAATCTAAACATGAAAGGAGTAGATATCTTCTGTGCATCACAAGCCTCAACAGCCATAATTCTAAGCACTGATCACCAAGCCTCATCTTCTTCCTCTTCTTGAAAACCATTCAATTTGGTGGCAGAGCTATCGGCCGTCACAACCCGATCATCACTGATCCGAAAAGAACTCCCTCAAGAGATTTAACTGGCCCTAGTTCTTCTTCTAACACACCCATTAACCCAAAACCTTTCAATGATTCTCCAAAGGCTAAGAAAAAGACTAGTTTAAAACTAAGTGAGAAGAAAAAGAAGGGTCATGATGAGAAGAAGAAAAGTGCAACAGAAAAACTTAGTGAACATATTGTTACTAATAATAATTATTCTTGTAAACCAGTTGATAGTATTTTAAGGAGGAGTTGGGTTAAGCCACCTTCTTCTGATTTAATTACTCCTCCTACTTCATCAAGATATTTGCTTGGTGATATAACTTCTTTGGATGATGTTTCTGATAATGATCATGTTTTGGGTTTAACTAAGGTTGATAATGAAAAAGGTCATGTTGTTGTTAAAGATGAAAAGCATCATTCATCTAAACGCTCTGGATCCTCTGTTCCAAAGCCTGCTTCTTTAGACCAGGTTTGTTATCTCTCTCTCTCTCTCTCTCTCTCTCTCTCTCTCTCTCTCTCTCTCTCTCTCTCTCTATATATATATATATATATATATATATATATAATTTGAGTAGTATGTATGTATGTATGTATGTTTTTAAAAAGCTTGAACTATGAGATGTGTATGAATGTTGTTGCAGGTTGTGGTATTGAGGGTTTCTCTGCACTGTAAAGGTTGTGAAGGGAAGGTGAGGAAGCATCTCACTAGAATGAAAGGTATGCAAAATGACTCCCTCTCTAGTAAAACCTTCTTGTTTAAACCATAAATTGAATGGACCTTTTAATTGATTTTAATTTTGTTCACATTTAATTTAACTTAGAAGACATTTTTAGTATTGATAAATAAGAATTATATATGGGCATGCAGGAGTTACGTCGTTCAACATAGACTTTGCAGCAAAGAAGGTAACAGTAGTTGGTGATGTGACTCCATTGAGTGTATTGGCAAGCATATCAAAGGTTAAGACTGCAGTAATTTGGCCAGCATCTGCTACCTCAGAAACAAAGAAAACAAATTTGATCTAATTCAAGAGCAAAAGTAGATTATTGGTATTTTTGTTTTGTATGCTTTGAGCTTGAGTTAGTTAGTCATTTAATTTAATTTAATTAGTGACATGTAAATGCGAATGTTGGCAAGCTTTGAAGAAATGTTATAATTTATTTAGTAGGAACTTTATTTTTGTATAAGGGCTGATCTAATTTCTCTCTAAATTAAGAAGGTTTACTATTTGTAAAATCTGAACGAGAGCAAAAAGCAGGAAGATCATATATTCTTTCTTTCTTTTTTTTTCTTTCTTCTTGAGTAGTATAAAGTTGCAACACTAGCCATATAGTCGGTTATTTTGACACTTTTTCCTACAAGCTTAATCCAGTACTAAAAAATTGCTAGTAATTAATGAATAAAATATTAGCCCCCACCCCTGGGTGCTGGGTGATCTTATTTTTTTGTTCAGGCATCATGAGTTTTGTTTGCTTTATAACCGGCCCATTCTTTTACCAGCTAAAAGTTATGTTGGCTTTTTTTTTTGGGTTTTTTCTTGGGTTTTTCTTTTGTACCCCACCCCATCCCCTCCCACCCCACCCAATACCAAAAACCCCAAAATGCCCTTTGAAACTTAATTTTTTTTTAAAAAAAATAAATAAATCGTATATACCCCTTTGGGTACGTATATACGATGGCTATTTTTTGTCCAATCGTATATACGTACTCAAAGGGATATATACGATGGGTTTTTTAATTTTTTAATAATTTGTTTTAATTTTTATTACTAAAAGGCTACTAAAAATTCGTTAAATAGTCAAAACTACTCCAAAAATTATAAAAACACCACTAAAAATCTAACAAAACCAAAATAAGGCTATACAAATTTTTCAGATTTTTGGAGACTATGAAAAATTAAAAAAATCGTAAAAATAGTAAACGATGGAATTTGGGATTTTGAGGCCGTAGTCCCGTAAGAAGTCTCTTCTAGGGAGTCTTGATTCTTGATTTTTTCGGATTTAATGGCTGTGGTTTCATTACGATCGGAGTATGTTGCTCAAAACCGATTTTTAGCCTAAATTATACGTTCGACGATAACATCGTCACGTTTTAACGAACTACACACAAAACCTATTTTCAGGACTTATATAATTTTTATTTGACTTAAAAAATTTAAAAAAATACAATGAAGTCGTATATACACACAGAGGGGTATATATACGACCCTATTTTTAAGCATCGTATATACACCTCCCAAGGCGTATATACGATTAAGGTGGGGGTTTTCCAATCGTATATACGCCTTGGGGGTGTATATACGATGCCTAAATGCATAGGGTCGTATATACACCCCCCCAGGTGTATATACGATTGGTCAAAAAAATTTAAAAAAAAAATACGTTTTCAAAAGGGTATTTTGGGGTTTTCAGTGTGGGTGGGGGTGGGAGGGGATGGGGTGGGGGTACAAAAGAAAAAACCCTTTTTTTTTTGGTCAACTGAAGATGGATTTTATTTAAGATGAACAGGGCTAAGCCCTACCAAACAACTACAAGCAAACACGGGAGGCCCAACACCAACCCACACACAAAACAGGCGAACTACAAACTTGGGCCAACAAACCCGACTCAACAAACACAACCAACCAAAGTACATAAACGACTACACTCACGCTAGCGAGAAAGAGGAAAGAAAAACAGCAGAGTCATCGTCCTCTACCTTGAAACAGAACCCTAATTCGGCAAAGAACCGAAAACAACAATTACTCCTACAACCAACACAGATCTACCAAATTAACTACTCCAACTACTCTAGACGGAAGAAATCACCACACGGGAGCGCAACAACGCTGGATCAGCAACACAACTTCACATTTCACCGAACAACACTTGCCAACAGAGCTTTGACACTCAGAGGAGGAGAGGAAACCCAATTTGACGGGAGAGAATTAGCCGCACGAAGCTTTGCTATCAGATCTGCAACTGAGTTACTGTTCCGATTAGCCCAAGTGAATCCACACCAGGTAAACGAAGACTTTAGCTTTTGAATATCCTTGATGATCTGATTAATTTCTCTTCTAATTATGTTTCCTCTGCATGCATCAATAACCACTTGCGAGTCTGATTCCACCACGATTGAGCGAAGATTCAAGCTTGAAGCAAGAACCAAAGCCTCTCTAAACGCCAGGACTTCAGCAACAAGAACAGAGGAGGCATAAATTCGAGAGGTACACCCTGCTACCAATCTACCTTTGTAGTCTCTAGCTATAATTCCTGAAAAACCTAACCCTGATCCCATCTCAAATTGGGCATCAGTGTTAAGTTTGATCATGTTAACCTTAGGAAGTCTCCACCTAGTAGAGAAGAGCCTAGCTTCATTAGGAACAACATTACAACTCCTGGACATCTGACTACTACATTATAACTCCCCACCAAGCTGCTTGATACAAAAAAGAGTTTCTTTAGGCACAGGGTTTGAATCTTCAAAAACTTTCTTGTTTCGACCTTTCCAAATAAACCACAGAGCAAGAAACATTGTTCTAAGAGCAAACTCCTTAAAGTCTTTAGATTCCCATTCTTTCTCCACCCAACTGTCAAACCACACATTAAAGGAAGTAATATTAAGTGGGCTAGGGACTGCACATAATTGAAGTCCAAATCAAATGGGAGAGGTCCAGTCACATAAGAATAGCAGATGTTCTATTGTTTCCTCCTCCCTATAACAAATAGGACACATAGGACTCCCCAAAATTCTCCTAGTCACCATCACTACAAAAAAAACGGTCATTAGCGAGGGAATATTCAGTCGCTAACATGACCAATTCCCTCGCTAATTGCCATTAGCGAGGGAATTAGCGAGGGACCAGTTCGGTCGCTAATTCCCTCCTCGCTAATGCAGTTAGCGAGGAAATTGTGTCAATCGCTAATTATTCGAGGGACACCTCGCTAATTCCGTCGCTAATAGCTGACACAGACGCTTCCCGAGTCCGACCCGGCACGCTTCTCAATCTGAGTTTATTATTATTATTATTATTATTATTATTAGTATTATTATTATTATTATTATTTGTATTAGTATTACTGTTATTATTATTATTATTATTATTAGTATTAGTATTAGTGTTATTATTATTAGTATTATTGTTGTTGTTATTATTATTGTTGTTGTTGTTGTTATTATTATTATTATAACCAAAATTTTCAAAGAGAGAGAGAGAGGAGTGAGAGTGATGGTGGTGTGGTGGTGGTGGTGGTGGTGTCGTAGAGGTTGTGGTGGTGGTGGTTGTGTGGTGGTGGTGGTGGTGGTGGAAGAGAAGAAAAGAGAGTGGTGGTGGAAGAGAAGGAAATAGAGTGGTGGTGGTGGTGGAAGAGAAGAAAAGAGAGTGGTGGTGGTGGTGGAAGAGAATAAAAGAGAGTGGTGGTGGTGGAAGAGAAAAAAGAGTGGTGGTGGTGGTGGTGGTGGAAGAGAATAAAAGAGAGTGGTGGTGGTGGTGGTGGTGGTGGAAGAGAATAAAAGAGAGTGGTGGTGGTGGTTGTGGTGGTGTGGTGGTGGTGGAAGAGAAGAAAAGAGAAGAAGAGAGTAAATAAGAGAGAGTGGAGTGAAAAGAGAAGAAAGAGAGTGGTGGTTGGTGGTGGTGGTGTGGTGGTGGAAGAGAAGAAAAGAAGAGAGTGGAAGAGAAAGAAGAGAGAGAAGAAGAGAAAAAGAGTGTAAATGAGAGAGAAGAAGAGGTGGTTCGGATTAATATTAAAAAAATTATGACGATTTGTGTGAGAATTAGCGAGGACCCGGCTAATTCTAATTCCGCCGCTAATAAAGTAAAGTTGTCAATGCCAATTGTCCGAGCGCATCGCAAAGTGTGTCATGTCAAGGTCGAGAAATTAGCGAGGACCCGAGAAATTCCGTCGCTAATCGCTCTTGAAGTGTGTGTGTGCGCAGTAAATTAGCGAGGACCCGTAAATTCCGTCGCTAATTATCGAGTTTGCGAGGACCTAATATTCCTCGCATAGCGTCCCTCGCTAATCACCTGCTTTTTTGTAGTGCATATTCCTTTTAGTTGCAATAACATTATGTTTAAGCTTCCATACAAAGTGCTTGATCTCTCTCGGAACATTAGTCTTCCAAATAGTTTTCCAAGAGATTTTGAGTTAGTATACGAAGTAGAGTGGTTAGTTTGAGAAGTTCTTCTAACTTCATTGATACATCTAAAACCTGACTTCACACTATAGACAACATCCTTACTATGAGGCCAAAAGATACTATCTGTTTGGCCAGTAATGCTAATAGGAGTTCTAAGAGCCTCAATAGCACTAACAGGGATCAACTTATTCCTCAGGGCTGAATTATTCCAGGTAAGATTAACCTTATCAATAAGGTCAGGAACTGAACAAAACCAACCTCTCTGCACTTAGCAAGTTCTCCATTAGCCAACCATCTATCCTCTGTTACACTGACCTCCTCCCCATTACCAACATTCCATCTCCCTTGTTGCCTTAGAATATCTCTCCCATGCAGTAAACTCCTCCACATCCAGGAAGCACCAGTCTTCGGTTTAACCACCCACATCTCAGCTCTAGTACAATAAATACTTCTAAGCATAGAAGCCCAGTAAACATTAGGACTTTGAATACACCTCTAGGCTTGCTTAGCTAGTAGAGCAGAGTTCTGAGTAGCAAAATCCTTGAACCCCATACCTCCATTATTCTTTGAGTTACACATATAATCCCAAGACTTCCAATGTATGCCCCTAGATTTAATCTTTGAACTCCACCAAAAATTAGCAACAAGCAGAGCATAAGGATTGATGAAGTTCTTTGGTAACCTCACTATTGCCATAACATATGATGGAATAGCTTGGATAATGACTTAATTAGAACCTCCTTCCCGCTTGATAAAAGCGCTCCTTCCAACCTTCTAACTTGCTCCACACCCTTTCCTTAATCCATTGTAGAGCTTGACCTCTAGAGTTACCCCATTCGATCGAATTCCTAGATATTTACCAAGAGTATCCTAAATAGGGATATTTAGGATAATGATAAACTATCTCTTTGAGAGCGTGGACTCCTTTGCCAAAAATAATTCCGGACTTTTGAGTACTAATTCTTTGACTGTAAGCACTGTGGAATGATTCAAAATAGCAACAGTTTATTAAAGTTCCTCTTTAGTAGCTTTACTATTGGGATCTAGAAATCTTTTGTGAT
The DNA here is from genome assembly GCA_020916435.1 of Oxytropis ochrocephala. NCBI lineage: Eukaryota > Viridiplantae > Streptophyta > Magnoliopsida > Fabales > Fabaceae > Oxytropis > Oxytropis ochrocephala. The sequence goes on along the minus strand of CM037091.1, from coordinate 106,819,810 downwards.
GAATGTCTTTGGAAAACCTTCGTTGGATTTGCCAAAATCTTGAATTCATTTATTTCTTGCGGGGGTGGCTTGTTTTGGTTTTGGCCATCATCTACAAAAAAATAGGTGAGTTAGAATAGGAGCACTAGGAGCCAATAGTATACCAGAGAGAAGACCATCCGAATTAGCTTTAGAATATGTTTAGATAACACATCAAAGACTAGAATGAAGAGATAAGGGATATACGATCCCTTGTCTCGCACTCACAACAAAGGATGACATCTTTGCTACTACAACCATTGACTTGATACTTATACCTGACTGAAGAGACTAAAGACATGACTCTAGACACCCATAACTGGGAGAAACCATAGGAAATAAGAACTTTAGACAGGAATTCCAGTTGACCCGATCATAAGCTTTGTTCATATCCAACTTTATAGCATACCCATGACTAGCACCCTTATTGGCCTTTTTCAGAAAATGGAAGGCTTCTTGAGCAACCACCAAATTATCTTGGATTAATCTTCCCCCCACAAAAGCACTTTGCTGAGGAGAAACAAGAGAGTCCAGATATGGTTTCATCCTGGCCACCATAATCTTAGAAATTATCTTGTAGACAAAATTGCAGCAGCTGATTGGTCTTAGTTGATTAATCTCTTCAGGATGAGGAACCTTAGGAGTTAGAGAAACTATAGTATCATTAACAAAATCACCCAGCTCTCCACATTTAAAGAAAACATCCACAACAGAATAAACATCACCTTTAATGATCTCCCAGTTTTTTGGAAAAATTCACCATTGAAACCATCCGGTCCTGGGGCTTTTAGAGCCCCTAGAGAGAACACAACTCTCTCTACATCATAGATAGATACTGGGGCCATAAGAGCAGTATTAATATCATCTGTAATGAGCTTGGGAATTACTAAGAGACATTCATCAGCATTAGAGCTATCACCAGGGAGGTATAACTCTCTATAATAGTCTTCAATAGCCTTCATAATGTTAGAGTGCCCCTCCACCCAGACACCATCTTTATCTTTAAGACTATAAAGCTTATTCCTGTCTCTTCTCTGAATAGTAGTAGCATGAAAGAACTTCGAGTTCCTATCACCATACTTTAACCACTTAATCCTAGATCTCTGCCCCCAGTACATCTCCTCTTGTTTCCATAGAGAATTTTTGTTGGATCTCCAACAGATTATCACTATTATTTCCTTCATTTAGAAGTCTTTGGAGCTTCACCTTTAACTTAGTGATCTCTAAGGCAACATTTTTGAAAGTCTCCTTGTCCCAAGCTAGCAAACCCCTTTTACATCTCTTAGATTTGTTGGTGAAAACAGACCAACCCCCTCAATATTTGAATCACATGACCAATTTTCAGAGATAATTCTTCTACAGTCAGGGTGCTCCTCCCTAAACCTCTCATATCTGAAGAACTTAGTACCTCTAGTGGGAGGGTTTAAGTGAAGAATAATAGGTGAGTGATCTGAGTTGATGATAGGAAGAGCCACACCCAAAGCATGGGGGAACAAGTGTCTCCAACCCCAATTAGCCAGGATTCTATCAATTTTTTGGAAAGTTACAACACCCTCTCTAGGGTTACTAGTCCAAGTAAGTTTATTACCTTTTAACTCCAAATCCATCAGATCATTAGTATCAAGGAAATCCCTAAACAGGGCAAGCCTAATAGGTTCCACAAGTCTCAAACCATCCTTCTCTGTGACTGAGCACATCTCATTAAAGTCCCCCATACAGCACCAAAGACCATTTCTTAGAGGATTAAGTAAAGATAACCTATTCCACAGCTTCCTTCTTTAATCAAAAGTAGGATTACCATACACAAAGGTCATTTCAAACAAATTACCAGATTTCTTTTCTCTAATAAACGAGTGAATATAGTTAATACATGCTAAAAGCATAGAGTTCCAATCGCAAGATGGAGTAGTGGGTATATGCCAAAAAATCAATATTAAAAAATAGGGTAACTCCAGAAATCTAGGGTTTTTTTTTTACCCCATTCTTATCTCTCACACCCCCATAAATACCATTTTGGACAAAAATACCCCTAATTTTACAAAAAAATTCGAAAATACCTACGCTTTTGGTGGGGGGTTTGTTGGATTTCCGGATTTACCTCATAGATAGGTAAATTCGGTTCACAATTTATGAACCGAATCTACCTGAATTTTTGGTAAATCCGGAAATCCAAAAACCCCCCACTGGTTTTCCGGATTTACCTCATACGGTAAAATGGTAAAAATGATGATGTTCAAAAAGCCAAGCACGAGTTACCTAAGCGTGACTTTGTCTGGGACAAATTTTGATTCTCAATAGTTATTGACAATGGTATTCAATTTTGGTCATGATTTTCCCAACCCCCTTCATACTAACTACACACCTCCAAATCTAAAATATTCTATTTTTACTCTCACGTGAAACGCTCATATACGACGTATTTTCTAAGAGGTTTGGTTGCCTCCCACCGAACCGGTACGACAACAGTCAACCGGGTGTTGTAAAATTGGAAAAATGGGGGTGTGTTGATGTGCTGCGCAGGTACGGTTGGGAGGGGTCGAACCGATTCGGTTGCCTTCAGCCGAACACCAAATTATCAAACACACCCATTTACACATTTAATAGGTATTGTTGCTGGCAAACTAACTGGTTCGGTTAACCCCAACCGAACCAAATGCGATTCCAGAAAAAATAACATGAATGCAGTAACTAACAAACAACCAAAATGTAAAACGATTGGTAGGGGTAAAACCGTATAATGGTTGGCAATGTTGAGAAGATGATTAGAAGGTTAATGAGGTAGGTATAGTGAATAGGGTTGTGATAAGTGCCAATGACACTTACTTTTTGATTTAAAATATTGGCACTTATTGAATCATTTGATATAAATTGAATATGTTTTACCCCAAAAAGAGTTTGATTTCACCAAATTTTAATTTAGCAACTATAGGTTTAGATTTAAGAGTTTGTGTTGCATTTTAATCCCTTTTTGTTGTGTTAAATAGATGAAAATTGAAGTGGAAGAATTGTGAAAAGAATCCAAAGAAAGTTGAGATAAGAAGGAAGAGTAAAATTCATCATGAGAAAAGAAGACACTTCTTGTCCAGCAGAAATAGGTCTTGTCCAGCAAGATGAGGGACAGAAACTCATCAAGTGCAGGACATCCTCCCTTGTTCAGCAAGCTAATTAGTGTCCAGCAATACTAGCATTCTTCATGTGCAGGAAAATAGTTTTATGAAGGGCTCGTCCAGCAAGCCCTATTGTGTCCAGTGAGCCGAGGTTTCTTCATGAGCAGGAAAGCTGAAATACAAAGGGCCTGCCCAGCAACGAAAGAGGTGTCCAGCACACAGTCTTAAAGAGGCTACAAATTTATTCACTTTTCAACTGGTATAAAAGGACTTTTTAGGTTCTTTTTCACATATTTTGAAATCAACAAAGGAGTGAAGATTCATCATAGGGAAGTTTGGAAAAGTGGTAACTATTGATTGTTCTTCCTCTCTTCCTCTTGTATCTTTGTAAAGCTTCCATGGAAATGGATAGCTAACTCTTCTTATTGGGATTGGATGTAATTGACTTCACTTTCATGTATATCTAAAGTTTCTATATGAATCTATGATCAATATCTTGTTTGGTTTAATGATTTTGTCTTGAACTTCATGCTTTTGATAAATTGATCACTTATTGAATGATTATGGATGATATAATTGGTTGAGAAACTTATTATAAAATCTGAACTAGATAGAATTATCTAAAACAACAAACATCTAGGAATAGATTAAGTGTTGTAGTCTTGTTTTACCTAAGCTTAATACTATTGACATATTAAATGGTAGAGGAATCTTCATTTATATCAATCAATAGATGTTTCAACTTTGATTAAGGAATTAACTTAGAGGACTTTGTCCAATCCATGGGTCCGTCTCAAAGATATGTATTTTGCTCAGTTGTCCCAACTCATGGGTCAAATTTTGCCTACTTGTTTTTTAATGTTTTTTTTAAACTCGTTTTGTTTGGTTTTCTTTGTTAAAATTGGTTTGGGTTTGGTTAGTACGCTGTTCTAGTGTTATGTGGGTTGAGCTACAAAAACACAACACAATAGATAATTGGGTTGTCAGTCTGCATTTGCATTATAACACATTGGGCCAAGCGACTCAACTTGACATCTCTACCCCTAAGTATGGAAATAGGTTGAGTTAGGCTTTACAATGCTTGAATCTAACATACTTTGAATGTGTTAGGCCAAAGCCTATTCTATAGTCTGTTATAAGCTTACTTTTAAGGTACATCCTAGCCATTTTGAAAGTAGGGCATGACTTACAAGTGTATTTAAAAACTTAATTCACTATTTTTATTTATAAGAAAGTCTACGTCACTCAAATGGTTAATAGACCAACAAGCTAATAGTTGGGCACAACTAGCTAGCCTTTATTTATAAGAAAGTTTTTAGTAAGTAGACCAACAAGCTAATAGTTGAATGAAATTAAATTTTATTTTAAGATCTAACACGAGATTTAGAGAGGCAATTTTTTTTCTCGATAAGCTTAAAGAATATAACTTTATATGACATCATATTTAAATTCTATTTCATAATACTTATTTAAATATTCACAAATTGATATAGGTCAGTATGTTTGAAATACAGAAAATGTTAGTCAATTTATGATTTAATACAAAATACAAAATTCAATATAATAATAATAATAATTTTTTGACCAAAATAATAATAATAATAATAATAATAATAATATTTACTTAAATAAGCTGGTTTGGTGGTAGCTTTATAAAGGATCAGTTTGTGGGAGTGAAAAAGTGAAAAATTGTGTGAGAAAGTGAAAAATGAAAAAAGTATGTGTTAGAGAGGAAAATGTGAAAAAGTAGCCACCCACTGTTCTGGTAGCCACACCGCCCCTTTCTCAGGGCAACCTCACCGTTCCGGCGACGCACCACCCATTGTTCTTGTAGCCACACCGCCCCTTTCTCCGCCATGGTAGAGGATGAAGCAGAGTAGCAGACCAGCAAACTTGTTGGTTTGGTTTTGCATTGAGGACAAATCTTCAGTTGAGTTATGCATACAATTCATCTTTTGTTTTCCAGAATCTTCTTCATTGGCTTTTAACAGGAATCTGCTCTTGATTAGCTCATGCGAAGCTGTTACCAATTCCTCTTTATTTTTATCTGTCTCAGGAGTATCCTCAACCTGCAACTAACATACATATTAAAACTTCAATAAATAGGTTAGGAATAACAAGCTAAGCTAAATTATGTTGATCCATTTTCCTACATGACAATCACAACAACCAAATTTAACAATCAAATATTGATCCATTTAATTTTGTGAGTGTCGGCAGCTTGGACAACATTAGAAGGGTTTTCAAAACTATGTGTTAGGAATTCCGATACGGTGTGATGATACTTTTACGGCGAAGCGTGGCGTGTTGGCCGTCCCGAATCAAGTGTGGTGCGCGGTCGAAGCGGTGGCACCGCTTTGTTGGAACGGTGGGGCGGCGAAACAGGGAAAGGGAGTGTGGCTTTTACAATTTCTGGTTTAGTGGTTTTTAGGAAGATAAAAACGTGGAGCATTTTGGAGCGTAGGATCTATCGAACGGATTAGGATAAAAGAAAGACAGTAAAGGTACCCCACTCTCAAGGTACCGAATCTGTTCCCGTATAGATAGATTTGCCTATATTTTCGGATTCAGTTGTTAACTTCCTATATTTTAGTAACGGCTACTTCTCTGCGCGCAACAGCTATATATTTAATTAAGCATTGGTTCTGTATTTTCTTATTCGATCGATCAATCAATTCTTTACCTCTCTCTGCTTTGTTTCATTCTTTCTCTCTAGGGCTGTACTACTGATCAGTGAATTTAATTATCTGAAAAAACGATTGATCTTGCAAGTAGTCACAAACAAGCCATGGAGGGAAATTCCAATATGCTTCTTGATAAAGAAAATCACCAATCATGGGGGCATAACCTTTCCCTCTCACTGCCCCAACAAAGCCTACCATTACCACCACCGCATCCAGAACCACCATTCCCATGGGCGACTTGTAAACGCGCCACCGTTCATACCATGCAACACTTATCATCACACGGCTTGACGACGATCACTGGAAAAATCAAATGCAAATCGTGCCGTGTAGAGCGAGTTATCGGTTTCGACTTAAAGGAGAAGTTTGACAATCTTGCCCGTTATATTATGCGGAATAAAAGCAATATGTATCATCGAGCACCAAATAATTGGTTGAACCCTGTGCTCTTAGATTGCGAGAGCTGCGGGAAGAAAAATTGCATGAAGCCTGATATTGACAAGAATAAAGAAAGAATCAATTGGTTGTTCTTGTTGCTGGGTGAGATGATAGGGTGTTGCACTCTTGAGCATCTAAAGTACTTCTGCAAACACATGAAAACTCACATGAGTGGCGCCAAAAATCGATTAATCTATTACACTTATTTGGGTTTATGCAAACAGCTTGAACCAAATGGACCCTTTGATCCCTAGATTATCATTTAGAATTTAGAATCAAACTCATCCATGCATGTTTTGTTGTTTCTTTCTTTCTTTCTTTCTTTTAGATTTGGTTTTGTTAATGCATTCTTGTTTTTGATAACGCGGTTTTGTGTTGGTTCTGGTTCTTGTATGCTTGTATTTCTTGAGAATGTGAGATGTATTCTTTATGAGAACTGATTAATAGTACGAGGACGAAAGCCAAATATCAATTACAATGGCCTGGAGGATTCTGCGGCGTTTTTCCATTCTGTGATCTAACTGACACGAGGAAATCGCATATTTTTATGCTATAGTATATCTTTCAAATTAGAAATATCAATCATTTTAACTTAGATGTTGTATCATAGTATCAAGAAATGGAATAATACATCACTAAATCATGGTTCTACATCTTCTGTTGATAACGAGATTTGGAAAAAGTTGTGGTAACTTAAAACGATTCCCAAACATGTTCATTTAGCTTGGAGGATCCGAAACAATTCTCTTCGTGTAAAGCATAAATTGGCTTCTAGAGGCATTTCTTGTGACCCCTTTTGTTTAAGGTGTGTAGATCATTTAGAGAATATTAATCATGTGTTCAAATATTGTGAATGGGCAAAGACAATTTGGTTCTCATCTCCATTGGGAATAAATTTTGAGGAGGCGGAAGTAAATTTTAAAAATTTGTTGGCTCATTGTGTTCTTCACCTACCAAATGATGTGATTGCTCATGTGTTATCCCTCACTTTTTCCATTTGCTGGGCAATAAACAAATTGTGTTTTGAAGACAATTATATCACTATAGAAGCAATAATTGAAGGGGCTTGGAGTAAACTAGGTGAATACAATTCGTTGCAATTGGCCAAAGCATCACTCGCAACTGGTTAATGTTTTCTTACTCTGCACGAATTTTACATGAGTGTAATGACACCTCAAATTTATTTAGAACTTTTCAAATATTGCATGTTAGGAGAGAGGGTAACGTGGTAGCTCGTCATTTAGCTAAGTATGCTCTCCATAACTTTGAAGCTATTTGGATTGAGGATATTTCTCCTGTATTGCTTCCTATTTGGCCTCCGACTTAGGAGGGTACTGATGAAATTATTTTCACGTAAAAAAAAAGATATATTGTATTCAGTAAATCATTCTTTTTATTACAAAGGAAAACTTATAACATTTCATTAGCAATCAAAGTCGTAATACAGGTTGGAATACAATAAAAAATGAGGGAGCTAGCATACTGACTTGATGCTCTAGCTAGCTAGAGTATGAGCCACAATGTCTGTTTGCCTCCGAATAAAACTAACCATATAGTTTTGTAATTTTTTTGTCAAATATAATGAAGGAAGCCTCATTAAAACCTTTGATGTAAAAAACATCAAGAATGAAAAAAGTACTTCCCCCTAATTTTATTAATAAAAAAAAGAGAAAAAAGAAAGAAGACAAAATAGAGGCCAAGAGTGGACTAGACCAAAACCCATGGAAAAGAAAAGAAAGAAAGAAAGACAACGCAATAATCGGGAACTCCTAACTCGTTACCGCGAAAGACCCCGTAAAATAATTCATCCTAGAGACAAAATATAAGGCAAATTAAAGGACTAAATTACAATTGTCAGATCAAAAAGAGACAGAGACAAAAAATTTCCTTTGAACAAGTATTATAGCCAACGACCAATTTCTTTTTTTGCCGCAATTTCTTCTTTTGGGTCTTGGACACAACCTGTTCAAAATTATCATCTCACCAGGATCACCAAATCATCTAACTTTTCACCTCAATGCTTTCTTAGTATTCTCATGTCAGATGCTACTACTGGATTAAAAAAAGCAGCAGACTCTGAGGCATTTAGCAAATCTAGCCTGGTGGTGGGAGGTTGAGTGAAGGATGAATCAACATCTTACAAATGGTGGTTCGATGAGTTATTTGTTGAAGAGGGGTACCACCTAAATTATAAGTATCCACAAGGGTATCTCTAACATAAGGAGATTTTTCAAGCGGGGATTCACATGAAGTAGCAAGCTGAGAGGAAAAATCGTTTTCTATACTCTTACCTGCAATAACAAATTTAACCATGCCGCCTCTGACCTGCCTCGTTACCATGCCCAATAAAGATAAGGGTCATAGACTCATGAGCCAAAATATAACAATGCCACCATTTCCCATTCTAATATCAATTGCATTTTCAATACCTGAGCCTCTGCCACACAACACTTATTTCTAAAATGTAATAAAAATTTAAATACATTATGAACAAAATAAAAATTTAAGATTTAGTTATAGAAGTGATCATCAAGGTAACAATTAAATTATTTCACCGTCTCAACAAAACTAAATTTTAATTAAAAAAACTAATTATTGTCGACCAAATATTGTAACTAAAAAGTCAAAAGATTATATCAATAACAATTTGAGAGTAAGACTAACTATATGTTAAGAGTAATGCTATTTGAACCAAAAAAAAGTATACCAAAGTGTTCCAAAATACGAATACATAAAGAATACGAAGAGAATACTCGTATAATATATTTAATTTTTTAATTTAAATTAAGTTTAGTGATATACGAGCATTCCCTTCATATTCTATATGTATTTGTATTTTGGTACATTTTTTTTGTTCAAATAGCATTACTCATATCTTAATAGGAAAATGCTTGATATTTAGAAGTTAGAATCGAACGAAATGTAAGAATGACATGTACAAAGTTATTGGTGAGTTTTTTTTAATGACTCAAGGTTATCAGTGAGTTGTTTCCCCTTAATTTGGGTGTGGGTCCTCTCCTTTTTACAATAATGGTTGTGCATTCTTTCATTATTTTTGTTTCCCCCAAGTGTATATACGATTGGCCAACAATTTTTAAAAAAATTACGTTTTCGGATGACATTTTAGGGTTTTTATTGTGGGTGGGGGTATGAGGGGAAAGGGTGGGGGTCAAAAAAAAAACCTTTTCATTTCCAATGGTGACAAAGTCATTGCCTTTTGGGTTCCCCTGGTTTCTTATTAACTGGATTGAACTTTTTTTCTTTGAAGTTTGATATAGAAACGAATAGAATAATACTACCAATAAGAAAGTAATCGATGGAGTATTTGTTAAGAACAGATAAAACAAACGCCAAACAGCTACAAAATATTTATAATATTGTGCCTATTGAATAGTAGCAATGATATGACATTTCGGTTTCGGTAAATAGCGCATCAAACATAGCACACGGAAGCATCTACGTTGGAATGCCTTGCAATCCACGTGCTCCACTCGACAACTCAGGTCTGGTGCGTGGTCGAACCCTAAGCTCCCTTCCGCTATCAAGAAGTTAGTTCCGCCAGGACCGAATACAGGAATTGGATGTCACGATGTCGTTAATGAGGGGTTGTTCACCACCATCTTCTCTGGTGGCCTTCTGGAGGTATCCATAGCAAAACAAATCCAACACTGGCGATTGTGAGAATTGGGGAAAATGTGTGGGGGTAATCATCCGAACTGAAGAATTACTGACCGAAGCGATGACAAAGTCCAAATCTGAAGCGAAATCTGAATCTGAAGATTGAAAAGCTGACCCATGTGTCACAGATCCAAAGTTATCGAAATCTAGATCAGAGGTAGTGAAGGAAACCAAAGTTGAATTGATGACAGAATCTGACCCCACAATCAGAGTAAGATCAACATTAAACTCAGAATCTGAATCTCAATCAATTTCCTCATCTAACACAAGTAAGATTGACCTCCATTCAGGCTTGAAACGCCATAAAAAAGGATGAATGAACGATTCCCAACTTGTCATTGGATGATGGTGAGACCACTGAAGCCACCATTGTAGAGGAGGACCTTGCAACGCAGAGACGACTATTAGCAGTTTTGACATGGATGATATTCTTATTTCAACAAAGAATTTATCGATGTCAAGCATCCACCCGTAAGCATCGTCGTCACCGTTAAACAACGGAATGTCATCTCGTGTAAGAGGAGGGTGTGAAGAACTCATGGTAGAGAGGGGTTCACACAATGAAAGCAACATTGATACGTTGTTAGAATTTGAGGACCGAGATACCTCCTAAATAAGAGTTAAAAAGAGGAAATAGACTTTGACTTCATAGTTGGTATAAAATGAAATATATTCAAAGTCTATTTTCTCTCTTTAACCCTTCTTTAAGAGAAATCTCAGTCTTCAAATTCTAAAACCGCATCAAGTAATAACTATTTTTCAGTGTTTTGGTTATTTTGATTATATCGTCTTCTTTTCACATGCTTTACAAAATAGTATCAAACATATAAACTAGGTTAAATTAATGGATGCTTCTAAGATGAGAGATCCATTGGTATACCACAAAAACTGACCCTAGAATATAATTTAAAATAATAAAGCTCTGTCTGGCGCGTCCCATCCACTAGCAGATAGCGGATGAGACTAATGTATTTGACTAGCGGATGGCAAGTACAGGTGTTTGACAAACACTAGCGTTTAGCATTTTTTGAGTAGCATTTAAAATTTTTTGAAACGCTACTTCACGTAGCGCTTTTTAAAACGCTAGCGGATAGCGGATAGCATTTACTTCTCTTTCCTCATTAAATATTTTATCATCCTTAAATTATTTAATCATTAGTTAAATATCTTTTTATGTCATTTTACATTTATCAAACTATTTTAACCGCTAGTTTTATCAAACACATACCGTGGTTTTTTGTTAGACAGCTTATCCTACGGTGGTTAACTGGTAAAGAACATATCCTTCAACCTAAAAGTACCCTAAATTAAAATATTTAAAAAAAAATTGACTGCAACCTAGGATCGATCAAAACATAAATAAGAACGATGAGTGTCAACTAAAAATAAACTAGACTAGTTCGTATAAAAAATAAAATTCATATAAAAATAATAAATAAATAAATAAATAAACAAGACTAAAGACAAGAAAATAATCAACCTAAAAATAAGAAAAGTCGCAGGTCTAAACATGAGATGTGCATTCTGCTCAGCGAGAGCATACAAATTAGATCTCATCGAAATATCTCGTATTTGCAGACGAATTATGTAATTCATCATTGCAGATTGCACAAACCTCAAAATAAAAATACGGAATCTTTTTTCTTTAAATCTGGAGAAAATCTAAAAAATCAAATATAATCCTTATCGCAACATAGAAAGAAAAGAAAAAACGGAAGGAACAAGTCAAATCTAAAGAAAAGGAGAAAATGTTTTGATTTAGAAAAGAATACGGCATCAGATAATAAGCGGAGTTGTTGTCTACACGGTAAGTTCGGTGTAAAGCATAAAATTATCTTCATCATTTGCCAAATCAAAAATCGAAAAATGGAATACAAAGAAAATGGTTAGGGAAATAAGAAGCACACAGTTATGAAAGAAAATGAGTTACAGAACGGAGATAGAGATTCTCCGACGAGAGATAACTTGAAACCCTAATCAGTGACGGTGCTGAATGTAATAAGCACAATGCCTCGTATTTATAGCTCTAACGGCCGAACGTTTTCATTTTTTTTTTTCCAGATTTCTAGAAGGCCCTAAACAATGGTCTAGTAATTGAAAGGGTTTGCGGGCCCAATTCCTTTTAGGGAGTAACTTTCTTCACCTCCTTTTTTCTCCTACCACACACCCCATTTTTTATAGGCAGTAAGTATGGGTGTTGTAAGAAGAAAAAAAAGTGTGCTGGAAGCCACACCTTTATTTTTAATCTAAATGACAATGCCTGCATAGTGCCTCCAAAGACAAGCTTACCACAAAGACAAGCTGAAGACGATCGAGACAGACCATATTACATTTTGAAAAAAAAAATCAATTATGTTATTTCGTTTGAAGTTCCAAATTTAGCTGTAGGCAAATTATGATTTCTTGGCTTTAGATACTCTTCTTGGTCAAAGGTGAGAATATGTTGCGTTTGGTTACACTTTGTAAGGTGTAAGCTTAACTTGTTTAAAAAAAAAACTACATGTTTAAGTATGATGTATTACTTACCATAGTTTTTTACTTTTTTTAAGCTACTTTTGAGAGTTTGGCATGACTTGTAAACCTACTTAAAGACTTATTTCATATTAGCGTCTTTAAATCAATAATTTGAAGCTAAACCCTATTTATAATAAACTATGAAAAATGAAAACTAAAATCACTATTAGTAAGAGCATGAGACGTAGAGGTGAAGATAGTTATGACATGGAATGGGATTCTCTGTAGATAAATCATGTAGTATTAGTAAATGTAATAGTGTTGTTTAGAAGTTGGGCTTAGTATTCAGGCCCATTTGTGTGTATTTTGTATTGTTGTACTTGTTCATTGAGTAAGGCCCAATTGTAAGTAACTGACCCAGAGACTTGTGGTATATCAGTTAATCTCGTTGTAACAGATTCAATCAATGAATTCATTTTTCACTCTATCATTTGGCATCAGAGCTCTACGGAGCCTGAAGCAAGATTCGTTGCAAGAAACCGCAGTTTCGTTGTACCACCGTGATTGTTGAACTCAACAATGGCAGAGAAAGAAAATGGAAATACGTGCAACCGGCGATTCCGAAATTCGACGGATTTTATGAACATTGGAAGACGCTAATGGAGAATCTACTGAGATCGAAGGATTATTGGGAGGTTGTGGAGAAGGAATTCCGAGTCGTGGCGAATGCTACATCGGAGTTAAGAAAGCTCGCGATGAAGCAAAGTTGAAGGATTTGAAAGCGAAGAATTACCTTTTTCAAGCAATTGAAAGAGGAATTCTAGAAACAATCTTGAAAATTGACACCTCGAAGGATATTTGGGATTCTTTGAAGCAAAAATACCAAGGATCGAACAAAGTGAAGCGCGCGCACGACTTCAAGCCTTAAAGCGTGAATGGGAACCGCTGACGATGAAGGAGACGAATCGATTAGTGACTACTTTGCAAGAACACTAACGATTGCCAATAAGATGAAATCGCACGGTAAGAAGATGAAAGAAAACAGCGTTGTTGAGAAAATTCTGAGATCGATGACCACGAAGTACAACTACGTAGTGTTCTCGATTGAGCAATCCAACGACGTCGAAAAGATGTCAATTGACGCTTTGCAAAGCAGCATTTATGTTCAAGAAGCAAGAATGAAAGGACAAACGAGGAGGAACGGGCTCTCAAGGCTAGCAATTCTGTGCGGGGAAGAGGCAGAGGTCGTGGCGCAACAAGTAGTGCAGGAAGAGGACGAGGAAAGCAATCCAAGGATCACATAGAATGCTACAAATGCAAGAAGATGGGTCACTATCAAAGTGAGTGCCCTAATCTTGAAAGCAATGTAGAAAACTATGCTGGATTTGAAGATGATGAAGAACTATTGCTGATGGCTATGAGTCAAGAACGTGAAATTGAAGAATTCTTGCTCATGGCAATAGGTAAAGATCCTGAAATCATAAGACAATGGATATGGTTTCTTAACTCGGGTTGTAGCACACATATGTGTGGAACCAAAGAGTGGTTTATTGATTTAGATGAAGCCTTCAGAGAGACAGTCAAGGTTGGAGATGGTAGAAGGTAGAGGCAGTGTGAGACTGAAGATAGAAGGGAGAATTTAGATCATATCTAGGGTGTACTATGTGCCAAACTTAAAGAGCAACCTACTGAGCGTTGGACAATTGCAACAGAGAAAGTTGAAGGTTGTGTTTGAAGATGACAAGTATCTTGTGTATCACAAGGAGAAGGGATTGATAATCACTTCACATATGGCTGGGAATAGGATGTTTACTGTCAAGGCTGAACCAGTTCAAACGAGCTCAAACTGCTTTCAAGTTACTAAGGAAGAAGAGGCAGAATTGTGGCATAGGAGATATGCTCACTTAGGATACAGAGGATTGGCTTTGCTCAAGCAAGAGGACATGGTGAGAGGGCTTCCAACATTGACTGAGGTAGAAAAGGTGTGTGCAGATTGCCAAATTGGCAAGCAACACAGAGATAAAATGGCCAAACAGAGCAATTGGAGGGCTTCGAGGAGACTTGAGCTGGTGCACTCAGACATATGTGGTCCTATTACTCCAGAGTCTAATAGCAAGATGAGGTACTTTATTACATTCATTGATGATTATAGTAGAAAATCATGGATTTATTTCTTAAAAGAAAAGTCTGCTGCTTTCCAAACTTTTAAGAATTTTAAATCTATGGTTGAAAAGGAATGTAATAGTAAGATTAGTTGCCTTAGGACTGATAGAGGTGGAGAGTTCAATTCAAAGGAATTCTCTGATTTCTGCTCAGAACATGGCATAAGAAGGCAACTAACAGCTGCCTTTACACCACAACAAAATGGTGTGGCAGAGAGGAAAAATAGAACTGTTATGAACATGGTTAGATGTCTATTAAGTGACTCTAAATTTCCAAAAAGCTTTTGGCCAGAGGCTGCCAAGTGGAGTTTCTATGTGTTAGATAGATCCCCAACTGTTTCAGTGAAAAACATGACACCCCAAGAGGCATGGAATGAGATGAAACCAGTATTTGGCTGCCTTGCATACATGCATATCCCTGACTCACAAAGAAAGAAGCTTGATGATAAAAGTAGAAAATGTATTTTCTTAGGGGTTAGTGAAGAATCTAAGGCATATAGACTATATGACCCCACAAATAAGAAAATTTTGATTAGCAAGGATGTGAACTTTGATGAAAAGAGTAGGTGGAACTGGGAAAATCATGAGAAAGATGCAACAACTTGTGATCTAGATGACAACACAGAACCCTCTACCATTGCACCTGAGCTAGTAGACCAAACTCAAACACCTGCAAACACTCAACCAGAAAGTAGTGACCAAACTCAAACTTCTAACCCAATCTTGAACCAAGAGAGGATAATTGATGAGAATGTGGTTGTAAGTGGCCCAAGTTTGAATGATTCTAGAGTGAGAGTAGGATCACCTAGAAAAATTAAGAACACTGGTTGGTGGCAAGATTTTCATGTGACTGGTGTACCTAGTAGCAGTAGAAATATGCAGAGTGAGACTTCTGATGATGACCCTGTTGATAATAATGATGATAGTGAACTGCATAGTTTAGTAGCGTTTGATAATATGGCAGATCCTTTGACTTATGTTGAAGCATGCCAGCACGAAAGATGGATAAAGGCAATGGACATTGAAATACAGTCCATTGAGAAAAATGGAACATGGAAACTTGAAACATTACCTGCTGGAGCTAAGAAAATTGGGGTAAAGTGGGTCTTTAAAACCAAATAGAATGAGGAAGGGAAAGTAGACAAGCACAAGGCTCGCTTAGTGGCAAAGGGGTACTCACAACAAGCTGGTGTTGATTTTTCTGAGGTATATGCACCTGTGGCAAGGTGGGATACCATTAGATCAGTTTTGGCAGTAGCTGCAGGAAGGGGTTGGGTAGTGTATCAACTTGATGTGAAATCAGCCTTCTTGCATGGTGAACTTGAGGAAAATGTATATGTAGAGCAGCCTGAGGGCTATGTAAAGAAAGGAAAAGAGATACATGTATACAAGCTGAGGAAGGCTCTATATGGCCTAAGATAAGCACCTAGAGCCTAGTATAGTAGAATAGATACCTACTTTACAAAAGAGGGATTCAACAAGTGTCCCTATGAACACACTCTCTACAGTAAGAGAGGAAATGGAACAAATTTACTGATAGTAAGCCTGTATGTTGATGATCTGATCTATACAAGAAGTGACTCATCTTTCATTGATGATTTCAGGCAGTCAATGAAAAAGGAGTTTGAGATGTCTGATATCGGAAGAATGAGGTATTTCTTGGGTGTTAAGGTGATACAAACCTCTCACAGGTATCTTTATTACACAACAGAAGTACACTAAAGAGATACTTGAGAGATTTGGGATGCAAGAAAGCAAGCAAGTTGGGATTCCAGTTGTAACTGGAACTAAGCTCAGAAAGAATGAAGAATAGAGCAATGTCAATATAACTGTCTTCAAGCAACTAGTGGGGAGCCTTATGTACCTAAATGCAACAAGACCAGACATCATGTTTGGTGTGAGTCTAATCAGTCGCTTTATGGATAAACCAGCTGAAAGGAACAATTGAAGAAGGAATACACTACTAGAAAGGCAGAACTGAAGAATTAATTGCTTATTGTGACTTAGATTATGCTGGAGACTTAAGTGACAGAAGGAGCACCAGTGGATATGTGTATATGCTCAATGGAAGTGCCATTTCATAGTCTTCCAAGAAGCAACTGATAGTAACCTTGTCAACCACGTATGAATTTGTTGCGGTACTGCCATCGTGTTTGTCAAGGAGTTTGGCTGAGGAGAATACTTGAAACAATTGGTGAAAAACAGAATGATTGCTTGAGTGTGTTCTGTGACAATAGCTCAACAATCAAATTATCCAAAAACCCAGTAATGCATGGGAGGAGCAAGCATATAGATGTGAGATTTCACTTCGAGAGACATGATGAACAATTCGGAGATATTGAGCTGAAGTTCTGTTCTTCTCAAAATCAAATTGCTGACATTCTTACTAAAGGATTGAAGATTGATAGTTTTGTTAGATGGAAGCAAAGAATGGGAATGTGCACTGCTACAATAATTGAGAACTCTGATATAGCAGCAAAGCAAGTGAAGGATACTGGTATAGCAACATTTACTGAAGCAGATAAACAGAATGCAGCAGATTGAAGATAAACAGAACATTAGCATGTTGATGTTTAAGAGAGGAAATGTAGATAAATCATGTAGTATTAGTAAATGTAATAGTGTTGTTTAGAGGTTGGGCTTAGTATTCAGGCCCATTCGTGTGTATTTTGTATTGTTGTACTTGTTCATTGAGTAAGGCCCAATTGTAAGTAACTGGCCCAGAGACTTGTGGTATATCAGTTAATCTCGTTGTAACAGATTCAATCAATGAATTCATTTTTCACTCTATCATTCTCTGCAGTCATGCAGTTACTGCATTTAGGCAAAAAAAGACACACTCTCTCCTCTCAGTTTTTTGTTATTAATTTTTTAATAGATGAAAAAAAATGTTTTCTAGGCAAAATTTAGGAACATGCAGTCACCGATGACGGCATGGAATCGTGATCCGCTATGACATAGGAATTGAAATCAATATGAATAGTTTGAAATACATACAGGGTCTTTTTTGAAGAAATTATATACAAAGTCTTATTATGTTGAATTTATATGTTCTAAATCATTTTTAAGGTTTAATATAACCTTTTAGAGACTTTGAGGGCATGTGGTGCATATTCATATTCAGAGACTTTGAATAATAACATCCCTGATAGTCTCACATGGAAAGGTATACACAACGAATGATGAATATCACTAGTTAACGACTGCTAATCATAATTTTTATGGAGATACTAATTATGAATCTTCGAAGTAGATGTGGAGGATTCCAGCTCCTGAGTAGACTAAATTTTTCCACTGGTCAGCTTGTCGTGATGCCCTCACTACTTGAGCTATGTTGCATAATAAAGAAATGTTAATATCCTCCAATTGTCCTACATGTAATGTAGTAAATGAACACCTTCTCCACTGTTCAAGGGGATGTCATGTTTCCCATCAACTCTGGATGTTTATAAGATTTTGATAACACAAACTTTTTTGGTGATGCTAACTTCATCTCTTAGTATAGACAAGAGTTGCAAGTGTCAATTCGTATTTGTTCCTCTCAACTGCTTGGTGGATTTGGAGGGCTCGAAATCAATTTTGCTTGGCCTAGGAAAATGTCACAATCTATCATTAAAAGATGCAAATTTACAAACTGACTAATCTCTTACAGAAGCCATTATTGTGCCCTGCTTCTAGTTCCTTGGCGCCCTGTTTGGTTTCCTAGCATCTCGAAGAAGGATTTGGGGTTGTTGTAAATGTGGATGGTGCACCAAGATTTCATAGCTTTGGTTTCCTAGCTTTGGTAATCCAGATGCATCAAGATTTGGTAGTGTGCTGAAACTAGTAATCACGCACCCCTTGTGATTAGTCCAAGTATTGCAGTTCCAAGGCTCAATACACAGAAGAATAACAGACAAATAAAAAGCAGGGCAAAAGATCCCAACCGGGAAAGGGAAAAGGCAACGACATAGGCAAAAGTTCTAGGCTAAGAAATATGTAGAAATCATCTAGATAAACTAACTCCTCGACAATTTTATACTTGAATGCAAATAACATACTATTAACAGTGTTAACATGTGTGAACTTCTCCGTAGTTGACATCAATTCAAACATGTTAGACGGATAACTATCAGTATAGGGCTAACTACAGGGCTAATGTAATAAATACAGGGCTAATGTAACATCAATTCAAACATGTTAGACGGATAACTATCAGTATAGGGCTAACTACAGGGCTAATGTAATAAATACAGGGCTAACTACGTAACTACAAAACTGCACAAAATAACCACAAGCAAGCATCAGTACCACCGATACCAATCAGAAAAAGCAATCAAATTAGGATAAACTTGCATATCATTTATTATTACACGGAAATTGGGTGAGCTATGCACAATATGAATCCCTTCATAATAGCTAAACAAAACTCAGTTTTTCGATAAGCAATGATTCATTGATGGGAACTCTGAGGTGCTCCAACCCACATACACAACACAATTCAAAAGTTGTTACGTTTAGTTCCTTTTAACGAGTCTAACATCAGAAAAAACAAGTATTTTCTCACTGGATGGGATTGATTACATGGAATAATTAAAACCACAAGACAGAACATGTTTTAAGTTGACAATAGAATATTGGTCTCTAAATCTCTCTTAATGATTTGCCCTAAAAAATTTATTGTTCTCCCACAGCACTACCTCTAACTATTGGATTGTCCTCCAACTGCAGAACCCTCCCCTTACCGATGCATTTGCTAATCTTCTTTGAAGATGCCCAATCCACCTAAGATGTGACTCTACTATGTTTTGTACAATGGAGGGTATTCCAACCTTTTCTGTAATATTAGTAAATTGTATTCATAATCTTCTGTAAACTATCCATTGTACGATTTTTACCTCAGCAACAAAATATTTATTTTCTTGTTAACTTGCACTACCAAAAGTTCTGAAACCTCACACACACACACACACACAAACAAACAATTTCCTGAAAACTTTCCTAATATTTGCAATGCAAATAAAATGTCATCTTACCAGAAGAAAAAGTAAAATGGTAATACCCTAAGCACAAAAATAACCATAACAGTCCATGCCCATCTTGATTAGTATATTACAATAAATGTAAACCACAAAATTACATAAAAATAGTTACGGTTGACGTCAAATATGACAAATAATCAAATAGACTGAACATGACATACTCCATCATCAAATCGATGAAAGTACACTTCGACTGCAATGCTTAAGCAATTTTTAGGTGAGAAATTGAACATGACCAGGCATAACAAACTTGTGTCAAATGATTCCAGGTATAGGCTTGGACACATACTTAAAAATATCCATGCAGAATTCATCTAGATCTACAGACTCATAGCAGGGTTACATGCAAATATCGTGATAGAACTAGGTTTAAATTTAAAGCCATAAGGTTCCACAGAAATTGTCATGAATTCATACTTCGATGGTAGTTGTGAAACTATAAGTACACCACAACCCTATGATCCTAATATTCATTTTAATTGGTAATCATATACTTGTATATCTTTATTCATTTTAAGCCTAACCACATAATTATTCTTTTTTTTTCTCTTTTTTCTTATTGCCTGGCTGGAGACAAGGGAGTTGCTCAATCAATTTAAACAAAATCCACTCAATTGGTAATCATATATCATATACTTGTATATCTTTATATAAGTTTTCAGTAGAAAATAAGAAGTTTTGCTATTATCCTATATTAGTGTAGGACTGTCTAATGTCTATCTCTTCTACCTCTCCAAAGATAGGACGAAGTCGAAAACCCACTGAAAAAGGATATATAGCTGAGTTTAGAATCGACATAAAAATTAGTGCCATAGAAAATTAAAAGTAATGCATCACTTTGATTTTTCAGCAACAGAATAGTTTCTAATTTACTATGAGCTTCTAACTTGAAGGAACTTCTTGATTAAAATAAGTTAGTGGTTCTTCTCTCAGATGTTCATAGAGAAGTTAAATGATAAATCTTTTGAAAAAATTGTGATGAAAAAGTTAATCTCCAGATACTTTTTAAAAAAACTCAGTTATTACAACACCATTTCAAAATTTCTTTTTCACAAGAATATCCCAACTAGTTCTATATATCCACAAGAAAACCAACCAGTAGTAATATTGAACCACCATGACAAAGGTAAACTATTATACTAATCACCATCTACATTAACACATTGAATACTATCCGAAAGCATTTAACTAAAATCTAAAGAACAACAAAAGAAAAGGGACAAAAACCTCATAAGAACCTCTATGTAGAATCTTCTTCTTTTCAACTCCTAGCACCTGCTCCCTCCCTCTCGAATTTCTGCAAGAAAGACTTGCTTCCATACATGTTATCTTCAAAATACTCTTTATAAGGATGATTCTCAGGAACAAGCCTTCGAAACTTATCGAATTGCTTCTCAGCTTCATCTTTCTTTCTCAGCAAGGTATATATAATACCCTGACACAGATAAGGCCTAAAATCTCTAGGTTCTTCCTTTACCAAATCTTGATAAGCTTTAAGCGCCTCAGAGAAATTCCCTTCCATCACTTTAATCTGTGCAACCAAAAGCCTAAAATCTCTAACCTCCGAATTCCCCTTCTGTTTCTTGCATAACTCCATTGCTCGTTCAACTCTCTTCAACAATTCTTTTAAAGAATCATTCGATTCCGAAGTCGCCATCACGAGACCGTGAAACGCTTCAACTCGAAGCGGATCTTGTTTCAGAATTTCTTCGAACAGTTTCTTGGCAGATTCGTGGTCGTCGTTGTAGACATACATGTTAGCCTTCAACAGAGGCCATTCAATTTCCTCAGGTTCGATCTCGATTAAACGGTCTATGACTCCAATTGCTTCGTCGATCTTGCGTTCTCTGATTCTGAGTTCCATGAGAGCACGAAGCGCGTCAGCGTCGTTTGGATTCTCGCTTAATCGTTCTTCAATTGCTCGCTCCACTTCTTCTGTTGATTCGTTTTCTGTACCGGATTCGACGGTGGCGGGAGGTGGTGTGAGTGTTGCGGCGATGACGGAGCCGTGGTGGAAGCGCATGAAGAAGAAAGCGGTAGCTGCAATGACGATGCAAGTGGTTTCAACGACAGGGGAGAAGAGAGAGGTTAGGGCTTGGAAAGGGTTTGGTAAGGAAGGAGTGTTTCTTGGTTTGTGAAAGGCGGGGTCGTTTGTTGACGGTGACGGCGATGACGAGGCTCTGATGAGTGGTGATTTAAACGATGACGGAGACGGAAATTGCGGTGGTGGGAGGGATCGAAAAGAGAGGGAAGATGATAAGGGAGTTGGGAATGATGGACGGTTGTGATTGAGTGAGAGGTGAGAGTGGCGGAGTTTAGGAATGGAATCCATGGGTGAGGGTCTGAGAGGGGAGAGTGTGAGTGAGCACTCCACACAAGTAGAAGAACGAAGAAGAAAGGCCAAAATGCTAAAACCCTCACTCTCGGATTTGGTGTATATATATTTTTTTTTTTTTGAGATTGGATTTGGTGTATATTACATGGAACGAAAATGAGGGGGATTTTCTAAATCTAAATTCTACTAATGCACCCACCAATTTTACAAAATTATACTGTAGTAATGTATATGAAGCCCCTATACGAGATACGATACGGGATACGATACGTGGATACGGGAAAATTTAGAAAATCAAGATACGATACGGCAGGGATACTTTAATAAAAAATTAAATTAAAAGTTAAAAATATAAAACATAAAGATACATGTCAAAAAAAGTGAGTTAAGTTCCCGACATAGATGGGATTATCGATAAAAGCCAGGTGGAAATTGTGCACTAATGACACTCAGAACTCCAAAAAAATAAGTAAGCATAGTTAAATGTCTTTTCCTCCCATTTTTTTATATTCTTTTCCTCCCATTTTAAAATATACTCTTCCTCCTACTACTGACATGTCACAAAAGGATAAAAGAAGTACCAACGGCGGGGATTAGTCACTTTGTGTTCATGTAGTGGATACTCTGGTCTCGACCAAAAAAACAAGGATAAAAGAGTAAGTATCTAATTGTTTTTAATTTATAAAAATAAATATAAATTCCAAGATACTCCCAAATTTGGACATGATTCAGTAAGTATCCAATAAGTATCCGATAAGTATCTGTCTTTTTTTATTTAAAAATAAATATAAATTCTAGGCTATGAAGCCCCGATACTTCAAAATAGGCCACGCACTGCGTATTCGATCGTGATCCGACATCGACACGTATCGGATACTTCGGATCACGTATCCCGGGAGTATCCTAGAATTTATATTTATTTTTAAATAAAAAAGACCAGATACTTACAGGATACTTGTCGGATACTTACCAGGATAATATCCCGGGAGTATCCTAGATTTTATATTTATTTTTAAATCAAAAACAATAAGATATTTACTCTTTTATTTATTATTGAAGAGAAATAAAATGGATCCAAAAAGGCACAAGTTATGTGCATACTAATTTTCGTCTTTTTCTAAAAGATGAAGGATATGGCAAAAGAAGAGACAAATATGTGGGGACGTTAGTGGAGATGCACATGATCCACTTGATGGTGTTGGAATTGAATTAGCAGAGATATCTCTGATGAACCAGAGAGTTGGAAAGTTCGTGTTATTTTTGATGATGGATATGGAGGAGGGGGAATGACACAATTAGTGTCCAAGAGTAGTTAATAGTAGACAATTCTATAAAGCTTAAACTTCTTTTGGATATGACTTATTGTGTTATTTTTTGCTATATTCTAATAGTAAATTGTATATCTTTTGTGAGCGTGTTCGTAGGAGGAGAAAAATATTTTTAAAATGGGTGGGGAAAAACATTTAAATATGCTTACTTATTTTTTTGGGTTACCATGTCATTTGGTCTGTGATTTCATGCGAGCTTTGTCGATGACAAATCTACACTGAGGAACTGACCCGCCACGAGTACTCGACTTTCTTGGCTGTGTGGTTCTCTCCTCCCAATAGAGTTTTTTTGTCACACCCAAAATTTGAACTCGGGACCTTGGAGTGGGATCTCGAGTCTAGTTACTCACTCGGACCAACCCCTGTTGAGTATTTACGCTTACTTATTTTGATCACAAGTATCTTTATGTTTTATATTTTTAAATTTTAATTAAATTTTTATTGAAATATCCCCGTAGTATCGTATCTTGATTTTCAAAATTTTCCAAATCCACGTATCGTGTCGTATCGTATCCCGTGATCGTATCCCGTCAGATCCCGCTTCATGATTCTAGGATACTCAAGATACGTGATCAGGAAGTATCGACACGATCGGATCACTGCAGACGTGACCTATTTTTTCGAGAAGATCGGGGTTTCAATATACTAATGTAGTTCATAGTTTATTAGAAAAAGAAAAATGAAGAGGATTCCTCCGCAGATTTTGTTTGACATTTCATTATTCTATTTAAATTTCGTCAAAAAAAATTTATTCTATTGAATTTTTTTTTGGAAAAAATTATTCTAATTTTTTTTTTGACGGGATAAATATTATATTATTTAAATTGATATGTGATGCACTTAAAACGTGATTATACTCACCACGTTAACAACGACGATAAGGAAATCTCGTGTCACCTCGTGCCCAATATAATTTGCATAATTCAACTAGGATGCTGAGGTTACAAATTTTCAATTTAAGGGGTTTTAATGTATTTTTATCGATTAGCTAGGTAGACATTATAACCATTTCCAACTCTAGTTCATTCCTATGATCTCAATTCTCTACTTAAGTAATTCCAATTATTTGAGTCCACTCCTATGGCCAATTACATAACCATGAGCTTCCTCTTTTTTTTTGGTAAACAAAAGGCCAAAAGGCCAACCGAGATTACAATTGGGCAGGACCAACAGGCCCACCCAAATCAACAGAAATCAAATGGACTAACAAGTCCGGCAGAATATCAAATATTACAATTGTATCTCTAGAATAATGACTTCTCCTAGCCAGAAAATCAGCTACAGCATTCATTTCACGAGTTATCTTCACCCACTCCACATGAAGGCTATCGTTTCCAATACCAAACACACAGCGCCTCATCTTCCTTTGTTCCCTATCACCATGAAACTCATCCTTCAGAATATTGATCACCTCCAAGGAATCAATCTCAATTATCAACTTCCTGTAGCCTCTATTCCACGCCAACTCCAAACCGTAGAACACACCCCACATCTCCGCTTCCACCACCGAGCAAGGATCGAGACGATGCATGTAAGCGAAGACGAAATTGCCTCTGTGATCACGCAGAATTCCACCGCATCCTGCCGATCTACCATTATCCTTCACAGAACCGTCACAATTGAGTTTCCAAGTTCCAATTGGAGGAGGATTCCATTGATGCATATCGCTATCAAATTGGGAATTAGTCATCAGATTGCCCATAGTACTTTTGTTGATGCACGCTATAATCCAATCAACCTGTCTTCGTATAGTGATGACTGAAGATTGCACAAGGGAATGCTTTTGCGAGAAAACCCAGTCATTGCGATTTCTCCAAATGGTATCGAGAGCCACACCAAAAGTGATCTCCCAGTAAGGTAAATTGTTGTTATTCTTGCACTTTTTCAGATTTTCTTCAATCCAATTACCCCAATTCTGTTGACTAAAGAATCTGTTTTGATTTCTGATTTTGAGGTTGAGCCATAGACTAGTACTCTTCCCGCAATCACGAAAACAATGAAAAAGAGACTCCTCAAATTCAAGACAGTTCGGGCACAAATTGGTGGTGGACATATTTCTTCTTAGCCTCTCTGCATTAGTGAGCAGCGTTCCATGTCCTAACTTCCACAGTAAGCTTCTAACTCTCTCTGTACCTTTCCATTTCCAGATTGATTGGAAAAGAGAATTAGTGGTAACATTAGTATTAGGGCCATTGTGCAGAATAGAATAGGCTGACTTAGTATTGAAGGATCCATCAGGTGTCCCCCCAAGTGAAATTATCTTTCTGATGAAGCATATCAGGAGGATTAACGTTGGTAATCTTCACAATTATCTCCCTAGGAAGCATACTTTCAAAAGCATTCAGATTCCATTCTCCCAAATAGGATACATAGTGATTGATAGGAAGATTTAAAAGATCTGAACTGATAGTGCAATTAGCATAATTAGTCAGTTTCTCACAACCAGTCACCCAGCTATCTCCCCAAAACCTCACAACATCACCATTACCAACTTGCCAATTTAGATTATTTCTGAACGTCTCCCAAGTGTTAGCAAGCCCATTCCAGAAATTAGAACCTTTCTTTTTAGTGTTGATGATAGGAAACTCCTTCCAGCCACATTTATATTTTCTTCTAAGAGTAGTAACCCAAAGGCTATCACCTCTAATGCAAAAATTCCAGAGAGCTTTCAATAAAAAGGCTGAATTAGCTTGTCTAGTTGATCTAAGACCCAAACCTCCTTCTTTCTTTGGTTTACACAGTTTATCCCAACTCAAAATATGCACCTTCCTTTGATTATCAGCATCTCCCCAAATGAAATTCCTGCAAAGCTTGTCAATCTCATCACAAACCCCTCTAGGAAGAACTGTAGATTGCATAACATACACAGGCATGGATTGGATAACAGACTTGGCTAGAGTGACCCTACCAGCAAAGGACAAGGTTTTAGTCTTCCAATTGCTAAGTCTTTGCTTCACCTTATCTATGACAAATTTGAAAGTGTTCAAACCAACTTTCTTATGAAATATGGGAATACCAAGATACTTTCCCAAATCATCAGTAGCATTATAGCCCAAGGTCTCACAAATGTCCACTTTTAGCAACCTAGGAACATTTTTAGAGAAATAAATTCTTGTTTTCTCCTGGCTAACCTTTTGACCCGAACTCATGCAAAAATTTAGGAGAGATTGTCTAATTAATTCTGCTTGCTCAGAATTAGCTTCTGCAAACAAAAGAAGATCATCTGCAAAAGCAAGATGAGAAATTTTAGGCCCTCCTCTAGTGATTTGAATAGCTTTCCAATTATTATCATCCACCTCTTGCTCGATGACTTGGAAAAGTCTTTCAATACACATCACAAAAAGATAAGGAGAGATGGGATCTCCTTGTCTAATGCCTCTAGTCGGTTGAAAATCCTCAAGCACATCACCATTCCACAGAACATTCATGGTAGGAGAACTAATACAATGCCAAATTATTTGGATCAGATTAGTAGGAATACCAATATCTTCTAAGGTGTCTTTCACAAATTCCCATCTAAGCCTATCATAAGCTTTTTCAAGGTCTATCTTGATGGCCATCCACCCCTTTTTACCACTTTTGCTCCTCATAGAGTGAAAAATCTCTTGAGCAATAATAATGTTGTCATGAATTTGTCTTTTAGGAATAAAAGAAGATTGAGCAGGCCCAATGACCTTTTGGAGAGTCTCTCTCAATCTACTAGCCAGCATCTTGGTTATGGTTTTGTAGACCACATTACATAACCCAATAGGTCTAAAGTGCTTCATATTAGTGACATGGTCCACTTTAGGAATAAGGGCAAGAAAAGTAGAATTGATATCTTTAATTTTCCAAGGATTCTCCCAGCAATCATGAATCAATTTACAATAAGCATCCCCCACCACATGCCATTGACTTTGGAAAAAAATAGCTTGATAACCATCTGGGCCAGGGGCTTTGTAAGCACCAATGCTTTGAACCATTTTAGCAATTTCAACATTGCTAATATTTCTATTAAGCTCAGTGAGAAGTTCAGAATCAAGCATAGGGAAATGTCCTTCAAGAACATAAGGAGTAAGAGGATCGTTAGAATTAAACAATTCTTTGAAATACTCTGTAACTACCCCTTCTAATTCCCTAGGGTCAGAAATCCAAACACCTTGGCTATTCTGTAGTAAGGAGATATGATTTCTCCTTCTTCTAACAGCCGCAACACCATGAAAATATTTGGTATTCCTATCCCCACATTCAATCCATTTAGCACGAGATTTTTGATACCAAAGTATTTCTTCTCTAGCTAGGATTTCTTCATATTCCAACCATGTAGACCTCTGCATATCCAGCCAGTAAGAATTCCAATCATGCTGCAACTTTCTATCAATGTTTTTCAATTTCTTCAGAAGCTCTTTCTTTTGAGTGAAGATATTTCCAAAAACATCATGATTCCACTCTTTCAAAATACCTTGAAGTTCTCTAAGCATACCAGGCACATTGGACAAATCATTCCTCCAATTATCATTCACAAGCTTGTTGAAAGAAGGGTGGGATAACCAAATAGCCTCAAATCTAAAAGGTCTCCTCCTCCTATTGACAAACCTATCAGTACCAAAATTCAACCATAATGGAGCATGGTCAGATTTAAGTTTTGGAAGGTGAGTGATAGAAGCCTCAGTGAATCTGAGACGCCACTCAATATTAGAAATGGCTCTATCTAGTCTCTTTCTAGTATTCCCCCTCATCCAAGAGAAAGGATCACCATTAAAACCCATATCCAGTAAATTGCACTCTTCCATAGTTCTCTGAAACCCAGTTTCAACAACATTAGAATTAGCAACCGGAGGACCAATTCTCTCACAATTCTTGAGAATAGCATTGAAATCCCCAATCAAGCACCAGTCACCATTAGTGTTATCAAAGAGCTCATGAACCTCATCCCAAAGGTACTGTCTTTGAGAGTAGTGTGGGCTGCCATACACTATAGACAAAAACCAAGGTCTCTGATTACTAACACTAACCTCAACATGCACCATTTGGTTAGAGTCTTTAAGAATTTTGAAATTCCAGTGGTTAGAATCCCAAAGGAGCCAAATTCCCCCTGCTTGCCCTCTAGCATCTTTAATGAAATGGTTCTCAAACCCAATTCTTCTAACAATCCTCTTAGCTTGAACTCCACTAGTATGAGTTTCAAGTAAGGCTATAAAAGAAGCAGAAAAATCACGCTTCATATCCTTAATTAGACCAGCAAAACCCACTGAGGCCGTCCCACGACAATTCCAAACAATAAGATTCATTAAACAAAGTTTAAATAATGAGGATCCACTTCCTCAATGCCTTCCATATGAGAATCATCTCCTTTAGCCAAAATGTTGATACTGCCAGAAGCCTGCCTCTTCAAAATAACCATATTAGACTTTAATTTGGTACCAATATTAGGAGCAATAGCATCTGTCTCTGCTTTCTTCTGAATCTCAATACTTCTACTTATATCATTGTTATCAATATGACCTAGAACATTTCTAATAGGATCCATATTTCTAACCTTATTCAACAAGTTCTCACCATGAGTTTTGTACATACTTGTCATGTAGGCCAAGACTGCTTGCTCCTCAGATTGATTGCTAGAGGAAGGTATAAACTCTTTAACTACCTCAAGAGAACTAGATTTTTTGTCAGGCTACCACTAACTTTAGCAATACCATCAAGAATCACTCCTTTGTCTTTTTTCACCACACTTTTAGATACTTTGGCAACTTTCTTGCCTTTCACAGAAAGTTGAGGATTCTTTCCTCCCAAAGGATTCTTGACTCTAGATTTTATTGTATTGGAGACTATCTTCACAGGCTGTTTGATATTCTCTTTGACAGGAATTTGCTCATTGATATCCATACGAGACTCAATTACCTCATCAACAGAGTCATCCATAACATCAATTTGGCTTGGAGAATGTCCTTTAGCATGCATCACTTTGGAATAGATTTCAACAGATGTTTTCTTTGAATTCTGATCTTTGTTAAACTTTTTCTTTCTAGCAAGATATTTAGGAATATTCCAAGGCCCCAAATCAGCCTTATTCTGCTCTGTATTAATAGTTTCCTTAACCATTGCAGGTATATCAAGATTTTCAGCCTGAGTAGGTGTTCCTATGTCATTAGATTTTTGCATCTGGGCATTAATCAACACAGGTCCTGTACTAGGAGCAATAGCAGATGCAATTTCCAGCATCTCTCTGCAATTGTCCTTAATATGCCCGTACTTTCCACACCTGAAACAAATTGAGTGAAGTCCCTCGTATTCTAAGGTAAGCTTCATTCCATTAATGAAAATGTGAGAAGATAGAGGTTTATCTAGGTCCAATTCCACACAAATTCTAGCAAATTTCCCCCTTGAGTGAAGAGAAGTCATATTATCAATTTTCAACATATTTCCAAGAGCAGAACCTATGTCGTTTAACATTTTGTCATTGCATAATTCCACAGGGAGCTTTGGAATACGCATCCAAACTGCCACCTTCTGTGACATAGCTGCTGTGAGTGAGAAAAATGGCCTGAATCTTTGCACAATCAAATAATGGTCCGCAACCTTCCAAGGACCTTCAAACAAAGCATGACGATAATCTTCGATATCAGATAACTGAACAAGATAGAAATCATCTGCCCAATCTGTTATTTTCATCTGTCCATTTTTCACCCAATCTCTCCTGAGTTTTTGTTCAATCATCCTGAAACTAACCCTTTTACCTAGCACTTTCACTATTAGAGAGTTTCTCCAAGGTTTAGACCATGTTACAACCTGATCTTCAGACACAGTGAATGAGGGATTCAGAGCAGTGATTTTAGGTTTCGACTGTTCCATTGGATCTTCATGGTCTTTGAACCATTTGTTTTCAGGTAGATCATCATTAAGGAGGTCAGCCCAACATGTATCACTGATGGCTTCCCCTTCCCCTGCTATTTTCAACAAAGCACTTTTGAAAGAAAAGGAAGGACTCGCAGGAACCTGCGTTTTGTTAATCATTTCTGCTACCATAGCATCTGTAGTAATACTTGTACTAGCTGATTGTTTATCATTAAGAGAGGTTGTAGATAAACCTGGAATACTTGTGTTCAGATTTGTTTGAGAAGGAGGGCTGTTAGTGGTGGTGACCACCGCTGGGATTAAATGTTGGCTCACTGGAGACATTGACCTAGCAGAGCGTTTTTTTACTGTTCATTGAAATTTTCTATAAAACCATTTAATCTCTGTATGACTTTATTGCCATGAGCTTCCTCTTTCAGCTTATCAAACATCGTTGAATATAAAGAGCATTGGACTAATATCACATGCATAACCTGATCTTAGAAACATCATCAAATTATTTTAGTATTACAAATAAGCATACAATCCAAAGTGTTCCAACACGGCCCTTGGGTTACAACTTGCTTGCAAAGGAACTTTGAGGGAAGATGAATAGGCACCCGAAGGATGGGTGAGGTAATCCATCTGTAACAAAATATAAGTAAAAGTATATGCATTCAGTCTAAATTTAGGCTATATACTTGTTCCTTTTTGTTTATATTTTGTTATTGAGCGAGTATCATGTAACTATGTAAAGTGTTCCAATGTGTGTGAGTGGCACTTTTTGGAGAGTAACCGTCAAGAAAAATGCTGAAATATTATTTGGATTTAATTTATATACACCATCATTATATAAGGTTTATAAGGGTGATATACTTTGGGGTTGTTTTCTTAATTTCAAACTAGAAAACTCGTGGGTAGGTTCCCAAGTTTCAGACCAAAAACCTTGTGGTGTTCCGTGAACTTTGGCTAGAGGCAGTGGCGGATCTTGAAAAATATACTAGGGAGGGCCGTAATCCGCGCCTTCAATAGGTTGATGCGTAGAAGTTATAACTTCTTCAATTCGTGGAACTTTAAGCGGTTTGGATGTAGAAGTTATCCCTTGTTCATCTCTTTCATCCTCACAAACTTTCCTCTTAAAAAAATAATCAATTGTTCTAGTACTCTTCATCTTTAGAAATCTAAAATCAACAATAATCAAAAATCAATTTAAATTATGAAAAGAAACAAGCAACAAAATCAAGTTAAATTGTACAAAGAATCAAACAAGCCAAAATCAGCAACAAAACCAGCAACTACAATCCAAAATCAGCAACAACAACTCATAAATAGAATAACTATAGGTCTCAACAACAGCAACAACAATGAACAATAAATTAATACCAAGTTGCAGATTTGTTCCTTCATAAACAATAAATTAATAACAACAATGAACAATGAACAATAAACAATAAAGTTGCAGATTTGTTATCAAGCAAAAGCAAGCAACAACAACAACAACAACAATGAACAATAAATATTATTACTGTTTGTGGAGAGGAAACGAACAGAGTCGGAGAGGACGAATGGAGTCAGAAAGGACGAACAGAGTCAGAGCTCGGAGAGGAAGCGAGAGAGAAAGAGGAACGTTGGTTACGTTGCAGAGTGAGAAGTAGGTGGTGAGAGCCGAGAGCGGGAGAGAAAGAGGAAGTGAAGGCTGTTTGTGTTGTCTTCTTCTCATTGGTTGATTGCTTGTGTAATTTTAATTTTTCATTAAGGGTATTATTGTAATTTCCAGCATATGAAATTTTTTATTAATTTTTCCTGGGGCGGGCCATGGCCCTGCCCAGCCCAGGAGAAGAACCGCCACTGGCTAGAGGTGACGAACCACATCAATTTTTATGTATTTCCAATTTTCGGTTCTTTTGGGTTTGCATAGATGCCCAACTAGTTTCACTTTCGAAATATATTCGTTGCGTTGAAAATTCACCTTAAACATTTTAAGGCAAAGTGCATTTTGATCCTTTATCTTTAACCAAAATATTAGTTTGGTCTTTTATCTTTTTTTTCCTCACTCTGGTCCTTTATGTTTCAAATTCGTGTCCAAGTATGTATCAAAGTGGTCATGTTTTTCTGACTTTGGTCCTTTATGTTTCAAATATGTGTAACTTAGATTCTTTATTTTTCAAATATGTATCAAAGTGATTTTTTTTCTCACTATAGTCTTTTATGTTTGAAAATGACTATTTTGATACAAATTTGAAAGACAAACAACCAGAGTGATAAAAAAAAATAAGTAAAAAAACTGACATTTTGGTCAAAATAAAGGACCAATAATACAATTTGGCCAACACTATTATTCTAAAAAAGTAATACTGGAAATGTGCTATAAAAAGTTAGTGTAAAATCTGTTCATAATATAAATATCATAAAACGTGGTAGAAAGAGCACTCTCGTGCTGAATTTTATTTTTGCAAGGTTCAGCAAGAGAAAGGGTACATGTAAAGAATGTAATTATGCTATGCACGATCAAGTATCAACTACCAGAAAAAGAGAAAAGAGTGTGATGCACAAAGCTTGGTAAGTTTAGGTATCTTACGGTTTATAGTGCATGTTTGTTTTTCACGTGTACAATTTCCAAAGATTATTCTACTCACTTTTATTTTCAATTTATTAAATCTGTAAAAAAATATTATTAAATTACTGTGCAATTAGTTGTTTCAGAATATAAAAATTTTTGCTTAATTCTTGGCGTTAGGGCCTGTACTAGAAATAAAGATAATGTATTGATTCACCGATGTGTTGCAATGGAGGGACTGCAAGGTCCGATTACATTCAGAGTATTTCTATCCAAAAATGTGTATATCAGTCTTTGGCCTTCTCTTCTCTCTTTGTAGTCCTCTGCTCTAACTCCTCGGCAGTTTCATTTCTGGGACCGTTATCCAACTGATAGCTCGGTCGATGTCCCAAATGTGCCATGTGTCCTTCATCCGAGCCACGTGGCCCAAAGCCGAGCATCTGCCTAGCAGTTATTTACAAGAGTTATCAGGGAGATCGGCTGGGCCTCCATGGAGCCGAGTTCGGGTAATTCAGCCCGGTCCACAGCCCCCCAAGTCCGAGCTGAGTTTCACTCAGCAAAGGGCTTTAAACATATGTTGAAACTCGGCGCAGTTTCCTACCGTCTTGAGCTTTGGCGTACGTTTCTCTTTTCTTGGGATTTGTGTTCCTTCAGCGTTTCATCATTGCTGATTTGAAAGGTCTGGAAGTCGCTTCACCTACTCCACGCTTCAGATAGCGCGT
Source organism: Oxytropis ochrocephala (assembly GCA_020916435.1). Lineage (NCBI taxonomy): Eukaryota > Viridiplantae > Streptophyta > Magnoliopsida > Fabales > Fabaceae > Oxytropis > Oxytropis ochrocephala. The sequence continues at coordinate 106,786,493 of CM037091.1, read as the reverse complement.
GCATTAAATGGGATTTCCTTTTAAAAAGGTGGGGTTATCATGGTTATGCTTACCATTCCTTTCTTTCACTTGTTTTCATCTTCTGTTGCTGACTTTTTATTTGTGTGCATTCTCTCACCCTGCTCTTCGTTCACAGGTATTTTCCTCTTATTTGTTTTCTTCGTCATTTAATTAAGTAGGATGGTAGAAATTTGGGAGGTAGATGAGAGTGGAAATGAGGTGATTGAGGTTCCCTCAGCTTACCAAGTAATTTTAGACGAAACTAGGCCTCGTTGGAAAAAAAATAAAGGAGAAGTGGGGACGCCTCAAGTCATCCATTTTCGAGATTTTTGATCCATCTGACGTTAGCTCTACGGATCTGACTCTTCAGATGACGAATCCTACTCCTCGTTTTTTCCCAAGGGCCCGGTTCTTTTTCGAGTCCAGAGTGGGTCTTCCATCTACCTCGTCCAATGAAGTTAGGCGTTTGGCTCTTCCCTCCACGACACCTCGCAAAGTTAGAGTGTACATGGCCTCAGAGCTGAGTGTTGAGACCGTTCCAAACTTTGAGGCCCGCAATTTTTCATCGAAGATGTTGAGTCCTAAAGAATTGCAAGCTTTCCGAGAGAACAACCTGTTGTCTTCTACTGCCATCCAATCTTTGCTAAACTGTTTTTAGCATCATACACAGTTCTCTAATTTAGCTTTATTCATCCCTTGAATTCTCATCAAAACATGTTATTCTTTTGAGTATCAAAGTTATTCATCTATTGTTTTTTCTTTTGAGAAGCATAGATATTCATCATGAATTACTTAGAAAGTGGCTAAGAGGGCTTTCAGTTGGCCAGTAAAATATCCTGCTTCCATTTTAAAACAATTGGTCTGACCCTGCATTTATAATTATGAGGATATTTCTGGTGGTACTTAATTTGTGTTTTTGCATACTAAATGGGTAAAATGTGTGTATCTGAGAGGCTCAGTGATCATTTTTTAACCTGTAGTTGGCAATGGCATAGTGATGCAAGGGGGGAAATAGAATGTTTACGTTGTTATTTGGTTTTGAGTCTAAAAAATTCAAGTTCTCTACTTGCACAGAAAGATTTCAGTTTTATTTATTATTTATTATGCTACTTCTAATTGATTTTATATATGAAGATTATGCTACTTCTAATTGATTTTATATATGGAGAAGAATGTGAATACTTTGCCAGCAGAAAAGTGGCACATGGGGTGAAACTACAAGAAATTTGGATATGTGTTTATCTTCAACTCCTACCTTATAGCCTGATGGGGTGGTTATCGAATACACAATTTTGCATTTTAAATTTTGTCCTGTTAGATTCATTTTTGTTGATTGTGCACAGAGTAACAGAGGCATCATTCTTGATTTATTGGATCAATTGTAGTGAAGGTAAATTTATATTCTTGAGTTGCAATTCTAATACATTTAACATACATATTTGATACAAGTAATAGCTTTAGAATAAATCAAAACTGCAGCAATAGAAAAGGAAGTGATTCCAACTACGGCCTTTTGTGTTAGATATCGTAGTGACACTATACATTATTTTCGCGATTTTTATTACATTTACGTTGGACCACCAAGTTTGACTACAAACAATTTTATTTACACAGTTATATGATTATGTCACCGCTGTCATATACTTTAGGTACTTCACACTATAGCAGTAATCCTGTTCAAACCTTATCATCTGATATACATGGTGCATCATTGCATACTCAGAATTGCATCCGTTGTCAATGTTGCGCCCGAAGGTAATAAAAAGTAGCAACTAAATATTCTACCATCAACTGAAACCTATTAAGTTTGCTGATTAGCCTTTGTTGTAATCTTTATTCAGGTTTTCTATATATTTCGAAATGCTCTCATGGATTTGCAGTACATCGTTTTGTTGTCGTTTGGGTGCTTCATAGGTATCTCTCCAGTTTGCAAAGGTTGTTATTGTTTTCTATGTGCTAGAAATTAAGTTATTGCTTCATTATGTTTTATCTGTTCTCTGTGATTAATAGTGTTTCACTAGATGGATTTTGGGTCAAACTTAAAATTGGTTCATTTGTGACCAATCTTGATATGAGATTTAAGACTTTCATCCTCAACTTCAATCCAGCTATGGTATTTCACTGATACGAGTCTCTTTTGGTTTTTTACTAGCATTGCATTATCAACTGTTTATTCTTTTTGACATTGTTTGCTTTCTACCACATTCCATTTCATGTATGTTTTGCACTTATCCCCTCTTTTTTGTTCTAGGTGTCAATGGCTGCTCGAATTGATTTGATCTCTAACATTGTGCCGGGAAAAGTTAACTGGAGATTGGAAGTGCGCCTCATACGACTTGGGAGGATACTTCCAAAGTTTAATAATCCTCATAGCATCAACACCATTGAATGAGAATGTAATCTTCTTTTTCCTTCTTAGATAACACAATGTTTTAAAGTTTTAGTATTTTTCACTAAATGTTTCTATTTATGTTCTACAGCTTGAGAGCATTCACTGTACTTTGAAGAATTCTCTCATTGCAACTTTCCAAGCAGTGTTGAAGGAGGGTAATTGAAAAGCTGAATGTTGCACATAATGTAAAAGGAAGGTTGTTGTTGTCCCAAGGCAACTATTTGATCTCTAAATCGTACACTATCCTATTGTTTACCTATTCCTTAGTTGTCTCTACATGTTTCCTTTTTTGGATGGTTTGTTCTTACATTCTTTTTCATTTTCATATGTATAGGTTCAAAGTGGAACTGACAGTCATTGATGATAATGGCTCTACAAGCTTCATGGTCTTTGATCGTGTTGTCACAGTTTCTTTTCTTGGCCACAGGATTCCTCCACGTAACTATTCTGATGATGAAGCAGTTGGACAAACTACTCAATAGCGAAAATCAACATTGAAAAATGATATTGATTGACAGTTGTAACATTCTAAATGTAAATAATTACAAAAATAAAATAAAATTAGTTATTGCAAATTCTTTTTTGTTGACCAGAAATTGCAACAGAATAAAATGTCTTTGCACAGTAAATATTGATATTCAAATTTCAGAATTAACATTCAATGGCATTTAAGGATTTCCAAATTCATACTACAAATATGGAAGTTTTCAGTTCAAATAATTATGAGAAATTTGTTTCTGTAAAAAAAAAATATAGGAAATCATTCGATCCGATTCTCATGCATCCAAATATTCATCAACTGCTTTGAATTTTCAGTAATATGCCACGACGTGAAGAAGATGATCCATAACTTGTCTCCATTGTTAATTTTCGAGCAGGAATAATGGTTGAACTTTCACAAATTCGATTGGGAGTGAGATCGTAGAGGTTGGGAACAATGAGAAGAAGAAGAGGAAAGTAGGTAAAAGTCGTCGCATGAAGAGTGTTTAGGTTTGGTAAGTTGAGTTCAAACTTACACCTAAAAGATGGAAATAACCCTTAATTTGATTAAAATACTGAAAACACCCTCTATTTGGAAATATACCTATTTTCTATTTATTTTTTTAGCTGCAAACTATGGTTTATAATTTAAGTATTTAAAAATCACTTTTTCCTATAAACTATTTAATAAACTTTATCTTGGTAAAAAATCTAAATGTTTTTAATAGATAATCGCTTTAAAGAGTTACTAAAAAATTCAATATATGAGAGATATAATAATATTATAAATTCGACTATGAATCGTTTTTCAATTCACTTCTGTTATTCCTAATAGTAAACAATTGTAATCACAACTGCGTTAGGACAATATAGGTATGGAATATGACCTTCACATTGCTAAATAATTACATAAATATATATAAATTTAAATATATTTTTTCATTGAAATAATTCTTTCCGGTATTTAATATTTATCTAAATATATTTTAGTCAATTTATTTCTAAGATATAATTTTTATTTCTTTTACAAAAAATTTACAAAATAAAATTCAAATGATATGTATACTCGTACTGACACACGTGATACATACTAGTAACCGTAATGTTATTTGAGAGAATCTATTCCCGCCAAAGTGATCCAACGTGGAATTTCATTGACGGCATCATCAACATCATGGTGAATTTTTTTTTTTAAAGGACGATGACTGTGTCCTTGACTGAGATTGTGATTCTAATTTCTAAGCACACCTCAAACTTCCACCAGCAATGGTCCATGCACCAATATACATGCACCCACATTATTAGTTTCCCAAATTAATTACAAGACTGTTACATATTGCGAGAAACACAGGTAATCCAAGAAAAGAAAAAAATTATGGCGAGAAATTTTCAATATAGGCGTGTTCTCACCGACTCTGAATTCTTCTCATTACTTCATTAAATGATTTTTTTACGTGTTTTTCTTTGACATTTATTTGTTACTTATTTTCTTTCCCGTCTCTTTTTTCTTTTCTTCACATTCACACCACCTGTTACATTCCTTATTCTCTTTCATTTTTTTATTTTTTATTCCTGTCTCTCTCAAAGCGTAAAGCAAAGACTTTTGGCCTAAAAAAATTAATTATTATTTATTTAGTATTAAAGAACATTATTAGAAAGATGTCACACGGTTTTTTTTAAAGAGTCTTGCTAAAACTTTTGATGCAAATGCTCTTTAGAGATAAATCACCGAACGAAAAAAATAAATAAAAAGGAGTACATGAAAGACTAATGGGACTAAGTGCCAAAATCATTGTAAAGAAAACAAACAACAAACAAAAGAAGCATCACTACATCGCAAAAAAAAGAAGTAAAAGAGAACAAACCCCAATGATAAATCATCTAAATCTGAAAAAATGAAGATCTTGCCTATTACGACAAAAGTCATCTAAGATGAAACACAGATGCAAACTCCACCAAGTATAAGTTCTACTAACTAGACCAAAAACAATTAATTTATCTGCGCAACTGTTTCATTCTCTAAAAATATGAGAGACAATAAAGTTCATATCCGAACAAAGCCTCGAGGTGTTGCCCCAACGATTTCTCAATCTCAAGAGATAATGCGAGGGTTCTTAAAAGCAGCAACAACAGAAGATGAATCACATTCTAGCCAGATTTTATGCCACCCCTTATCATAGACAATCTCAATAACTATCATGGCTACCAAAAGCTCAAAATCAAGGGAAGTGTCAATGCCCAAAAAAATGCGAAACAACCAACAGTAGATGCTCTATAGTCACAAAAAATGCCACCACAAGAAGAAGGGCCAAGAGAGCCTTTACATTTGAACCAACCACAAAAGGGGGCTTTCCGATCTACTTGAATGAGCTTTCCTAGGGTTGCCTTCGACACAGAAAGGATTTTAAAATAGAGACCTCAGTCATAGTGTTGTACATTTGGCCATGCGAGGAGGAACCTGAAAGAGAAGTGGATGTCCTAGTTTGATGAAGAAGAGATTGAAAAAGAATAGCTTTATTATCAATACGTAATTTATTTCTGCTCAACCAAATGTTGCAATATGAATTCGAATAATCGCAAAGCAGCGAGCTAAAACATCCAAGAGTTGATCACTCCAAGATCCATTCAACATAGAAAGGAGATAAAATACTAGAAGTATCAATATAGAGCAACTGATAGACGATTAGAGCCAGCGCCAAATTTTTTGAGCAAAAGAGCAGCTAAGAAACAAATGACTTGCAGTTTCATCATTCTTAGCATAGTGCAACAAATGGAGACCATAGTGCAATTCCGCTTTTTGAAGTTATCACCTATATGCAAACAATCATGGGTAGCTCTCCAGAAAATAAACGATTTTGAAGGTAAAAGTGTTTTATTGGATTTGGTTTATTAATTATATTGGGTTTGGTGCTCTAGTCTGCTAGAATGTTTGCGGATGAGCTAATTATTGGTGTGTTAGGTGTGATGTAAATGAGTTTGAGTTCACCTATACTCTCTTAAATTATTACTTAATTTGCTTATAAAAAATTAAAAAACCTCACTTATTTTGGTTAAAACCAAAGTGTTGAGTCCACCATGCTAATCTGTCTCTTTTCTACCCTTCTGTTAACAGATCATTATTGTCATTCTATTCGGGTAGAGTTCATATTCAACACGGATAAAAGTGTATGCTTATATAGAAATCAATCATTTTAACAAAAAATATATCTTTAAAAAACTTTTTAAACATTTTTTTTTATCTTAAGTAAAAAAAATTAAATAAAACTCGTCAACAATAGTTACATATTTTTGTTAGTTGATATGATTGTAATCTAGTTGACTTTGCTTAGTTTGGGTTTTGACTTGTATTAGTAAGCTAGTATAAATACCAAATTGTAATAAACTCATTACAGAATGTGTGCATAATAAAAAGTCTTTCAATTTTCGGTTACAACCGTTTTTTCCATCCCTCTCTCTCTCGGTGAAACAGTGTGTGTGTGTGTGTGTGTGTGAATCCTCCATTGATGTAAGCTCCAACATATGGTATTCAGAGCATCGTTGAAGCTTGACAATGGCGAATTGAGAGCAAGTGAGGTGAGTGAAACCTACATTTGCGAGTGAATTGGTGAGCGAGTGAGAAACCCTATCATCTAGCCTAAACACGAGTGAAGGTGAGAAATTGAAATGGCAAACATGAACGGACACTTTCCGGTAAATTTTCCGATTCTCGACGGCAGAAATTACGATCCATGGAGTATGAAGATGAGAGCGATCCTCGGTTCTCAAGATGTGTGGGATTTGGTGGTAAACGGACTTGATCCGTTGCCGGCGAATCCAACCGCTGCACAACAAACGGCGTATAGAGACGCGAAGAAGAAAGACTGTAAAGGACTGTGTATACTTCACCAGTGCGTGAATCCAGGAATTTTTGAGAAGATTGCGAGGTGCGAGTCGAGCAAAGCCGCTTGGGACATTCTAGCGAGTTCCTACGCGGCGACGTAAATTGAAGAAGGTGAGGCTCCAAACCTTAAGAAGACAATACGAATTGATAGGAATGGAGGAGAACGAGACGATTGCTGCGTACTTTACCAGAATTCAAGCGATGACGAACCAGATGCAAGCGTGTGGTGAAACACTAACTGATGAGTCAATTGTTGAAAAGATCCTGCGATCTGTCAATTCGCGCTTTGATCACATTACGGTGGCGATTGAACAATCAAAGGACTTATCAACGGTGAAATTGGAGGAATTACAAGGCTCACTTGAAGCACATGAGCAACGAATGAATGAAAGAAAGGCTGTGAAGGCGAGCACGGAACAAGCACTGAGCGCACAAACTACCAATACCAGAGGTGATAATCAAAGAGGACGTGGAAGAGGCAGGAATGGCTACAGAGGAGGAAGAGGTAGAGGTAACAATTTTAACTCAAATTCTGGTAGAGGAAATACTAGTAATAGCAACAATAATGAGAATCAAAAGAACAATAGTTATGAAAACAATAGAGGTAGAGGAGGTAGAGGTAGAGGTGCTAGAGGAAGAGGTGGTAGGAAATTTGACAAAAGTCAGATTCAGTGTTATAATTGTGACAAGTATGGTCACTTTCTGTCGATGAGTGTTGGAGTAACACTAATAATAGTGATGTAAAATTGGCTCAAGAAGAAGAAGAGAAAGAGGAAGTGTTACTAATGGCTGTTGAGGAGGAAATAGGTGAAGTAGATGAGAAAGTTGATGAGGAAACTCTGTTAATGCTTACTGTGAAGGATGAAGGTGAACACAGCAATAGTGATGAATGGTTTTTAGATCTTGGGTCATTCAACACACATGTCAGGAAGAAAAGATTGGTTTGTTGAGATGGAATATACTGTGAGGAGCAGAGTGAGGTTTGCAGATGGCAGAATAATGAAAGTGGAAGGTGTAGGGAAGGTGAGAATTAAGAAGAAAGATGGGACTGTATGTTTAATATCTGGTGTGCTATATGTGCCAGGTATGAAGAGTAATTTGTTGAGTATTGGCCAACTGTTAGAAAAGAAATATAGAATGGTGATGGAGGATAATGAAATGAAAGTGTATGATAGTGAAGCAAGGTTGCTGATTAGAGCAGGACTGTCAAAGAACAGGACATTTAAGGTTGAACTAGATGTTGTGGTTCAACAATGCCTGGCTGCTACAATCCACAAGGATGAATGGTTGTGGCACTTCAGGTATGCACATTTGAATTTTGGTGATCTGAACAGGTTGGAGAGTAAAGAAATGGTGAAAGGTCTACCTCAGATACGTGTTCCTAAGGATATGTGTGCAGAATGTATGGAAAGTAAAATGCCAAGATCTGCTTTCAATCAAAGTGTGCCTGGTAGGTCCAAGAGGAAGGCGCAAGTCGTCTCCTCGGATGTGTGTGGTCCAATCTGAGGAAGAAACACTGGAGGTAACAAATACTTTGTTACATTTATAGATGAATTCACTAGGAAACTTTGGATTTACTTGATTAGGAGGAAGAGTGATGTGTTGGGTGTATTCAAGAAATTCAAAGTACTAGTGGAGAAGCGAGTGGGATGAGAATATAGAGGTATTGAGAAGCGATGGTGGAGGAGAATATGTGTCTCTGAGAATTCAATGATTTCTGTGAGAGTGAAGGATCAAACATGAAGTTACACCTCCATATACACCCCCAGCATAATGGGATTGCAGAGAGGAGGAACAGAACCTTACTAAACATGGTGAGGAGTATGTTGAAGAGTAAGAAACTTCCAAAGTATTCATGGGGAGAAGCGAGTGAATCTTTGCAACATATATTTTGAATCGTTGTCCTACAAAGAGATTAGAGAATGTGACACCTGAAGAGGCCTGGACAGGAATTAAGCCTAGTGTGGCTCATTTGAGAGTATTCGGGTCTGTATGCTATAGACACATACCAGACCAGTTGAGAACAAAGTTAGATGATAAAGGGGAGGCAATGATTCTACTTGGATATCATACAACTGGTGGATATAAACTGTTAAATCCAGTAAATAACAAGGTGGTGATTAGTAGAGATGTAGTGTTTGATGAGCAAAAGGAGTGGGATTGGTCTAGCAATACTGAAATCAATACTGCAGATACAATCAGACAGAATCATATTGAATTGACAAATGATGGTGACTCGAGAACAAAATCAAGAGGATGATGAAGAAAGAAGTGGCGAGTTGAGATGCCGGGAAGACCCGATTAGACGAGAGACAATTACCATCAAGACCGAATGATTATGAAGTGATGACAGATGGAGAAGTAAATGATGAAGGTGATATAGTGCACTTTGCACTACTAGCAGAAACAGAACCAGTGAATTATGATGAAGCTATGAAGAATCCTAAATGGCTAAGTGCTATGAAGGAAGAAATAGCTTCAATAGAAAAAAACAAGACATGGGAACTGAGTACTCTTCCAAAAGGAAAGAAGACAATAGGGGTGAAGTGGGTGTACAAAGTAAAGGTGAACCCAAAAGGTGAGGTAGTGAAGCATAAAGCAAGATTGGTGGCAAGGGATTCCTACAAAAACAAGGGGTTGACTACGAGGAAGTCTTTGCACCGAAGAGCAAGAATTGAAAGCAGATTGAGATTGGTGGTTGCACATGCTTTGTGATTTAGGTGGAACTTACATCAAATGGATGTTAAGTCGACTTTCCTCAATGGAGAGTTGGAAGAAGAAGTATACATTGATCAACCACAAGGCTTTGTGAGAAAAGGAAGTGAAGATAAAGTGTTAAGATTGAGAAAAGCTTTGTATGGATTGAAAGCAAGCTCCACGAGCTTGGAACAAAAAAATAGATCAAGCATTGGCCAATATGAAATTTGTGAAGTGTGTTTGAGAACATGGAGTGTATGTGAAACAAGGGGTGATGATATAGTGATTGTGTGTCTATATGTGGATGACCTGTTAGTAATGAAAAGAGTGATGATAGAATGGTGGTGAGTTTAAGGAAGATATGATGAAGAACTTTGATATGAGTGATCTTGGGAGGTCTCATACTTCCTAGGCATTGAGTTCAAGAAGGTTAAGGGTGGAGTTGTGCTTAGCCAATGAGAAATATACTGAAAGACATCCTCTGCAGATTTAATATGCGAAGCGCGGTCTGCAGAGACACACTGCGAGAAGCGTGATTGAGTCTCATTAGAGACATTGATGAAGAAGAAGTGGATAGCATGAGTTTAGACAAATTGTGGGGGCACTGAGATATCTTTGCAACACGGACCGGATATAGCATTACGTGTTGGTGTTATTATGAAGTTATGGATGAGGCCTAAATCATCTCATCTCATGGCAAAGAAAGAGGATCATGAGATACTTGAAAAAGGACCAGCGGCTATGGTGTTCTGTTTTCAAATGAAATTTGTAAAAAGATGAATTGCATGGATATCTGATCTGATTGGTGTGGTGATAAGAATGACAGAAAAATCTTCTTTGGTTTTGTGTTTTTACAGTCAAAGACTGTGTGTCATGGTGTTCTAAGAAGGAAAATGTAGTAGCACTCTCTTCTTGCGAAGCAGAGTATATTGCAGCAGCTATGGGAGCTTGCCAAGCTGTTTGGTTGAACACCTTGATGCTAGAATTGAAGATGAAGAAGCAATCTGCCATAGAACTGTTTGTTGATAACAAATCAGCAATAAATCTTGCTAAATTCCCAGTAGCACATGGCAGATGTAAACATATTGAAACACGTTATCACTTTCTTAGAGATCAAGTTACTAAAGGAACCTTGAAGCTCAGCTACTGCAGAAGTGAAGATCAATGTGCTGACATCTTCACCAAATCTCTCAAGAAAGATAGTTTCAAGAAATTAAGAAGTTGTTTGAACTTGGTTGATTGTAATAAACTAGATTAAGGGGGTGTGTTAGTTGATATGATTGTAATCTAGTTGACTTTGCTTAGTTTGGGTTTTGACTTGTATTAGTAAGCTAGTATAAATACCAAATTGTAATAAACTCATTACAGAATGTGTGCATAATAAAAAGTCTTTCAATTTTCGGTTACAACCGTTTTTTCCCTCCCTCTCTCTCTCTCTCTCGGTGAAACAGTGTGTGTGTGTGTGTGTGAATCCTCCATTGATGCAAGCTCCAACAATTTTGCTGTCAGTTTGCATTTCATAAAGGGGTTGAATAATATTGAGAGTTGTCTTTTTATAAACAAATGATATATATATAGTTGTTAATATTTTACATTTATAAGAAAAAAAATCCTTTTTACTATTGCTAACTGTGTTGGAATACCAATTAGACTAGATGATACAACAAGTAAGAGTTCTTTTGATAGATCTTTTGGTCATTTTTGCGCATATTGGTTGATATTGATCTGAAATCAGAGCTTAGGAATCAAATCCTAGTAGAGAGGACGGGTTATAATTTCACTGTAGGTATATTGAATATGAAAATTTGCCATCTTTTTGTATGAATTGCAAGACTGTCGGTTATACAAATATGCTTATTACAAAGGAAGGAAGCACTCAGCAAAACAGGCAACACAAATTTATGTCCCCAAGCATCAAGCTCTTAATAATGTGAACTTACAGATGCATCAGCAACAAGGTGAATCTGAGATTGGCGAAAAGAATTTGAATGTTCGTGCTTCGGTTGCTTTACAAAATGGTAAAATATTGTCACCTGTGGTACATATGCACGAGATTGCTTTGATCCAGAAGTTGTCCACTGCTTCTACACCTAGCAATGCTAGTCAGGTTAGTAGTGTTTCTACTCAACCTCCCACAACAGGCTAGATTCGCTATTTGCCACTGTGTCTGACGTGGTAGCTTCTGATATGAGTATTTCGGGAAGCTTTGGGGTGATGTGTCGCATTTAGCACGATGATCCTATAACCTATGAAGTTGTTGCTGAAAAGTCCGAACCTCAGGTGTCTACCACCCGAAAGAAGAAACACAAAAAGAAGTTGGTTCAGAAAATAGTTGAATATAACACTCGCTCAAAGACGAATTTTGTCTCTGTTTCTTTTTGATCTACCTTTTGTAAGTGGGTCCTAGGTTTTTAGAAAATCAGTTTTTGGCCATTATTTGGTTGGTTTTATATCCTGTCTCAAGGGATTTATCTTTATCTAATATTGTTAGTTGGTTTTGTAGTTTCTAGGTTATTGTGTTTTAGGGGCCTCTTTTAGGGCTTTCTATTATTATGCAGGCTTTAGCTCCTCTTATGACAAGGATTTTGACCTAGTCCTCTTGTCTTCTTCATTTGTCTTTTTCAATAAATTTTGGCGGAGTTACTGTTTGATTTAAAAAAGTTTATTTTTTCATTTATAAAGGAATGTTGATCAATTTTAAAATCTATTAAATGCTAAATATCATTTTTACTCTAATTAGTTAGTGGAAATGAGAATAGTTAATACATGTATATTGGTAGAATTAAATTTAAATTTATAAAAGTCTTATATAAATTCAATAAATTTTTTCATCTTGATGAGTTTGATCATTTTGTTTCTTATATTTGGGAACAAAGAAGAAATATGTTTGTAGTTGGTATTTGATTCCCAAATCTCTTTCTTCAACTCCTTCAAATGTATCAACTCAACTACTTGAGCCACACTTTAAAGATTTCCTTATGTATACTAGAAAAAATTCATTTGAAGAATGTTGATATTAGTCTCTAATTCTTTCTCTAAATGTTTGCGACGCCAAATTTACATTTACATGGCTATTTCAACTTCTTTAAGTAGCAATTTTTGTTTTCAATAACAATTATTTCTATTTTGTTTAACAAATAGAAAAAAATAAATCTCATTAAAACAGGAAAAAAGTACTCCTCTGAATTTACTAAAACAAAAAAGAGAAAAAAGAAAGAAGGCGAAAGAGATGTCAAGGGGAACTAAATCAATACCCTTGGTAAGAAAAGAAACTAAAGTCAAAATAATAGAAATCCCTAACTTGAAGACCCGTTAAAACAATTCATCCTAAAGTCAAATTATAAGACGGTTTAAATGACTAAATTAAAAAACCATATAAAAAAGAAACAGAGAAGTTTCTGTGAATGAGTTTTGATGAAGAGTGACATAAACATTTGGTGATACTAAGGAATTTCCTTAGTTACTGTTACTAAACATTCGGTGACTATTATATAACAATACAATAGTTGTCATAATATAACTTTGGTGTGATCACCAAATTTTTTCACTAATGAAAAAATGACTACTATATCCATTTAATAACAATTACTAAACTATTGTTTAGTACTAGAAATCGGACTCGGTAAACTTAATAATATGCACGGGACAAATCAAATGAAGCCAATATTTATGCCGCCCTGGTCCAATATTGTATTGTCTCTGCTAGACTGTGATGTTATTACACTGACAAAACCAAACCAGGTTCGTCCATCATTTATTTGACAACAACTATATATATTTAACCTTATTATTTTTGCGTATGAAACCTAAACTCATTGTTTTTGGAATAATCTGAAACCAACTTTCGTATACTTTCCCTTATCTCTGTCTCTGGAAATGAAGCTCTCTCTTCTCTGCTTCTCAAGTATTCCTCAAAGAACTCCTTATTCACCTTCTTTAACTCCTTCCAAACTATATCCATGCACATTCCATATATACATTTTAGGTTCCAAACGAAAAATAAAAGAAGAAAAATAAAAGAAGAAAAAATTAAAATAAAAAATGATGTGACTTTTTTTAAGTGATCATGTGATCCGTTAACAACTTTTAATCATGATCATTAATGTATTGTCATATAGTTCGGATTTATTTCTCTCACATTCTTTTATCAAAACTCATTGCCTATGATGCACAAATACGATACGCATATCGGATACGATACAAATCCGATACGGCGATACAAACTTTCTTGAAAAACATAGGATACGATACGTCTGGGATTCGTTTATAAAAAACAAAATATTTACAAAATAATAGAAAATACATAGACATATAAATACAAAGAAACATATGTTAGCACAATAAAACATCGAGACACATAGAAACTAGTGAGTTGCAATTACAAAACAAAGATTTGGAGTAGTTGTTTTCTCTCTTATGATTATATGACTCGGATTACCTTTGTTCCTGTGCTTATAAGGTGTACTAAAGGTGTCATTGCAACGTATAAAGACTTTTTTTTTTTTAAATGGAAGAAAAATATTTTAATACTAATTTGACATATACTCATGACGTATCGGAGAAGTATTGTGAAGTATCGGATACGGATACGGATACGGCAACAAGGCGTGTATCAAATGAGACAAGTTTCAATATGAAAGGATGACAGGTATATAAATCTAGATCGTATAAAATTAAGTGATCACAACAACTTGATGAAATTAACTAATTAAAGCAGTGTTTGTTTGATGTAAAAAAGGAGGAGATTTTGATTACCAGTGTCGGTGATAACGGGGTTGATATCTGCATGTTTGCAAAGAGCTTCCATGCACTCTTCTTTGCTCATGTTGAATAGGATGCACACTTCTATAAGACGGTGCACCTGTATATACATGTAAGTGTAAATATATATATTCCCTTCAGAAGCAGAACAATATAATGGAAATATTAAATAAAGTAAATTGAAACTCACCAGTTGAATATAAGCAGCAGAGGAAGATGACTCTCCTACGGCCATAGAAGGCTTCTTAAGGGTTCTTGTATTTAAGAAGAGTGAAGAATAAAAAGAGAGAAAAAGACAAGAAAAGGTGACAAGAAAGAGAAAACCAGAAATAGAAAGAAAATGAAATATTGTTGGATTTAAAATGATGGGAGATTGGGAGTAATGTGGAAAATTAAAGCTGATCATCATTAAAATCCGCATTCATATATTTTTTAAGTTCTAGGAGTCACTAGATTTTTAATTACGAGATCTTTTTTGTGGTCAAAAAAAAATTACGAGATCTTTTACATAACAAGGATTTTAATTATAGAATGTTGAAACTTAAAATATAATGTGAGGGTAGCAGATTTCACCGTAAATTCACGTGGATTGTAGGACCCTAATGGATTTTTTAATAGGAAATAAAAAGATTGGATAAAGGGGGCACATGAAATGAATATAAGAATTAAGAGAATATTAGAGATTAAGGTGGGACCTATAGTCCCACGTGGGAGCAAAATGGGGATTGGTGGAGAGGAGATTAGAAGAGATTCTACATGAGGAGCACCAAACGCAATTCTTTGTTTATTACGTGGCAATGTCGGCCCATAGTTCACGTGACACACGTGGGACCCCTTATTCTTTTGTGTGTCCAAAAGTGGCATCGGTAGGTAGGTTTAACTTTAAGGCAGCTCAGCTCCGTTTACTAGCTCAGTCATCATTAATGTGAGTTATGTTGAGTTTGGACTAGAGCCGGCAATTCGGAAGGGCCCGGCCCATTCGGGCCAAAGACAATTTCGGGCTCGGGCGGGCTCGTACCGAATTTATTTCGGGCTCAAACAATATCATCCTATGTGGGTTGCGGGCTAAACGGATTGGCCTATGGGCTCTTCAATTAAGTTTTTTTAAAAATTAACGTGACTATTCTTCTCACGTAATCTCTGAATGTAATCTTATTATAATTGTTGAGTTTCCACTTAATCATTTCTTGCATATTTCTACCAATCAGAGTCATTCTAAAACATATATATGTAACTATTGGATTCCAAAACACATATATATTCTACGGGTTGTTTCATACACATTGAGGGACAGTACACCAAATCAAAACAACAAAATAAAACTAGTTTAGTTAAACAAATTGAAATATGTATTCCACAGCATCAACATCAATTACACTTTTTTTTTTTAAAAAAATTGTCGGGCCAGCAGGCTAAGCTCAACCCATGTGGGCTGGTATTTTTTCGGGCGGGCCCAACTAGTAATTCTTCGGGCTACCCCGGGCGGGCCCAAACTACTTATTTTGTCGGGCGAGTTCGGTCGACCCGTCGGGTTGGGCCCACATTTTTATGTATTATTTACAAGCTAATCAAAGTTGTTTATGTAAAGTCAGTTATGAAGATACAATTTTTGTCTACAAAAACTAATTAATTAATATAAACTATTTTTCATAAACTCAAAAATAAGTCAATTCAAATAGACCTTATGTCACACCTCTTGTATTCTTTGTTGGCATCTGCAGGTAGGTCTTTGTTGTCATGGACTGTACAGGAGTAGCTCTCCTTTAAATAGATTATGTAGGTTCTCCAAAGGGGTTTGGATCCAACATAGGAGTAGCTCTCTGACTCTATGAATCCCACAACGAAGATATTTCGCCACAACTTTGTTGGCGTAAAATTACTCAAAAACTAATGTCTCGTCTTTTTATCATATCAAATTATAACGATGCATAAAAACATTTGAGTAGTAATTGGATGAGCTTGTTAATTTGGGTTGCACCTATCCTAATGGTTTTTCTACCTTTAATTCCTCACCCTTGATTGTTAAACTTCTGGTTGATATGTAATTGGAGTTCTACCCTCGCCGTTTGATCTCGTGTAATTTTTTTTAAATTTCTACGTTTAATCTAAAAAAAAAGAAACATTTTTTTTCCATTTTTTAAAAGAAATTAAAAACTTCGTTCCTATAATTTTGGATGTATCAATGCATTATGCATATATTTAAGTGGTGACATATAGTAAACCTTTTTATTTTAGATAAGTAAATCTATTAAGGGGTGCACCAACCCTTACACCTAGGCAATGACGGATCCAGAAACTTTTAACGGTGGGGAAAAAAAAAACAGCCTATAATATTTTCTCAAAAAGTTTGGTTAAAAGGTAAAATTAGTACCCAAATTTCTATAAATTACATAGCTAAAAAGGTAAAGTTAGTATCAATTTATTCTCTTTTTTATTTACCTCTTGCGAATTTCTACATTTCATTTAAAAAATTGTCTTAAGGGGGCAACCCATATTTTTTTATGGGAGCAAAATACATTTTTTATATATATTTCTAACCAAAATAATTTGTCTAAGTGGGGGCAAATTCCCCCGATTATATATGTGTGGATCCGTCCCTGCACCTAGGGACCTCATTAAAACTTCTGAGGGCCAAAACCCAATCGAAAAAAGACCCGGAAAAGGAAAAAGAGTACCCCGACGACAAGAAAGATTACATGATAAGTTCACAAATAAGAAAAATACCCCAACAGACAATTATACCAATCCGTAAAAACATTTCACCGATGTGTAAAATATGCACTGAAAATTGTATTAAATGTAAAACTTATTGATGAGTAATTGATTAAATATTTTAATTATTAAAAATAATTTTTTCAGAATTTTATTTTTTTAATACAACATGAATGTTTTTATATATTTATTTTTAATCATTAGCTATCTAAGCTTGTTCTCGTCAAAAAAAAAAGAAGCTATCTAAGCTTGTTAAAATTTAAATTTCTCAATTAAATATGCATCTAATTGGGTTGCAACGATAAGACAGCAATGAAGACCTTCACCATTTTTTCGCAATTATTTAAAACTAAAAGCATGATGCTTGATTACATTGCAATTATATTTTATGTTAATATTAATATAATATACCCCATAATATACTATATCAAAAAGTAAGCATAATGGAAAAATTGATATTAATACATGCTTTTACAGCTAGAAATGACAATGATATCTATCATTAAGGAATGTAATCCAATGTGGTTATAAAAACTGCTGTCACCTGCATCCAGTGTTATTTCAGGTATATTTTTGTCATTTTCATATTTGTTTTTATTTTTTTATTTTTTCTCTCCTATTATTTTACACTAAATGTAGGATCTGTAGTCACATACATGGGATCACTATCCTATCATCGACATGTTGGAGATCTTTTCCAATTACTAGACAAGGGCATTATTATTTATGAAATATTATTATTTTATTTAAGTTTTTCTCCTTCTTATTAAAACTGTCTAATAATTTGACATGGGCATGTTTAAGGAAGAGCCTAAAATCTCTGTATATTTATATATTAAGGCTAAATGGTTGACTTTAGCCATTTTGGTGGGAAATTTTTTTTCCACCATTTACCAATATCTTTTCATTTTATACACAATTGTTACCAATATCTTTCACTCTATATTTTTGAACCGACATACCCCACTCTATATTTTGTGCCCCACCATTTATCAATATACCCTCATTTTTGACCCACTTTGTTTACCAATATACCCACACTATATATTTTTGAACCGACATACACGATAAATTTTTATTTGTCCAACACTCTTTTTTTATTATTATCTCTCTTAATTAATACAAAATCGTTGACTTCACACTTTTGGTGGGAAAATTTTATTCACACCATTTACCAATATACACCTCATTTTGTACTCCCACTTTGTTTACCAATATTACCCCACTCTATATTTTTGGATCGACATACCCCACTCTATATTTTGTACACCACCATTTACCAATATACCCCTCATTTTGTACCTCACTTTGTTTACCAATATACCCCCACTCTATATTTTTGGACCAACATACCCCCGATAAATTTTTATTTGTCCAACACTCTTTTTTTTATCCACTTTTGGTGGGAAAATTTTATTCCCACCATTTACCAATATACCCCTCATTTTGTACCCCACTCCAATATAATTTCACTCTCTATATTTTTGACCGACATCACCGACAATTTTTTTGTCCAACACTCTTTTTTTATCCACTTTTGGTGGGAAAGTTTTATTTCCACCATTTACCAATATACCCCTCATTTGTACCCCACTGTTTACCAATATACCCTCACTCTATATTTTTGGACCGACATACCCCCACTCTATATTTTGTACCCGACCATTTACCAATATACCTCTCATTTTGTACCTCATTATTTACCAATATACCCCGACTCTATATTTTTGGACCGACATACCCTTGATAATTTTTTTTTTGTCCAACATTTTTTTTTATTATCAAAATGTACCCCTCATTTTGTACCCCACTGTTTACCAATATACCCCCACTCTATATTTTTGGACCGACATTGTTGCCTCATCCCACCAAGGCTATTGTTTCCTCTTCGTCTTATATATATGTGTTGCGTATTTTTATACTCCCCTTATAAAATGTTGATGTTTTTTCGAAACTACATCCGTAAGCCTATTAATCACCACCCCGTGCATCGCACGGGTAATCGTCCTAGTAACTCCTTAAACCTAAAATAACCGAAATCAAACTAGTATGAAATTTTCATATAAGAAAAATAGAATAAGCTAAAAAGTTAATTGATCCATTGGATGCCCATTGATTTAATAATGTTACGTAGTCAAAAATTTCAGCCAAAAATAGACAAAAACCAACTTACAACATCAATTAACCAAGTTTTTTAGATCATTAGCCAACCTACTTTTTTACAGTTTTCGAGACGTTAATTAAAATCTTGATTAATTGATCACTTGGTTAATAACTTAATCCTCTCTCGATCAGTAGCGGTTCCGTTGACAATGCAATGTGACGCAGCAGCAAACAAAAAACTGTAAACTAGCAAGCACCTTTAGCTTCCAAATCCATCTCATATTAATTGAAACAAGTTGGTGGAATTTGTCTGACAGCGAAGAATATGTTGATCGTGTGGCATAAGTAGTGTTGAGAAAAACCAACGTAGAGAAATAAAATAAGTACAGTTAGAGCATAATATATAATTTAAAGTGGAAAACTCCAAAACTAGAGAAAACCACAAACTGTTGTCTAATGACAACCAGAGAATAACACTATGCGAATTTTTTTACAACACATAGATCTCTCTCAAACACCTCATGACCCCAATACACCCACACCCTCCAAAGAAAATATTTAAGTACATCTCAAACACTCTAAAACAAGTGTATAAGAGAAAAAACAAAGACAAACATAACTTAAGGTGTTTTTAACTAGTGCATTTTGTAATGAAAAACTTGAGTCCATTATATAACATTGGTATCCCTCTTCCATCACAAAACTAAGCAATGTGGGACCTTTTCAATATGCCAATTTCAATCAACTCCAACAATCTCCACCATTGATTGTAATTGATAAACGAGACATCTCCCGCTTTCATTGTCTTCACCGACAATCGTAGTTCAAAAGAATTATCATACTCCACTGTAAAGAGTATACTTCACTTGAAGCTAAATCACTGCAAGAAATTTATCCATGCTGAAAGTCATCGACATAACTTCTTCAAGATGCTCAACTCATTCAATTCCAACAATCTCCACCTTGAATGTAATTGATGATACACGAGACATCTTCAGCTTTTATTGTCTACCCCGACAATCATAGTTTAAAAAACTATCATACTCCACCATCAAGAGTATACTTCACTTGAAGCTAAAACACTTCAAAAATTTCTCCATACCGAAATCCATCGACATAACTTCTTCAAGATGCTCAACTCCAATCAAATCCAATAATCTCCACTTTGATTGTAATTGATACCCCAGACATATTCATTGTCTACATCGACAATCATAGTTCAAAAGAACTATGCTTCACTTGAAGCTAAACCACTTCAAGAAGTTCTGCATGTTGAAAACCACTTACATAATCTCATAACACCTTGTGCAAACCCCGATTATATCAACACATCATTGACTTATATTTTCCACAAGCCAAAATTGACTCTTCCACCAAATTTCTCTATGTCAAACTTCACAACACTTGAAAAATTTAACATTCCAGCTGTAAAAATAATGTAAACTGTGCACCGAGTAGGTTCTCAGGAAAGAGAGGTGGGTCACAATGGACAAGTCTTTCCTTAGCCAGAACCTTTCTCAAACAACACTTTCACAATACTAAACTTCTTTTCTGAACCAAAAGCTTTTATACCATTTGTTGTGAAAAACAACAAAGAGAAATAAAATGAACACAACCAAAACACAAGAATTTAACGTGGAAAACTCTAAAACTAGAGAAAAACCACGAACCGTTGTCTAATGACAACCAGAGAATAACACTATGTGAAATTTTTTACAACACATAGACCTCTCTCAAACACCCCATGGCCTCAATACACACCCACACCCTCTAAAGGAAAAGCCATTTTTGGAGTGGATCTGGAGGTTTAGGGGTAGGGCGATCACAGAGAAAACGCAGGTGGCGACCGGGGGGGGGGGGGTGGGCGGGTGAGGAGGAGGGCGAAGGGTTGAACCTAGGAAGCGAAGAAAAAGAAGACTTCGAGAGATACTTACCCGTAACGACGTCGATGTAGTCATTGACCATCGCACCATCATTGTCGAAGGCAAGCAAGACCATAGTCACACCACCGGCCGAGCAGAAAACGAAAGAAGGATCGCCATTGGGGAGCACCGAGACCCAATTGTAGAGAGGGGACCTAGTCGCCCTTGTAAAAATAAGGACTTGATGATGATGATGATGGAGGCTCACATAGAGGTTTCCTCGAAACCCTAGCAAGGCGCCGCACCATACCTATTATGCATCTTTTTTTCCACATGTTTGACTAAACTAACTATTCCCCCTCCCCCACTAATATTGCCTATCAAAAAAAATTATTTCCCTTTGTTATTCTTGCAACTGCGATGGTACCAGAAAGTAGCCCATTGATACTACACTACAAGAAAACCTTGTTTTAGCCACGGTTAGATTGCCCACGAGCTTATTCCGTCGATAATTTGCCACGCAGTTTGCGGACGGCAAGTGCAAAATATGTGAGCGTGAAATTTCCATTTGGTGTTTGCCACGGGTTTGCCACGGACATGTGAAAGGACAAAATTTTGCGACGGACATGCCGTGGCAAGTCCGTGGCAACGCGTATTGATAAATTTAAAACACCCCGATCACCTCTCATATCGTTCTCACTCTCTCCAGCGGCATCACGCGTTCCTCACTCTCACCCTCACTCTTCACCCTCACCGGCTCCTCCACACAATCGCCTCCTCCCTCCACCCACCGTCGCCTCCTCCTCCTCCTCCTCCTCCTCCTCCCTCCTCCCACCGTCGCCTCTTCTCGCCTTCTCTCTCACGAGTTTTTGTTCAACTTTGCACTTTACGCTAGGGGTTTTATCACTCGATTCTTCTTCTTCATCTTGTTCCTCCATGGTCGCCGATCTTGAAAAACCCTAATCTCTGCAAATCTTCAAATCGCGTCCCGAGAGATTTCTTGGCTCTTCCATTTTTGAAAAACCCTAAGCTCGGGTGAGATTTATTCAAACTTTAACATGTTAGCGATTCTTCCTCTGAAAACTCTTCAATCTCTAGAGATTTTGCGATTGATTCTTACGCTTAATGATTTGTTTGATTTACCACTGCGATTAAGGATTTCCTTCCTTACTTGTATTATTTGCAGGACCTTGATTAGGGCCTTGAGTTTTGCATAGTATGATGTTCATATGTGATGTCGATTTCCCATTTTGTATTCATGATCGTATAATTTGAGAATAGGTTTTGTATTCATGATACTAAATGTCCGTTGTCCTTTGTTGAGAAGTCTCGATTATGGTTACATGCAATTTAGCGTGAATTTTATCTTGAAGGAGGAGCCATGGTCTTGGCGAGACGGAGGTGTTGTCTGCATTGATGAGTTTGACAAGATGAGACGAGAAGATAGGTATGTGTATCTTGTATGTTATTCCTTTTTGTAATTTATCATTGTTGGTTCTTAGCAATGTCTCGATTACGTGTTGTAGAGTTGCTATTCATGAAGCGATGGAACAACAAACTATATCCATAGCCAAAGCGCGGGAATTACAATCGTTTCAATTCAAGAACTTCATTCTTGCTGCGCCAACCCTCCATCGGGACGTTATGATGATCTCGAGGTCTACTTCTATATACCCCCTTTTGGTTTCTTGAAAGGCATATATTAATAACTACAAGAGACTAACAAGAGCCATAAATGTTTCTCCGCATCGCACAGGATAATATTGATTTCTGAGACAACTATTCTTTCTAGGTTTGATTTAATCTTCATTGTGAAAGACATCAGAATGTACTGAGTCAAGATATGGTAACTTAAACTGTTTTATGCTACATTCGTACCTCTCACCATGTCATACTTTCTTATGCTCCTTAAAATGCACCTTTTCCTATAAGGAAATGGTATGTCAAATTTGTCTTTTTTTTTTTGTGTACTAGTGACTTTCACATTTGAGCATGCACATTATCTAAATTCTGAAGTAATTTTTGTAACAATTATGTGGTGTCATGTTTAGTAAAAGATAGCTAATCTCTTGTTACGTATCATTTGCATTAAAAGAGTGGTTTTTGGACCATGGAAAAATATATTTTACATGTTCAATGGTTTTATTTTCTAAAGCCCTCAAGTCGAGTGTTTAACTTATTATGTTTCTGAGATAATAGCTAGTCATAACATAAGGGTTCATGCATCACTCATGCAAGAAGGGATGGTGATATTGGATTGCCAATTCCAAAGAATATAATTGGTGAAAAGGTATGCATATCTTTGAACTTGGTCATAGAGTTTTCATGAAATTCTTTCGATTATTTGAGAGAATGAACTTGGAGTTGTTGTCTTAAGCAGTATTTACAATATTGCCGAGGTCAATGCCATCCCCGACTATCGAATCTGCAAAGAACAAAGATCGCAAACTAATTATGTGAAAATCGAGGCGGTATTCATGATTATATTATCAAATTAATGTAGAAGTCGATGTTAGCCTAGTCCCGAATCTTAATATGGTTATTATAAGTTGTTATTTTCTTTTCTCTATGGATGTCATTTGTTGCCACATTTCTCCTTTGGTGGGGAAGTCCGAGAATTTATAAGCGTGACATACAACAAAAGGTTACGGAGATTGTAGGCATCTCAATGGAGCGAGTTAGTATTTGTAAAATGTTTCAATTTCAATGTTAGCCAGGACAAATTTAATTTGGATCATAAATGGATTATGCTTGGTTTATCATTTGAACTCATCCTCGTAATTTATGCTTTTGTTAATCCTTTTCCTTTCACATGCGGTATGTAAAATCGATGTCTATACAGTGAACTTGGGCATGGCATATGGCAAGCGGCGATGATACGCTGTCACTTGGAAAAAAGGGTTATCGTGTTGCGTCTGCCAAATTCATCCGAAGAAGAATCCTATCTATGTAATGTTATCTTTTGAAAAATATTGCTTGATTGCACATGAATCGAATGGTGAATAATTTCTGTGATATTACATGAATTTGTACATTATTTGTTCGCAAGTTAGGCAGTATGAATCCACAGAGTTTGGTGATTAGGATTAGCTAAGGAAACCACATGAAACCAAATCTACACCAAATGAACGATGATATACTTTACATGCATCTAACTTGTTACACATGTATATTATTCTATTCTATGACCCTTTAAAGATATCGGAAGTGATCCTCAAGCAAACAAAAAGAAGTTTTGATGATGTTGGAGAGGATATTTTCTCTGATGAAATGACAACCGACTTCTATTTGCTTTGTTCTCTGCTATATTGTCTCTCTCTATCATTGTTTGGGCGTTCTATTTATTAATTAATTATATTGGCAAATACATTGAGTGAAAGATTTGGATGTAAATTTCGATTATTACATCGAGTTGCTAGCAAAAGGAATAGGTAAATCAAAGGAAGAAATTACTAAAGACATCCAGAGGACTAAATATTTCCAAGCGCGGGGACGCAATAGACTATGGAATTCTTGTGAGAATAATGGACTCGAGGGAGTAGCGCCTATGAGAAGCGGGTAATAAATAATGTCTTTGCTAATTGCTATTAATGTTTATGTTTATTCTTCATAAGAAAAATGATATCAACACTCTTAACACTCTCATCTTTTGTTGAATATCATATATGGGTCTCATCTAATTTATGTGGGACTCACTTGATTTAGTAGGATTCATTTGAAATTCAACCAATAAGAAGGCGTTGTGTTAGAAAGTCTTTTAGTGCTCCTTTTCATAAACATATCATGCATAGTATACTTATGATTACTTTACGGATCGAATTATAAAAATGAGTGCTCAAAGAGCTACGAGGAGACAAGGTGGTGGCAATCCTCAGCGGCTCATACGGATTGATTGATTTCACACAAAAAAATAGGTCACTTGTTACGCTTCCGTCTAATGCTAAAAATGTTGGTGGGTTTGGCTCTCAAGATGACTTGAGTATAGAAAGGTCAAGCGGCTATCTTCTTATGTCAAGGCAAATGGAATTTTCTCCGGATAGTGTCTAGACTCTATCTTGGCTCTTGGATAATTTATCGTGTCCCATTCTTTTTCTAGCTTCACCTTTATTTGTGTAGATAATTTCCTAGAGTAGTAGCTTCATATTTGTAGAAAAAAGCATTGAAGGCATTGAAGCATTGAATAAGTCTTTCTAATAAGTCTTTTTAATTGTAGGTGGAACATACAAGTGAAAGGGTGCAAAAATGGGGTGGGCAAGTTGGCAAGACAGTGCTGGCTTACGCATAGGATTGCACATATCTCCCACCTCTATTCTAGTCAAATTCGGAGTAACATTTGATTTGCTAACGTGTTTTTAGTAAAATTAGGGCTAGTGGTCTCAAAAGTTCCTTTTGTCCATTTTGCATTGTATTGTAGAAGTTGTTATCTTTCCATTAGGTACAGGACATAATGCTATTGTACAAGACATAATCATTTATTTTACTAATTTAGATTTCAAGTAGTAGATATTGCTTTTAACAAGTTGTTTTAATTTTATAAGTATAGATATTCGGATTATTTGATTATAGTTAGGTTGAGAGTATTTGATTATTTAATATATATAGATATCACTATTAAGCGATATTTTGGATATATGGTTTAAATTTTTTTTTTTTGTTTTTTTTATTAAAATTTGCGACGGATTTGCCACGGAACTTTGCGACGGATTTGCCACGGAACTTAGTGTTGCGACGGATTTGCCACGGAACTTTGCGACGGATTTGCCACGGAACTTTGCGGCCGGATTAGCGGCGGAAATATTTGCCACGGAAAAGTCCGTGGCAAGCGATTCGGCGACGGCGTTTTTGCCACCATTTTTGTCGTCAGGAAATCCGTGGCAAATGTTGTTTTGCCACGGAAATTTGTACATTTGCCACGGAAATGTCCGTGGCAAATCAGCGATTTTCTTGTAGTGCTAGGTAGGACAATTTTGTGGGTGTGAAATGACTAAAAGGTCAGCCAAAGCGTCTTTTTTTTCAAGAATTTTCACGTGTTCGAACACGGGCCTTCGAACCCGTTCGAACGACATCGTTCGCGTGAGTTAAAAATTGACTTCACACCCTCTTGTGCGTAATTTCACCTGTTCGAATGGGGTCACTCGAACATGTTCGCATAACCTTGTTCGAACACCCTATTTTATTTCGTTCGTATGTTGTTAACCGATGAAACAATAATGGACCCTCACACCACATTCACCAATTTTAGTGCGTTCGCATGTTGTTGTTCGAATGTGTTCGAACAGTCATTAAACACGTCCTCCACAGCGTTTCACGCGAGGTTATTTTTGGAATGAAATTTGTTAAGGGGTGTGAAAGAATAGAAGGGGGAGGGGGGAAAGTAATACCCCAATTTTGCTAAGCCTTGTCCAAGTGGGTTTGGCCCAAACCATCTAGGAACTAATAATAATGGGCGTTTGCTTTTCCCACACCCCCTCCTACTCTTTCACACCCCTTAACAAATTTTATTCCAAAAATAACCTCGCGTGAAACGGCGTGATGACGCGTTTTGGATCGTTCGAGCGGCACTTGTTGAACACGTTCGAACGACCTTGTTCGAACACGTTCAAACAACATCATGCGAACGCAATAAAAAGATGAATGTGGTGTGAGAGTCCTTTTTTTTGTAGTAAAATAGGGTGTTGAACACGCATGCATGCTCGCTCGCTTTGTTCGCGTGACGCATGCGAACAGTGAAATTACGCACAAGAGGGTGTGAAGTCAAGATTTAACACACACGCGAACGATGTCATTCGAACTGTCGAAGGCCGTGTTCGAACAGGTGAAATTTCGTGAAAAAAAGAGGTTTTGGCTGGCCTTTTGGTCTTTTCACACTCTTATGGGGTGTGTTTTGAGTAGGAGGGGGTGTGGGAAAAGCAAACGCCTAATAATGTTATTATTTTTGAGACAAAAAAATGCATTGTTAAGAAAAAAAATATTAAAAGAAAGAAAATGCAAGAAAAATACCATATAAAACCAGCTAGTTCAAACAAAATAAAGGTGACAAATTAGGTAAACAACACTAAACAACGATGGTTTGCATGGTTCCCTCATCAATCCTAAAACCTAGAATTGGATGGCTTTGTCCATGCTGCCTTCCTTTCAGTTTACATTTTTCAATATGACATGTTAAATACCCTCCAAAGAGCAATCTGTGAGCATGTTGGTTTTAAGATGTTTTTAAAATCAAACTAGACATCGAACCGATAATTGAGACCTTTGAATCATGATTCAATCACTATGCATGGTGATCGATAATAGTAGTATTCAACAATCTCAATTCTATGCATTTCTATTCAAACCTTTTTAATGAAAAACAACAACAAAATAATAAGGGAAGAATACACCCCTATTTTATTTCCAACCATGGTAATCACTAATATCAATATTCAACAGTCTCACTTCTACATACATCATATAATATATCTGTCAAAATTTAAGGCAATACAACTGTGACAAACCTAGGAATGCTAAGTTCTACACATAGTTTATTATCATCTTTATCTCACATATTTTAAGTTAAAACGAAGCAAGCCTGATTATGTATGATAATTACATATTTAAGGAAGAAAAAGAACATCTAGAAACCTCAGAAAAACTTCCTCTTTTTCCCTGCTATTATATGATTGTGCATCCCATTTGAATCCATACCCATATATGAAACTGGTTCATTCTTCACTAAAGCATGAGACATCTGTGATGATGGTCCACTAGAATTTCCAGGAAATCCCAAACTTAAAGAAGTTGGAACAAACTCATTTGGTTTCAAACTTGTCTTATTATCACTACAAAGTGAAACCCTAGAAGAAGATAAAAGAGGAGGAGGATTTTTCCATTGTGGAAGAGGTTCAACTAAAAGTGTTTGAAGTAAAGGTCCAGCTTCTGCAACACTTTTTAACAACTTACCTTTTTGAGGTAAAGCTTTTCCACCAACCAGCTTCTCAATAGCCATATTATTATCTCTTGAAGTACTACCACTAATGCTATTATCCTTTGAGGAATATTTCTTATTTGATAAGGATAAATCACATGAAGCATTTGAGATTAAGGGTATTGATTTAGAACATGTATCTGATAAAGTGTTGCTCTTTACTGATGAAGTAGATGGTTGAAAATTTCTAATGAGTGATTGAAGTTGTTCTCTTGCTTCATCTCTTTCTTGACAAACTCTCTTTAATAGCTTGTATAAGCGATTAACTGTTTCTTCATATTTCTTTATCTCTTCACTTGCTTCCATTCTAGCTGATATTAGTTCTAGCCTTGTGCAGATTAGCTTGTGCTTGATCTCCTCAATGCTCTGTCATTAAAAGAGATATTTCAGTCAGTGTAAAATTGAGAATTCAGAATCAGAATATAATAGAAGATTAACTAGAAGATTAATGAATGCTATTTTTTAGATTAACTAGAATTATAGAAGATGTTGACCAAGTTACAGGCTTTGAAGACATAATCCTTTTTTGTTTCTTCAATGGAACTGATATATTTAAGAAATTAAGAGTCATATTACCGGTTTGTTAGTCATAGTAGATAACTAAATACTAGAAATTTTGGCATGTGAATTAACAGGACTTCAAAAAGTAACAACAGTTAAAGGTATTAAAAAAAACAAAGTCCGTGACCATGATTTGGAACAAGACTTCATGCTTTTTGATGTATTTTTTGGTCGGCGGAAAATGCACAGCTTAACAATATTGGCTTTGCCAGTTGTGTTGGACCTTACGGACTTATTTGATAGTAATTCTCCATAATATCAATGATCGCAACAAGACAACTACCTATCGCTTCTGCGATTTAACCTTAGTTCTTGGAAGCTATCAACTTCTTATCCCTTAGGGTAAAAGTTAAAGCATTGTTATTCAACTTTTCAAATGGCTTTTTGTTTTTTCATATTACTACTTTTGACAATATTGTGAAAAACACATGATTATGTTCCCTAAGCTACATGCATCCTAGTAGGATTAGTTATTCTGTTGTTGTCAAATATATCTTGTTGGTATGATATATATTACCATCAAATTACATAAACCATTGCTGCAATGACAGGTTTTGAAGGGGAAAAAACATATCAATTTTATTTGTAATCTCACTTTTCTATAGCATTGCTTCAATTCTTAATTAATAAAAGAATGTATTTGTGACATCCAAAAATTCAAACTGATGAAGTTGATAACGTAACCCAAATGAAAATATTGATATTCTGTTTATAAAGAGACAAGAAGAAATAAAGAATTATTTACCTCATTCTCAGAAGAATTCATATTCAGCTAGCTATGAAAAATGCACGTATTTAACCAAAGTGGATTTTGGGTTCAATACAAACTGCTGGTGTAAACTCTAATTCACAATTTCAAGAGACAAAAGTGAATAATAGGATTTTGAAAAGAAAATGTAACAATGATTTTATATTGAAATTCAACAGTGGTGGTTCAGTGTATCAACCAATCCGTGATTATAGCGATGTTTGTTTCCTAATATATATCATTAAAATCCCTTTCTCTAATTGTTAATTGCTTTCAGCCTATTTTAAGACATATTTTAGAGACAAAGTATGTGGCTAATTTATAATTAGACTTTGACAGATTAGTGCAGTTTTGATGAGTGTATTTGATCCTATAGAACAAACTTACGTTTTTTTGTTATAAGAAGATGTAACTATATTCCAAGAGCAACCATATTTGTTCTTTGGGTTTCCGTTTTGAGGCTAATTTTTTCAACTTTGTTACATATGGATTTGACTTTACCTAACTCCTATTGTGGTCTTGCTCATTGTGTGGCTGGATATTGTTGCTTACTGTAACTAATTTGAATTGCTGTTTCTGCCACATAAATTCACTTTTTTATGCAATAGATGCATCTCAATTGTTTGATCAAGATTGGACCGTATGGTTTTTCAAAAACAAAAAAGATTGGACCGTATGCATTTGAGCGATAGAGGAGTGTTTTAAAACCGAACAATTCAACCGGTTTAAACCATGATTCCGACACTTCTATAGTTCAATCATTTGAGCGGTCTAATTATGGTTTCATCTGGATTTGACGATTAAAAGCGGTGAACCATGGCGTAGATTTTTCATTGGTTTTTCCGATTCGATTTTCAAAACATAGATAAAAATGCCATATGCATTTGACTAAACCTAATCCAAATTCTTACGAATTACTTCATCCAATCCAAATTAATCAAAAAAACAATTTCATACGTTTGAATTTCCGAAAGGAAAATAATTCTAATATATTTTTTTAAGTTTCCTAATAAAGTTTTAGATAATGTGAATACTTGAGGTGTTAATTTCGGTTGTAAAAAATTTAGCGATTATATCTTCAAAGTCTTTGAGTTCAAAATGTAAACTAGTCATTAGTGTCACTTTTAAAAAATATTAGATAATGTGAATTATTCTTTAGGTTTGTTATCATCTTCAACAACTATGATACCAATGAGGGGTTAGTGAGCTGCAGATAGCTGGATTCGGATTCCATTCCAAGGTCGATCTCGAGTTCGAATCTATGATTTTTGAACAAGGGTTCAACAACATACTATGATTTTTGAACACCCTCAAATTCTCATCACTTATCAAACATATTATTTTCTCTTTATCTCTCTCTTCATGTCCTATAATGACCTATTATCTCTCTCTCTCTCTCTCTCTTATTTTATATAATGTTGTTAATTAAACTTTAAACTAGTCAAGAATCAGCTAAAGTTTAGACCTTGTGATTCCTTTTCTTTATTTTTTTTCCCATAAAAAAAAGAGGGGTTGCCCCCATAAGCTAATTATTTTTAAATGAATGTAGAAATTTATAAGAGACACGAGAGAATTGAATAGTTATTGATACTGATTTTATTCTTTTATGTTTTATAATTTATATTATTTCGGTTTTTTCTAACACTAAATAAATATGTGCAAAGCTTAAGCATTTCGAGTTTTTTATGAGCAAAAATCCACAAGGGTCTTTAACAAAAAATATGAAGACCTATTTACTCATTTGACCATTAAAAAAATTCAAATATTAGTCAAAAGGGGACTAAAATGTCCTTAAAATTAAATTATCGGAAAAGGACTAATTTGACCGATATTTATGGACGAAATTGATATTTTTCATGGACTAAATAAGTTTTTGCTTATATATGAGTCTAGAGAGATTAACGGAATAAAAAAAAAGAAATGGCACAATGCATGTTATGTAGTGTACTATGACGTGTTTGTATGACCAATTCCCACAAGAATGTGCAGTTCAGAAACAAGACGTGTTTGTATTATGCTAGTACACGAGTTTGAAACCGTGAAGTTAAAAAAAAAAACCTTTGCATGGGATGTTTAGATCGATATTCAAAGGTACATTTTAGAGGTGTTCAGATATGTACAAGTCAAATTTTTGAGTTAGATTTGTGGCAGAATTTTGCTTGGGAATTGAAAGGTTGTAGAGATGGAATATGGGAAGTTAGTACCACAAGACAGTTAGACATTAATAATTAGTGAGAAGTTAGGCATTTTAATTAGTGAGAAGGTTATTCATCGAGTTTTAATTCCAGTTATCAAGAGAGTTAATGAGTTGCTAAAAATTGATTTAATGAGGGTAATTTGGGTAGATTAGGTAATTTTTAAAAAAATTATATGTAAGTTAGTAGTTTTCTTAATATGTGTGATTTAGTTAGATTTGTTTATATTGTGTAACAGATGGAGTATATATAAAAAATGTTAGAGGTAATAAATTTGTAACAATAATGACAAAAGTGCGACCAAGTTTTTAATTATATATCAAAATCTTAATATTTTGTAATAGCACGTAATATCAATTTTATTCTTTTTTTTAACATGTGTCGATATCTTAATAATGGGTATTATAGAGATTTCAATAGCATTACAAATTAACTAAGAGATAAAAGAGATAAATAGATATAGATTCCTAAATTGATACTTCTTCCGGTCAAAAGTGAATTTTGGTGGTTCACAATATAATAAATAAATATATTTTTTAAGGTATATTAAATGATCAATCCTAAAATTATCCCTATTTATATGGTGTAGTTAAAAATAATGTCATTAATTAAAAATATGAATCATCATTTAGTGTAAAAGGTAATCTTAGAAAGTAGGTAAACCTTTAGCAGATTTGTGTAATGTTGTGTTTTTTCTCACGGATAGGGAGTAATAAATAGTAGAATAGAAAAGTAGAGAAGAGAAATGCATCCAACATCCTCCAAGTAGTTTTTGATCTTGCGACCCTTATAACACATACTACTACTACTACTACTACAGGGTCATTTCGGCGCTGCGGCGGTGGAACAAAGTCAAAACAAGAGACGGAGAGGTAATAGAATAGAATCGAGTAGTTGAAACTCCAGCGATGGCCATAACCGCCACAATTTTAGTTCCTCTTACATCATTCCCCACTCGTCGTTCTCTTACCTCCATCAATTTCTCACACCCTTCTTCCCAATCCATTTTCGCCACACCACACCGCACTTTCAAATACCCTAATTCCCGCCTCGTTATTTCCTCCATGACCACTGAAACCCTCGCTAAAACAACTTCCGACACTTCCTTCCTCCACCACAAAGAAAGTAGCATTCTCCATTTCGCTAAGTATCACGGCATCGGAAACGACTTCGTTTTGGTGAGTTTAAGTTTTACTTCGATTCCTTCCATTATTACTGTTATTATCATTGTGAAATAACGAGATTTGATTTTATGAATAGATTGATAATAGAGACTCTTCTGAACCGAAAGTGAGTCCAGAGAAAGCTGTGCAAATTTGTGATCGTAACTTTGGTGTTGGTGCTGATGGAGTTATCTTTGTATTGCCTGGTTTAAATGGAACTGATTATACTATGAGGATTTTCAACTCTGATGGTAGTGAACCTGAGGTAATTGTTTCTTCTTATGTATTGTTAGGTCTTCATTCACTGACAAGTTTGCTGTCGTTTCTTACATTCAAACAAACCTTTCTTCTTAGATGTGTGGTAATGGTGTGCGATGCTTTGCTAAATTTGTTTCTCAGCTTGAGAATTTACAAGGAAGGCAGAGGTATGTTCATTTTCTAGTAATTTGATTCTCGTGTCTTGTGTGTTTTGTTGGTTGTGGTATTGTGTTTTTATGGCAATTTTTCATTTGTGGAATGGAAACAATCAATTTTCAAATAGAAATTTTTCATATTTAGATAGTTTCGAAAATGAGGATGAATTGATTGCGGTTTAATTACCAACACGTAGTTGTAACTGCGATCGTTATGATTATATTGTAGAGACGGGCTTCTTGATACTTTGTAAAACAGCCTGCTTTCGTGCTTTGCAGTTTTACCATACATACTGGTGCTGGTCGGATTGTTCCTGAAGTCTTGGAGGATGGAAATGTATGTTCTTATTCTTATGTAGAAATAATTTGCAATTTGCTTATTGAGATGTGGTTTTGTTCAAAGGAATCTGTATGATATCAAGGAGAACTGTTTGTCTCTTATTTGGTATTGGTTTTCCATCTTCAGATTGATGGACAATAATACAAATTGTTTCAGGTCAGAGTTGACATGGGGGAACCGGTTCTTAAAGCGTCAGATGTTCCTACTAAATTATCTCCAAATAAGGATATTGCTGTTGTTAAGTCAGAGATAAATGTTGATGGAGTTACCTGGAATGTGACTTGTGTTAGCATGGGAAATCCACATTGTATAACCTTCAGTAGCAAAGAAACTCAGGTCTTTATTCTTCACTTATAATACTATTTCAGATCTATTTAAGGTAATGATGAAACACTGTAGTAGTAGGAAGAAAAAGATACTGATCAGTAAGATGATATTGGGGTTTGGGAAGAGCTTATTTGTGCCTGTGACAAAAGTACATGTGTAAGTGTTCGGATGAGATAATGATACCAGTAAGTTGTTTTCAGCTTATTTGATAACCTCTTTGGAATAGCTTATAGAAATAATTTGTACAAAGCTTATACAGAGTTTCTCTCATTCTATTTTTGATTATAGAAACAACATGCATGTGAGCACTCATAAAAAAGGTGCGTATTGAATTAGAGCTTAATTAAGTTGTTTACCCAAACACCCCTATTTTATACAATACATGGACATTGTCACACACAATTGAATGTATGAATAATTATATAAAAAGAAGAAAAAGCTCCTTTGAAAATTTGTCATTTATGTATTTGTTGTTTTACTAGTATATTTTTAGTCATGTCTTCAAATGCCAGCTTTCATCTTCTTTCAACAGTTTTGCAAGAACTTCACATTTTTGCTTTATTCACATATATCATACATGTTTTAATCCTTGTTGCAACAGAATTTGCTTGTTGATGAATTGAAGCTGGCAGAAATTGGCCCAAAATTTGAACATCATGAGATGTTCCCTGCACGAACAAACACAGGTCAGATTTGTCTATTTCTATAACCAGAATATAATTGGCAACATCATGGGCTTTATGAATTTTTTTCTTTGTTGTTCTTTTGGGGATGTGGTTCTGTTGCGCTTTCTGTCGACTGTCGAGATGGTGATTTTCTGACTCGTAACTATTAGAATTTAATGCTTGGGAACATGTAGTTGGTATATTTTGTGAGACTAGTTCAGAATGTCAGATTGTCTTGATAACTTACTTTTGGTCGGGGTGCCTGTGCCTTTCCCCCAGCCTGTTGTCCATCAAACTTTCAACCCCCAATGTTCTGCTTCCTTGAACTTGTCCCAAATGGTTTAAATTAAAAATGAGTGGATCCTCACTTTAATCCTGATGCAATTCCTCACTCTCATTAATGTATGGTCTATTGTGATTTAATGTGCAGAGTTTGTACAAGTTCTTTCTAATTCTCACCTGAAAATGCGTGTTTGGGAGCGTGGAGCAGGTTAGAACCTCTAATATTCAGGCTGTGTCTGATTAGTATTGTTAATGTGATTAGGTTCCGTCTAAGGCGTCTCATTTTATATGGCAGAACTGATTTTTTGCTGTGTTTATATAACTGTTTATGTGCAGGAGAAACACTTGCCTGTGGAACTGGAGCTTGTGCTACTGTTGTTGCAGCAGTTCTTGAGGGTCGAGCCGGGCGGGTAAGTTTGCTATTTGATCGTATAATATGAAAACTGTTAGATATAAGTATCATTGTTGCTGCTATTTGCAGCAAGCCTTGTTCAGTAGCATTATGTACAGATTTGGATTGTACTATTGCAGAGATGGGGTCAAGCATTTTATTTAACCACTTGCAAATCATCATTTTTCTTATATGCTTGAGTTGGTTGCAACAGCAGTTGTTTTGTTGGACCTGATTTTAATGTCTTTTGAGATGATATTGCTGTTATATAAGCCATTACAACAGAGCTTTTGATAGCAAGATTCCTTTTATTGGTCAAACTGGCGTCAGCTGGAAAAATGTGTATATACCACAAATTTAAATACGTTTTCCATGTTTATTAAGTGAACATCTTTCGTCCTCACTGTTATCATCATTATGTTTAGTGTTGACAAGTTTGAGGAATTCCTGGCCACAGCCCACAGTACCTTGATTAATATTTTCAATCTGTCACTTTGTTACAGAATTGCACAGTTGATCTACCTGGAGGGCCTCTTCAGATTGAATGGAAGGAGGATGATAATCATGTCTATATGACGGGTCCAGCGGAACTAGTGTATTATGGATCTTTGTCCCTTTGAAATGTTGCCCCAAAATTATTGTTACTCCCAAACCGGAGTTATAAGTTGTTGAGTAATAGTAAGAGTAATAGAATTATGGATCTTAGTAATAGAACTATGGATCTTTCGTGTTGTGAAGTTTTCTCTATTCATTGTCCTCTATTTGGTTCAATGAGTCACAATGATTGGTTATCTGTTGTACCATGAATAGAATAGATACATGTAGCACTCCGGATTTGTATTAGTTTGGTGAGGTCGAATAAAAGTTAGAGGGCTGTTTTTTTTACAGCCCAATTTTACCTCAAATGGCTTACACTTGATGAAATACGGTTAACTTCAGTGTCTTGTGAATTCGAAGGAGAGAAAAAAATTAATAAAGAAACAAAGTCATGTGCAAACGAGATACAAATACGGTAAAGATGCAAGATTTGAGTTTTAAACAAATGTTTTTGTAAAAGGCAATATCAACTAATTTACTCAGATTTAGTGTTATTGTTTCAAAAGTACATGTAAATTAAATCATTAATGTTATGAAGATAAGATTATAATATTAGGCTTTTGTCAAAAAAAAAATATTATCATATTAGGGATAGTTTAATAAACATATTTCCTTTTAAATATGAAATTAAGAAAATTAAATGTTTTTGGCTATTCTTTTATCACACAAGCTTAACTATCGTTTTTTATTTTTATTTTTTATACAATAGAGAAAAAAGAAAAATAGACTAAAGTCTGACAAAAGACAAACCTAAAACATCCGCCACGAGGTGCTGAAGCAAACCCACCAGAGGAGCATCCAACCCGATAAAGGAGAAACTACAATGAGTTCCTATTTTATTATGAACATGAAAAGTATGTTGAATATGAACATCCTAATCCTGACCAAACAAGTGCCTAAGCAAAGCAATGTCATTATCATTAGTATGACAAGAATGATTTGCATCTGAAATCAACTTTAATGTATTCTAAACAACCATCGGTATGACAAGAATGATTTGCATCTGAAATCAGCTTTAAAGTATTCTGAACAATGTTTTTAAAATCGGACAAACAGATAAATAATAATTAAATAATAAGTAGAAAAAATATTTAATTTTGAAAAACAAATTAAAATTAAAAAATACATTTCAGACGGTTCAACTCTTGTCAATTGAGAGTTCAACCCTAAGTTTCAACTTCCTAGAATTGAGTTGGACTCTCAATTGACAAGAGTTGAACCGCCCAAAATGTATTTTTTAATTTTATTTTTTCAAAATTTAATATTTTTCTATTCTTTATTTAATTATTATATATCTGGTTTAAAGCCTAAGAAGTTGGCGACTTTAGTTCAACCTCAATTGAGGTTGAACCAACCACCAGCTTGTCCGGAGAGGGTGGAAACATTAGATTTGACCTGCGGCGAAGGGTTGTGGCCAAATTACTGCACCGATATCGACAGTACAGACGACACAAAATTTGTTCAATCTCCGTTCTCATGATTCACTGTCACCGCCTTAGAGCTCTTTTCTACCTCAAAACTCTTTCTTCCCAAACCCCAAAATGTAACTTTCTTCGCCCATCACTATTCTCTCTCAACTTTTTCTCAACAACTTCAAATTCTTTCACTCTATCCTATCTCACAAACAATTGTAACTTATCTCCACAAGAAGCTCTCAAAGCATCAAAACGCATTCGTTTCGAAACCCCTCAAAAACCCGATTCCGTCATCACTTTCTTCAAAAACCACAATTTCTCCCCTTCCCAAATCCAAACCATCATCATAAGAGCACCAGAACTATTAACCTACGACCCCATCAAATTCATTTTACCAAAGTTTCAATTTTTATCCTCCAAAGGCGCTTCTACCTCCGACATAGTTAACGCCGTTAGCAGAAGTCCACGTTTTCTACGTGTAAGCCTTGAAAAACACATAATCCCTGCTTTTGATTTGGTACGAAGTTTCTGTCCTTCTGATGATATAGCTATTGGTTGTATAATTGCTTGTCCAACTTCACTTAGTGATACTCGTATGAAACCAAATGTGAAATTTTTACTTGATTTTGGTCTTACTCCACCTTGTATTTACCGTTTACTTCGTAGTAGACCTTCTATATTATGTTCTGCTGATTTGAGAAATGCTGTTGAAGAAGTAAAAGAATTAGGGTTTCATCCTTCTAAATTGTATTTTAGTGTAGCATTATTGACTAAAAGGGTTGTGACTAAAACTCAATGGGATGCTAAAGTTGATGCCTTGAAGAGTTGGGGTTTGTCTGAAGATGCAATTTTGAATGCATTTAAGAGAAACCCTCATTTTATGTTAAGGTCTGTGGATAAACTCAATGCAGTTATGAGTTATTGGATTAACAAGCTTGGTTGGGATTCTTCGGTGCTGTTGGTGGCGCCGGGGCTTTTTGGATATAGTTTAGAGAAAAGGATTATTCCGAGGGCCGCTGTTGTTCAGTATCTTCGGTCTAAAGGTTTGATGAAGAAGGATGCTAGTTTAGTTACACCATTTTCTTTGACTGATAAGTTGTTCTTGGAAAGGTATGTGACTCGTTATGAGGTGGAAACATCTAGGCTATTGAAGCTATATCAGGGAGCATGATCTCTTTAGCACTGACACCTCAAGTTGAAAACGTGTCTGATGTCCACATGTCGTGTTAGACACTGGCACCGACACTTCAATTACTTCCATGTTTCAAATTAAAATTGGTGTCTATGTGTCAATGCTTCATAGAACATGATAACATATGGCGCTTAATTGGTTGACTTATTTTGTTTCTTCACCTTATTCATAGATTCATTGTATTGTTTCATTTGGTTAGTTGTAAGTTGAAACCTTAGCTTTAATTCCAACTTTTGACATGTATTGCTAACTTTGTATTTTCCAAGAGAACAAATTGGTTTTGCTGTCGTAGAATATGATTGTTTATTTCCTTGATTAATTATGATCACATTAACTGCTTCATTTATGTTTGTTTTGTGATTTTCCAAGTGAGTTTTGTCTATAACTATTTGTAAAAGTATTCTAATGACATTGTTTGATTTCAATTTTACTGATCCGCTGTCAACCGGCAAAGCGTAGTAACATAATTCCTGGTATTAAGGAGATTCTTTTGGTTTCTGTTCTTTGGGAGGGATTATGAATGATCATATTGTAACAACAGCACTCAAGGTGTACCTAGAGCGAATCTCCTTGCCACCAGCGAAACTACCAGATAGTGTTTGTCGTGGAATGAAAGAAGTTTGGCCTAGCAGTTGGATCACATTGGCGTAGATCGAATCACCTACGCCAATGTGATTATTCAATGGCGTAGATAGATGCGATAGTCAGGAGCAACTCATGTGTTTAAGGTTTCTGCGTGCACAGCGATAGCTCATTTTTGTCTGCTGGATAAGTTTCCATGCTGGTGTCAGTTTCTTTTGCTTACTGCTTAGTGTTTTATTCAGCTACTTTGTTCTAATCATACAATTCTTCAATTAGAAGTATCTCATATTAATTAACTGATATTTTTTTGGGCAACTTATCACCAGGGTTATGTTAGTTGAGAGTCTAAATCTACTAAAGTTTGAAGGTTGTTAATCGAAGGGACTGTCTTGTTTTAAGGTTGTCACTTGCTCATTAAAGAAAAGTAGCTAGCTATGTTAATAATCTATATAAATAGCTTGTTGGTCAATTTTGTAAAATTATTATAGATAATTATTTTTCTGACTCTGAGTCTGAATACAGAAAAACAACTCTTCCCTTCTTTATCCCTCCCTCATTCAGCTAAGATCAGATTCTGGAACCAACGAAGAAAAGATAGTTGAATGGATAGGATTGAAAATTTTTGACAAATTATTATAAATTATTTTCAATATTTATTCTCTGCGAAACCATTTAAAGATAAATGCAATCTTTTAAATTTTTAAAATTAATAATAAACTAATTTATTTTTGTTTGAATGCTATTTTTTACACTTATAGAAAATCGTCTAAAGACAAGTCCTAATATTAAAAATACAAGCATTTAAATTAAAAATAATTTAAATTTTAAATTTTTATATAAGACTGAAAAATTCCCCAAAAAATAACTAAGATATAGAAATTAACGAATACAAACAAAGACTAGAGATAATTATTTATGAATTATCATTGAATGAAATAATCTAAGTATGAGTAAAAAAGAAGACATACAGAAGGTGTCTTTTATTTTTTTAAATTATATTTAATGCTCTAAAATATAAAAATTGTTTTAATTCTAAATTTATACCTTATAAAAACAAACTCATATAAAAATAAAAGAAAACATCTTTTGAAATTAATTATCAATTTAAATAAATTTTTTAAATTAGAAATCTTAATAACTAAATATTAAAACAAAAGTTTGATTAGGAAAATTTCTTAATTGCACATTGTTTTATCTAATATTTGGTGAAATCTAATGAAAGTCATATTATTACATTCTTCCTCTTATTTCAAATTCCTTAACTTAATGATCTCTTACAAACTCAACAAATTGGCATAATGACCATCCCTTTCTTGAAAAAGTCTTGAAGCATTGTAATGTCTCATTTTTAATGAAAAATTTTGTTCTTTAAGTAAATCTTCCTCTTTATAAACATGATAAAAGCTCTTGTCCTTTTCTCTTTCTTGGGATTCAAATACTATGTTTCATTTATTCTTTAGTAGAGCTTGGATTTCTTTGTAAAGATCTTTATTTTTAACTATTAAACCTTAGAGTAGGTGAGTTAAAACTCTTTCATTTGTTCCTGCTCAAAATTTGTGTATAAAAGCCGTCTTCCTTACTATTTCCATGCTTTCTGCCTAGAATTTTCTCACTCACCTACTTTCAGAACTATTTCTTAAGGAAGTATCTTAAAATCTTTATCTCTCTTAACACCTTACAACTAAGTTTGATTGAACTTTAATATATAAATGGATAGCACAAACCAGATGTTATCTTTAAAAATCATTTCCTTGAAACTAGGGTCGATTTGTTGTTTCCTATTGATGTTAGACACTTTGACTCACGGTTAAATGTGAACTCATCACTTCTCCCTTCTTCTTGATCTACTTTCACCTTTAGCACTCACTTGTGGGTCTAAAAAAATCTTAAACCTTAGAATTCTCACTTTTAACAAGCTCTATCTTCAGCATTTGAGATCCAATTTAGATAAATGGATTTCCAAAAGATTCTGGATAAAGATGGCTATTTCTTCAAAAGAGAACCTTTCCCCCTGCCAATAGATGTAAGCCTCACATTAAGAAGATGTTTACATGCGACCTCTTCAAGAGATCTATGGATTAAAGTCAAAACTAACAAAACATTTAGCAATCTCTTCTTTTTGAACAATCTTTTATGTTGATGATATGCTCTCTTTAATATCATCATCTTCACTCATTCTCCTTAAATCTTGACTACTTCATAGAATGCATTTAGTTCAGTTAGATGCCAAATTTACTTTAAACTCTGTGAGCTTGAATCCCACTAATTATATTCTGATTACAAGATTATCAATAATTTCACCTCATTTTGTTCTAAGGGGAACTATTGATCATGGAATTACTAGCTTCTTCCTCCCCTCTTTCTTTGACATCGATATGATAGAAGATCACATTTTTTTAATTTAATCTGTCCAAACCTTTTGCTTCGTTATATTGGTTTCAACTCTCCTCTTCTTCCTTTAATCACTCCTACATTTATGGAATTATCTTTTTCGTTCTTGTCAATTTGGTGCCTTCCCAAATTGCATGGTTTTCTCTGCTTTTGTAATATTTAATTTGGATGTATCTCAAGTGTTAGTTTAAACTTTACAGTAGTTTTGTTATAATCATTTAGTTTTACAATAAGGTGGTTCACTAGTTCTCCCAACTTGCTGGCCCTTTTCCTTTTGCAGGTTAGTTGCAGTTGAAATTCGAAACTGCAAAGAATGTTCCTCTTTAATAAAGACAAATGAAGCTACGTAGAACAAACATGTCACCTACGAGACGACTCACTCAGTGACCCAACACGGCCGAAAAGTGAGAAAGCGTAGGAACTAAACTAAACTAAACCTCACGTGTCGACGACTAAAATACTATTGAAATACCGAAACAACACAATGCCACTTGCAATATTCAACCAACAGTTTCATAACCATTAAGGGCATACACGTCATTACAACGAGTCAAAAAGTGTAGTCCAATTTGACATTATATTATAGCTTCAACAATTGGACTTTCCTAGGATTTTCAACAAAACAGTGTTTCCACTATCATATTCACACGTTTTCTTCACTCGTCTTCAACCACCACCTATAAATACAACCTTCAAATATTTCCTAACCATTCAATTCAATTCAATCTCACATAACATATCTTTCTACTTTCAACACCACACTCAAAACCCAACACACAAAATCTCATTTTTTTTAGCCATGAAGAGACAGAGAGACAATGAAGGAACAGAAAACATAGATTTAGGAAATTGTCTAATGCTACTCACTTCTCCAAAACAGAAAACCTTTGAGTCTACTGAATTTGAGTGCAAGACATGCAACAAAAAATTCTTTTCTTTTCAAGCACTTGGTGGACATAGAGCTAGTCACAAAAGATCAAAACTAGATGGTAATCAAGAACTGAAAGAAGAAGCTAAATCACTTAGTTTGTGGAATAAGCCTAAAATTCATGAATGTTCTATTTGTGGTATGGGATTTTCTCTTGGTCAAGCATTGGGAGGTCATATGAGAAAGCATAGAGCTGTTTTCAATGAAGGGATTTCTTCTATCAATCAAATTATTGCAAAGATTCCTGTTATGAAGAGATCTAATAGTAAGAGGATTATGTGTTTTGATTTGGACTTGAATTTGACCCCTTTTGAGAATGATTTGGTGCTTGGAAATGGACAGAAATCACCCTTGATTCCTCTTTCTTTGTTCTGATTAACTTTACATTTTTTTTTGGATACATGCATTCTTTCAATTTTTGTGTAAAAATTAATTGATTCTCTTAATTATAGATATGATTTATTTCTTGTTAGTTCCTTATTGCTCATTTATTTTATTATTGGTAAACTTAGATGATAATTCCAATTAACCAAATTTGTAATTATGCCAACACCTTTTATTTAAAGACCAACTATCATGAAACTAAAATGTTGGGTGCTGCTGTAAGGCTAGGTAAAACAGTACAGATGAAACAAAGTTGAAATTCAGAAACAAATTCCACTAATACCAGTAACAAGTACAAGTGAGTTCTGAGAATTACAGGAATATCTAGTACTATATAGAATAACTACTCCATTCTTGGAAGATAAAGGTACTGAGAAAGCATTGTTCAACTGGCATGGTTAAAACTAGTGCCTCAAAATGAATATTGAGTTCTGTCTAATGTAACTTGTGAGCTTCAAATGGCTTACATATTTGCTTCATGGCCTCTCCATTATGCAACCAGGGAAGGTCCTGGGCAGACGAGTTGTGATTAAGGGCCCCTTGCAAGGAGTGGCGGATCTAGGACCTAGAGTTAGGGAGTCAAAATATTTTAGAATCAGGCATCGCTGAATATTAAGTAAATTATACAACTGGACCGTCATAGAAGCTCGGAACCAAATATGTAAGTCGGCCCAATGAGTCTTCTAGCCCAAGGACTCGGGCAGCGGCCCATTTGAGATGTTGGAAGCAACTTGCTTCAGGAAAGCGCACCGACCAACACGAATGGAACCTCCGAGTAACTTTCCGAGCAATTACTCAGAAGAAAGGGCAATATAACATAGGAGAGAAGAGAATGTAGGACAGACACACTTTTTCCATACTTAGACTAGAACTGGATAGACAAAAAGTTATTTGATCCCCATACATGTCGATTACTCAATCAATAAATTTCTTTTCAAGTACATTGGCGCCTTTGTGGGGTTGGTAATTTGATTCTGACGCTTTGATCATTTCCGACCATGGTAACCACTCGTTGTGGTCGTGGCGAAATCAACAACTATTGAGCGTTGAAGCAACCGCTCTTAACCAAGTAACCACTGCGTCGCGGTGGCCCTCAAAACCAACTTCAGCGAGTCGGAGGCGCCTTGGTTCCAAGCGAACTCCAACCCGCAGCGAAGGCGCAGCGGAATGCACGATATTAGCTTCTCTTTCAAAAATTTGAAGAGTGGCCCCACATGAAGATGACCCCACGGTCATCAGCGTGTGCGAATCTTTGAACTTCAATGTCTGTCAAGTGCTAATCGACCTAGGAAGCTCATTGGCGTGCTATATTGTGAGGCATTCGAAAGTTGCAATTATCAGCGGAACAATTACAATCATATAGTCCCGGGAAGGAAAGGTAGCTCGGTTGGCGAGCTAAGGGACATGAAGGAGTTGCAAAATTGCAAGAAGGAGGTCAGAGTTTAAATCCGGAAACTAACATTCCCCCACCCACTAACATTTGCCTATCATATATAGTGGCACTTTAATTGTTTTTAGGATGAATAGGTACAAATCAAAGGATACATCACCCTTAACACAAATATAGTGCGAGTTCGATGCTTGTTAGTTGGCCTTGATTCTCTTCTTACATCATTATCATAGGGGACTAGCTCACGAGCGCCTAGGAGCAACCTTATTTATCTTGCACTTGACTTTGAAATATCCCCTTGACAATGGAGAGTGTTCTCGATTATTCCATTGAGTAAGGTTTAGCAAGAACACGATGAATGGAGAGAGTATAGAGTGAAAATAGTCAGAATAACATCAGATCCTTTCCATTGGCCTCTAGGGCTTATATTTATATTCTGAGGCGTAATTAGTGCTCTTAAGTATTATACATAAATGCGGCGAGATCTTAGGCGAGATTCGGAGCTTTCTAATATATCTTGTTGGATTCTCGCTCATGGCCGAGCTGAGAGGCGTCGGTTCTTTAGGCGAGGAGTCCTCGCCTGTGTGGC
Organism: Oxytropis ochrocephala; assembly: GCA_020916435.1. Taxonomy (NCBI): domain Eukaryota; kingdom Viridiplantae; phylum Streptophyta; class Magnoliopsida; order Fabales; family Fabaceae; genus Oxytropis; species Oxytropis ochrocephala. The sequence goes on along the minus strand of CM037091.1, from coordinate 106,742,089 downwards.
GACGAGTCCTCGGCTCTTGAGGCGAGATGTGGTCTTCGTGCGCTAGTCTTCGTCTTTAGGCCCGATCGAGGCGGTTAGGAGGCGATGTGCATCGAGCCGTTACGAGTGATGGTGAGAGCAGAGAGATAAGTACTATGCGGAAGTGGCAAACAAAGCGAGATTCGATCGTTTAGAAGCTATGCGAAAGCTTGGATAATCGATTCAATCAACTTGCGAGTCTTTAGAGAAGTTTATGCAACAAACTCGGCGACCACCATCACCCATGGAACCACGAACTCGGGCTCAAGCTCAGCGGCGATGAAGCGCAACAATGGCAAGTTCACAATCGACTTCAAGCGGAGTTCGGCACTCTATACCTGTGGGTATTCACAATGGAGCGAGCAACAATTCACCACCATTCGAGTTCGCCACATTAAGCTTGAATTTCCGTTTCAATGGTAAGAATGTTTTAGATTGGATCTTTAAAGCGAAGCGATTTTGGTTATTATAACACTCCGAGATCTGAGAGGCGATAATAGCCCTCTGTTCATTTGGATCAAGATGTTGTACCATGGTTTCAAATGGTTCACGCACTTTTCATACTTACCGATCATGGGCTGATTTTACTAGATCATTGGAGTTAGATTTGGTCCTTCTTTATATGATTGTCCTCGAGCTTCATTATTTAAGCTTACACAAAAGAACTTTGTCACTTGATTATTACATGGAATTCACTGACTTTGTCTAATAGGGTTTATGGTTTAAGCAATGATGCTTTGATTGATTGTTTTGTGAGTGGTTTGAAAGAGCGAAATTCGTAGAGATGTGATGCTCCATACACCAATTTCCATTGTTAAAGTTGTAGCTCTGGCTAAACTATTGAAAGAAAGTTCTTTGCGATAACAAAAGCAGTCAGCAAAACACAAGCCACAAATTACCAATCTAGAGCTCACTTCAATCCTACCAAAATTGACCAAACACAAGCCCTTTGAAAAAGCCCCTGACCCACCCTTACTTCCCAGCTCCACCAACTAGACACATGAGCCAAAATCAAAAGAACACGGCTATCAAAAGAATTTCCCCGGTGAAATGCAATTACGTGAGAGAAAAAGGCCTTTGCTATTTACGTGATGAGAAATTTTCTTTTTCTCATAAATGTCCTAATAAGCGATTAATGTTGCTTCAATTAGGAGATGAGAATGAACTTTGTGGTAGACTTACAGAGATTGAAACCAAAACAGAACCTCAAAATGACCAAACAAGTGAGCATCACTTATCTCTTAATGCCCCTTAATGGAGCAGCGGTATGGGAGTCATTAGATTCAAAGGATACATTGGTCCCGTAAGTGTGTCTATTTTGCTTGATGGAGGAGTTCGAGACGGTTTTATTCGACCTAGAATTGTACCTTTGTCTTAATTTTCTGTTGAGCCGTCGTGCAATGTTTTGGTTGGCAATGGCCAAACTATGAAAATTTGAAGGGTTGTCGAGCTATGCGCGTGAAAGTGCGGGATATAGAAATTACGGTTCTGCTTATTTGTTGCACGTGTGGCGAGTGCGATGTGATACTAGGAGCTCCATAGCTTGCCTCTTTAGGTCCTCGCGTTGCGGACTATGCAACATCAAGTGAAATTCTACCTTGATGGTAAATTTGTCACCCTCCAGAGAAAGCGATCACGATCAAAGCGGTGGCTCAATTGCATCATTTCAAAAGACTCGGCATATGGATGCTATATCGAGGTGTTCACCATCCGAGAAAATTGACCTGCGGTAGTGGAAGATAATTGGCGGGAATGCCGATCCTGATGGAACGAGAGATGGCCAATTTACTCTATACTTATAAAGAGATTTTTCAAATACCAGAGGGGCGCCTCCTAGCGAGAGGGTGGTTCATGAAATTCTCTTTGAAAGAAGGAGAACACGACCCGGTGAAAGTGAGGCCTTATAGGTACCTCTCCACGGTCAAAAAGAACAAATTGAGAAGATGGTGCAAGAAATGTTAGAGGAGGGTATTATACAACCAAGTCTCAGCCCATTTTCCTCTCCCGTCATTCTAGTAAAAAGAAGGATGGTACTTGGAGGTGTTGCCTGCAGTTATAGAGCTTTGAATGCTATCACAATCAAGGATAGTTTTCCCGTACCTCACGTGGATGAACTACTTGATGAATTACATGGAGCACAATATTTTTCAAAGTTAGATCTTCGCTCTGGTTATCACGGAATTCTTCTCAGCGGGAAGATAGCGAGAAAACAACATTGAGAACTCATCGAGGTCACTATGAGTGGTTAGTGATGCCTTTTGGGCTCACCGATGCGCTGCCACATTTCAAAGACTCATGAATCAATTGTTTGACCACTTTTGAGGAAATGTGTCTTAGTTTTCTTCGATGATATATTGGTTTATAGTCCATGTTGGCGATCACATTTGAAGCATGTAGAGATTGTGTTTCAAATTTTGAGTCGAGAATGTGTTGTATGCAAAATTATCCAAATGTTCATTTGGATTATACGAGTGGAATATCTTGGCCATGTGGTGTCGGGTTGGGTGTAGCAATGGATAAGTCAAAAGTGCGAGTTGTTTTCGAGTGGCGATCTTGACAAATTTAAAACAACTTAGGGGATTTTTGGGTCTCATAGGTTACTATAGAAGATTCATTAAGTCTTATGCCACTTATATTTGGTCCCTTGACTAATTTGTTGAAGAAAGATGCATTCCATTGGGATGAACACCTTGTGCAGAGCATTTGATCGGTTGAAACAAGCAATCACCGCGAGCTCGGTTCTTGTGTTGCCAACTTTTCAAAGCCTTTTGTGTTAAAGCAGATGCTTGAGGGGCAGTGTGGGAGGCGATGTTGAGCAAGAAGGTCATCCTATAGCATTCTTCTCCAAAAAGATGGCACCTAGAATGCAATTGCAATCGACTTACACGGGGAATTCTATGCTATTCTTGCTGTTTGCCTTAGCCAAGTTTCGACATTACTTACTTGGACATAAATTTATCTTGAGGGCGGATCAAAAAAGTTTGAAAAGTGCATTAGATCAATCCTCGAAACACGAGCAACAAGCATGGCTTCATAAATTCATTGGATTTGATTTTCAAATTGAGTATAAACCGGCAAAGACAACCAAGCGGCAGATGCTCTGCATGCAGAGTAATGTCTCTTTCTTGAGTGCACACTGAATATGACTTTACGGATCAATTCAAAGCGAAAGTGCGGTGATGCACATTTAAAAACTGCAGTGCAGCGGTGTGTAGACAATCTTGTGATGGATCGAAACTATTACGTAAATGATGGCTTGTTATATTGGAGGCCTGAGTTGGTGGTGCTGTGGAAGTAATTTGATCCACCAAATACTTAAAGAATATCATGATGCACCAAGTGGAGGCATGCGGGGGTAACGAGAACATTAGCAAGAGTTGCTGCCCAGTTTTATTGGCCCAATATGAGGCAGCATGTGCAGAAATTTATTGAGGCTTGCATCATCTGTCAGCAAGCCAAATCAGTTAACACAAAATATGTTGGATTACTCCAACCTTTGCCGATTCCTGACAAGGTATGGGATGATGTTACTATGGACTTTATTACTGGCTTACCATTATCTTTTGGATTCATTGTAATAATGGTAGTGGTAGATAGATTGAGCAAGTATGCTCATTTCATGCCTCTAAAAGCTGATTATTCCAGCAAGACTGTTGCTGAAACATTTATGAATAATGTGGTGAAATTACATGGAATGCCTAAGTCAATTGTCTCGGATAGAGATAAGGTGTTTACTAGCAAATTCTGGAAGCATTTGTTTGAATTGCGAGAACCTTACACTTTCTATGAGCTCGACTTATCATCCTCAAGCGGATGGACAATCGGAGAAATTTGTAAATAAATGTCTTGAAATGTATTTAAGATGTTTTACATTCAAGAATCCCAAGGCTTGGTCTAAAGCTTTAACTTGGAAATTTGAACTGCAGTATAACATGACTTTGCATACTAGTTTGGGTATGTCTCCATTTAAAGCACTATATGGAAGAGAGCCTCCTTTGATAAACTCGGTATCTTTGTGAACAATTATGATCCGCGCAGTGCTGACAACAATTAATGGATAGAGGCAGTCTTGTGAGTTGAAGGATAATTTCTTTGAGAGCCTGACAAGTTATGAAGAAGCAATCTTGATAAGACAAGAAGAGATGTCAACTTTGAGATTGGAGATCAAGTGCTAGTGAAATTGCGACCATATAGGCAATCTTCTGCGACTTTGAGAAAGAACAATAAAATTTGGGAATGAGATATTTGGGCCATTTCTTGTCATTGGTAAAATTGGCAGCATGGCATACAAAGCGCAACTTCGAGAAGCATTTCGCATTCATCCTGTTTTTCACGTTTCTCGGTGAAAATATTCAAAGGAATGGTGGGAACCATACTTGCCGTTGCCTTTGACCACGGTGGAAGAAGGGCCAGCGATGCAACGAGTTTGTCTTGGATAAGCGCATGATACTTAGAGGAAGCGGCAAGTGGAGCGATTCTTGATTAAATGGCGGGACTTGGCAAACGAGGCTACTTGGGAAGATAAGCAAGACATGTTGGCTAACTATCCTAATCTCAATCTTGAGGAAAAGATTGCTCTTGAAGGGAGGGTAATGTTATGAGTAAAAATTGCCCTATTGATAATAGTGTGGAGAGTGAACACATGTGCGGTGAGAAGCGCATGGAGAAGGATTGAGGCGTAGCAACCGTAAGAAGGAAAGCATTCCATGTGGACCCAATTTGTGAGTGAATATTAAGTAGTGGAGTGCGAGTGTGTGAGGTGTGAATGGTGTGTACCTCATTTCTTTCCTCTTTCTCTCATTGAGTGCATTACTCTTTTTACGTATTATCTTGATTTGCCAATTCCATCTCTTATGGCTCATTATTGTACTTGAACTTCCATTAATTGAAGGCAATATATATCAGTACTTATTTCACATTGTTTGAGTATCATAACAGAGATCCAGTATCCAACCTGGCTTGTCAATGTCGTGTTCGTACGCAAGCTAGAGAGTGGCGAATGTTGTAGATTTCACTGACCTGAACTCGGCTTGCCCAAAGGATCCTTATCTATGGATTAGCAACCCGTGATGAGTTGGTGAGCTGTGGTATTATATTGACGCCGCAAACAATACAAATTGCCAGCCCCTTTTGTTTTCAAGAGGATGAATTAACTTGTCATTTGTTCTTTGGTTGCAAAATTTCTTCCAAAGTATGGTATTTGGTATCAACTTGGTTGCCTGGTTGGGTGTGTTTGACGTCTCCCATATTGACTCTTTACAAAACTTTCTTCAATTTGGATGCTTTATGACAATGAAGAAGAAAGGGAATAAGGTTGATATATTTGGTATGGCTTGTAACTTTATGGGTAATATGGGGTTCAAAAAATGATGTAATTTTCAAATATTTAACTATTGATTGATTGTGTTGTTCAATGAGTACTCATAGATTCCTTATTACTTATATCGTTTTTGGAGAAATTTTTTGTTTCTATTTACTTGTTATTTTCAAGTTTCTATGCATCATTTATTATTGTTTTCTCAATAATACCCTTAAGTATTTATTGCAGAGAGAGAAACAAATGAAATGAGATAATAAATTATTAATGGTATTATAGGTAAAAGAGAATTAATTGTATCAAAAGTAACAAAATTTATTAGTTTTATTGGTATGTGTAAATAGTGAAAAAATGACAAGTATATAGGAACCGAGGGAGTATTGTTTTGGGTAGCTCATGATTATGGTTTATTGGGAGGTGAGTAAAAATTCTAATGTGTCATTTAATATGTGGTAGTCTTCTCTTTTGTCATGCGTAAATAAAGTGTGATCCTATTGTATATGAGTTTGAGTACCATTTATACTCGCTTCTATATACGAAGGAAATTTAATTTGCTTATAAAAAAAATAACATTTTTTTAAATGATATAACCCAATATCTTTTTGATGAGTTCTGTAATGATGTCTGGTCTCTTTTATTTATAAGTAAAAGTTGTTCAACACAAGTTAATGTATTTAGTTTAAATTTTGGACTAAATACATCAACTTGTGTTGATCACTTTTTGCTTATAAAAGAAACTAGGAGTAAAAAGTGGTTCTAAATTGAGTAGTCCAACTTTCTAACTTCTACTATATGTTGTGCTTTGAATCCCTGCCTGCCGCGGCTGCTTCCACTAGCTAGTTGCATTGCATTGGCTTTTGACTGGGCATCAACTTTTACTGCATCTCTTAAATTAATGTACATACTCTTGAAAATGCATTGGTCAGCTTGAATGTATGTCATGTGAAAATGCATACCTAAATATAGTATACCACATGTTTTGAGCCTTAAGTAAGCAGAGAAAAGTATCCTCATTTTGATCAAAATGCATGCCTTTATTTTGTCGCACAATGTCAACGCACGCAGTCCATCTTGAAGCTAATTCAGTTATTAGAAAAATACTAGTTTACCACATATCTAAACAAGTGGATCCGTTTCGCACCTAGAAAAAGACGCTAGTGACATGATTCCCATTACTTTGCTAATTTTTCATGGCAATTTTTTCTCAACCCCCTCGTTATCAATCCCACCCTCATAATTACACAAACGGACAAAATCTCTTAAAAATTTACAAAAATTACATGGTTTGTTAAAAAAAAAAAAATTAAAAATTTCGGAATTACCTCTAAAAAGGTAATTCGATTCAAATAATGGAATTTCGGTTCTGCTGTAATTAGAAAGATTTTGAATTCTGCTCGAAATGAGAGTAATTCGGTTCACATTTGTGAACCGAATTACCTATTTACGAGGTAATTCGAAAATTACAATTTTTTATTTTCAATTATTAAATTTTTGGAATTATTAATATTTTTATTTGAGACGAATAATTTAAATTTAAAAAATCGGTTTTAAGGCAACATACTCGATCGTAATGAAACCACGGCTATTAAATCAGAAAAAATCAAGAATCAAGACTCCTAGAAGGGACTTCTTACGGGACTACGGCCTCAAAATCCCAAATTCCATCGTTTACTATTTTTTACGATTTTTTTAATTTTCATAGTCTCCAAAAATCTAAAAAAGTTTGTATAGCCTTATTTTGGTTTTGTTAGATTTTTAGTGGTGTTTTTATATTTTTTAGAGTATTTTTGACTATTTTTAGTAGCCTTTTAGTAATAAAAATTAAAACAAATCGTATATATATCATACCTGCTTAGCGTCTGGATTGGCGGGATGCGCAGATGTCGTCCAGTTCACCTACTTCACGTCGTTATTTTTCAGTCATTTTTAGACATTTTGGATCCATTGTTGTATTTGTACTCCTATTTTATGTTGGGCATTTTATATATTGACGTATTGTTATTTAAATCGTAAATCGTTCGTATTGTATTTCCAAAATAAAACGCATTTAAATCTTAATTTCATATACAAACTTTTTTAAAACAAAAAAAATTAAAAATTTCGGAATTACCTTTTTTATAGGTAATTCCGAAATTTTTAATTTTTTTAACCGGAATTACCTTTTTTAGAGGTAATTCCGAAATTTTAATTTTTTTTGAACCGAAATTACCTTATTTTGAGGTAATTCCGAAAATTTTAATTTTTTTTTTAAAAGGCATCGGTAGTATTGAGTTTTTTTGAAATATGGGGGTGGGATTGATGTTGAGGGGGGTGAGAAAAAAAATTGCCATTTTTCATTAGTTGTTTTTCATTGATTACATACACTTTTCAAAGAAGAACCACGCACAACAACTTCTAGTTAGCTCACTATACACGACCGGTTCAGTGGCCACACACGGTTCAACTTCTAGATCTACATAACCCCACGTGACCGTAAGTAACACTTTTATTAATGAAAAGGACATTAACGTAATTATAACTAAACGAATACGACTAGTCAAAAGCGGCTATATTTAAATCAGTCAAATCCATTGACTTTCTTCTACTACCATGCTGCTTATAAATATAAACCTCCATCTCCAACTCTTACTCACCAATTAATCCTAACTCATTCTCAATTTCATTGCATTCTACTATTCCTTCATTTAATTTATATATTTTGTTACGATTAATTCTACTACGTACATAGCCATGAAGAGACAGAGAGGAAACGAAGGATTCAAGTTCGAGAGCATAGATTTGGCAAATTGTCTAATGCTGCTTTCATGTCCCCAACAAAGCTATAAACAACCTCAGAAAAATTCAGAACCTGTAGAATTTGAGTGCAAGACATGCAACCGCAAATTCTCATCATTTCAAGCACTAGGTGGCCACAGAGCTAGTCACAAAAGATCAAAACTAGAAGGAGATGAACACAAAGCACATGTTTTGGAGAAGAAACTTAAAATGCATGAGTGTTCTGTTTGTGGGCAAGAATTTTCTTTAGGTCAAGCACTAGGTGGACACATGAGAAGACATAAAGCTATGTTTAATGAAAGGATTTCTTCAATAGAAAAGGTTGGTTTTAATAAAGTCTCGGTTTTGAATAGATCGAATAGTATGAGGGTTATGTGTTTGGATTTGAACTTGACACCTTTGGAGAATGATTTGAAGTTGTTGTTTGGAAAGATGGCACCCAATCTTGACGTTTTAGTTTGATTCTTTCTTTCTTTCTTTGTTGCACAAATTCATTTTGTAATCATTATTTTTTATTTATTTTGTAATCATTAATTAGTTGTTTGTTTATTGTATATTCTTTCTGTTTTTAGCAGCAAAAATAAAACTACACGGTTGTTGTAGGTCTTTTTTTATAAGCAAAAATATACTAAAAGGAGGTTAAAGGATTATCCAACTCACTACATCAATTAGACCCATATTAAGAACCCATTTGGATAAATAATTTAATTAAGTACTTATGGCATAAGTGTTTATCATATAAGTGTTTATGCTTAAGTTGTTTTGGATTTGTTTATTTTTGAGCTTATGCAAAATAACTTACGTTCAATAACGAAGCTTTCATATTAATTCATAACGAAAATTGTATCTCAATAAGCTGTTTTTTTCACAAACTACCCCGATAAGCTTATGAATAATATATAAAATCTTATTTATTAAACATAAGTTTTTTTTTAGATAAGCAATTTCATTGATAGAAAGCCTTGAAGTGCCAGCTAATACAATGGGAAGGGGAGGGCCTCTCAAAACCTCCCAGAGCCAAAACCCTTTGGGGGAAAAGACTCAGGGAGGAAAAAAAGTCATCATCGCACAAAAAAAAATTTATTTGTGAGTGGGACATAAACATCCTAACCCACTGCTTCTCCCCCTTCTAAGAATTATTATAACTTGAGTACAATACCGACCAAAACAAGATTACGATAGAGAATAACAACCCAAAGGATTATTATACCAATCTGACCAAATCACCATACATTTCCTCCCCTTCCTAGCTTTGAACCAACTCCACGCCGTATCCTTTATACCCGAAACCAATATAGGAACCGAAGCCACCTCCCCCTTGAAGACAATTTTATTCCTCATAATCCAAATATTCTACACTACCGATAACCAAATAAGATGCCTAACCCTTTTGAGTTTCCTTCCCTTCGATAACTTTCCAAACTCCAAGAAATGATGCACCAAAAATAAGTTGTTTTGCATAAGCTCAAAAATAAGTCAATCTTAACGGACCCAAGGATAAAATAATTTTAAGCTTTTTTTTTTATAAGCCACCATAAACTGTTTTCATAAATTATCCCAATTTATGGAAATTATATTAAAACAACTTATGAACATATCATAGACCGTTTTCACAAGCTCTCACAAATAGTCTTACAAGTGCTTATGTCAGTAGATTCGCCTAAATAAACCGATCAAAACAGATATTAAATTGTTTGGATAAGGAAATTAGAACACTAATTTGAAAAAACAAGACTTGTTTTCCTCTTTATGTAGCAGTGGAGTATTTTTTTTCCTAGGTATTTTTTTCTCTAAAGAAAGCTTTGCATTAAAATTTTTTAATGAGACTTCTTTCACTTTTTTTTACAAAAAAGGGGCATTTCATTTTTGAACACACTATATTATATTTTTAATTTTGAGAAGAAATTATCTAACCCAAAACAGAAGACTCTTGATTTTTCTACCCCCATAATTGGACCCCATACCCACACCAAAATATAAATTTCCCATTTTACCCCTTAATTTTAACAAATATTTCATCTCGAATTTGTACGACACCTTCCAGATTTATATATTATAGGTAATTCCGGAATGATGTTTTACAAAATAAATTCCGAATTTATCATTTTTAAATATAATTCCGGAATTGTTTTTAAAAATGTATTTCGGATTTATATGTAATACATAAATTTGGAATTAAATTTTAATTTTAGTTATACTTCTAATAACACTTGTTTGAGTAAGCGCTATTAAAGAATAGATTGTAGTATTTAATAACGCTTATTCAAATAAGCGCTACTAAAAGTATAACTAAAATTTTCAAATTATGTATTACTAAAATAATTCCAGAAAGTATTTAAATCTAAAATTTAAAATATATTCTGAAATTATATTGTAGTAGATAAATCAGAAAAGTGGTGAATTTTGGTAAGGGTACGTAAAATGGAATAAAATTAAATGTGGGAGTATTTTTTTTTGGTAAAAGTTGAGACAAAAGGGTAAAAAAAGGAAAAGACAAAAAAAGAGAAAACAAAACTAAGCTCGAGCTAGGGGTGTTCAGTGGTTCGGATAAGCCCAAACCAACCCACAATCCATTCCAAAACCGATATGCTTAGTTCAAATATTTTTCGTGTTCGGGCCAAAATTTGAACAAATCCAAACCAACCCATAGTGGTTTGGTTCGGGCAACAGATTTTAAAAAATAAACCTGCGAACCTGAACCCAACTCATACTAGGTTATATTAGTTTTGTAATTTTAGAAGCATGCGATTTTATTTGCTTAGACTTTTTACCTTAATAATTTATGATTACATTGTAAAATATTCATACTATGAATGAGAAGACTATTAATGGATTTGAGGTTGATTTGGTGTGATATTTAAGTTTTTGATTTTTTTTTTGCCATTTAGAATTGTTGGAAAATTAGAAAAAAAAAGTCTTATTTTTTATATTTTAGAAAGTTAATATTTTAGTTCATGATCCGTAAGCCCAATCCGAGCCAACCCAAACCGAGTAATTGTTGGTTCGGAATGATTGGCCAAATCCGATCCGAACAGCCCCATGAACACCCTTAGCTCGAGCCTCTAGGAAAATGTGGGAGTATATGGTACAACCGCTGGTCAAAAAATTAAGGGTTTTTGTACACCCACCCCATCCCCTCATACTCTTACCCACACTGTGAATAGACCAAAATACCCCTGCCTTTTTACAAAATCACAATTTCTTCACACTTTTGGTCATACCTACGCTTGACCACCTTCACTCGCATATACATATCTGAAACGTATATACGAGTGAGCCAATTTCACACCACTCGCATATACATCTTCAGCCACTCACATTTACGTCCAACACAACATATATCGACGCTTTGACAAGTAAGCATCGTATATACCCCACTTCTCATGAATATCGATGCACATTTTTTTTCGATTTGTTTTTATTTGCTTGCAGTGTCCGGTAGGCATCGCAGAGGAAGATGGGAGGTATCTCCTTTCGGAGGGAGAGGGGAGTCATCTACTGCTCCGAGTACGAGGACTCAAAGGCATAATCAGCTCCATGCTTCGGCGAGGAGACAGGCTGACCCAACTGAGTATCAGCAGCCCCAGCCACCCCCGTATGATGTGCAGCCAGCTGAGCACCATCATCACCCAGCTCAGTATCAGGATGCTGGAGATTTCTATCACGGGGATTTCTTACAGCAGAGTCAGCACGAGGATTGGTATCGGGGGAAGCCGCCTCCTGAGTACCATCACCAGGCTCCTCAGTACCAGCCACATCCTCTTCATTACCATCCCCCCCGTCGCCGAGTATCGCGGGGAGCGACCTCGGGGGCATGAGGGTATCGAGGATCGATTCATCGTTCTCAGATGAGTCTATGTTTGAGCATCAGGAGGATCAACAGGATCAGGGGCATCAAGAGTAGCCTCAGCCTCAGGCCTCTCTCTTCACAGACATGGCAGATCATGTCTGCAGTTCTATACTCGCTGACCAAGTAAGTTTTGCTTTTTTTGCTTAAATAATTTATTTAACGGACATAGTATGCACTTTTTGCTTACGTCATTTATTTATTTTTAATTCAGGATTATCAGCGTGTTGTCAAAGTATGGGCTCATGGCAACAAAGTCCATACCAGACTGCAGCTACAGTACCAGTCCCTACTTCAGTGTACCACAGTGGTTAGGGTACTCTAGACTGGCCCCACTTCTCTACATTGGCCACGCTGTAGTATACCATGGTAATCGACAGATAAAAAAAATACAAGCGATAAAACATAAACAACTAAAATCAAAATAGACAGATAAGAAAAATACAATAGAAACTCTTCGAGTTGGTGGAGTTAATCGACGAAGGATCTCGGCGGCGGTCTTACGGTTTCGACGTCTGAGATGAATGTAACTCTTCCATTTAAGCGTAATATGAATGGACATCATCTCTCGGGCGTCATCCTCATTTGTTGACATCCATGGTAGACCGAAGTAAATACCTCCATCAGTCGTTTCTGATTTCCGATAAATGATACGAATTATCTCATGCTCGTCGTTCTCTGGTTGAACCATCCGCAGTAGTTTTTGCTTAAGAGCAGCAAATGACATGCAGAGTTTCAACCTACACGATAAAACATCTCTCTCATCGAAACCTATACCATCATCTTGCAAGATGATGCCCTGATGATCAACAAACCCCATATTAGAATGAACGAGAGTGAGGGAAGAAGGCTCGTAGTATGACATTAGCGAAGCCTGCATCATCTTCACTTGTGTTGTGTGAGAGAAGGAGGAAGTTGAATTTTTGGTGTGAAAATAGTGATGGTAGGAGTGAGTATTTATAGTTGAGGTAAAAGATTATCAACCGTTGATTTTGTCGTGCAATCCACACCGTTGATCAACTTTGAAAGTGAAATCATGACCGTTGAAATTTTTTTTGCAGCAAAAAAAAATTCAAACCCATCGTATATTAGTCATTTTGGACATATATATGATGCTCGATTTTAACACATCGTATATATGTCCTTAAGAGGTATATACGATTGAATCTTACGACAAATCGTATATACTTCTTAAGGACATATATACGATGTGTTAAATTGAGCATCGTATATATGTCTATAATATTTATATATATACGATGAGCCTTTTTTTTTTAAAAAATAGATTGCAAATGGCATTTTGGGGTTTTCAATTTTGGTGGGGGTATATGGGGATTGAGTGGGGGTACCAAAAAAACAAACCAAAAATTAAATGCCCCTGGAGAAACAGGTTAGGGATGGTTGATAATGATGGGCTCAACTGAAGTCCTTTTGCAACCCAAGTTTCTTTAAACACTTTTATGCTATTTCCACCCCTGCCCCTGTTTTCCACCTTATCCCCACCCCCACCCTTTAAAATAATTCTAAGGTAATTGATTGATGATGTAACTTATCTATAATATTTAATTTCTGATCATTTTTACATTATGGATCTAAATTCAAGATATTAGTTAAGATGTTAGTTAACCTTAACTTTAACAAATATTTCATCTCAAATTTGTACGTACCATACCTTTCAGATTTATGTATTTTAGATAATTTCGGAATGATGTTTTACAAAATGAATTCTGAATTTATCACTTTCACATGATTCCGAAATTATTTTTGAAAATGTATTCCAGATTTATATGTAATACATAAATTTAGATTAAGTTTCAATTTTAGTTACACTTTTAATAGCGCTTGTTTGAGTAAGTGTTATTAAAGAATAAATTGTAGTTTTTAATAGCGCTTATTCAAATAAGCGCTATTAAATGTATAACTAAAATTAAAATTTGATTCCGAATTTATGTATTACAAACATAATTCCGAAATATATTTTATTTTTAATTTCGGATTTAAATTCGAAATTAAAAATATATTCTGGAATCATATTGCAGTAGATAAATCCGAAAAAGTGGTGAATATTGGTAAGGATAAAATGGTATAAAATCAAAATGTGGGGGTATATGGTACTACTGTGGTGGTAGAAAAATTAAAGGGTTTTTTTTTTGTACCCCACCCTCTCCCATAAACCCCCACCCCTTTGAAATCCCCAAAATGCCCTTCGTTTATTATTATTATTTTTTTAAAAAGGCTCATCGTATATATGTCATTTGGGACATATATACGATGTGTATTTTTTAAACATCGTATCGTATTTACATCAAAACAGGTGTATATACGATGCTTACTTTTTTCTTCGTCGTATATAGGGTCTGCTGGCGTATTTACGAGTGGATGAATTTCTGGCTAATCGTATATACGCCTGAATAGGGGTATATATGGTGAGTAAATTTTAGCTCGTCCACTAGTGGAAAATATGGATTTTACATCAGCAATTAATAACGGTTCACACTATAACCGATATGAAAAAAAGAGGCGGTGGCATTTTTGAAATTATGAGCAAATTATCTATATCGGTTCTGTTTTAACCGATATGAAAACTCTATTTTACTCTAATCCATATCGGCTCCTATTCAAACCGATATGGAAACTCGATTTTACCCTTAAAATTTTATTCACCCACACGCCGTCCTCACCTACTCTCGCGTTCACTCTCCTCTCACTCGCGCGCGTCCTCACGCCGTCCTCACGTTCTCGATCACCACTCGCGCCGTCGAGTCACCTTCTCGCGCCGTCCTCACGTTCGTTGCCCTCTCCTCGCCGTCTACTTTGCTCTCCTTCTCTCGCGTTCTGATCCACTTACTCTCCTTCCCACTTTTGCTTTCGTTCTTCAAGCGGTTCCTTCTTGCGGTTCCTCTTCCCACTCCTCTTGCGGTACCTCTTCTCTTGTTGAGTCTTTTATATTTTAATGATTTCTTTCCTCTGTTGATGTGGATCCCGGGGAAAAACTAGAAGGTTGGTGGAAAAGGGAAAAAAGCTGCTTGAAGATGAGATTGATAAAAAAGCGAGAAGTTCAATTTCGATGTGAGTATGTAGATGTTTATTGTCTCTTTCAACATGTTTGCTAGAGTCTTTGATTTTGTTTTATCCGCTTAATTTTCTATTCATCCTATTCTTTGTCTATAAATTGTATTCGATACCGTGATACTTATCGAAACCTTTTCAATACATTGTTTGTCCCTTGGTATTCTGATTTTTCAAGTTAAGAAAGTTTTGGAGAAAAATGCATCAAGGCAAGTCGGTTTTATGATTGAAAGTATGTTGAAATGCGGAACTTTGGTTACCAAAAGCAGTCTAGATCTGCAGGCGGTATGGGCTTGCCGATGCTTAGCTAAGTTGATGGGGTTCTTTTTGCATTTTAGCCCTAAATAAATATTAAGCAAATTTTATTGATTAATTCAATGTTGATTACACGAAGAATGTTTTGTTATTTTGTTTGAAATCTCATTATTATTATTATTATTATTATTATTATTATTATTATTATTATTATTATTAGATTGATGCCCTTGTAAATTATTCATGAACTATTTTTGCTTAATCGAAAGCGGGCTATCTGATCCAGTGAACGTTTAAACTTCTTACGATTTATCTCACATTTCCGTTCTGTTCATCGAGCGCCTCGTTCTTTGGACTTCGTACTACAAGCTTGTGCGAAAAAGTGTTATTGCTCGAGTTAGTACACTTTAACTAATCGATTGATGACACAATCTTGTTATCATTTACATGTATATGCGATTTATTATCGATTGCTTTTCTTTTTAATGGTTAGATCTTGGGGTTTTCTTTGCCCTGCATGTACACACACACGATGGGAGCCACTGTGGATTGTTGAATCATATGACTTGCGCTTGTCGTAAGTTCTCTCACCTTTTTACCCTCCCATCTCTATTTCATTTGTTGTCGATTAAAAATTTGTAGAGGAAAAAGTAAACCCTAAACTTGGTCCTTCAAAGGTTTAAGATTTTGTCATTTCAGTCCTCTTTGGAATTCTCACCATGTTAGTTCTTTTGGTTCACCATTTTAGTCTCCGAGAAGAATTTGGTGGGAATTGTGTATCTTCAAGATTTAAATTGATGAAAAATTGGGGAGGACTAATATGGTGTCGTTTTTGTGGATGAGTTAGGCTTAAAGCCTAATATTGTATCTCTTTGAAGTTTTGGCTTTTGGGATTTTAGAATAAAAAGAAGGGAGTAAAGTAAATAATAAGAACTTTGAATATTATTGATAATAACTTGATCTTGACTTGACAATAGTTTGATACAAAAGACAAAACACGAATCCCTATTTATAGCTTAAAGCCAAAACACTTTTTGTTGGTTTGGAGGTGGATAGAAAATGGGAAGAAAGAAGTTGGAGAAGCGTAAATGAGATGATTTTATATAACATTTGGAGAGAAGGATAAGCGAGAAGAATGAGAATTTATACATTAAATGAATTTCATATCTTTTTAGGTAATTGTTGGTTCTTTGTAGCTTGATTAAATTTTTCATTTCAATATTTGGTTTCTCTTTTTATTCCCAGAGGTGGAAATAATTTGTTGTTTATTCCTTGTTTTCTCTCTAGTCAGATTCTCTCTTCATTTTTTTTCTCAATCCTAACAATCAAGGTGCGCCAGAAGAATGATATGTAAACAAACATGACACGTTCCTTTGCCTAAAGTAGCATGTATTAAACTAATCAAGTGAAATACTGTTGGACATGATGCTCTTATCTCTTAAAATTATCTCTTCATGGTAAAAAAATGAAAGTATTATTATTCCCAAGTTACTGTGTATACTATTTTGATTGACTAACAAGAATATTCATTGTTCTTCAATATTTAGTATTGTCATTCATAGTATTTAAAAATATAGTTCACCATTTGTGAAGAAAAAGTCCATTTCCTGCAACCCATGAGGAAATTCATCCAACAGGAATGCTAAGTGTAGTTGCTAATCTTACACCATGGTCAGATCATAATCAGAGCCCACGAAATATGTACAGTGTCAGGTTCGTTATCTTTTGTATTGTATGTTGGTGGTGGTTCATATCGACTTTACTCGCAGATTTTATATGTTGTTTTTTTTATGTAGATGGCAAAGCAAACAATGGCATTTTCTTCACAAACAATTCAGCATCGTGCGAGATAATAAGTTATATCATCTTGAGTTTGTTCAAATCGGCTTGATTAAAATTGTGCATACGTTGCCTGTTCCAAATTGGGATACCAAGCTACCAACATAATGGTGTTCTTTATGAAGTTATATCCACGCATCTGAAAGCATGACCTATATTAATTGTTCTTAGACTCTAATAAGTTGAATCTTTTGGTACATTTGAGACTCCTCGCCTCTCTATCGTTCGCACAAGTGCGTATGGTAAATACAATATTGATGAATTTCCAAGCGCACAAATGCTATAGTGGCGGTTCTAGCATATCTGAGGTAATTGCTATAGTTTCTTCAACTCTAGTTTTAACATTCCTTGTGCTAAATTCAAATGTCTTTTCTTAACAAATCTGAGATATGATATGGAGGATGCCATGATTCTAAATAAGTCATCACGTGGAGCGTGGAATGTTTAGTGGACAAATATACCGGGTTTGATACCGACAAAACTAATTAAACCTTCTCGATTTGAACGCAAATCAGTTAATTTCTTATGATTTCTGACACTTCGTGACATGCCCTAGATTTGTTGTATATAATGTATATAAGGCATTAGCAGTACTCATCCTATTAGCTAGGTTTTGGGTTGTGTTAGGCCAAAAGCCCAATCTAAGATGGTATTGGAGTATATGGTTGTTTGGCCGAGATCTATGTTATTGCACTCCTATTTGCCTATGCTCCACATGTCCAGATCCTAAGCATGAGGAGGGTATGTTGAGAGTCCCACATTGACTATACCATGTAATCCTTATAAGGCGTGGTCAATACTCACCTTACAAGACAATTTTGTGGGGTTGAATTAGGAGCTAAAGCCGAAATTCTAATATGAGGAGGGTATGCTGAGATTGTTGGAAAGCGTGTGAGGTATAGACTGGACGGGTCAAAGATCATGAAGGTAAGCTATAGTTTCCAATCAACTTGTTAATTTGAAACGATTTTATTCATTCTTACAGTAGTTGTATGTCTTTCCTTCCTTGGATAGGTATAGACTGCGCCGTGATTTGCTGAAGGAGGTGCCTCATGAACCATTGCTTGTTGTAGGACCTTTTAAGCTTAAGAGATATTTAGATGCATACCAAAGACTAGAAGATTTAGATATCTTTGTTTCTTGATTGCGCAAACACACCACATCATCAGCATCATTGGATGCTTTTGAGAATGACTTTCAAGAAATAGTGATTCTCGGGATCTTATCAATAATAAGGAAGTAAATGCATCAAAAGTTGATACGACATTATGCATATGCTTACTCATTAGCCGCTTCTTTGCTTCACTTATAGTTTGAGTAGTTACTAAGGGCTAAGCTATTATGTATATGTTTACTCATTAGCTCTTTCTTGCTTTTTAGTGGTTAGTAAAATATAGATAGTGTGTGTATTAGATTCGTTTTTGTATCCGGATATGGATATTGAGTATAATTTGAGATCTTTGTATTTTTATATAAATATTGTATTTGTTGTGATTTTTTGTTGTTATTTGTATATCCAATTGAGGAATTTTTATTTTTTTAAAAAAAAAAGACTTTTCATATCGGTTCCTTTAAATAACCGATATAAAAGTGATTTTCAATATCGGTTCAACTAAGAAACCGATATAAAAAAGCGTTTTATAGGTTTAAAAGCGACTTTCCATAGCGGTTCTCTCGGGAACCGATATAAAAACATTTTCCATATCGGTTCTTTAACCGATATAGAAAGCTACTGCTTTTAATATCCTTTATCTATATCGGTTACGAAACCGATATGAAAAGCCTTTTTTAACCGATATAAAAAGCCTTTTTTCTAGTAGTGGTCGTATATAGGGCTGTGGTGGGGTATATACGATTGGTGGATTTCTGGGCTGATCGTATATACGTCTCTCTGGCGTATATGCGAGTTAAGGTGGTCAAACGTATGTATGACCAATTATGTGAAGAAATGGTGATTTTGTAAACAGACAGGGGTATTTTGGTATTTTCACATGGTGGGTGGGGGGTTTTAGAGGAATGGGTGGGGGTCCAAAAAAAAAAACCCAAAATTAAATATCCCTCGAGAAACAGGTTAGGGATGGTTGATGTTGATGGGCTCAACTGAAGCCCACTTGCAACTCATGTTTCTTTAAACTCTTTATGCTATCTCCACCTCCTATTTTCCACCTTATCCCCCTATTGACTTTATAATGTGTTTGACCTTTTTACCACAGTTAAAATGTTGTTTTACTGTTGCTGGTTAGTTAAATAGGTTAATTAGTCTGTTAGAAGATAACTGAGTTTGTTCAGTTAGTTTGACATTTAGTAAGTTGTTAATCTTTTTAGTTATTCATTAACCATTGGTTGTATATAGTTGAATTGGTATAGTAATAGCAAGACGCTTCTCGTTGTACACAGAAATAAAACTCTTCCATTTTTCTCAGTAAATTCTCTGTGTTGAATTTCAATGGAAGTTCAGAATCTTGTTTCATTCTCATGTATCTTGGTGAATGTCACCAATATTGATATGGTATCGATCATGAAACACCTCACCGCGTCTCCGTTTCATCCATTGATCTTCGCTTCTTCACCTTCTTCGATTGATCTTGGTTTTGTGATCAATCGAGTGCCTTTTTACTTCTTTTAGGTTTCTTGTTCTATTTTCTCTTCTTCCTCGCGGTGAATGTGTCTCTTGCTTCAATGGCAGACACAAACTCCACCTCGAGCCCCTACTATATCCATCTTTCCGATAACCCGGCGCCATTCTCGTTTCCCGTGTCTTGTCTGATTCTGGTACAAATTATGTTTCGTGGTCTAGAGTTATATGACGATTGCGCTTGGAGCCAAAAACAAATTAGGGTTCGTCGATGGTACAATTCCCCACCTCCACACCACCAGGATTCAAACTCAAGATCTTGATTAAACAGCTGGAAGAGACTTAAATTATCTCTTTCAAACGCTCTTGAGTAATTATTGAATTGCTGTCCGAATTCATTATTTCTAATCGAGGAAACCGTGTTTTGGTAACGACCATGTCACAAGAAGTTAGACTTTAAGATGTAACCGTTGAAGCTAAGACGATGTGATGATGCAAGAAAGAAACAAAGTCCTATTACCCTATATGCCAGGTGGTATGTATCATTTTGAGTAATGAAGTGGATTATCACCTAATTATTAGTTAATTGTACAAACATATTATACAAAACAAGCAATTTTATAGTATTTTTTTTGGCTTCAAGGACGATTCCAAGTACGAGCCCATTATTACGGAAATAATTAACTTTTTTTTTGCTGTCATAATCGTTGGAAAACCTTGGTATTCATGATTCTCAGGGTCTTGATATGGCAACCATTAGATATAATGATTACAATAATTAGATAAAAGTAGTCTTTCACATGAATTTTTCCATCATGGAGATCTCATATGCAAAATTTTAAAGAAATAGGTCATTGAGAACATTTGCTTTCTTAGTATTTCTTAATAGTACATACATACATTTGTTTATGACTGAGGGTATATAACTAAGATATGAGCAACACTTTAATGTACTTTTGATATTTTCTATTGACCAAAAGTACTATTGCTAAAAGTTGCAATGAAAACCAGCCTAAATCATTCATGTTAGTTAGAAAAGGAAATGTTTGTCTATTTTGATAGTTAATTTATGGTGGTGGTGAGAAAGCCAGGACCACTTTGATGATCATTAAAGAAACTTAAACTTAGCCAAAATTAATTAGCACAAATGCGGAAAGTCATCTATACGTCAAAATAAATTCAATTTAAAATGAGTTGTAACATCATTTGACATTAGAATACTAGAAAAGTTTTTGGGTTGATGCGTTAGACGGGATGATGTTGATCCTATGATTACCGATACCTAAAGAATAGTGGCGCCTGACGATAATTTCGAATAGGCTGTGCTCAAGGCCCAAAAGAAGAACATACTAGATTTGCTGCTACTACTTCTAATCCAGTACTAGCATCTGACATGCGAAAATTATGAAATTTTTTGGGTGATATATCAAATGATGTTGGTGATCCTATGACTACCAATAATCAATTAATAGTTGCGCGGTATGATAACTTCAATATCCAAGGCCCAAAAGAAAAAATTGAGGCAAAAAACGAAATTAGTAGTTAAATATAATACTCGTCCAAGAACAAATTTTGACTCTATCTTCATTTGATTATTGTATTTTAGTCCTTAAAGTGTCTTTTAATTTTTCTTTACGGGTCTTCAAGACACAAACTTGGGGTGAAGCGTGTGGGATATTCACAAGTTAGGTTGAGCTTAAGTCCTATTATTATTATTAGCTAGAAAAGATGGGACAGAATATGAATAATAGCATCAACTTCTTGGAGTTGGCAGCAGATGACAGCAAGCTTAACTACAAAAGCTATAGACTCGTTACTATCATTAATAATAGATTTTTATACCTGGGAAATCTATGAATATACTAATCTATATATCTTAATTATATGGATGGATATCACGATAACCAATTAATTTTGGTGATTAATCCTATACCTAATACTGGGTAGGCTCGCTTTTGATTGCTATGTATGCATGCAATGAACCTTTAGATAATCCAAAACGTCTTATATATTTTGATTCTTGACAACTCAACACAACTCTAACAAAATTAAAATCTCTATGATATTAATTTGGTTTGGTTAATAAGCATAAGAAAGTACAGAAGCTAGATTGACACAAACCTTAACATGTTTGTTGTGCTTCATATAAATTAGCTAGCTACTATGTAGTTTGTTAAAGCAAATGACAATTTAAAAGTGTTGTATTTGCCTTTTATACTGTTTTTTCACATTTCAGCGTGCCAGGGAAGCAGTCCTAATCCATGTATGTATATTTACAGTAAATTAAGTATACAAGAATTAGTTAATAAAATGGATTAATTATATATAGTAAGGGTTCCCACACAACCATATGTAGTTTAGAGCTGGAGTTACTAAAGAGGATAAACCATTTGAAATCTCTCTAATCCCAAATTTAATGACTGTACAATGAGTCAACGACCGTAAATGGGTAGAGCCGTTATTGAGGATCCAAGCTGCACCACATGAGCTTGAGATACAACTATACAAGTGTGACTTATGCATGCACGCTTCACCCATCACAGAAGATACACAAACCTAACAAAATATCATTAATAAACAAAAATAAACAATGATACAAAATGTGCTTCACCTAACTCATCAACCAGGGTGAAGTTGGTTCTTTTCCCTGTCAGTTTTGACTCTCGGAGGTTTTAACGATACTGCCATGTACTCTGCTTCAATTGTTGACATAGCAATTATGGATTGAACTAGTGATTTCCAGCAGATAGATCTACCTACAAGAGTGAAGACATATCCCGTTGTAGACCTCCTATCCTCATAACACCAACATAGTCAGAGTCAACATATCCGACAACTAGTGGGTCACCCTTTCACTAAACATGATACCATGACCTGTTGTACCATTTAAGTACCTGAAAATCCACTTGACTGCTTCCCAATAATGCTCTCCTAGTTTGGAAATAAACATACAATTGACTTGCTTGTGTCAAATCTGGTCTAGTGCAGACCATAGTATACATTAAATAACCAACAAGACTAACATAAGGAACCTTTGACATAGTCAGCTTCTACATTTGTCTTTCGACACTAATCGAACGAAAGCTTAAAGTGATTTGTCATTGGAGTACTCACAGCCTTCAAATTGTTCATGTCAAATCTATCTATCACCTTTTTCAACATAGCTTTTCTCAAAGAGCCATAATTTTCTAGCACTTTTATCCATCTAAATTTCTATCCCAAGATTCTCCTTAGCAACACTTAAGTCTTTCATATCAAACTCTCCCGACATGATTTTCATTTCATTTACATCAAGTAAATGATAAGCGGCAATCAACATATCATTCACATACCGCAACAGGAAAATAAATAAACCATCATTAAGGCTAGTAATGAAGGGGACTTCTAGCAATGAGGTGATTCTGGTGCATATTGAGCCATCACCAGTGACTTCTTTCCTATACACTCTACCTTCTTTGAGAATGAGACAAGAGCGTAGCAGTAATGACATCGAGGTTGATATGTGTCTTTCTCGTAGGTAAGGCTAGTGAGCAAGTGGTTGTAGGAACTTGATAACGAGCACAACAAAATTATTGTCTTGTCTTCGTCATCGACCTTCACCCGAAGCGTCGCCAAAACATTGATTATGTTGTTAAAGGAATTGACGTGTTGTTTCAAATCAAAACCTTCTTGCATTCTCAGATAGTATAGTCGATGTTTCGTGAACAATTTGTTCATCAGTGTGTCTTCGACAATACTGATCCAATTTATCGCAAACAGTCTTCGAAGTCGTTAGATCCACAACATGATGCATCACTTCCTGTGAAACACATCGACATATCAAATTTGCGACCTTCTCCTTCATCTCTTCCCAATTGTCGTCCTCCATGTCTATCGGTTTCGTCTCAGGCAGCGACTTCTGTAAACTTTGCCGAGCCAACAGATCCTTAACCATCCTTTGTCATAATTTGAAATTTGTTGTTCCGTCGAACCTTGCCACTTCGAATTTCACACCAGAGTTAGACATTATCTGATACTGATTGTTAGGACAACAATCACTAAAAGAAGAAGTTAAAGAAATGAAAGCACAGAAATGAGACACATTATTAGTCACACAATTCGGTCAATCTTTGCTTATGTATGTGACAATAGAGCAATCGTAATTCCATCTTGGATGTTTTTTTTACCCCCACCACTATACCACATACCCCCACCCCCCACCAAGTTTTTTATTCCCAAACTACGCCTTCGTAAATATACGAAACAGATTTATTTCATTAAAAGATTGTTTTAATTTAACAAAATAGATTTTTCTTTTTATGAGATAAATCCGATGAACAAAAAAAATGGATTTATGAGATAATTAAAAAAGTAAATCCGTTTTGTTAAATTAAAATCCAATAGAGCAATCGAAATTCCATCTTGGATATTTGTTTTTACCCCCACCACTATACCACATACCCTCCACCGAGTTTTTTATTCCCAAAACGCCTTCGTAAATATACGAAATGGATTTATTTCATTAAAAGACAAATCCATTGTTTTAATTTAACAAAACAGATTTATCTTTTTATGAGATAAATCCGTCGAACAAAATAAACGGATTTATGTGATAAAAAAGTAAATCCGTTTTGTTAAATTAAAATCCAATAGAGCAATCGTAATTCCATCTTGGATGTTTTTTTTACCCCCACCACTAAACCACATACCCCCCACCAAGTTTTTTATTCCCAACTCACGCCTTCGTAAATATACGAAACAGATTTATTTCATTAAAAGATAAATCCATTGTTTTAATTTAACAAAACAGATTTATCTTTTTATGAGATAAATCCGATGAACAAAAGAAAGGGATTTATGTGATAAAAAAGTAAATCCATTTTGTTAAATTAAAATAACGAATTTATCTTTTTATTAGATAAACCCGTTTTTCAAAATAAATTAGATAAATCTGTTAAAAAATTATATTTAATCTCTTTTAGAAAAATTAACTAGATATGGATATATCGGGACTGTTAGGCTCAATATCCCAAATACATTCGTTTACTATTTTTTATTATTTTTTAAATTTTTTCATAAACTCTAAAAAATCTAAAAAAGTTTGCAAAACATTCTTTTGACTTTATTAGATTTTTAGTGGTGTTTTTATAATTTTTAGATTAGTTTTGATTGTTTAACGAATTTTTAGTTGTACTTTTATATATATTTTTAAAAATGTAAATAAAATGAATTTTATTTTTTAATACAAAACGAATCATTTTAATAGATGAACTCAGTTTTAAAAAAAAATACAAAATTGGTTTATTTATTTATCAAATAAATTCGTAGTTAAATATTCAAAATGTGGGGAATACTATTTAACTACAGATTTATCTATTAAATAGATAAATCCATTGTGTAAATTATACACAACAGATTTATCTATTTTTTAGATAAATTCGTTTTGCAAAAATTCAGCCATAATATGGACCTTTCATAAGATATGTGGAGGTATGTGGTATGGTGTGGGGGGTAAAGAAAAACATCCTCGAATGAATTAGAGTCTCCATGTTATAATAGGTTGCATATAATATCTCGGTGCAACCCCATTGATACATTAATATATAATAATAGTGAATGATAATCTATCTATAATATTATTTTAAACATATATAGACTAATGAGTAAGACCCTTCTTTCTTCAAATAGCAATGCTTAAAAAAATAGATTCCAAGACATTCACGGTCGTAGTTATTCATGTATATTTTGTTGTTCTTCTTCTTCTTTATTATTATCACTCTCACATTATAATTGTATAATAGATTTACTTTTTACTTTTATATAAAGGGCCTATACACACGGCTACACATGTAAAGTTAGCCAGCCTACAGCACGAATTTTCATAAGACATTCCACTTGCGTAAATAACATTGTTGTATCCAAATTCATATAGAATTATTTCTTTAAAGATGATTGACATCATGTTAGATTTCAAATCCCAGCATTTGTTTCCATTTCGTCTCATTACTGGCTTGTGATAATAAGAAATTTAACAAAATCAATCCATAAGGAACCGGCCTAGATATGACAAATATATTAATTTTCTTTTTGATCTTTTTGGTCAAAAAGTTAGAATTCTTAATGTGTCTGTTTACAATGTTCCCCCTAAAAAAAATTAAGACTAATTAGTTTACGTGTCCATTTTTTTTCAATGGGAAAGAAAAATCTACAACACCAAAGACTAAATCCTAACTTTTGCTATACTCCACTTGCATCATGTTAGAAGAGAGGGAGAAAGCTTATAAATGCAAAGCTCCCAAATTTTGGGACATTGGCTCTTGGTAATTAGATTCAGAGTATACTAAGTGAATCAATAAAAAAGTTTTTCGTATCTTCTTTTTTATTTTCCATTTTTTATTAGAATCTGTTCCCATCCGGACCGAACAGTTCTTACATCCTAATGGCTCTCGAAGGGCTTTCCCTGAACACTGGCCGATCGGCCAATAATGTAACGCCTCTACCTCTCCCAGAAAGGAACGAAGCGCAATTAGGGGGAAATATCCATGATTTCCCGTTGGTCCACCTGTAACGGTCAAACTCGGCCATAATTGTATTTATTAGCATTAATCATTAGCCTTGTTATAACAGCAATGAGAGACCAATAAGCAGATCCCAACATTCACTTTCTACTCGAATACTCGTTCTTAGACATTTCATACGCGAATACAAAATAACTTGTGTTCGGTCCTTTTCTCATCCAGAGAAACTGATCGTAACATACCCCAAAGTTTACCCTTAAATATCGTTTCAATGCCTAAGACTGTAGATGCATTCTTGTTGATACAAAGAGGGATAGAATAGAGTGAAACATGTCTAAAAATTAAAAGTGTGAACAAGTCCATAAAATTCGACAAAAGGAAAAAATCGAAGAATCAGTTCGATAAAGACTAGTCACGTTGAGTCAGAAGCATCAAAATCTTCCTCAAATGAAATCGATAAGGGAAGAATATATCGACAACTAACCAAGCAATGGATATTGAGTAAATGTAGTTATTCTAGACTAATTCATGAAATAAAGTAGTAATCGTTGTGTACGGGCCTCGCAGGCGGATAAATAGTTACTTTTAGTTTTTTCTATAATTAATTACCAGTTAGTTTGTTGTAATCAATGTTGGATACTTGAGAATTGTCTTGCATCTCACAACAACAAATTAGCAAATTGACTCAAGTATACCTTTCAGACATTTACATTTCAGTATAGTTTTACTTTTCTGTTAAATTTGTCTTGCTGAATTTTATCTTACCTACAATTTAAAGATTTTCTTTAGTTTGTCATCAATTTACTTTCTCGCACTTTACATTTTCACACTTTTAAGATTTTTGAACTCCTTTTACTTTAAAATCAGAATTCCTTCTCTGAATGTTCTTTGTGCGATTCACTTTCAATTCCAACTCCTCTTCCTCGCATAAACTAATCCATCGTTCGTGACAATCCTGACGAAAATCTTTGGTCTGCAGGCCGATTTGAGTCATAGAGCGATTTACCATTGTGCAAGCAAGTCTTGGCCTTCGAAGGCTTAGATTTTCATCCTCGTCGCTTTCTTGGGTGCAACCACTAGTGTTAAATTTCCAGACCAACAATCAACAGAAGAAGAATTGTGAATGTAGGTTTCCTAAGGTGGCGAGCGCAATGGTTGATGCACATATAGAGTTGTGAGGGAAATTGCTTGCATACATGCATAAAAATATTTTACTTTTAGTGATGCTTAAAAAGTATTTTGCCCCCATAAAAAAATTGGGATTTCCCCCATAAGCTACCTGTTTTTAAAAAGTTTTCACAAATTATAAGAAATATAAGTGAGTATAATTGCTACTAATTATATTTCTCTCTAAGAAATGGGAACTATTAGTTTAACCATTAAAAAAATAAATATTAGTTAAAATAGTCTCTAAAGAGGACTAAAATGTCCTTGAAATTATTTTAAAATGACTAATTTGACCGATATTTGAGGACCAAATCGATACTTTTCATTTTGTACAAATTAAACAAGTATCAATTTTTTGTATCAGTTTTGTTATCTACTCTTTTTTATTGTGAGAATATGTATTTTTTAAATATTTATAATTTGTTTCTTCTAAAATTGGTCAAAAAAAATATTTTTATTCTAAGAAGATATCAGATTATTTTTTGCTCCCACTCCAAAAAAATTTCTAAATCCACCACTGATGGAGTGGGCGAGTGACTGAAGGTGGAACACAAAAGGAAAATCTGAAACGCTAATAAACATCATTTTCAAGCAATGAGTGGTGGTCTTCTTGTATGTATAAGAAATGAGATGGCACCATTGTAGAACTAAGTATATCTTTATTTTTATATGTAAATATAAATTCTAGGGAGTCTATGAACCGTACTCTCGCCAAAACTTCCTCTCCCCTCCCCCTTTGTGTAATTAGTAGTGTATTTTTAGGAACTTAGAGTCTGAAAAAAAAATTATATGTTCAAAGACGTAAAGTTTGTTTTTCAATAATCAGTTTGGTGAAAACATAAATTTCTAACAAAATGCGTAAATTGAAGTACTAAGTAGTATGTTTTGGGGTACTTTCGTGTTCGGAAATTTTTTCAAAATGACATTGTCGACTTCGCTTTCTTTGTCAAATTTTATGACTTTTACTTACCTAACTCGCTTTTTGTGAATGTATTTCATATTTTCATTATGTTTATATTAGAAAGTTAGTTTATAAGTTAGTTAAATTAGTTTTCAATTGTAACTACTTTTCTTAGTTAGTTAGTTGGATCTTTTTGTATTTACTTTCACTAGAAGGTGCACTATATATAGTGATCACCTCTTCATATTGTACTAAGTTTTTACTTCATCATTCAATTAAATAAAATTTATATTCAATTCATAGATAGAGTTTAACTCTTAATATGGTATCAGAGCGATTATGTAGCTTCTGCGTTCATCTCTCATCGGTGATTCCTCCATTGTCTTCTCGCAAATTTATTCTTTTGCTTTGCGATTCATGAACAATAGTGTTTCAAGTAGTATCAAAAGAAATTTAAATTTCTTGATTTTTTCTTCCATATGTTCTTTGAGATTCTCCGCGTTCATCATTCTTCCTTTGTTCTTTGACCTGCTTGGTTGTTGTTCAACTCATCTCTGCCATGACAAATCCTCCACAAAACCATGATGACGCATACCTCCATCCTTCGGATAATTCCGCTCTTGTGTTGGTATCTCAACATCTCTCTAAGGACAAATTCAGTCACTTCTAGCGTGTATTCAAGAAGTTTTTTGAAGCTTCTTCCTCGATCATCCCTCGAGCCCGCTTCATCATCTTTGTTGCGTTTATGTCTCTTGTTTCTTCCTAGTCGAGCTCTGTAGCTATGGAAGAGCGACTGGACCAGCAAATGAAATAATTTTTAACTCATATGGTCTTTCGGATATGTTTGGTACATTTTAGGGTTTTCTCCTACTATTCTTAGCCTTTCTCCTTTCCATAGAATTCAAGGTTTTCTATGTTTGATAAGGAATTCACTGTTTGGTTGTATTCCATCTTGTTTTTTTGTTGGATTCTTGGATTGATTTCTTGGATCCACATTTTTGTCTGGGGTTTTTTGAAGACTGCTCAATGTTCTTTTGTCGACCTGTGGTTTCTTGCAAGTTTTCAATTGCCATCAACATAGTAGCACTGATGTTTGGTCTTGTAGAATGAAATTTCAATTTCCTAAGTTTCCTACAATGGTTGCTGAATGGACTTCATATTCACGTGGCTTGTGTATTAATTTGAATTTTTGTTTGACCGATAGTGCAAGATGCATGAAAGCTTTATTTTAGCATCTCATCTCCAAGTTGGAAGATCTTGACATCTCTCTTCCAACTTGAGGGGGAGTATTAGAAAGTTAGTTTATAAGTTAGTTAAATTAGTTTTCAATTGTAACTA
The DNA here is from genome assembly GCA_020916435.1 of Oxytropis ochrocephala. Classification (NCBI taxonomy): domain Eukaryota; kingdom Viridiplantae; phylum Streptophyta; class Magnoliopsida; order Fabales; family Fabaceae; genus Oxytropis; species Oxytropis ochrocephala. The sequence goes on along the minus strand of CM037091.1, from coordinate 106,712,491 downwards.
CTTTTCTTAGTTAGTTAGTTGGATCTTTGTATTTACTTTCACTAGAAGGTGCACAATATATAGTGATCACCTCTTCATATTGTACTAAGTTTTTACTTCACCATTCATTTAAATAAAATTTATATTCAATTCATAGATAGAGTTTAACTCTTAATAGTTTATGCCAAAATGTTACTTCTAGGCGCCAGCCCAACACATATTGAGGAACCATTACCTACCTTATAATAAGTTCATCCTATCTGACTCGTATCATGTCTCCTTCTATTAATTAATGATGCAATAATCCTCTAAATTCTACTAAATGACTAGGTAGGATTTTAACTTTTCGTTTAGCTTAATGAAATTATTTAAAAAAGTTAACTTTTCGTTTTTCTTAATCATTATCTTAGTCTACTACTTCTTGTCTCCTTGATGGATTAGGTATAATATGCATGATCTGTTGAATCTAAATTAACTATCAAAGGCTTCACATAAGGACAACAAACTACATCTCAAGCTGGACACTATTCTCATAAGCATTGGTTCCTCTCATCGTGATCCATACCATCAATGAATATAAAAAGAATTCTTTTTAATCTTAAACTTGTTCAACAAAGGGGATCATGCTTAGGCCACTTAGCCTTGAATCTCAGTGATATAGATAGATGGTTAATTAATTTGGATTATCAAATGGATTGTCTTTCCATTATAAGTTGCTGCTGATCTTTGACCTCTGGCAAGTAAACTTAGGACTTAGCACGTGTTGAATCCAAGTTTTATGCACTTTACTTAACTACGTGTGTGAGATAATTACAAAATATATAATGTTAACTACTTTTTTTCTTCACTTTTATGAGACAGCTGTTTACCTAATGATTAAGACATTAATTTAGTTATATTATTATGTAAAGTTTTTTTACAGGAACATCAAATTACAATTCATGGGATATGAATGACTTCTAAGTGTAAAAGTTTTTGGCATTATTATGGTATATGCATGAATGACAATTCGCTTTCGTTTGGATGTTTGGGTGGAAGAGGCACCCCCTCACGATGGTTTTCCCAAGACTTTTAGCTATTTCAAATCAAAAGGAGTGTAGTGTTGTAGAGGAGACTAGGGGATTGGGGGAGGGGGTGGTGGTAAGGATTCGAGGTTGTCTTGTAGGAGAGGCTTTTTTACTTGGGAAGAAAGACTCTTGGAGGATATTTTGTCCTTAATTGCTCACGTGTCTCTCTCGCTAGTTGATGATAAGTGGATTTGGAAGGCAACAACAGATGGTGTCTTCTCTGTTAAATCGGCATATGCCTACGACTGTGGACTAGCTTCTAGGGGTTCGTTGGAGTTGTTTGCGCTAGAAAAGCAATGGAAAAGTCTGGCAACCCCCCCCCCCCCCCCCACCCAAAGTAATTGTTTTTTCTTGGCGAGTCCTCTTGAATAGGCTCCCAACTCGGGGTAATCTATTTCGAAGACAAGTTATTTCTTATAGGGGTGCTACTGAATATGTTTTCTATAGGTGCGAGATCACACAAAGGGTTTGGCACCTAGTGCTCAGTTGGTTAGGTCTTAAGATGGTGATCTCGCTTGATCTCCACACTTTGTTCTCTGTCTTGTATGTTGTGGTTAGTTTGAGAAAAAGTAGAAGAGGTAATTTAGTGATTTGACATACTGTCCTCTGGGTGATTTAAGAAACTAGCTAGGAATGGGGTGTTTTTTCTAATAAGACTTTTGACCACTGAGATTCTGGTAAAGTTAAAGTCGTGGAATTGATGTTTGGTTAATGCTAAGTCTTGTCATAGCCTTTTCCACAAATGGCGTGTGAACCCTTTAGAGTTCTTTTCTAGGGGTTATGAGTATTTTGTATTTTGGGTCTATCATCCCTTAGGTGGGGTGTGTTGGGGCCCTCGTGTGATTGGAGTCTTCGTTTTTGTTTTCTCGCTTTTTGACTTGCTGATTTGATCTCTACTTGCATGAGAGGGATTTTCGATGTATAGATTTAGACATTTAGTGTTCCTAAAACACTTCTTAAATCTACTTGCTGAGTCCCAATTAAATAATGGATGGGGTGGGAGAAGTGGATTGTATTAGGTTTGAACTCTCATCTCAATGTGTACATAGCACTTACATGTGTTTTACCACCAAAAATGCATTCCTATTAAACTTTTAAGTTATATTCACTATCAATTATACTTTACACTGGACCACGTAAAAAAATTACACTATCAACTAATAATAATTTGTCACACCATTAAAAAACGGTTGAAGTTCCTCCAAACTACATCAAAAGTCATTTTATAACATGAATCATAATTGGTTAGCGGTGTAAAAAAATTTGCGCCAACAATGCGTAACAACGAATTAAATCAATCTAATTAATATGCATTATTAGTATAAAAATATTTTACATCATAAACTGACTAGAAATTGATACGTTATGAAAATATTTGACTTAATTTTATCTTAATCACTTAAACGTAACACATATAATAATTTCTAATTAGTTGATAGTGTTTGGTAGAGAAATTAATTGATGGTGTAAACAAACTTTATAAGTACAGCAGACCATTAATAATGTGAATTACAAGCAGAAAGCTCCGAATATATGTGCTAACAAAGATCAGATGTTCATCACTCTTTTACTTGGGATGATGGTAAATAAACGTCGTCTGCGGTTATGCAGACGCGTGAGACATCTTTGAACTCGATTCAGAAGACTAATGCTTCTACACAAGCAGCAGCTCAGAACAACACCGTTTAGATCTCTTCCACCTGTGTAGCTGACAAGAGTGGTAGTGATTCTATTGACTCATCCTCCACTCAACTCCCACTACTAGGCTAGATACGTTTAATGTATCAGAGTCAGATGCTAGCTACTTCTAATCTAGTAATGTGGTAGATGACATTGATGATCTTATGACTACCAATACCCAATGAACAGTTGCCCAGTATGGTACATCTGAACTGGTGGTGTCCAAGACCTAAATGAAGAATCTTCAGCAAAAAATGAAATTGATCTAGAAAACTGTAGGCTATAATACACGTTTAAAGACAAATTATTACTCTATCTCTTTATTTATTATCTGACTATTCTAACCTAGTATTAGAATTTTCAGAAAATTAGAATTTGGCCAGAAAATTGTTGGCTTTAATTCCCTTTTAAAGACATCTTCTGTCTTTGGCTCTTTTATATAAAATTGTTGGCTTTAATTCTCTTTATTTTGTTTGGAAAAATACGAGCAACACCCTCTTTTCGTATTTTTCCAAACAAAATAAGTCTTTTTAAAATACATAATTTTTTTATGAAGGAAGAAGCTCGCAACTAAGCGTGTTTCTACTATTATAATCCAAAACAAGCGTGTTTTACTATTTAAGCGTGTTCTACTATTTGAGCCGACTCAAACAAGACAGCAAGAGTCGTTGGACCCCGTCGTCATCCACGTCCATTTTCCACCAGCAGCCAAAAAGTGCGTTTCATCATATACCCTAACGTAGCACTACTAGCAGTTAAATTTTTCAAGTATTACATTGCATAAGATATAAAACCACTTTTCAGGGCTTTTAGCCCCTTTATAGAAATAAAAAAAAATATCATTATTTCAGGTGAAATAAGATAAAGTTAAATCGAATATGTTCTCATTATTTCTTGGTCAAAAAAAACCTTAGATAATTTTGGTGAATCATTAAATAAGATAAAGTTAAAATATGCACCCTCGTTGGCACTATCGCTGGCACTCCCGGTGGCGCTCTCGCTGGCACTCCCATTGGTTCTTGATTGCAGACTCTCGCCGCTCTCTCTTGTTGCCCTCTTATTGGCACTCCTCGCCGCCGCCTCGCTTTCTAATTCCATTTCATATCTATCGTTGTTCTTTCAGGTTGGCACGTGTTTAATAGTTTTAGACTATAGGAAATAATAAATTTTAGACTATTTAATTATTGAGTAGATTATTAATTTAATAATTTAATTTATTTGAAAAAATAAATTTGAAACGTCAAATAAAAGGAAGGCAGAAAAGTAATTTTGGTGGAGGGTTAATTGCTACTTTTTATTGCAGATCTTAAATAGATAATTAAATTTCCTTATCATTAAAAGATATCATTTCAAACGTCAAATGTCTATCTAAAAAAATCTCAAACGTCAAATAATATGCAATGTTCATGAACATGAGAATATTCTATCTTATAATGAAATACTCCAAGGTTCATGAACATGAGAACATATTCTGTATTTTTTTTAAAACGTGATTGTGTGTCTTGATCACCTTTTATGACTTATGAGTATTCATTATTTCTTGGTCAAAAAAAAAGTATTCATTACTACCAGTTGCAGTCTCTACATACTGCAAGGTACAAAACAAATACAATGTAGGTGTGAGATTTTAAAAAAAACATTTCTCTTAAAGTTTTTAATAAGAAACACCATTGAACCCTGTTTATGTTAAGTATGAGGTTCTTGTGCTAAACCTAGATTTTATGAGTGATTATGAGTCATAGAGTGAAAAAATACAAATAAAATCCGGGGTTGGAAATTAAGATGGTGAAGCCCAACACACCAATGACACCATAAATTTCATACCTTGCCCCTTCCATCCTACAAATTAGGTTCTCACTTAGCTTTGACAGCCACAGGAGAAACTCTATTGTTGCCTCACGAGTTATTTGTTAACTATTTCTCTATCTTCAATTGATAATAGGGATCCTATTTGTTGCGTGACTTCAAAGTTTTTGCCATGTGCAATGCATATGTACATGTTTCTTCCCCTTCCTCTTTGCTTGTTGTTCCGAACGAAACTCAAGAGAAAGCGAAAAAGATACCGCACGGCAGCATCTGAGGTGAATTCGAGCTAGTCCGAGGTAGACAGTGCTCCATCGAAGTCTTCATCCCGAGCTTAGGTGGGGTGGTGCTTGCAAATGACACTCCAACGCCAGCTCAACGCGAAGTTGAAGTCAATATGAGGTAGAGTTAGAAAGTGTACCTTTTGTATTAAATGTAACTATTTATAGGCGCTAGGAAGGGTAAGGGGTGCTTTGGTGCACAATGAAGAGGTGAGATATGAACCGTTCAACTAGCTTGTGCGATCTCAGCCGTTCTTAAGATGTGGCGCGACCGATGCGCCAAGATGGGAGCCCATTGCGCATGTTTGGACTGTCGTAATGGACCCAAATTCGAATTGGGCCGGGCCCAGTTTAAAACACTTGTCATCCTTAAAGAGGCCAAAAATCACCACCACCTATGAAAATTACATACATACATACATACATACATACCAATATTTAGTCCTAACAACCGGTAACAAACTATTGTATAAATAAATCAAATGTAAATGAATCAAATGTAAATGAATCAAATACAATTTTATTTTCTAAAAAATTTCTAGCAATCAAAACTCCATGTGTGTTCATTGTTCTACTAAGATCTTCCCTCTCCTTCAAACAAGTGGTTTGTACCTCCTATAATAAAGATGCATATCGAATCAAGGGTGCAATGTACCCTCTCAAATTTCAAAATTTTCATATACCTCTTGTTCTATACCTTGCCTTGGATCCTCTCTTTCCAACTCTCCATACATCTTCCTCCATCCTATCTATCTCTCTCTAAATTCAACTCTCTCTCATCATCAAAAAATTATAAATAATGATTAAGAGAGAGATAGGGAGGAAGGAGAGTGGGAAGGAGAGGATCCAAAGTCACCTTGCCTAATCTCGGGTAGGTTCGAGACTGCAATTGGTAGGACTTCTGATCAGTGTCGGGTCTTAGAGTCAACTTCGGTGTGGTATCTACAAAGTCACTCCAATACTAAATTCCGTATGAGAATCTCAGAGAGAAACAGGAATGAGAATGTACATTTCTACTGAGTGGGGCCCATATTTATAGGCATTAGGTGCGACGTGGTCTGTTGGATCGTGCGGCTGGATTCTATCTGTTGATGTACTATAGACTTGGATGAGCTTAGTTGTATTGAATCTAGACCCTAGTAAGTGGGCTGATCCGGGGCCCAAACCTGGGGTTGAGCCTCATGGCTCCGTCCAGAACACCTCTAAAAGTTTTATTTTGATCCGCAATTTGTATTATTTTTCACCCCTAAATAAGTAGTTTCTAACATTTCAAATTTGTCATATTAGTCTCTAAAAATTTTAAAAAATTGTTCTTTGTTTCATTAGTCTCCAAAATTTTGAAGAAATTTGCCTTTTTTTTTTCACTAAAAAGAAATCTGTCTAATTGATTTTTTTGTAAGGCACTACTTATCAAGGCTCTGTTTGGTAAAAATAGTGAATAGCAGATAAGCTAGCGGATAGCGGACGAGCTAGCTGATAACAATTGATGTGTTTGGTAAAACTAGCGGTTTAACTAGCTGATAAACGTAAAATGACATAAAAAGATATATTTATTTAATTCATGATTACATTTATTTAATAAGGATAGAGAAGAAATTTAAGAAAAATAACAAGGGTAAAAATGCCAAAAAAAGTGAGACGCTATCCGCCACCCGCTAGCGTTTTTTGAAACGCTATTTGAAGTAGCGTTTGAAAAAACAACGTTTCAAAAAACGCTAAACGCTACCCTAAAAACGCTAAACGCTAGTGCTTACCAAACACATGTACTCTTCAACCGCTAATTTCATCCGCTACTTTCATCCGCTATTCGATAGCGGATGGGACGCGCCAAACAAAACCTAAACTTTTGGGGATATTATTCCTTGTGTCTATCCCCAATACTATTGGAGTAAAATAATTCCATTTCTATATTTAACTGAATCAAGTATTATATTTGAAAAGAAAATCCCTAAAAATCCTATTAGCGAATAATTTTAATGGTGATGGTTGGGGGTCTTTTCCAGCTTAACTAAAGTCCGGAGTTCAAATTCAGCTTTAGGCATTCAACACTATTGAATCTCTTGAGAGAACTTTGCCGTTTATTATGATCCTATCTGATTTAAAGGATTAATCTCTACGGTTACGCACATATAATACCTACTTTATATCAAAAAAAAAATCCCTTAAAAATCTTATTAGCCAATAATTTTAATGATGATTTTTTTCCCAACCTTTGATATGAGGTCTTGGGTCCACCACTATATTGAATGATGATATCAAACAGATTTACATTACACGTACTCTAATTTCCTCATTTCTCTTAATATTTTAATCTCCATTTTTACTTACAAGACTCAAAATCAAAATCCTATTTAAAGAAAATGAAATCACAAACCCTCCTCCCTAATCTCAATTCTCACTCAGCTTCCGTACATTTTAGCTAGCTCCATACCCTTTTGCCCTTTCCAAGAAACACTTTCAGATCCACTCTTACATTTTTTCAGAAACTCCACCACTATCCTCTCTCTCTCTCCCATGTTCCCCTCTTCCATTACACCAAGGCATCGAAGGTAGCATCAGAAATAACCTTGTCTTTTCCCTTATTATTCTCTCCAAAACTGAAACCTAAATCCACGTTTCTTGGTCGATTCTTGTAAGTGCTTTCCTCCACCACCACTTATATTAACTCCTTCATTCTCAAAATTAACCGCCACGCCCACGCATAACTCTATTAGTCAATGCCGTTGACCCACGTTCCAATAACCTTCTATCTCCGTTTCCATAACTACTCTCCCACTACACTTTCGCCGTCAAGTTAGATATTACGCCGTTAGTTCATCAGTTTCGATTTCAAGTTGTTTTGGTAAGTTTTTCTTTCTTTCTTTCTGGCATGAGTAAATTCAGAAAAATTGCACCTTATACCTTTTCTATTTTGGTTTTAAAAGATTCCCAAACCTTTTGTAATTCTATAATCATTCATCCTTCTGTAAAGCGCAAAATATTTGATTAACAAATAAAACGGCGAATCAAATATAATTATACCTCTTAATTATTACATGCATATTTTTAGGGACTCAGAAGCTGTCCCCGTTCTCCCTGCAGCAACTATCGGTCTTTTTTATTGCTATTATTATTTTTTTCATACTTGACTTCCTTCAATTAAATAAAAACTTATCAAATTGAATTATTTAAATATTTAATTTCCCTTTATGGATTTGGATAATTTGGATCTTGCTATTAAATGTTGTTTATACCACGCGTTTCCCATTCATATATATTTTTCTGATCGCTTCTAATTTGTTTCAGTTTTAAGTGTTCTGAAAGTATAGGAGCAATGAGACTAGAGTCTAAGAAATCCAAGGTATGCACTCACCGGTCACTCCTAGTTTTTAGTGAATTTTTTTTATATAAACTGAATATCTTCTACGCGCAACTGCAGCAACTAATTTTATTAATCTCTCAAATTAAAAAAATTCCATTTTGCGGGTGCAGTCTTCTTGGACGAGATTAACGATGAGGAAATGGCTGAACAGAAAAAGCTATTGTGAAAAGTTTCATTCAGCTTATGTTGAAAAGAGAAAGAGCTTTTCTGACCAAGAGGATTACGTCGTCGTACCAGATGATTTTTCCGGTAAGTTTCCGATCACTGCTTCACATAGTTCTGCACCGTTTGATCAAACGAACGGTTAGTTCAATATGATTAGATCGAACCGGGAACTGCCACGTGGCGTTGGATGGGTCCCATATATTTCCTTTTTAATGGACCCAACACGTCGACGGTTGATTTTCCGGGAATCGTGAATTTGGGCTACGAACTTGCAGCTGCACCCTAATTTGCTGTAATCGCAAGCTTACAAGTTTTTTTATATTCTTTTTATTATCTTAATTGAAAAAATCACTTTCTAATGCATAATTCTCGGTGAAATAAAAAATCTTAAATAAACCGCGTAGCGCTTTGTATCCACTTTTGGAATTGTAAAATTGTTTTCGGTATACTTTAATATTTTTCAATAAAATTCATTTTATTCAAAATTAATATGATAAAATCATTTTTTTCTCACCGCAAAACTAATACAAGCCTTAGGTTTAAAGTAGAATGTTTATTTATAAATAAAAAAATGCTGTATTTTTTCTTGTTGGTTGCTGATATAATTAATATTTGGGCCTTATTTTCAAAGAAGGTTGGTTGAAGAATTCTACAAATGGCATGAAACGTTCAGTGGTAGGGGAGAAAACAGCTTCTGTCACTGATGTACTCAACCTTAGGTAAATGGTTCCATCATATCCTTTGTTGAAACAACATGTGGCCATACTTAACTTTTAAAGTTATTTACGTACTTATAATAGTAAAAATTTTCTTAAACATTATTGACTTTTTTGCGTGAATTAACTCTTGTATAGGATGTTTGTGGGGACGTGGAATGTTGGAGGGAAGTCACCAGAGGAAGGTTTGGACTTGAGGAATTGGCTTACGTCTACTTCACCAGCTGACATATATGTTATTGGGTATTTTTATTTTATCCTTTTATTTTCTACTTAATCTTATCAACTGTGTCCCCTATCTGGCCATCCACCACTTTCTTTGTGAATTTCTTAGATTTCCACTTGATTCACTTGTATACTTTTACACATTGATTATACGTTTAAAATATTCTACGTATATGGTTACAGGTATAAGACAAACAAATTAAATATTTATCAACTTTTTAAAGGAATTAAATATTTAATATTATTAACTTTTTTTTATGTTTGAATAAAGAATATTTTCTACAAAAACTTTTTCATATTTTATCATCATGCTACAATTATAAGTATTTTAGAAAATAATGCTATGATATGATAAAATAGTAAAATATAATTAAATATATATTTAAAACATATTACTAAGAACTTATGATTACTAAACTCTTAGTTTTTTCTTTCTTGTGAAAATATTATTCAACTTACCCAATTAAGCATACCTTTTTGGCCTTTTCTTTCACATTGTTTCCACTTAAAAATTTAGTATATGTAGAAAAAGTTCATATATTGAAAAGAATAATTTACATTTGAAAATAAATATTCTAAAAATGAATGGAAAGTAAATAAATTCATAATAAATTATACCTAATTTAAAATTAAAAAATGTATTTTAAAATTTTTATAAATCATGCAGCAAGAATTAATTTTACTAAGGAAATCTCAAAATTAGTTTTTTTTTTGACAAGTCTAATTTTTGCTTTGCACCAACCATGTTAGGTTCCAAGAAATCGTACCACTAAATGCAGGGAACATTCTTGGGCCAGAGGATGATGAGCCAGCAGCAAAATGGCTTAATCTTATTCATCAAGCCCTTAACAATGACACCAATAATAGCACCAGTGACGAATTTGATAATGATGGAGATTACTGTCCAAGTGATCCTCAACACTATTACTTAGCAGCAAGCAAGCAAATGGTTGGTATCTTCTTAACTGTATGGGTACGTGGCAACCATTGCAACTATGTTAACAATTTAAAAGTTTCTTGTGTTGGTAGAGGCATCATGGGATATCTTGGAAATAAGGTTCGCTATTCAATTGCCCCCATTTTTACTACTATGGTTATCTGTGTATACGCACGAGTATATTACTAGTTTTTTAATCTTTAATTGCCGCTTGGTAACAGGGTTCGATATCAGTTAGCATGACATTGCACCGTAGTACATTCTGCTTTGTTTGCACCCATTTGGCCTCTGGAGAGAAATGTGGTGACGAGCAGCGAAGAAATTTGGACGTCTCTGAAATTTTAAAGAGAACTAAATTTTGTCACTCCTTCAAATCTCTTGCTCCTGAAACCATATTGGAACATGAGTAAGTCTTTTATCTTCATCCGTGTGAATGTTTTACGAAAATAACTAAAAACACCTCTATTTTTGCTAACATACACCCCTCACTCCAAAAGTATATTTTCGAACGACATATTGAACAAAATTTGTTTTTAGAAATAAACTTACAGCCTCCATGTAATTGTTCTGATTGTTGTTGATTTCTTTGGTTTATGTAGTAATGTTATATGGCTAGGGGATTTGAATTATCGGCTTACCGCGTGTTACGACGATATACATGAGCTACTAAAGAAGAATAATTTGAAGGCATTACTAGAGAAGGATCAGGTAATTTAGGTTTACTATGATATTATATTATAATTATAGCCATTTATTTTTTGATGTTTTCATTTCTTACGTAGCATGCATGTTTTTCATGCAGCTAAAGAATGAGCAGAGAGCTGGTAGAATATTTGAAGGTTGGAATGAAGGAAACATTTCTTTTGCACCTACTTACAAATACTTGTTCAATTCTGACAACTATGTTGCTCAATCCTCCAAATCTAAGGAAAACGACGCACACCTGCTTGGTAAGATTTGAGGATCTATCTTTTTATATAATAAGTGATACGTTTTGTGACTTTGTCATCCATATTCATTAGAATACTGTTTTATCAAATACGCATTATTGATCTTGTTCTTTTTATATATGTGGCCTTTTTCCACTTGAATCCAAACCTAAATTTGTTTAGTTCTTCATTTGAATATCCTGTCACTATTCATATTTATGAGACTAATATTAGTTGACGGATGGAGCTAGGAAATATACCCCACTTTGTTTCTTATTTTATACAACTTCTATATTCAGTTTGGATAGACCATGTAAACCATGCCAGCAAGAATATCTAATCTAAGGATTATTATTAGTGTTATTATTGTTTTACCAATGTTGTCAAAAAAGATTATTGTTTTACTAAAATTCTTATACTAAGTTGAAACTGATATGAAGTTTGCATAAAATTAACAGGTGTGACAGAATTCTGTGGAAAGGGGAAGGGCTAGATCAGATGTGGTATGTTCGAGGAGAGTCAAAATTCTCTGACCACAGACCTGTCTATTCTTTATTCTCAGTTCAAGTGGACTCGACAAGCAAGAATCTAACTCACTCTGCAGCCACCACTGTCCCCTTAAAACCATCGACAAATTCTGCATTGTCATCTTGTACTTGCGCTGTCCAGGCAGAAGAGCAGCTCATGTTACTAACGAGGACACAAAGTTGTAGGGTCAATAGGGTACTTTGAACTGAACTAGTTGATAATACGATGGCCAGTTTTGAATCTACATCTTGGTTATCCTTCTTTTTTGGGTACTTTAACTATGGGATCATTTGTTTTTTTTGAAGATTATGGGATCATAGACAAGTACTATAGTGGTTTTTTTTTTTACAAGGTGGAAAGTTGATGATCGATTGGGAAAGACATAATATCTATTCTATCATCACATGCAATTCTACTAATTAGGAGAGTTATCGATGTGCCATAAGGCATACCAATTTTCGAAGTAGAAAATATGTTGATTGATAATATTTGTAAATTTTTAATTAGCAGCAATACCAAAAGTGATCATTGTAGATACTTGTTTAATAGTAAGTACTATATTATCTTCTGTTCGTCTTGAGATGCGGCCTATCCTAGATAGTTGGTAGGTTTCGATCTTAATCAGCATAGGTCTGATTCGAGATGGGGTGTACTTACGAAGCACTCTGACGTTCAAGTCGGTAAGTGAGAACTTAAGCAGGTATTTAATGAGAGTTAATGCTTACCTTCAATGCTTACATTGAATGCTTATTTATAGAATCAAAAGGTAATTGACCTATTAGATCTGAACCGTCCGATTTAGGGATTAGATCCTGACCATTGATTGTTGGATCCAAAGTTGACTTATAAGCCACAACTTGGTAAGCCCATGAATTATTTTTGAAGGAGGGGGGTGCACTAAGCACCATAGCTTTTACTTCGTAACCGTTGACCCCCAAGTCGGGTCGCTTAGGGGCGATCTTGACTTGATACCCAGTTTCAGCTTTAATATTACAGAGTTGGTCCGATCCTGCATTGTGACTCTGAACTGATCTTAATCCAGGCGTTCTTAATATTTTGGACCGGTCATAATCCCCTTTTTATTAATACAATAACTACTTTATGAGGGGATTTGGAGGGGGGAAATTTGGATGGCATAAATTGTAATTAATGCAAATTTTATGTCCATTATTAATCTAGCAAAATTAAGTCCCACTCATTATTTTTTTTGTCCAACACTCATTTTTTATTACCAAAATGTACCCCTTAAGCACATATTATTTTGGATTTTTTTTTGTACCCTCACTGTTTACCAATATACCCCCACTCTATATTTTTGGACGGACATACCCCTGACAAAAATTGAACCAATCGGATTTATGTTTGCAATAGGTAAATACGATTTATGTTTTTTCTAGTCGTATTTACCTATATACGATTTCCCTGACAAAAACCAAATAATTTAAAAAAAAAAAAGAAATTCTATTTATCTCAGAATAAGATAAATACGATGCGATTTTTTAAAGAAATCGGATTTATGTTTGATGAAGGTAAATACGTACTATTTTTGAAGCTTCTGGGAGGAAACCTTATCTACATAAGATGCGAAATTTGCTAGAAATTGTATCTATCTCCTGGAAGGTAAATACGATGAACTCTAAAATATTTCTGGTCAAATCATATGTAAGTGATAAATGATCAATATTCTGTAAATTTGTAATTTTTAGGGGTATTTTAGTCTTTTCCCCATATGTGGGGGGGGGGGGGAGTATGGTGTCAAATGGTGGGGTACAAAAAAACTCTTTATTTTTATGAGAATGGTTGAACCCATATAACATAACCGTTGCTTCCTATTGTTGGTGTGCTGCAGATGATTGTTAGCGGCTCTGGTGCCGACCTGGTTGGGATGAGAGTCGCTATAGTGATGCTATTGCGTACCTTGGTAGGCTGACTTTTATTTTTTCCAGTTATTTCGATGTTTCTGCTCATGGGTTTTGGTATAGTCCCCCCAAGTTTCTTGTTCTTTTTCTCTTTTTATCAATAAAATTTAGGGGGAGTACTCTTTCCTTCCTGGTGTTTTTTCCCTAAGGAGGGTTTTGCATCAGAAGGTTTTAACGAGGCTTCATAACCCTTTCTTTTGTAAAAAAAAAATATCTACAAGAAAATTTCACAGTCATTTTTTTAACCAATAGTACACACATCCATTTATAGTACACACATCTACAAGAAAATATATATCTACAAGAGTGTTTTTATCAAAGTTTTTTTGCATTAAGTTTCTCTCATTCTAAATCACCACCCCGCATTGGTACATATCTTCGCGAATATATCATATATAAACACAACATTGTTAACATAAAAATTTCATTCTATATATGTTTGGTTGTAAATTATCAATTCATATCAACCACTAACTTTACAATACATAATTTTTTTAAACATTTTTTATAGAACTCTTTATAACTACGTTTAGGTGTACGTCCTTGTTAGTTGTTAGTAGTAATACCAAAAGTGATTATAAATTAAACATTGATCATTGTAGATACTTGTCTAATCTAATATCTATCTAATATCTATCTATTTATCTATTTATACAAACAAACTTCCTATAAAATTACCACTTTAGATCTCTTATTAACAAAACACATATTCACTTTAGGGGTAAAAATGTCATTACCCTTTCTTTCTTTTCCTTCTTACACTCTCTTTCCTCCTTTTTACTTTTCTCTTACACTCTCTTTCTTCCTTTTTTCTCTTTCTTCTTACACTCTCTTTCCTCTTTTCACTTTTCACCTACACTCTCTTTCTTCATTTTTTTTCTTTTCACTTCACTTTTATTTTTCCACAAACACTACTCTACTTAAATTACTATATTAAAATTATCTTCTCATTTCTTTATAAAATTTGTTTACACTCTAATTGATAATCTACTATCACCTCTTATTGATAATCTACTATCTATATTTTACTATCTACAATAATCTACTAATCAACTAAAAACACGGGATAACTGCACTGATATATAACAAAAAACGCAGGACTAATATTTGTCATTTATAATTAAAAAATTTGAAGACTACTATAAACCTACTATGTAATATTTAAAATAAATATTTCTTATTGATAATCTATTATCTACTATGATATACTATTCAACTAAAATAATTGATTGAAACTACGGGATAACTGCACTGATATATAAAAAAACACTGGATAACTGCAGTGATATATAAAAAAAACACGAGATTAATATTTGCCATTGATAATTATAATTTTTGAGGACTATTATAAACCTACTATCTAAAAACACAAGAAGGCTTAATGGCTATTTAAACTACTGATTAATATTAAACAAATATTTCTCATTGATAATTTACTATCTAACTTTTACATCTACTATAATATACTAATCAACTAAAATAATCAATTGAAACTACGATATAACATCACTGATATATAAAAAAACACTGGATAACTGCAGTGATATATAAAAAAAGCACGGGATTAATATTTGCCATTGATAATTATAGTTTTTGATGACTACTATATAAAAAAAAACAAGTAGGCTTAATGACTATTTAAACTGATTAATACCTAAAAATAAACAATATTGATCATCAACTATCTATCTTTTACTATCTACTATCTATATTTTACTATCTACTATAATCTACTAATCAACTAAAATAATTAATTGAAACTACGAGATAACTGCAATGATAAATAAAAAACACGAGATAACTGCACTGATATATAGAAAAACACAAGATTAATATTTGTCATTGATAATTAAAAATTTGAAGACTACTATAAACCTACTATGTAAAAAACAAGAAGATTTACTGACTATTTAAACTACTGATTACTATTTAAAATAAATATTTCTTATTGATAATTTACTATATCTCTTTTACTATTTACTATAATATATTAATCAACTAAAATAATCAATTGAAACTACGAGATAACTGCACTTATATATAAAAAAAACACGGGATAACTGCAGTGATATATAAAAAAACACGAGATTAATATTTTCCATTGATAATTATAACTTTTGAAGACTATTATAAACCTACTATCTAAAAAAACAAGAAGGTTTAATGACTATTTAAACTACTAATTAATATTAAAGAAATATTTCTCATTGATAATTTAATATCTAACTTTTACCGTCTACTTTAATCTACTAATCAACTAAATTAATCAATTGAACTACGAGATAACTGCACTGATATATAAAAAACACGGGATAACTGCAGTGATATATAAAAAAACACGGGACTAATATTTGTCATTGATAATTATAATTTTTGAAGACTACTATAAACCTACTATCTAAAAAAAGAAGGCTTAATGACTACTTAAACTAATTAATACCTAAAAAAAGACAAATAATATTGTCATTGGTATATAAAAAACACGAGATAATTATTTCTTATTGATCATCTACTATCTATCTTTTACTATCTACTATAATCTACTAATCAACTGATCAAATAATCAATTTAAACTATGAGATAACTACACGGATACATAAAAAAATACGAGATAGCTGCACTGATATATAAAAAACACGAGATAACAATACTGATATTAAAAAATACTGCATTGATATATTAAAAAGCACCGGATACTTGCACAATTATTTTTAAATGATACTTTTACATTTTTAGATTTAGATATTTATCTATCTTTTATTTGAAACTCCTTTTTTTATCTACTTTAAATTTGTTTTTATTTTCACGGGGTAATGTTCAGACTATTTAAATACTGTCTAAGTTTATTCATAAAAAGAACATGACAACACCCGTGCGTATGCACGGGTATCCTACTAGTTTAATAACTAATACTATATTCTCTTCCATCAAAAAGTAATAATTTATACTATAATGCCATAAGGTGTTTGTATTACTTCCATGGGGTGTGCAATCCCATACTTCAATGCCATCAGGTGTTTGTATTACCTCCATGTGGTGAAAAGATATATGCAAGGTGCATGAGGCTTAGTCCTAGTAATTTCAGTTGATTTTCTTGGCTGGGCCATGGCCCTGCCCTCCGCCACTGAGTATTGCCACTGAGTATTGGGAAAGATTAGTGTTACAAAGCATATTTCAGGTCAAAGTCAAAATGCCACGCTGGCATTAGTGAGCTTGCCACCATGTGATAAGTCTTGCTCCAATAATGACAAAGATGAAACCGATCATACACAGAGTAAAGTTAGCAGCTGAACATCTCTACTTTACCTTCTGCGTTACTACTCTTCCATTGTAAATTAAATTCCTTCAATTATTTTCTTCTTAGGTTCTAGATTAGTTAGAAGCAGTTAGGATTAGTTTCAGATTCTGTTACAGTTTTGATTGATCCTATTTGAACTCAATCATGTATATATATGTATCCTTGTAACAGATTAGAGGATTGAATGAGAAATCGTTTTTCCCTTTTATCTTCATCTCCAGAATATTCTGAATCTTGATCTTGCAGCAACAATGGCATTTCAGTTTCAGTTTTTACATGGTATCAGAGCTCCTCTCTAGGAGCTCTGCCACCGCTTCCGCATTCGTTCCAAATCTCATTCAATCGTTTGATTTCTCTTACCTTCGTTCTTCATTCTTCTTCGAAGCACTTCTCGGTTTCATCTTCACGATGGCAGAGGTGGTTGTAACAGAGAACAACAATGGAAACGGAAACGGTTCGAGCAAGCCATATCAGAGTGATATGATGAATCCCTATTTCATGCATCCGAGTGATAATCCAGGAACTGCTATCGTTTCTCCGCCGCTCATGGAAATAACTACCACACCTGGTCACTACAAGAAATTCAAGGTTTTCCGGCGGACCTAAGCCGCCGGTAAATCCCAAAATCCGCCGCAGTAAGTGATCGTTTCCGCGGATCTATCGGCGGATTTTCCGCCGGTTAAACTGTCAGACGTAACGTAACACTTAACGGAAAAAACCGCCAGAATAATTGGGAGTGTTTCCGCGGACCTAAGCCGCCTGCATGTAGAGTGTTTCCGTGGAAAAAGCCACTGTAATATTTTTTTTTTTTTTTTTATATTAAAGCGTGGTAATAACACATTTCACGGTAATATTTTTTTTTTTTTTTAAAAATATAAAAGCCGCAGTAATAACACGTTTTCACGGTATTATTTTTTTTTTTTTTTTTAATAAAAAAGCCGCTGTAATTAATATAAGCCGGTAATATATATTTTTTTTAAAAACGCGTTTTTAAAAATTAATTTTAATTTTAAATTTTTATATTTAAATTATAAATTTAAATATTAAAAAACTTTTACTTTTAAATTATTTAAATATTGTAAATTTAAATATTTAAATTATAAATTAATTTAATAATTTGAAAATAAACATAAATAGTTGTGACTTTAATTGTTATGAAAATTTTTAAAATTAAATTTCAAATAATGATTTTTCAAATAATGTTTTTGAGTAAATAATAGTAATAGAGATTTTAATTCTAATTTCCATACACGAATTATAAAAAAATTAAACTAATAGTAATTTCAATTTAATCGCATCAAATAATATTTTTCTACTACAAAATCAAATAACAAGAATCACTAACCGCATCGCTTGAGAAGTCTCTCGACTTTTGCGCTAATTCCAGATACCCTCGAACAAACTTCCACCCAAACTCAAGCAAACTTCCACCCAAACTCAACTAATTACTAAACAAATAATATCTGAATTAGTAACTAACTAATATTTTAAAACAAAATTTTAAACTAAAACTATCAAAGAAACATACCTTAAGAGAAGAAATCGGTAGAGAGAAACGATAGAATTCTCAGAGAGAACAATGAATTTTGTAGAGAGATTTGAGAGAAAGTGAAAGAAATGAAAAATGTGAGAGAAATTAAGAAGAAGAAGAAGAAGAAGAAGAAGAAGAAGAAGAAGTGAAAAGTGAAGAGATGGATCGGTTTTGTATAAATAAAGAAATCCCAACGTTTAAATTTAACCCGTTGCGTTACCGGCGGAATTTTTGAAATTACCGGCGGATTTAATGCTGATTTTCAGTTTACCGAGGCTACAATTACCGGCGGAATTAATACAATTACCGGCGGACTTATCAATTACCGGCGGACTTATTAATTACCGGCGGCTGATTGGCTATTACCGGCGGCTGATATTACCGGCGGGCAATTCTACTACCGGCGGACCTATACAATTACCGGCGGCCTCTTTTAAAAAATTAAAAAAAATAACAGATATATTTTAAAATCCCGCCGGTAATAGATAGAAAACGCCGGTAATGTACCGGCGCAAATAAATAACCCGGAAATCTTTATAAACCACGGTAAATTACAAAGTGGATAAAATCCACGGAAACTTTATAAAACCGCCGGTAATTTACCGGCGGATACAATCCGCCGGAAAGTTGGCGCCGGTATTTTGCATAATTCTTGTAGTGGGTCAAGATCGATGATGGTAGCGTTGAGGTCGAAGAACAAAGTTCATTTCATCGATGGAAGCCTTCCAAGACCGTCGAGTGAGAATACTGTTTCTTAGGCTTGGGATAGGTGCAATACCATGGTAATGTCGTGGATTAACAGTTCCATAGTACCGGAGGTATCTCAGAGCATATTGTGGATGGATACTGCCGCAGAAATTTGGAAGGATCTCAAAGATCGCTTCTATCAAGGTGACATGTTCCGTATATCAGATCTTCAAGAGGAAATTTATACTACAAATCAAGGTGATGATTCTATTTCTACCTATTACACTAAATTGAAGAAATTGTGGCAAGAACTTGAAAATTTTCTGCCTGCACCTAAGTGCAATGACGTATCTGTTGTTAGTTGTAATGCTGAAATCAAATTCAAAGAGTATAGGGAGAGAGGTAAGGTCCTTAGATTCCTCAAGGGACTGAGTGAACAATATGCACCTGTAAGATCTCAAATCATGTTGATGGATCCTTTACCTAACCTTCCAAAGGTTTACTCACTCTTAATACAACAAGAAAGAGCCACTGCTCTTCCTACTGGTGAATTGAAAGTTCTTGCAGTTGGCAATTTTGGCAATTTTCACTACAAAAAAAAACGCGAATTAGCGACGAAATTAGCGAGGGAATATTTGTCCCTCGCAAAAAACTGACATTAGCGACGGAATTGTAGGTCCCTCGCTAATGGTCACATTAGCGAGGGAATTAGCGACGGAATTGGCACGTCCTGGCTGATTTGACAGCTGCAGACTGCTCTGACTATGCAGACTGACAGTTAGCGACGGAATTGGCACGTCCCTCGCTAATGTCCAGTTATTTTTTGACCGAATACCCCATTATCTCACTCTTCTCTCATTCTTCTCTCATTCTTTCACAATACCCACTCTCTTCCTCTTCCTCTTCCTCTACTCTCTCTCTCTCTCTCTCACCTACAAACTCTAACCCACCACCACCACCACCACCACTCACAATACCCATTCTTTCACAATACCCACTCCTCTTCCTCTTCCTCTTCCTCTTCCTCTACTCTCTCTCTTTCTTCACAAAACCACCACCACCACCACCACCACCACCACCACCACCCCCACCACACCACAACCTCTCTCTCCTCTCTCTCTTCAACCACACAACCACAACCTCTCTCTCTCTCACTCTCTTTCTTCCACACCACCACAACCACATACCTCTTTCTCTCATCTGTCTTTTTCTTCCACCACCACCACCACCACCACCACACACACCACCACCACCACCACCCTCTTTCTCCCTTACTCTTCTCCTTCTTCTTCTCTCTTTACACCACCACCACCACCACCACCACCACCACCACCACATCCAAACAACAACAATAATAATAATAATAATAATAATAATAATAATAATAATAATAATGGTAGTAGTAGTAATAATAATAATAATAATAATAATAATACTAATACTAATAATAATAATAATAATAATAATAATAATTCAAATTGATAAGCGTACAATCAGTGAGGATTGCGGTTGCGGTCACAAGATTAGCGAGGAATTAGCGAGGACCTGGTCCTCACTAATTAGCGATCGACACAAATTCCTCGCTAAATGCCACTAGCGAGGAGGAATTAGCGACCGAATGGTCTCGCTAATTCCTCGCTAATGGCAATTAGCGACGGATTGGGCATGTTAGCGACCGAAAATTCCCTCGCTAATGACCGTGTTTCTTGTAGTGTTTGCAGGCCGAGGGGGAAACAGAGGTAGAGGAGAGAGAGGTGGTAGAAATGGTTCTGGAAGAGGAAGAGGCACAAAAATGTGCTCTCACTGTGGAAAGATTGGACACACCGTGGATGTGTGTTACAAGAAACATGGATACCCTCCTCATTTTGGGCAAGAAGGTACCAATTCTGTCAACAATTGTGTTGTTGAAGGTACAGAGGGTAATAATGAAGAAACTGATGATACTGAAGAAGGAGATGATGCTGGGAAACAAAGTTCTAATGCTAGTTTTTCAGGCTTCACTACAGAACAACACAAGGCCATACTAGCACTCATTCAAAGTTCAAACACATTGCAATCTCACAAGGTCAATCACTTCACCACCATAAAATCAGGTATTATCTGTGCTCTCCCTAATTCTAAGAAAGAAAAGCTTTGGATTATAGACACAGGTGCCACAATTCATGTCTGTTATTCTAGACAACTATTTGATTGCCTTAGATTCATTGAACCCGTGACTGTTACCCTACCAAATGGAACCATTGTGCATTGCAATCTTGCAGGCACAATACACCTTGATGATACCCTTGTGCTCAGTGATGTTCTCTACATACCAAATTTTTCTTTCAATTTAATTTCTCTTTCTAAACTGACTGATGATGTTGACTGTGATTTGCATATTAACCGACCTAAATGTGTGATACAGGACAACCAAATGGAGAAGGTGATTGGGATAGCTGAACGGAGGAGTGGATTGTATCATCTAGTGTTCCCTAGTCCCAAGCCCTCAACCATCACACAACCTATAAACAATTTCAATTCCTGTGAAATAGATAAGTCTCAAACTATCAATAATCTTAGTAGCTTAGATAGCAAAATACAATGTAATGTGTGGCATATGAGATTTGGCCACCCCTCTTGTGAGAAAATGATTGGCATCAATAAAATTTTTCCAAATGTTAAGTATACTGCTATTGATACTCCCTGTGATATTTGCTTCTATGCTAAACAGAAAAGGCTCTCCTTTCCCAATAGCACAACTATTTCTGAAAATTGTTTTGACATTGTGCATATGGATATTTGGGGACCATTTTCTGTTGTATCCATATTAGGCTATAAATATTTTCTTACTATTGTCGATAATAGAAGTAGATTTACATGGATTTTTCCTATGAAGCTTAAATTTGAAACTTGTGTATTAGTTAAGGGTTTTGTTTCTTTAATTGACACTCAATTCAACACAAAAATCAAGTGTATAAGAACTGACAATGGCAATGAGTTTTTACTCAAAACCTTTTATCAAGAGAAAGGCATTATACACCAGACTTCATGTGTTGGCACTCCTCAACAAAATGGAATTGTTGAAAGGAAGCACCAACACATTCTAAGTACTGCTAGAGCCTTGATTTTTCAATCTCACCTTCCAAAAATCTTTTGGGCACACATGCTGTAAGCCAGGCAGTGCACATAATCAACCGACTGCCATCTAAGTTCTTATCACATGAAACTCCTTTTCAAGTTTTGTATGGTCATATTCCAAATTTGACCAATCTAAAGGTGTTTGGTTGCTTGTCCTTTGCTAGTACTCTTCAGGCCAATAGGAAGAAATTAGATCCTAGGTCTAGGAAATGTATTTACTTAGGTTTCAAACATGGTGTTAAGGGTCACCTCCTATTTGATATTAACTCTAGAGAAATCTTCTTGTCTAGAGATGTAAAAAATTTTGAGTCAATTTTTCCTTACAAACTTGCTGCAAAGACAAACTGTGACTCACAAAAGGAGATATCTAGCAATACTTTTGAAAATTCTGTACCTTACTATGACAACTTTCACCAGAGTGATCATCATGATCCATCCACCACCAACACAACTTCTCACCCAGAAACACATAATCCTCATACACAAACAGAAACCTTAAACAGAAACTCACCTCACCCCAACACACAAATAGAAAATCCAAATATTACAACCTCACAGAGGCCTGAATGTATCTCTCTTCCAGAATTAGATGCTATACCTCAAACTCCCATCACACCACAAGAAAATCTATCACCTCCATCCCTCCCTCATACATCTGATCCACATAGTGATTCAACAACTCTTAGGAGGTCCACACGAACCAGAACTCAGCCCTCCTACCTTCAAGACTACCATTGCTCTTTACTTGAAGATACAATCCACAAGTCTCAATCACCTATCTCTGCATACCTATCTCTCGCAGTAATCCTTATACCATTTCTAGTGTTTTATGCTATGATCGGTTATCCTCTTCCCACAAACAGTTCACCCTTAACCTTTCCTCCATCACTGAGCCAGCCTCCTTTGAGGATGCAATGTGTGATAACAATTGGAAGAGAGCTATTATGGCTGAACTGAGTGCTCTGCAGAAGACTGAGACTTGGAAAATAGTTCCTCTACCTCCCAACAAACGTGCTATAGGTTGTAAATGGGTATTCAAACTCAAACTACATGCTGATGGTAGTATTGAGAGATACAAAGCACGACTGGTCGCCAAAGGATTCACACAAACCGAGGGAATTGATTACCTAGAAACCTTTAGCCCAGTGATAAAAATGAGTACAATCAGACTTCTTCTTGCTGTTGCAGCAAGTCAGCATTGGCATCTTCATCAATTAGATGTCAATACTGCTTTTCTTCATGGGGACCTTGATGAAGAAGTCTATATGAAACCTCCCCCAGGTCTGGCTATTGACTCTCCTAAGCTTGTATGCAAGTTACAACGATCTTTATACGGTTTAAAACAAGCTAGCAGACAATGGAATGCAAAACTGACTGAAACACTTCTAGGTCTTGGATATACACAATCTAAATCTGACTATTCCTTGTACACCAGACACTGTACTACTGGTTTTACTTCCATACTAGTCTATGTAGATGATTTAGTACTAGCTGGGACTGACATAGAAGAAATCAACAGAGTCAAACACATTTTGAATGAAAAGTTCAGTATTAAGGATCTAGGAGCCTTGAAATATTTTCTGGGGTTTGAATTGGCAAGGAATAATGAGGGCATCTCTTTATGCCAAAGAAAATATGCACTAGACTTGTTAGAAGAGACAGGGTTGCTGGGAACTAAACCTTGTTCCACCCCCATGGAACCAGGGTTGCAATTGCACAAAAGTATGGGTGATGATGTGAGTGACCCAACTGTTTACAGGAGATTAGTAGGAAGATTGTTATACTTGACTCACTCCAGACCTGAATTGTCTTATGCTGTTGGGAAATTGAGTCAATTTATGGAGAAACCCACTAATATTCACATGTTAGCAGCCATGAGAGTGTTAAGATATGTCAAGAATAAACCTGGAAATGGATTGTTCTTCAGGTCAGATTCCACACTATGTCTGAAAGGTTACAGTGATTCAGATTGGGGAGCTTGTCCAGACACAAGAAGATCAACCACATGCCTATGTTTCTTCCTTGGAACATCTATTGTGTCATGGAAAAGCAAAAAGCAAAGTATAGTTTCTCATTCCTCTTCAGAAGCAGAGTATAGAGCATTAGCTCAAGCCACTTGTGAAGCACAATGGCTATTATACCTGCTGAAAGACTTAAGAATTACTCACTCTGATCCTGTTGTGATATACTGTGACAATAGATCTGCTCTTCATATAGCTGCCAACCCGGTTTTTCACGAACGCACGAAACACATTGAGATAGATTGTCATATTGTGCGTGATAAAATACGGGACAAAACTCTACATCTGCTGCCCATCAGTTCAAAAGAACAAATAGCTGATATTCTAACAAAATCTTTGAGTCCTGGACCATTTTCTGATTTACAGGGTAAGCTTGGAATGATTGATATCTTTTCCAGCTTAAGGGAGGATGTTACAAAGCATATTTCAGGTCAAAGTCAAAATGCCACGCTGGCATTAGTGAGCTTGCCACCGTGTGATAAGTCTTGCTCCAATAATGACAAAGATGAAACCGATCATACACAGAGTAAAGTTAGCAGCTGAACATCTCTACTTTACCTTCTGTGTTACTACTCTTCCATTGTAAATTAAATTCCTTCAATTATTTTCTTCTTAGGTTCTAGATTAGTTAGAAGCAGTTAGGATTAGTTTCAGATTCTGTTACAGTTTTGATTGATCCTATTTGAACTCAATCATGTATATATATGTATCCTTGTAACAGATTAGAGGATTGAATGAGAAATCGTTTTTCCCTTTTATCTTCATCTCCAGAATATTCTGAATCTTGATCTTGCAGCAACAATGGCATTTCAGTTTCAGTTTTTACAATTAGTTCCAGTAGAATTTGGTTAAGAGGCTTGGGAATGAGGCTATTGTTCGATGCCTTAACTAGAAATCAACAACCATATCGTTGTTGTCGTTCCCTATCCTGGTTGTGGGTCTCAGGCGAGGAGTATTGTTGGAGTTGTGGTGGTGGCTGGGTCTTAGGTAGGCTTCTATGATAAAAAAAAAGAACGCTAAGATCTCTCAGGCCAATACTATTACCAGTGTTGTGGTGGTGGCTTGGTCTCAAATCTTGAAGGGAATGTTGAAAGGTGGGCTACCAACCACAATCCATAAAGGAGCGAATGTGATCATGCATGAGGGTGGAAAGTAGCAACTCCCTCGTTAATGAACTTCAAAGCAAATATGTTAATGCATCACATGTAAGTATGACCAGAAATAGATTCTCTCCATTGACATTATGTTGAAGTGAAATCTAAATCATTGAACTGGTACATTTCTTTGCTGTTGGGATGATAATAGAACATTTGCGATAGCTTTAATAGCAGCGGATGCCTGGTTGTGATCAACTGCATCATCAACATCGGCTTTGGATTACATCACTAAAGACACCCTTTAGTGATGGTCACTAAAAAAATTCTAACCATTGGATGGTTGATTTATTTTCGATCCATTATTATGCCTATCTTTAAGGCTATATTTTCGATTCATTATTATGCCTATCATTAAGACTATATTTTGTAAATTACAAATTTACCCCTTTAGTGATAGTCACTAAAGGGTGTCTTTAGTGATGTAAACCGGACTCATCAACATCTATGCCATTAACATTGGGCTCCTCTCAGACAATTCATCCTGCCTGATTCTGATTTACAAAGTTGAAGTAGGAAGTCGTTTTCATCATCCCTGATCACAAGAAATAGACATTGCTGAACAATACTAACACATACAGATGAGCAAATCTGGCATGTAATAGTCATATGAAGAATGGTTGTGTCATCAGTATTACCACCTTACTGTTCATAATTCGTCACTAGTTACATTACATTATTTGTCCGCAATGTATTGATCACTGATGAGTTTCCAACATTTGGATATCCAACCAAATCCAACAGATATTGCTTGCTTATCGCTTTTCAATCTTGCAAATTGTCTCAGAACCGATAGAAGTGAACCCTAAGCAAGCATGATGATGACCAATAAAAAGATAGTTAAAAGTGAGGAAAGAAAAATGTGAAATTTCCAAATCCAGCTATCATTTTGTTGTTGATGAATTAATACTTCACAGCAAATTGTCAGGTGTATACCTTTCCAAAAGATTTATTAATGCTTGCATGGAATGCTAGAGTTGGATATTCTTTTGACAAAACTCTAAGCCATCCTTTGGTTGCCCAAGTAGGAACGAATTAGATCACACTGAAACGGGAAATAAGGATTTAATTTAAGATGCTAATAATTCAAATAGCAATTTAGGGTATTCAAATTCAATTTATAAAATATAATAGGGGAGGACAAAAAAATTGTTAATAACCTTGTTCAATAAAAGCACCAAGTGCTTGTGCTTGCAATTTTCTTTCAAATGCCTTTCTAAATGGTAACACCTTGTGCCTTGTGGATCCCTTGCATCTAGAACCTGCATCAGGATACAAACAATATTCAAAGACTGAAGAGGAAGTGTGACATCTGCTAGGAAATGGAAGTCAACGAAAGTTGACCTAGCATAACTTAAACAAGTAGACAAGCACGAAACAATTATATAAAAAAAACACACTATTTCGGCTTTGTTCACCAACTGCTGCAAAATTATTATTTTTTGACAGAACTGACTGCTGCAAAATTGATGTTGCCTTATGTCAAAAAAAATTGATGTATGATGTGTTATCATGCTTTCTCTGCTACATACATGCTTAAGTCACTCACAGGATGGTATAACCCTATAATATAAAAGTACCTCACAATTAAGCTTACAATTAAGGGGTGTCTAACCCTTACAATGAAAAGCAGAAAAGGGGGAGGGCCTCCTCAAAACCTCACTGAGCCAAAACCTTTTGGGAAAAAGACTCAGGTAGGAAAAAGAGTACATCGCACAAGACTGCACAACAGTGGGGATAACCGTCCTAGCTCACTGCTTCTCCCCCGTCTAATATAAATAATGATTAGATGCCATACATGAGAGAATTACAACAAAGATAAATGTACCACTAGTGCAGTAAAAGGGATTTAAAGTCACGCAAATTGGCTTTTTAAAGTCACGCGCGCGCGCGTGACTTCTATTAAGCGACCGTATGTCACGAGCTTTAAAGTCAAGCGAAAGCGCGACTTCATATTTTTTTAAAGTCGGACCAACATTGCTCGACATTAATTCATCGATAATCGTTATATGGAATGACTTTTAAAGTCAAGCCAAAGTGTGACTTTAAAGTTATTCTTAAGTCGACTTTTTGTCATTGACTTTAAATGTGTTTACATTATAAAGTCGAGGGTTGTACACTTTGACTTCAAAGTTTTTTTTTTTTTTTGCCTTTTGGTCATTCCCTGGATATATATATATATATATATATATATATATATATATATATATATATATATATATATATATATATATATATATATATATATATATATATATATATATATATATATATTTGGTTCCACTAGGTATCAAATTCATTAAACTAGCAACAAACATTCTATATAGAATTACAAAATTACTATATTTTGCTCCAAAAATTTATCACTACCAATTCAACATTCATTTCACTAATATCTTGTCAAAAGGTATACCATAATACATATGTAGCAAAACCATAAGAAAATCAACCATCACCGAATTTACAAAGACAACTATATGCTTCTATTAAGCTCCAAATACCACAAGAAAACCAACAATAAGATTAAAGACAAATGATCGAACATCACTTAAGTTGTTTTCTTCGTTCTTCCTTTGAAGTTGGTTTACGCTCTTCATACAACTTTATAAAGAACTCCGCCCAAACTTGTCTAACATGCGTCAACTCTTCAAGTGTGAACGATCGACTCGAATTAAACATCTACAAAAATAAAAGTTCAATATGAATCACATGCCTAATACCAACAACATAATAATTACCTAGTAATCATCCTATAAAAGTTGAAAATTATATACCTTCTTCCAATTATTAGTGATAGTTGCAGAGACAATGGTCATCATATTTATCATCACATAGTGGCCACAAGAATAACCATCATTTTGTTTGGTCCCTATAAATGAATATCAAATATCAAAACCGAATATAATTTACAAGAACTAGTATAAAATGAAAAAAAAATTAATGTATTCAATACTTACTTGAAGTGTCAACCAATGAGGTTTTGATTTTCTTAAACCCTTCATCCTATTATATCCATCCATAGCTCGTGGGAAACATCATAAATAGTAAGTTATAAGTCTAAAACATATTAAATCACAAAATTGTGACAACAAATTATTAATAAAAGAAAACTTACTTCTCAACTATTTCAAACCGTGGTCTTTATCGTAAACTAACAAAGCAATCAATTCTTTATCGTAAAAACAAAGATCAAGTATGTATTATAAGCTACAATTCATGTTCTTTTGAGAAACTAACAGCAATTCAAAATTCCCTCTCTTATTGATTCAACAAACTAACAGCACTAAATTAAACCCTCATAACCAGGAGTTAAGAGAAATTAATTATATTGCAAATTGAGCATGTTTTTTATATTAATCAACACCATGTTTTGCATGACAACTAGCTATGAGTTCTTTGGCTCTGTAATCTGTTGACAATAACAAAACTGCAGGTTTTGGCATTTCTATGACTACCAATTTCAATTAGCCTTCTGGTTGTACAAACTCCATGATTGTAGAATGAATTCCAATCAAGTGAGGGAAAGAAGATGATCACCAAAGAGTTCAAAAACAATAAAAGCATGCTCAAAATCTAGCATCCCAGTAATGCTCTCTAACACAATTCCTTTTGTGTCTTCCCAAGACCATCAATTACTTTAATACAGTCATTAGTATCAGACTTAAAACATGTATTCCTATATAAGAGCTTCACAAACAAGAGCTATATATGGCTGTCATGCTTCAGACTTGCGCGCTGAAGAGAAGACTTCATCATTTCCGACACACACATCAATTAGTCCTACTCCTACTCCTATTCTCCTCTTCAGGGGAGTACTATATATATCTATCTGCTAATACTATCTATCTATCTAATGCACATATATTAATTTCCATGACTCAAATTAAAAAGCTAGCTACTATGAGTATATAATTAACTGAATGTTTACGCATGATAAGATATTAAGGTAGTAGAACACTGAATTGATGCTTATATATATCTACCTGTAAAATGAGCCAAAGTGACCAAGTAAAACAAACTCCTAAGAGAAAGAGACATCCCAGCAACCAGTTGCATGATAAAATATCTATTGCAATCCAAAAATTATCTATTGCTATCCAAAAAACCCATTAGCCAAGAGACATTATTCACACTTGACCGAAATTCATAGTTTTTCATCCTAACAATCACAAGGATATTGCACTCAGTATTGATACTCACAAAATCATTCCAAACAATCACAAGGTTCCATGGAATTCTATCAAACACTTGGAAGGCAGTTCGTATTGATGTAAAGGAAGTTGCTACAGCATCTTTGGTACATATACCCTCATAAACCCAATCAGGTAAGAATATAAAGCAAATACAGCATCTTTGGTACATCTTTGATAAAGAAAGAATATAAAGCAGAACACAATCAGGTAAGTCGCTAATGATACATATACCCTCATAAACCCTAAATCCTCCACCTAAAATTTATACAATCAATAAAAAGTAAACACCATAAAAAACCCTAGAGAAAGAGATAGAGATAGAGCAACAGAGAGAGAGAGAGAGAGGCAGAGAGAAAGAGGGCTTGCCTGGAAACGCGAGAGAGACGATGAGAGCGCGAGAGAGAGAGGCAGAGAGACGATGAGAGCGCGAGAGAGAGAGAGAGAGAGAGAGACGATGAGCGCGAGAGACGATGAGAATACGAAACGTTCAACCTGAGAACGTTTTGATGTGTTTACGTTTTTATTACTTTTGAAGTCAAGCACTTTTACGCTTGACTTAAAAACCTGAGAATGAGAACGTTTTTATTACTTTTGAAGTCAAGCAATTTTACGCTTGACTTAAAAACCTGAGAATGAGAACGTTTTTATTACTTTTGAAGTCAAGCAATTTTACGCTTGACTTAAAAACCTGACTTAAAAACCTGAGAATGAGAACGTTTCCACTTTTGAAGTCACGCATATTTTACGCTTGACTTAAAAACTAGAGCGCCAAATTAAATGTTTCCAAGTTTATTACAAGTTTGCCACCGCGTCCACTTTTGAAGTCACGCATTTTTACGCTTGACTTAAAAACTAGCGCGCCTAAAAAAGTTTTCGAGTTTATTACAAGTTTGCCACCGCGTCCTTATATCAAGGCAGGCATCTGAGCGCGTGACTTTAAATGTCTATTTCTTTTCCTTATTTTGCACCATTGGGCAGTTGTACCAATCCGACCAAGTCGCCCGGCAATTCCTCCCTCTCCTTGCTTTAAACCAACTTCAGGCCGAATCCTTAATTCCCGCTAGTATAGAAGGAACCGAAGCCACCTCCCCTTTGAAGATTACCTTGTTCCGTGCCAACCAAAGGTTCCAAACTACCGCCATCCATATGAGATGCTTCACCCCTCTTAGTTTCTTTCCTTTCAAAAACTTGCCAAAATCAACAAAATGAGTCAAAATGTTATCCGTATCACCGGCCGAGATCCCAATCCAAGCAAAAATGCTAGACCAAATAGACTTGGCAACATCGCAATGCATGAATAAATGCTCCACCGTCTCATCTTCCTTAAAGCACATTACACAACATAAATCAACTTAATTGTTTTATTTTAAAAAGCTCTAAATTTTTAATGCCCAAGCCACCCTTCTTTTTGGGAATACAAATCGTTTCCCATTTCACCCAAGCCAACTTGTTAGTCTCGCCATCGCCTCCCCACAAGAATCTCCTTTGGAGCTTTGTAATTTCTTCAATAACTTTTTTTGGTGCCTTGTAGAAAGAAAAAAAGTACAGTGGTAATGTCGCAAGCACCGAGTTTATAAGAATAACTCTCCCTCCAATTGATAATTGTCTACTCTTCCAACTATTGAGCCTTGCCTTCAAGGAGTCTATGATTGGTTGCCAAGTACTCACCCTTCTTGGGTTCGCCCCAACCGGCACTCCTAGAAAGTTGAAGGATGCCGAGCCACTTTGCATGCTAAGAATTGAGAGATCTCTTCCAAACATCCATCCTCCATATAAATTCCAATGACGTTACTTTTTGCAAAGTTAACCTTTAAACCCGAAACCAATTCAAAGCTCCTTAGTATAGATTGTAAACACCATATGCTCCTCTCCCCACCCTCACAAAAAAATATTGTATCATCGGCAAATTGTAGTAACTCCACCGAAAGTGATTGATTTATTTTAACCCGTGCAGATTTCCATACTCCACCCCTTTCCTTACTAGCCCCGCTAGGCCCTCAACTGCAATCAAGAACAAGAACGGTGCAAGGGGATCGCCTTGCTTCAGCCCTTTTTGTGCCACAAATTCCACCGTTGGACTACCATTCACCAAACACGTAAATAGAGTTAGACGAAATACAAGCATGCATCCAACCCCTCCATTTCACGTCAAAACACGATGGAAAAGTAATCCATGTAAGACCAGCTCACTGAGTCGTATGCTTCTCAAAATCTATTTTCAGCACTACACATTTCTCCTTCCTTCTCTTTGCCATATCCAACACTTCGTTTACCACCACCACACCATCTAAGATATTTCTCCTAGCCATAAACGCACTTTGACAATCCGATATCACACCCTTCAGGACCCTTTTCAACCTACCCGCTAATACTTTCGCAAGCATCTTGTTGAGGCACCTTTTAATTTTTAATTATATATCTTTTCATAATCGTCAATTAATAAATATAAAAAAACTACAAAATTTAATTGGAATCTGTTTTTATTCTAAATTTATCCTACCAATATAAATTAAACATTATAATGGTAAAACCGATTTAACCACCATAACATAAAGCTCCTTTTTTTATTCCAAATTAACACTAAGGTGTAACTAAGCATCAGGTTTTTTTTTCCATATAATTATTTAACAGAATCCCAATATTGTGTTTATTTTTAAAATTCGAATAACTCAATCTACATATGTAAGTTTTTTTAAAAACATTATTAATACATAATTATAAATATCTACGATACATACACACACATATAAATACATAGAATTTTATTAATAAAATACTTTAAAATTAAACTAAAAAAATAAGATGTATACTCGTGCAGCGCACGGGTCATACATACTAGTATTTTCAATTCAACAAAGGAATACTAGTATTATCATACATTTGTATAGTCATCATCTATTACATCCATTTTCTTGTATGCTTGCAAAATGAATATGATTGATCGTACCTTGATCAATTAAGTGTAGTCTAGTCGTTGCAGCAACAATGGCATTTCAGTTTCAGTTTTTACAATTAGTTCCAGTAGAATTTGGTTAAGAGGCTTGGGAATGAGGCTATTGTTCGATGCCTTAACTAGAAATCAACAACCATATCGTTGTTGTCGTTCCCTATCCTGGTTGTGGGTCTCAGGCGAGGAGTATTGTTGGAGTTGTGGTGGTGGCTGGGTCTTAGGTAGGCTTCTATGATAAAAAAAAAGAACGCTAAGATCTCTCAGGCCAATACTATTACCAGTGTTGTGGTGGTGGCTTGGTCTCAAATCTTGAAGGGAATGTTGAAAGGTGGGCTACCAACCACAATCCATAAAGGAGCGAATGTGATCATGCATGAGGGTGGAAAGTAGCAACTCCTCGTTAATGAACTTCAAAGCAAATATGTTAATGCATCACATGTAAGTATGACCGTAAATAGATTCTCTCCATTGACATTATGTTGAAGTGAAATCTAAATCATTGAACTGGTACATTTCTTTCTTTGTTGGGATGATAATAGAACATTTGCGATAGCTTTAATAGCAATGGATGCTGGTTGTGATCAATCGCATCATCAACATCTATGCCATTAACATTGGGCTCCTCTCGGACAATTCATCCCTGCTCGATTTCGATTTACAAAGTTGAAGTAGGAAGTCGTTTTCATCATCCCCGATCACAAGAAATAGACATTCTTTGAACAATACTAACACATACAGATGAGCAAATCGGCATGTAATAGTCATATGAAGAATGGTTGTGTCATCGTGATACCACCTTACTGTTCATAATTCGTCACTAGTTACATTACATTATTTGTCCGCAATGTATTGATCATCGATGAGTTTCCAACATTTGGATATCCAACCAAATCCAACAGATATTGCTTGCTTATCGCTTTTCAATCTTGCAAATTGTCTCAGAACCGATAGAAGTGAACCCTAAGCAAGCATGATGATGACCAATAAAAAGATAGTTAAAAGTGAGGAAAGAAAAATGTGAAATTTCCAAATCCAGCTATCATTTTGTTGTTGATGAATTAATACTTCACAGCAAATTGTCAGGTGTGTATACCTTTCCAAAAGATTTATTAATGCTTGCATGGAATGCTAGAGTTGGATATTCTTTTGACAAAACTCTAAGCCATCCTTTGGTTGCCCAAGTAGGAACGAATTAGATCACACTGAAACGGGAAATAAGGATTTAATTTAAGATGCTAATAATTCAAATAGCAATTTAGGGTATTCAAATTCAATTTATAAAATATAATAGGGGAGGACAAAAAAATTGTTAATAACCTTGTTCAATAAAAGCACCAAGTGCTTGTGCTTGCAATTTTCTTTCAAATGCCTTTCTAAATGGTAACACCTTGTGCCTTGTGGATCCCTTGCATCTAGAACCTGCATCAGGATACAAACAATATTCAAAGACTGAAGAGGAAGTGTGACATCTGCTAGGAAATGGAAGTCAACGAAAGTTGACCTAGCATAACTTAAACAAGTAGACAAGCACGAAACAATTATATAAAAAAAACACACTATTTCGGCTTTGTTCACCAACTGCTGCAAAATTATTATTTTTTGACAGAACTGACTGCTGCAAAATTGATGTTGCCTTATGTCAAAAAAAATTGATGTATGATGTGTTATCATGCTTTCTCTGCTACATACATGCTTAAGTCACTCACAGGATGGTATAACCCTATAATATAAAAGTACCTCACAATTAAGCTTACAATTAAGGGGTGTCCAACCCTTACAATGGAAAGCAGAAAAGGGGGAGGGCCTCCTCAAAACCTCACTGAGCCAAAACCTTTTGGGAAAAAGACTCTGAGAGGAAAGAGTACTCGCACAAGATCGCACAATGTGATGGGGATAACCGTCCTAGCTCACTGCTTCTCCCCCGTCTAATATAAATAATGATTAGATGCCATACATGAGAGAATTACAACAAAGATAAACAGCCACTAGTGCAGAAAAGGGATTTAAAGTCACGCAAATTGGCTTTTTAAAGTCACGCGCCGCGTGACTTCTATTAAGCGACTTCAGTATGTCACGAGCTTTAAAGTCAAGCTTTAAAGCGCGACTTCATATGTTTTTTTTAAAGTCAGACCAACATTGCCTGACATTAATTACTGATAATCGTTATATGGAATGACTTTTAAAGTCAAGCCAAAGTGTGACTTTAAAGTTATTCTTAAGTCAGACTTTTTGTCGCTTGACTTTAAATGTGTTTACATTATAAAGTCGGGGGTTGTACCACCGACTTCAAAGTTTTTTTTTTTTTTTTTTGCCTTTTGGTCATTCCCTCGATATATATATATATATATATATATATATATATATATATATATATATATATATATATATATTTGGTTCCACTAGGTATCAAATTCATTAAACTAGCAACAAACATTCTATATAGAATTACAAAATTACTATATTTTGCTCCAAAAATTTATCACTACCAATTCAACATTCATTTCACTAATATCTTGTCAAAAGGTATACCATAATACATATGTAGCAAAACCATAAGAAAATCAACCATCACCGAATTTACAAAGACAACTATATGCTTCTATTAAGCTCCAAATACCACAAGAAAACCAACAATAAGATTAAAGACAAATGATCGAACATCACTTAAGTTGTTTTCTTCGTTCTTCCTTTGAAGTTGGTTTACGCTCTTCATACAACTTTATAAAGAACTCCGCCCAAACTTGTCTAACATGCGTCAACTCTTCAAGTGTGAACGATCGACTCGAATTAAACATCTACAAAAATAAAAGTTCAATATGAATCACATGCCTAATACCAACAACATAATAATTACCTAGTAATCATCCTATAAAAGTTGAAAATTATATACCTTCTTCCAATTATTAGTGATAGTTGCAGAGACAATGGTCATCATATTTATCATCACATAGTGGCCACAAGAATAACCATCATTTTGTTTCGGTCCCTATAAATGAATATCAAATATCAAAACTGAATATAATTTACAGTAACTAGTATAAAATGAAAAAAAAATTAATGTATTCAATACTTACTTGAAGTGTCAACCAATGAGGTTTTGATTTTCTTAAACCCTTCATCCTATTATATCCATCCATAGCTCTGTGGGGAAACATCATAAATAGTAAGTTATAAGTCTAAAACATATTAAATCACAAAATTGTGACAACAAATTATTAATAAAAGAAAACTTACTTCTCAACTATTTCAACCAGGGTCTTTATCAGAAACTAACAGCAATCAATTCTTTATCAGAAAACAGTACAGTGTATTATAAGCTACAATTCATGTTCTTTTGAGAAACTAACAGCAATTCAAAATTCCCCTCTCTTATTGATTCAACAAACTAACAGCACTAAATTAAACCCTCATAACCAGGGAGTTAAGAGAAATTAATTATATTGCAAATTGAGCATGTTTTTTTATATTAATCAACACCATGTTTTGCATGACAACTAGCTATGAGTTCTTTGGCTCTGTAATCTGTTGACAATAACAAAACTGCAGGTTTTGGCATTTCTATGACTACCAATTTCAATTAGCCTTCTGGTTGTACAAACTCCATGATTGTAGAATGAATTCCAATCAAGTGAGGGAAAGAAGATGATCACCAAAGAGTTCAAAAACAATAAAAGCATGCTCAAAATCTAGCATCCCAGTAATGCTCTCTAACACAATTCCTTTTGTGTCTTCCCCAAGACCATCAATTACTTTAATACAGTCATTAGTATCAGACTTAAAACATGTATTCCTATATAAGAGCTTCACAAACAAGAGCTATATATGGCTGTCATGCTTCAGACTTGCTGAAGAGAAGACTTCATCATTTCCGACACACACATCAATTAGTCCTACTCCTACTCCTATTCTCCTCTTCAGGGGAGTACTATATATATCTATCTGCTAATACTATCTATCTATCTAATGCACATATATTAATTTCCATGACTCAAATGAAAAAGCTAGCTACTATGAGTATATAATTAACTGAATGTTTACGCATGATAAGATATTAAGGTAGTAGAACACTGAATTGATGCTTATATATATCTACCTGTAAAATGAGCCAAAGTGACCAAGTAAAACAAACTCCTAAGAGAAAGAGACATCCCAGCAACCAGTTGCATGATAAAATATCTATTGCAATCCAAAAATTATCTATTGCTATCCAAAAAACCCATTAGCCAAGAGACATTATTCACACTTGACCGAAATTCATAGTTTTTCATCCTAACAATCACAAGGATATTGCACTCAGTATTGATACTCACAAAATCATTCCAAACAATCACAAGGTTCCATGGAATTCTATCAAACACTTGGAAGGCAGTTCGTATTGATGTAAAGGAGGTTGCTACAGCATCTTTGGTACATATACCCTCATAAACCCAATCAGGTAAGAATATAAAGCAAATACAGCATCTTTGGTACATCTTTGATAAAGAAAGAATATAAAGCAGAACACAATCAGGTAAGTCGCTAATGATACATATACCCTCATAAACCCTAAATCCTCCACCTAAAATTTATACCATCAATAAAAAGTAAACACCATAAAAAACCCTAGAGAAAGAGATAGAGATAGAGCAACAGAGAGAGAGAGAGAGGCAGAGAGAAAGAGGGCTTGCCTGGAAACGCGAGAGAGACGATGAGAGCGCGAGAGAGAGAGGCAGAGAGACGATGAGAGCGCGAGAGAGAGAGAGGCAGAGAGACGATGAGAGCGCGAGAGAGACGATGAGAATACGAAACGTTCAACCTGAGAACGTTTTGATGTGTTTACGTTTTTATTACTTTTGAAGTCAAGCACTTTTACGCTTGACTTAAAAACCTGAGAATGAGAACGTTTTTATTACTTTTGAAGTCAAGCAATTTTACGCTTGACTTAAAAACCTGAGAATGAGAACGTTTTTATTACTTTTGAAGTCAAGCAATTTTACGCTTGACTTAAAAACCTGAGAATGAGAACGTTTCCACTTTTGAAGTCACGCATATTTTACGCTTGACTTAAAAACTAGAGCGCCAAATTAAATGTTTCCAAGTTTATTACAAGTTTGCCACCGCGTCCACTTTTGAAGTCACGCATTTTTACGCTTGACTTAAAAACTAGCGCGCCTAAAAAAGTTTTCGAGTTTATTACAAGTTTGCCACCGCGTCCTTATATCAAGGCAGGCATCTGAGCGCGTGACTTTAAATGTCTATTTCTTTTCCTTATTTTGCACCATTGGGCAGTTGTACCAATCCGACCAAGTCGCCCGGCAATTCCTCCCTCTCCTTGCTTTAAACCAACTTCAGGCCGAATCCTTAATTCCCGCTAGTATAGAAGGAACCGAAGCCACCTCCCCTTTGAAGATTACCTTGTTCCGTGCCAACCAAAGGTTCCAAACTACCGCCATCCATATGAGATGCTTCACCCCTCTTAGTTTCTTTCCTTTCAAAAACTTGCCAAAATCAACAAAATGAGTCAAAATGTTATCCGTATCACCGGCCGAGATCCCAATCCAAGCAAAAATGCTAGACCAAATAGACTTGGCAACATCGCAATGCATGAATAAATGCTCCACCGTCTCATCTTCCTTAAAGCACATTACACAACATAAATCAACTTAATTGTTTTATTTTAAAAAGCTCTAAATTTTTAATGCCCAAGCCACCCTTCTTTTTGGGAATACAAATCGTTTCCCATTTCACCCAAGCCAACTTGTTAGTCTCGCCATCGCCTCCCCACAAGAATCTCCTTTGGAGCTTTGTAATTTCTTCAATAACTTTTTGGTGCCTTGTAGAAAGAAAAAAAAAATGCTGATGGTAATGTCGCAAGCACCGAGTTTATAAGAATAACTCTCCTCCAATTGATAATTGTCTACTCTTCCAACTATTGAGCCTTGCCTTCAAGGAGTCTATGATTGGTTGCCAAGTACTCACCCTTCTTGGGTTCGCCCAACCAAGCACTCCTAGAAAGTTGAAGGATGCCGAGCCACTTTGCATGCTAAGAATTGAGAGATCTCTTCCAAACATCCATCCTCCATATAAATTCCAATGACGTTACTTTTTGCAAAGTTAACCTTTAAACCCGAAACCAATTCAAAGCTCCTTAGTATAGATTGTAAACACCATATGCTCCTCTCCCCACCCTCACAAAAAAATATTGTATCATCGGCAAATTGTAGTAACTCCACCGAAAGTGATTGATTTATTTTAACCCGTGCAGATTTCCATACTCCACCCCTTTCCTTACTAGCCCCGCTAGGCCCTCAACTGCAATCAAGAACAAGAACGGTGCAAGGGGATCGCCTTGCTTCAGCCCTTTTTGTGCCACAAATTCCACCGTTGGACTACCATTCACCAACACAGAAATAGAGTTAGACGAAATACAAGCATGCATCCAACCCCTCCATTTCACGTCAAAACCTGATGGAAAAGTAATCCATGTAAGACCAGCTCACTGAGTCGTATGCTTCTCAAAATCTATTTTCAGCACTACACATTTCTCCTTCCTTCTCTTTGCCATATCCAACACTTCGTTTACCACCACCACACCATCTAAGATATTTCTCCTAGCCATAAACGCACTTTGACAATCCGATATCACACCCTTCAGGACCCTTTTCAACCTACCCGCTAATACTTTCGCAAGCATCTTGTTGAGGCACCTTTTAATTTTTAATTATATATCTTTTCATAATCGTCAATTAATAAATATAAAAAAACTACAAAATTTAATTGGAATCTGTTTTTATTCTAAATTTATCCTACCAATATAAATTAAACATTATAATGGTAAAACCGATTTAACCACCATAACATAAAGCTCCTTTTTTTATTCCAAATTAACACTAAGGTGTAACTAAGCATCAGGTTTTTTTTTTCCATATAATTATTTAACAGAATCCCAATATTGTGTTTATTTTTAAAATTCGAATAACTCAATCTACATATGTAAGTTTTTTTAAAAACATTATTAATACATAATTATAAATATCTACGATACATACACACACATATAAATACATAGAATTTTATTAATAAAATACTTTAAAATTAAACTAAAAAAATAAGATGTATACTCGTGCAGCGCACGGGTCATACATACTAGTATTTTCAATTCAACAAAGGAATACTAGTATTATCATACATTTGTATAGTCATCATCTATTACATCCATTTTCTTGTATGCTTGCAAAATGAATATGATTGATCGTACCTTGATCAATTAAGTGTAGTCTAGTCGTTGAATTGCTTGGCCCGGTCGTTGAAAGGACCGGGTTCTTGGCCGCATGCGGGTGGTACCTACAATGACACTCCGGTGCTCAAGTCAGCAGTGTGCGATCGGGCAGGATCACTAGGTGTAGATTACGTACCTGGTTTTGAGGCTCGATCTGTAGCATATTTATACACTGCTCTTGGACGAGGCTCCCTAGTCGTTGCGAGACTTGCGGGAGGAGCGTGGTTTGCAGAACACGACGCTTATTGGGTCGCGCTGGGCCTTCTGTAGGTAATAAAAAATACATACTAAATATTGTAAACTAGAAAGAGTTTACACTCATCTTCAAGAGTTAGAACCAAAAATACTCTATTACATTAAAAAAAATGGAGCAGAGTGTAGAGTGTACATCTTGACAAAGTGTAGAAAGAGACCTACATATGCAATGTGTTTCTAACATTTTTTCCTTCGATGATAAAACTCTATTAGTAGTTGAAGGTGCACTACATTCCGAGAAGAGATAGTTGTTTCCATTACAGAATATAGCAATACGGTGAATACATGAAACTTGAAATGAATGTCTGAATTTCAGTTTTCTAGTAGTTAAAATAAGTGATGCAAAAATATGAGAAGAAAATTTGATGATCTCTCTTCTTTCATTTAGACATGTATAGTAAAAAAATTAAGGATTTGTTGAATGGATTTAAACTCAAGATTTAATGAAAAGATTGTAAACAATCTATTTTAAAAACTAACTTAAAAAATACCTACATGATGTGGCACAAGTGGTAGATACTTGGGTCCCTTAACCATTTGGTCTTGGTTCGATCCCTGGCCGATGCGTATGGAAAAACATTTGTTGGGAGAAGTCAACCCCTTAAATGGATCTCCGCTACCTCAAAGGATTAGTCTCCACAATCGCCGCTGATGATACATTGGTTTACCAAAAAAAACTAACTAAAATAATTAGTATTTATGATAATAATTTAGAGACACTAAAAGGCAACAACAATCAAGACATGAACTAATGAAGGAGCGTCCTTTTGATGGATTTAAGCAGAAAATTCATAATCATTTTATGAAGGAATTTGATATTCATCCAAACGTTGCTCCTTACATTGCTCAGTCTGGTCGGTATCCCCTTCAAGATGTGGGGTTTGCTACAGTCAACCACTTCCTTGGTACTGCTTTCGTGGAGCGATGGCACAGTGAGACAAACACCTTCCACCGTCTAGTTGGTGAGATGAGCATCGCCCTTCAAGATGTGGGGTTTGC
Organism: Oxytropis ochrocephala; assembly: GCA_020916435.1. Classification (NCBI taxonomy): domain Eukaryota; kingdom Viridiplantae; phylum Streptophyta; class Magnoliopsida; order Fabales; family Fabaceae; genus Oxytropis; species Oxytropis ochrocephala. The sequence continues at coordinate 106,671,438 of CM037091.1, read as the reverse complement.
TACAGTCAACCACTTCCTTGGTACTACTTTCGTGGAGCAATGGCACGGTGAGACAAACACCTTCCACCTTTCAGTTAGTGAGATGACCATCACCCTGGATGATGTGGCACAACTCCTCCATACCCCTGTCACCGGGCAATTTTATGACATGGTAGAGCCTAGCAAGATGAAGGCGCAACAGTGTTTGGTTGAGTGCCTGGGGTTTCATATGATGAGGCATTTGCTGAGGTACCTGCCAAAGGATGTAGTGTGAAGCTGATGACCTGGTTGAAGAAAGTCTACACTAAAGCCATTTAAGATGAGAGGTGGGAGGATGCATCCCGTTGCTACCAGTTTATCTTGCTGGGCAAGACCTTATTCTGTGACAAGTCTGGCAACAAGGTGAAGGTTGCATTACTTTACATGATCAGAGATCTAGAGCATGCTGGTAACTACTGTTGGGGAGCTATGGCACTTGCTCACCTATACCAGTAGTTGACAGATGCCTCTTCCCCTAAGACTTAACAGATTGCTAGATTTTTCACTCTCCTGCAAGTACTTGACTTTATTTCAATTTTTATTTCAGTTGGTGTTATACCCCAATTTTGTCCGCATTCTTTTTCTTATTATTATTATTTAGTCCATTTAATTTATTTTGAGCAACATATTTAGTCCAAAAATGTGAAAAAAAATGTAATTTAGTTTTATTATAATGTATAAGTGTCTAAAAGTCCAAAAAAGGGTCCAAAATGCAAAAAAAAAAAAATAATACAAAATATATAAAAAATATAAATCCGAAAATAAACTAAAAAAAGCAACAACATGCAATAGAGTAGCCTCTTGAGCCGTCAGCCTTCTAAACAATCCCTAACCCTAGCTCCTCTCCTTGCTCACCAAGTATCCATCTCCTACAAACCCAAACCTGAAAATCAGATCAAAACACAATCAAAATCATTAATGGCTTAACCTTGTTTTTTAGTATAAATAAACAGTCAACACTCACACACGGACGGACACACAGTTGAGAAAATTACTGAGAAATAAGGATTAGGGATTCACATCGACCCTAATCACCCAAAATACGTTCTTAAGATTTGGAATCTGAGAAGGAAAAGGTTGAGTAGCAAAATCACAACAGTCACAGAGGCAAAAGCAGTGGCAGTCATAAGCAAAAGCAACAAGAGATTAACAGAGGCTGGAATTTAGGTTGGTAACTCATAATAGACTCAAGTAATGATCTTATTTATACTCAGATACATGAAAATAAAATAGACTCTGTTTGTGTTTGTTATTTTGTTTGATTGAATGACTCTCAAATAATAGACTCTGCTTCAACTCTGTTTGTGTTTGTACAGAAACTTTCAAACTCTTTTGAAGTGAATTCACCTCCTCCATCAGACCTTAGGATCTTAAGCATGTTTCCACTCTGTTTTTCTACCATAGCTTTAAACTCTTTGAACTTAGTTGAAGCTTCACATTTAGTTTTGATTAGGTAGACCCAAATTTTCCTTGAAAACTCATCAATGAAAGATAAAAAGTATTTATTCCCCCCTTTTGAAATCACATCAAATGGGCCACATATGTCTGTGTAAACAACTCGAAGAAGATGTTTAGACCTTAGTTTTAAATCTGTCTTAAACATCTTCCTTGGTTGCTTACCCAACAGATAAGTGGTACACACACTATTAGGTTTCTCAATCTTAGGTAGACCTTCCACTAGGCCTTTAGAACTAAGATTTAGAAGACTCTTATAGTTTAGGTGCCCATATCTCCTATGCCATAGAACACTTTCAAGATCAGTGGTAGCACTTAGGCATTCTGCCTCTATAGTACTAATACTGGTCTTGAAAGTCCTGTTCTTAGCTAGTTGAGAAGTTAAAACCAGTTTATCCTTTTTATCAAAAACTTTGAGTTTCAAATCCTTCATAATGACAGAAAATCCTCTCGCTACAAGTTGACCTAGACTAAGTAGATTACAACTTATACCTGGAACATAATAGACATTATGTATGGTGACTACCTGGCCATCCTCTTTCCTTAGTAGAATGTTCCCCATACCTGTTGCTTGAAGGGATCTATCATTTGCACACCTAATAGTAGTTCTCTTGTGAGGATTGAAATCTACCACCACTCTTTGTTACTCCGTCAAGTGGTTAGAACAGCAGAGTCCAAGTACCAAATCTCTATATATCTGACTTCCATCACTCTTAGTTACTATTAGTGCAATATAGTCCTTATTTTTCTTAAGTTCAATGTTAGTTACCTTAACTTCTGCCCTAGGATTAGGTTTAGAGTTATCACTTATAGCACTAAACACAACAGGGCTATCAGAATCAGAATCTTCCTTAGCAACATTTGCTTCTACTTCTGATTTAGGTTTTCTAGTTGGACATTTTGTAGCATAATGTCCAAATTTATCACATCTATAGCATTGAACCTTAGATTTATCCTTCTTCTTAGAATCAGTCTTATTCTTAGAATTAGGTTTAGATTTAGGCTTACTTTTGCTAGAGTTAGGCTTAGAAGAGGACTTACTGTTACCTGGCTTAGAACCTTTCTAACCCTTGCCTTTTGTGAAGAAGGCAGTATCATCATCATCACTGTTCTCCATGACCAGATTGAGCCTAATCTCTTTAGCCTACAATCTACTCTGGAGCTGTTCCACCTTTAGGTCCTCATCCTTGAGTGTGTCTTCAAGTCCATTTACACACACATAGTACCTTTTGGTTAGTGAGCTTAAGATTTTCCTGCAAATTTCTTCATCAGTTAGTGTTAGGTCATTAAGATTCATAGCATTTGTAATTTTCTTTACACGGCCACAGTAGGTTACAACATCTCATCACTCTTCATCTTAAGGGTCTCATCATCGAGCCTTAAGAGCCTCCAACTTCTCTTTCCTAGCTTCGGTTGCCCTATTGTAATAAGAATCAAGAGTATCCCAAGCTTTCTTGGAACTCTTAATTCCTCTAACTCTGTCAAAGTTACTGTCATCTAACCCAATATGGATTAGATGCAGTGCCTTCCAGTCCCTCTGGACTTGATCTTCATATTTCACTTTGTCCTCATCAAGAGAGGTAGTAGCATTAGTGGTGTAACACCATCTTTAACCACCTTCAGATGACTTGACACCCAAACACTGCCTCCGTTTGGTGGCACCACCTATCCCAGTTTTTACCAGTTAGGGTAGGCACTTGTGCACCAAAACTTGCATGTGTTTGAATATTGTTGCTCATTTTGAATTGTGTATAATCTGCAGCACTTCTGCACACACACACAGTTAGACAGAAAGAGCAATGGAGCATACGTAAAGAGAGTATTAGAAAAATAGCAGTAGAAAGTACTTTTGAAAATTAAACTGTAAAACTTTTTATTCATTGTATTGATTATGTATGTACAATATGTATTTATATATGATGAAAACTAGCTGTTAGAATTAGTTTGTTGCTACTCAACAAACTAAGTTTGTTACAATAACAAACTAGGTAGTTAGTTAGATTTTCTAACTTCCCACATGTTTATTAAGTAACTACCAACGTGCTATTTACAATTATAGCCGTTGGGTTTTTTTTAATTAAGCTTAGGTTTGAATTTGATTATAAATCCAACACAGTTCCCTAGTAACTATAAGAAAGTTATAAACCAAGGGGGCTAAGAAATAACATCCAACCACAGAATACCGATACATATCATAAATGACTCCCACACGGTTCAACAAAAGTGCACTTAACTTACAAAGAGTTGAACTTCAAACAAAGAGTACAGTTTATAAAACATATAAAAAAGAAATTGCTATAAATTTTCCAAGGGAACCCAAAGATACATATCAAGAGTTTCATAAATGTTGTCTAGAGAATGAACACAACCACTAAAGAAACTGTAGCCACAACAAGTATCTTCCTCCCCACCATCGCAACATCTACAGTAAATAATGCATGTCCTCGAAATTGTGGTTGCAGATCTACAATTGAAAAAGGGACTCATGTTAGACTCGAGAGTGACATACAAGCCTGTAGCACATGTGACATGAGGGATATATATATTAAAAAGTAGAATCTATACCAATATTATTATCAGGTGCATAAATAAATTATTATTTCTTCCCAAATCAGCATGGTTGTGCTTGAACAATTTAAACAAAACAAAACTAGAGGAAAAACTAATTCACATGAAATTGGCAAAACATCATTAAGCTTGGAATATACATAGATAAAAGAAATTTACACATCGAAATAGGACTTCTCAATTTATTCAATGAATTATCCGTAACAAAATTCAGAAGTAAATGAAATTAATACATGTTTGAAGAAATAAAGTAATTATGGATTTGTCTTTTCTCATCTATCTATAGATCAATACTCAACTTTGACCCAGCCATCTGATGTGACTTGCTCATTAACTAGTTTTCAGCTTCCTTTATTCACTATGTTATTTTTTATATTTATTCGTGCACTTCAAATTGAAATAATGTATAATCTTCGAAAACCAAAGACTATTTCATACTTTCTGAAAACAACACAATAAAGAATATTCAAGAGAGAATGGATTATCTATTGGGTAAATTATCTTACGGCTACTTACTTAATAATTTACTAAAAACCATCTTCTAGCTTATAAGGAATGTAGCAACAAAACAAATTCATTTAATTTAGAGTAACACTATCAATTGCGGTTGGAGAATAGGAAAAGGCAAAAAGCGTCTATTTTGTCCAAAAATGTCGTGGTGTTGCCATCCTTCAAAAATTGGCCAAAGCGGTTGACAAATATTCGACGACCGCAATTTGCCATGGCGCTATTTGATAACACAATAAAAAAATCATTCAATCACAGAATAAACCAAAGCCACCATAAAATTAATAACAACAAAATCTATAAAACATGTACATGATTTAACACAAATTCAAATGAGTAAAGCATAATATAGGAACTTACATTTAGCCAGTCGGAGCCAAGCTTTCAACATAATCCATGATGTAGGAATGCCAACCATATTGTTGTGCGAAAAGGAGTTGTGCAAGTATACACAATCGCAACAAGTAATATAATGATAAGTAAGATCGTCTCCACAGGGATTGGTATTAATTTTAGAGTTTAGAAAGGAATTACACTTTAGAGGAACAAGTAGCAAATAAGTTGAGTAACAAAGTTTCAGTTGAACAAAGGTTGTCAAGGTAACTAGTTAACAGTGAGTTAAAATATAAGAGAAATAAGTTGGATTGCTTTCACTATGTAAATTCCGTAAACAAGACGCTATAACGCCACACGCTATAGCGTTAAGCTACATAGCAAATATTTTGTGCCTTCGGTCACTAGCGCGCTGTGGTTTCACTACAAGATGCCATATGTCTAGGTTCTAAATAGGTTCACCCCTCGTATAATCAAGATCCCACGACTTATGCTTTATAAACTATTGCAACTTCTATGTCTAGAGGAAGCAAAAATTGATTAAATGTCTTCAACCAACCTTATCATTTATATTAATCCTTGAGTTCTTTCTATGGTTCATGTGTCCAATCCACAGAGGTACTAGTTTTACGTGGCCAAATATAAAACAAGTTTGGAAGAATTATCACACAAGGATTAAAACACAAAACGTGAGAAATTATATACGTAGTATTAAAGGTTCATTACAAGCTATAGCAACCCAACTCAAAGAGTTTAGCTCATGTTGAGCATCATCAAAATAACACAAATATAACTACTTGCATTACCGTAGGTAAGAAGGAAAATACAAGGGCAAAAGATACAAGCTTGAAGTCTCCTAATCATCCACGCAAAGATGGCTCATCATCACCTTCTTTACACCATGAGAAAAATACGAAATTACAAAAGAAGAAAGTAAAATAGCAAAAGCTTCAAAGGTGTATCAATGGAGAAGAAGAAGTGTCACACTTTCTCTCTCTACCAATACTCTCTCTATATCGTTCAAGTGTATATGAAAATCAGCATCCTCTATATTTCTAGCATGTGGTACAAATCTCCTCAAAAGTCAAGAAATGTGATGTTTGCTTTTTCACCAACTCCACTATTCCTCACTCATGCCATGCCAAGTGTCCACACATATCCAATAAAATCCGCACATGTCAGCAAGCACAGTGGACACAAGATATGGAGCTTGGATTAATGAGCTTGGCGCCAAAATTGCACTTTTCCTTTAGATGCTCAGTTGATCTGCCTTCTTGACGCTATAGCGTTAGACGCTATAGCGCTAAACACTGCACTACATCACAAAATACATCAAAACATTCACACGGGCACTAAATGTGCCAATTTCATAGCAAAGCAGTGTTTAGCCCTTCTTTTCCTAATATTAACATAAATGCAATAAATACTATACTAAAATTACTTGAGAACTTACTTAATTTAATGATTAGAGGTATAAATAACGCATATAAATATGAGTTATCACATATCCATTGGTGATTTTAACTCTCTCGGCTCTATTATCATTCATATTATAGAGAATTGCTTCACTTTCAAAGACGTTCACCAATATAAGTGCATCACCATTATCGGAAAGACACAATGGCAAGATCGATAATGTTGCCTCATGTTAATGTCACCATTTTGAAGATTATGATAATTTATTTTGAAGAATTGAGTCCAGGACTTTTGAACTCCAAATTCCATCATCTTCCATATAACAAAATGGGTTTCCTAGACATCATGCCCAAAACAAAGACAATCCATCATTATACAAATAGTTGGCTCTACAAGGGGCACTTTGCATCAAAACCCTCGGGGGCAATAATCGCTTTTATACGTCTCGCATACCGTGTCAAGTGGTTCACAAAGAATAGCATTCCATTCATAAATAGAACCATAGTTATTGCAAAGGGCCAACCAATTGAGAGTTCCACTCAAATACATGATATCATCATCAATAGGGCGAGCATAACCAAGAGGAAGACCAGGAAAACTTTCAAGATTTCTCCAAATATTATCACGAGAATTGTAAACTTTGACCTCATTTCTACATGAAGTATTTTTGACACAGTATCCATAAAAATGCATCGCCACAATCTTATAACTATCAGTTAAACTATCATAACCAAATGCAAACTTTGAAGAGCTAGATAAAATATCACGAAGTTCACTTATTTAAAATTCACCAATTTCTTAGATATTTTGTTAGTAGCCGGATTCAGAAACTAAACCACATATCTATATACTTAATATTAACAGAACAACCACGAAAGCAAAGTAATCCATTGCAGGAACCAACGATACACTTTTCAGAAAAGTGATCCGACATATTGAGGGGTAAACGGCGTACAGGGAACGGTATACCAGTTGATCAATCGGCAACAAAGTTGAATTTACCCAAAAATAGTGTCGGGCGCGGTGTTGATTTCTTAAGGTGCATTTTTATGAAAGAAGAATCAGAGAGAAAAGAGTTCCAAGACTTAGTCACAGATTTCATTCGCAGAATCTCTTTCACTGAAAGGTAGGAAGTGATATGTTCGATGACTTTTTCGGGGAGGACTGGATTCGACATCGGAGGAGAATTGGAGTTGTTCGAGTTAGATTGAGGGAGATCCATGAGAGCAGAGGAGAGAAAGGGTTAGGGTTTTGAGAATTCGATTTGATTAGATTGGGAATGTCGGTTTTATATTGCTGAAGTGAATTTTTTGAACTGAATCTATGTTAGATTTATACGTGGCATGAAACACACACGGGTAGTATGTGTATGTGGCATACAATCGGAGATTGCAGCCTCGTTAAGATTTTCAAGCAATTAAAGACACCTACTTCGGTATACTATAAACAATCAAAATCCTGGATTCAAATCCAGTCTTGGCATGCACAGTGTTACATCCCTTGTGGAAAAGCTTTGCCGCTCATTGTGGTTGGTCCTACCTGACTCGAGGGATTAGTCTCTGCAGTTGCATATTGAGGATACCCAGTTTTTACTAAAAAAACAAAAAGAGTCTTTATTGGAGCCTCTAGGATTCTATTCAATATTTTTATTTAGTTTTTAAATTAAATCTCAACATTCTTCATTTATTAATTAATGACCACTCAACATTTATGACATCCATTTTTTGGTAATAAATATAACTTTATTAATAATTATTAAAAAAAAATTAACCAAAAGTAAATTAATTCATATCTTTCAAAATAATTATTAAATATCATATATGTTTCCAAATTATTTTTCAAAACAACAAAATGATATATTAATATTCAAATTGATATATTTACTAATTATAAAAATTTAAAAGATGTTGGCTTCAAATTGTATTTTTTAAAACAGAGCTCCTATATTTTCAATAAGCTTCACTTTTATTACACTAAAAATTCGAATATTCTATGTCTATTGCAGATTTTAGTAGAGTAAATTTATTCATTTAGTTTTCAATATCTATATAAAATATAATATAATATATTGTTAAATATGTTTTTTGTCCCTATAAATATAAAAAGTTTTGTTTTTAGCCCCTCTAAAACTTTTTGGGCACTTTTGGTCCCTACAATATTTTCCTTTAGCACTTTTAGTCCCTGCTGTTAATTTTCACTAACAGTGCTGACGTGACATGGGTTATGTGGCATTTTTTAATATGTTTACATGCTAGATTGGATGCCACGTCATTTAAATGTTATTGGAAATTTAAACACAAAATTAAAAATTAAAAAAGCGGAAATATAATATAATATAATATATTATATTATATTATATTATATTAATATACAAATTGATATATTTACTAATTATAAAATTTTAATAGATATTGACTTCAGTTCATAATTTTTTTAAACAAATATAATACACATTCTGTAAACTTCACTTTTGTTATACTAAAAATTCAAATATTCTAAGTCTGTTGTGGACTTTAATAGAGTCAATTTATTTTATTTAATTTTTGACATCTTTATTCATGTCTCAAAATTATTATTTTTTGTATAAATTGGGTATTCTCTGCTTGCAACTGCAGAGACTAATTCGTCGAGCTGGGTAGGATCAAACTCTCCCTCAATAGATTTAACACTGTTGTATGCCTAAGAATAGATTCGAACCTAGGACATTGGTTAAGCTTGAAGAGACCCCTACCATCTCATCCATGTGCTCTTGGATATGTCTCAAAACTATTATGATTAGTACTAATTATTTTAGTTAGATTTTAATAGAGATTTGTTGCAATATTTTCATGTTCATTAATTTTAAATCTTTAGTTTAAATCCACCCTATAAATCCACTTTTGTTTTACTATCCAAGCCCATAATTCCAAAATCGCCTTTATTGGTGATTTTGGTGGGAAAAAAATTTTCACATACATGTATGTGACAATTGTCATGTGCATGTATGTGCATGTATGGCATAAGTATGTTGCTAAAAAAATATCCAATGGCACGTTTGTAATTTAAACAAAAATTACAGACAATTAAGTAACCCCAATATTGTCACACCATTTACCAATATACCCCTTATTTTGTATTCCTGACAATTTTTTTTTGTCCAACACTTTTTTTTTATTATCAAAATTTACCCCTCATTTTGTACCCCACTCTATATTTTTGGACTGACATACCCCTGACAATTTTTTTTTTGTCCAACACTTTTTTTTTTATTATCAAAATGTACCCCTCTTTTTGTACCTCACTGTTTACCAATATACCCCCACTCTATATTTTTGGACCGACATACCCCTAACAAAAATTGAACCAATCTGATTTATGTTTGTAATAGGTAAATACAATTTATATTTGTTTTCTTAGTTATCAACATGTACCCCTCATATTTTGGCTTTTTTTTACCCCCACTGTTTACCAATATACCCCCACTCTATATTTTTGGACGGACATACCATTGACAAAATTGAACCAATCTGATTTATGTTTGTAATAGGTAAATACAATGTATATTTTTTCAGGTCGTATTTACCTATATACGATTTCATTGACGAAAACCAAATAAATTTTAAAAAAAAAATCTATTTATCTCAGAATATGGTAAATATGATGTGATCTTTTATGGAAAATCAAATTTCTGTTTTATGAAGATAAATACGACTTACTATTTTTGAAGCTTATGGGAGGAAATCGTATCTAAATAAATACGATGTGAAATGTCTTTGAAAATCGATCTATCTCTGGAAGGTAAATACGATGAGCTTTAAAATATTTCTGGTCAAATCATATGTAAGTGATAAATGGTCAATATTTTGTAAAGGGTTTAGGGTTTAAGGTCAATGACTAAATTAAAACACTTTTGAAAAAGTCAATGACTAAATTGATATATTGTAAACGCTTTTAACACAAATAATGCAAAGTCTATCCGTAGCAGTAGCAGACTAAATTTGGTGTTTCGATAATTTTAGTTAAAAGCAAAAGTAGTGTTATAAAAAGTTTTTGCATTGGTAAATGTGAAAGTAGTGTAATCAATACGGGTAATTAATGCAAACTTTATGTCCATTATTAATCTAGCAAACATTAAGGCCCCACTCACTCATTGTTTTTTTGTCCAACACTTTTTTTTAATTATCAAAATGTACCCCTCATATTTTGGGTTTTCTTGTACCCTACTGTTTACCAATATACCCCCACCAATTTTGGTTTTGTTATACCCCACTCTATATTTTTTGACGGACATACCCTTGACAAAAATTGAATCAATCGATTTATGTTTGTAATGAGTGCATACAATTTATATTTTTCAGTCAGATTTACCTATATACGATTTCTTGTGATTTAAAACCAAATAAAGGCTCCACTCATTGATTTTTTTGTCCAACATTTTTTTTTAAAATTATCACAAATGTACCCCTCATATTTTGGGTTTTTTTGTACCCCCATTGTTTACCAATATACCCCCCTCTATATTTCTGGCTCATTCTTTTTTTTGTCCAAAACTTTTTTTTTATAAGTCCATTTGTGTGTGTTACTTAGTCATGTATGTGTTATAGTATGGTACACTTTACATTAACTACTTTATTAATCAATTTGGGAAAGAATTTTTTGATAACATTAGTTGCAAATAATGCAAACTTTATGTCCATTATTAATCTAGCAAAAATTAAGGTCCACTCTTTGTTTTTTTTTTTCCAGCATTCATTGTTTTTTATTATCAAAATGTATCTCCGACAAGCCAACAACTTTTTACCCCGACTATTTAACCACATCTATGTCTCAATTTTTATTTCATCTATTACATTTTCAATTGGTATACAGATATCGAATGGTCGATTATTTCCTGGCCTCCCCGTGCATAGTCACGGGTGTATGTGTCCTAGTAAATAACTAAAAGAAGAAGAGAGGTCAGAGTCTTTTTCTTTCATCAATTATTTTTATTACTAGAAGATAAATAAAGAAAACTTGATTAAGTCTAGTGCTCTGTTGGTGTTGGTGAAAGCTACCTCATATTTTAAGGAGTCGTTTAATGAGAGTGTTTGGTCCATTAAGTCCCTTCAGCTGCCAAACTGAGATCAAACTTTGGAGTATTTTATTAACTGCACTTGATTTGGAAGCTTGCTGCATAAGTGATATTCCTATTATGACATTGCTGCATAGTTTTGTTTGTGTTTTTTCCATGGGTTTGGTGTCTAGGTGTGTGTGGTGTGCTTGTTATGACATAGTGCTTGGTTGTATTTTGTGATAGTGAGCACTTCTTTGGAGACTAACGTAACTTTGTCTCACCATGCTCGCATGATGCCAGTGGTTTTTCAATAAATAATTAACTTATGAAAAAAAAGGTATAGTAATAGATGTTAATATAGAAATTACACTAACAAATCTGTAGAAAAATGCGCAACAAGACAACAACAAATAAAGTACCGCGAACACGTAAAACGTTAGAAAAAATAACCGAGGCGCTCGTAGGCTGTTCCGGAAGAATTTATCCGCCTCTACAACGCAAATTCCCCGAGATACAACCGGTCATTCTCAATCACAGTAGTGATCGAGGTTTCCGAACTGACAAGAAGTTTTTGTGATAGGAGATGAACCCAGGAATGAATAGAGGAAGTAATTTTTGGATATCGTCAATGACTACTCGATGATAAACTCTAATTTGATGTATTTTTAGTGATATTTTTGAGTCACTTTTAGAGCAATTATTATCAATTGTATAAGTTACTAACTTAATTTGCTCTTTGTTTTGCAGAAAGAAAGAAAATATGAAAAGGAATAAAAACTCAACTTAATGCCACTCAAATAAATTATATATATATATATATATATATATATATATATATATATATATATAGATAAAAGGAAGGAAGTTGCACCCAAGTAAAAAAAGGGGCGTGGATTGAATTAAAGAAGTGGCATAAAGAATTGGCTTGTGGCTTAAACAATAAAAACATGGCCCACGGCCTGTTTGAAGAAAGGAAAAGCGTGGGATCCAATCCACATAGCTGATGCACTCGCACGGAACCCTATGCTGAAGGAGATAAATAGACTGCTGCACTTGAAAATAAGGGGGAGAGATACAGTAGCCGCATGGGACATTGAGAACAAAAAAAGGGAGGAATACCGACACACTGAGTCGCAGAAATCACCGCACGGAAGAAAAAGAAGCAACAATGCACACACTCGCAGAGAGGGCTTTTGAGTACTTGTTCTTGACACCGTGAGAGAGCTTTGGAGCAGTAACTCAGAGATCGAATACAGGATCAGAATTTACTCAATCTCCGGGTTATTTTTATTCTGTAATTCATGACTCTAATTTCTATTTTATTGTTCTTAATTATTATGGATACCTAAGTCCTCTTCTAGGGTCTTAGGTGGATCTTGCTTGATTAGAGACCTTTTTATGTTTTAATTTATACCTTGAATTCCCAATTTTTATTTTAATTGGTATTGTCCTATTGTTTTTATCACATGATTAAGATTAGCTACCTTTTGCATGTTTATAATCAATTAGTTGATCAGCGACCGTACTGCAATTAGTTGGTGGACCTATAGGATAATTGGGACTATAATTAGGGCATGACCAAACCATAATTTAGTCTTCCAATCATTCAACCTTTTTGCTCTTTATGCTTTTCCTGAATTTAAATTCTTGCATGACCAAACGGGGGTTAATTTAGGAAAAAGAATATTAATCGCGAATGACCAAACGGATTAATAGTTTTAGTAAAGAGATTGGTAATTAAATAAAATAAGGGAATTCGGGTAGAATTAGACATAGGGAATCGAAGCTTGCAAGTGAAATCGTGACTCTAGGTCTCTCACCATTTATTAAACTTGTATTTTAATTATCGTTATTTATTTCTTTTTATTTTAGTTTCTACATCACTCAAACTATTCGTTTCGTCTAAACAATATATAATCTTGACTAGTTTAGTACTTGTTAATTAATCCCTGTGGACACGATAATCTTTTATACTACTTCTGCGAAAGAGTACACTTGCTCTAAGTGTGTTTTTAACGCAACAAGTTTTTGGCGCCGTTGCCGGGATTAATTTAGCAATATTAAACGAAAAAGATTTTTATTGTTTTAGACATTTTTTTTGCTTTTATTTTTGTTTATTTATTTATTTATCTTATTGAAAAATACAAAAAAAATTGATAACACTTTCCCAAGAGCCCGTTGCAGTTCACTTTGTTTTGCAGTGAAAAGTCTAAATCATGGTTAAAACTCTTGGAGACTACATTAGAGAGGCAGAGGCACAAAGAAATTTAGAGAAGTCATATTGGTATATGCCTCAATGTCAACGCTCATTTTCTCCTCCTTATGAGCCTTATTCAAACTATTGGGATGACTATGAGCCACCTCCTTATTATTCCTACAACTGGGATAATTATGAGTCACTACAAGTGGAGAGGAAAGAGGAGGAATCTGATATTGATGAGGTCTTAGTCAAATTTATGGAGCAAACAAATGAAACACTTGATAGTTTGAAGAATCAATTGTCAAAGGTTATTGATATGGTAACAACTCAGTTGGCTCAAGAAACTCTTTATTTACAAACTAAGTCTACCCCAAATGAAGAATCTGAGCAATATAAAGATAATATTCTTAGTAGTGATGAAGTGTTCTCCAGAGAAGATATTCTAGAGGAAGAAGCTCTCGAGAAAGATGAAGAGACTCCTCTTGAAGGGAGTCAAATCAAAATAATAGATCCTACCGAGGAGAGTCAAATTGAGATAATGATTCCATTGATGAGAGCAAATTATGAGGAGAATGAGAAAGATCAATGAGTTCCGATTTGGAGAAAGAGGAGAAACCCAAAATTTCGCCAAATTGTCTTAACCATTGGTGATGCTATAATTGAGGTTAATAAGGGAAAGTAACTTTAAGGAGCGGTAAAGAAGATGATGTTATTAAAGCTTTAAATTTCAATGAAAATTTATTTTCTTTAACTTCTTATTTTGATGATGTGGTTGAAACTAATATTTTTTGTGATCTAAAGATGCGCAGGACCTTTTGAAAAAAATTCTTATTATGCAGGATCCTAGTTTAGTGGTGGATGGAGATACTGAAGAAAATATCACCATCATTTGAAGTTCATCCACCACGTGGAAAAAGAAAGAACAATGTGAACCACATGGTAAGAAAGCTAAAAAGGTGCACCGCGTTAGATGTAAAATTTGCTCTTGGAGAGCACACGATTGAGCACCAACTATCGCCGTGCTCATGACGTTAAACAAGCGCTTCGCAGGAGGCAACCTTGTGTTTTATTTTCAGTTATTTTTGTTTTCTTTTTGTTTTCTTTTGTTTTTAGGAACAAGCTCCAACTACAAGCTCTCTCGGGAAGTCACTTTTACTCTCTCTCATTTATTTTTGTGTCAATCAGATATTTTGCATTGAGGACCATGCTTCATGCTAGTGTGGGGGAGGATATTATATGTTGTTACTTGATCTCTGTTAATGCATATACCCACTACATATGTTGATAGCATTTTTTCTAGCTTGTTTTGCATGAACTATGCTTAAATTGAAAAAAAATAGAGATTATGCCTTTAGGGGATCCCATAATTAATTTACTTGACAGACTTGCGCTTAATTGTAACTGTGAGGATGTCCTAAGGAAGCTGATAATTAGCATTTGTCCCTTTTGAGTACTTTTTGTGAACTAGCTTCTAAATGTGAGATCTGAGCCTTCATAAGGGGATTGATACTAAATCATAAATTCTTACCCCTTTTCTTTCTATGAGTGTGTTTCCCAATTTGCTACATTCTAGAATTTGTCTTTTGACCATTTCAAGGCGAAAATTGATTTGCATCATGTAAAAAGATTTGGGGAATTTAGGTATTTTTCTGGCCACAGAGTTGTTTGTTGAATTTATCCCTTAGTTGCCCCCTTTGAGCCTAATTGTTATATTTTTTGTTCTTTGGTACCCAGATATATTTTTCTTTTTCTTTCTTTTGGTAACCAATTGAAATTGAATGTGGAGCAACTATTGAAAATTACAATTTCGTCCTAAATTTTAGTGGCCTATATTGTCAAGACGGAAATTTCGTCCTATACTTTAGTTGTCTATCTTGTTAGGATGAAGAAAACAAAAGTAGTGAATCATGTGCTTACAAGAATTTTTCTTACAAAGGAAACAAAATGGAAATTTTCATGTACTTACCTTTTCCTCCTAAGAAAAAAAATGAAAAAAAAAATAATAGAAAGATAAATTGAAAAAAAATAAAATAAAAGGAAAGCAAGAAGGAGGAAAAGGTACATCAAAAGAATGCAAGAGCCAAAGGGCAAATCCAAAAAAAAAAAAAAGTCTACTCAAGAGAAAAGGTAAATCAAATAGAGTTGATTCAATAGAAGAAAATTGAAGAATGAGAGTGAAATTAATTTGGAGTCTGGATAAAATTTGTAAAATAGATAGAAGCTCCATGTTTGGTTTCAAAGGTTACTATTTCTTGTTCTTAGCCCTTTGATTATCCCTTTCTTCTTATTCCACCTTACTTGACTTAACCTTGGCCCCATTACAACCCATGAAACCCCATCTTTTGCATGCATGTAAACTATTTAGTGGAGATTTGGTCAAATTACAAGCTTATGGTAATGTGCATTTTGTTGAAACTTGAGTGTATATTTTCACTAGTCCCTAAACACTTAGAGAGATTGTGAGCGAGTGTCCTTGTTCTCAAAAATGTATTCTTCAGGGACATGAGCCTCTAATTGGGCAATCTATTGACACCTCATATGTGCTATATTATCTATTGTCTGTCACTGTGCTTTTAACTTTGGGTTCCTTATTTGGCTATCTCTATTATTTATTTGAAAATTTTATTGAGCCAGAAAATTTGCTTGAGGACATGCAAATGTTTAGTGTGGGGGAGTTGATAAACTCTAATTTGATGTATTTTTAGTGATATTTTTGAGTCACTTTTAGAGCAATTATTATCAATTGTATAAGTTACTAACTTAATTTGCTCTTTGTTTTGCAGAAAGAAAGAAAATATGAAAAGGAATAAAAACTCAACTTAATGCCACTCAAATAAATTATATATATATATATATATATATATATATATATATATATATATATATATATATATATATATAGATAGATAGATAGATAGATAAAAGGAAGGAAGTTGCACCCAAGTAAAAAAAGGGGCGTGGATTGAATTAAAGAAGTGGCATAAAGAATTGGCTTGTGGCTTAAACAATAAAAACATGGCCCACGGCCTGTTTGAAGAAAGGAAAAGCGTGGGATCCAATCCACATAGTGATGCACTCGCATACGGAACCCTATGTTGAAGGAGATAAATAGATCGCTTTGCACTTGAAAATAAGGGAGAGATACTGAGAGTCGCATGGGACATTGAGAACAAAAAGGGAGGAATACTCGACACACTGAGCCGCAAATCACCGCACGGAAGAAAAAGAAGCAACACTTGATGGCACACACTCGAGAGAGGGCTTTTGAGTACTTGTTCTTGACACCGTGAGAGAGCTTTGGAGCGTAATTCGAGAGATCGAATACAGGATCGAATTTACTCAATCTCCAAGTTATTTTTATTTCGTAATTCATGACTCTAATTTCTATTTTATTGTTCTTAATTATTATGGATACCTAAGTCCTCTTCTAGGGTCTTAGGTGGATCTTGCTTGATTAGAGACCTTTTTATGTTTTAATTTATACCTTGAATTCCCAATTTTTATTTTAATTGGTATTGTCCTATTGTTTTTATCACATGATTAAGATTAGCTACCTTTTGCATGTTTATAATCAATTAGTTGATCGTGGCCAATCGCATCGCAATTAGTTGGTGGACCTATAGGATAATTGGGACTATAATTAGGGCATGACCAAACCATAATTTAGTCTTCCAATCATTCAACCTTTTTGCTCTTTATGCTTTTCCGAATTTAAATTCTTGCATGACCAAACGGGGTTAATTTAGGAAAAAGAATATTAATCGCGAATGACCAAACGGATTAATAGTTTTAGTAAAGGGATTGGTAATTAAATAAAATAAGGGAATTCGTAGAATTAGACATAGGGAATCGAAGCTTGCAAGTGAAACCGTGACTCTAGGTCTCTCACCATTTATTAAACTTGTATTTTAATTATCGTTATTTATTTCTTTTTATTTTAGTTTCTACATCACTCAAACTATTCGCTTCGTCTAAACAATATATAATCTTGACTAGTTTAGTACTTGTTAATTAATCCCTGTGGACACGATAATCTTTTATACTACTTCTGCGAAAGAGTACACTTGCTCTAAGTGTGTTTTTAACGCAACACTCGACTTAGCTTTTTATAGGCTCTATGTATCTCTACGGAAGCAGACGGTCCATCAGATATTTGAAGCCAAAAAACTGATTTCAATTGTAATGAAAACGTCGCTTATAAAATAATGATCCATGAAAATTCATTCGAGTAAAATAAATTGCTATAAAGCGGTTTAATGAAAGAGTTGTTGAGAAATAAAATGGCATAAAAAGCAAAGATCTAAAATAATAAATAATAAAATTACTGTGATAATGAAATAGCCGCTGATGAGTAAAGAAAAAACATTTTGTTGTTGCAAAAATAGCTTGATTATGGGTATATTCGGATTATCGGATAGGCTTATAAAATACCAAAAAAAAGGATTATGACTTTCGGGAGTCCAAAGACAAGCAATGTGGGACTTCCCACTTTTGAAATATTTTTGTTTTCCAATAAAACACAACACAAACCATATATATATATTCAGATCAATAACAACTCATATGTGGGACTTCCCACTTTTGAAAGATAACTTTTCTCAGCTAAGAGTTCTGCTTAAAAGCAAGGATAGTCTGACCTTCCACAAGTCAAGGTCGAGGTGGCTGAAACCGATATGAATCATCCACATTAAAAGATGTAATTAAACTTGAAGAACTTTAGAAAAAGCAAAGTGCTAAAAGAACTTGTGATTTACAACAAATTCGATCCTCGGTTTAGCTCACACCAATAAACCAAATGGGCGCAAAGAGAAACCAAAATCATAAGATCTAAAATTGTTTTGGTTTATGAGGAACGGTCAATTGGGAGAATGCAACTTTTTGAATAGAAAATACAGATCATAAATTCAACTAAAAAAAGGGAGTGCAAACAATATAGCTTCACTCAAGAGAATAGTCCTCACCTTGCTGCGACATTAATAGTGTCAAGTCCACCTAACAAAGAACGCAAACTATAAAAGAGAAAAAAATTAGAAATCATATCAGACACACAAGTAGCTTCTAACATATAATTTAATCAAAACAATACCGACCAGGAATGATAATATAAGCAAGACACAACCAACCTGCTGCCCCGTTTGCAAGTTAAATGATGATTAAGTAAATAAATATAGAAATATAATTATTTTGTCGAATATTAACCAGCTACAATTCACCAGCAACTATAAGAAAGTTATAAACCAAATAGGGGGATAAGAAAGAACATCCAACCACATAATATTGATACATATCATAAATGACTCCCACACGGTTCAACAAAAGTGCACTTAACTTACAAAGAGTTGAACTTCAAACAAGAGTATAGTTTATAAAACATATAAAAAAGAAATTGCTATAAATTTTCCAAGGGAACCCAAAAGATAGACATCAAGAGTTTAATGTTGTCCATAGAATGAACACAACCACGGAAGAAACAGTAGCCACAACAAGCATCTTCCTCCCCACCATCGCACCATCTACAGTAAATAATGCATGATGTCCTCGAAATTGTGGTTGCAGATCTACAATTGAAAAAGGGACTCATGTTAGACTCGAGAGTGAAATACAAGCCTGTAGCACATGTGACATGAGGGATATATATTTAAAATTAGAATCTATACCAATATTATTATTATATCAGATGCATAAATAAATTAATATTTTTTTCCCAACTCAGCATGGTTGTGCTTGAACAATTTAAACAAAATAAGGCGAAAAACTAATACACATGAAATTGCCAAAACATCATTACGCTTGGAATATACATAGATAACAAATATCTACACATCGAAATAGGACTCCTTAGTTTATTCAATGAATTATCTGTAACAAAATTCAGAAGTAAATGAAATTAATACATGTTTGAAGAAATAAAGTAATTATGGATTTGCCTTTTCTCATCTATCTATAGATGAATACTCAATAGATATTACACCTTTGACCAAGCCAACTTATGTGACTTGCTCATTAACTAGTTTTCAGATTCCTTTATTCACTATGTTATTTTTTATATTATTCACGCACTTCAAATTGAAATAATGTATAATCTTCGAAAACCAAAGACTATTTCATACTTTCTGAAACCAACACAATAAAGAATATTCAAGAGAGAATGAATTATCTATTGGGTGAATCATCTTCCGGCTAGTTACTTAATAATTTACTCAAAAAAACCATCTACTAGCTTATAATGAATGTAGCAACAAAACAAATTCATTTAATTTAGAGTAGCATTATCAATTGCGGATGGCGAACCATAGGCAAAGGCAAAAAAACCGTTGTTTCTACCGTCTATTTTGTCCAAAAATGTAGGGGTGTTGTCGTCCTTCAAAAATTGGTCAAATCGGTTGGTAAATATTCCACGACTGCAATTTGCCATGGCACTATTTGATAACACAATAAAAATATAATGCAATCACAGAATAAACCAAGGCCACCATAAAATTAATAACAACAAAATCTATAAAACATGTACATGATTTAACACAAATTCAAACGAGTAAAGCATAATATAGGAACTCACAATTAATCGGTCGGAACCAAGCTTTCAACATAATCCATGACGTAGGAATGCCAACAATATCCATTGGTGATTTTAACTCTCTCAGCTCTATTATCATTCAAATTATAGAGAATTGCTTCACTTTCAAAGACGTTCGCCAATATAAGTGCAACACCATTCTCAGAAAGACACAATGGCAAGATCTGATAATGTCGCCTCATGTTAATGTCACCATTTTGAAGATTATGATAATTGATATTGAAGAATTGAGTCCAGGACTTTTGAACTCCAAATTCCATCATCTTCCATATAACAAAACGGGTTCCCTTGACATCATGCCCAAAACAAAGACAATCCGTCATTATACAAATAGTTGGCTCTACAAGGAGCACTTTGCATCAAAACCCTCGGGGCAACAAAGGTGTGTACTTCTTCTCACTAAAAGGTTAAGCGAAACAATCACAAATTTCTTCAGATAATAGCATTCCAATCATCAATAGAACCAGAGTTATTGCGAAGGGCCAACCAATTTAGAGTCCCATTCAAATACATGCTATCATCATCAATAGAACGAGAATAACCAAGAGGAAAATTAGGAAAACTTTCAAGATTCCTCCAAACCTTATCACCGAATCAGTAAACTTTGACCACATTTCTACATGAAGTATTTTTGACATAGTATCCATAAAAATGCATCGCCACAATCTTATAACTATTAGTTAAATTATCATAACCAAATGCAAACTTTGAAGAGTTAGATAAAATATCACGAAGTTCATGACTTAAAATTCCCAAATTTCTTAGATATTTTGTTAGTAGCCGGATTCCGTAAACTAAACCACATATCTATATAGTCATTATTAACGGAACAACCACTTAAAGCAAAGTAATCCATTGCAGAGAACCAACGATACACTCTTCATAAAAGCGATCCGACATATTGAGGGGTAAGCGGCGTGCGAGGGGAAGGGTATAACAAGTTGAATCGGCAACATAATTGAATTTACCCAAAAACAAATGTTAAAAGTGCGGTGTTGATTTCTTAAGGTGCATTTTTATGAAAGGAGAATCAGAGAGAAAAGAGTTCCAGGACTTACTCACAGATTTCATTCGCAGAATCTCTTTCACTGAAAGGTAGGAAAGGATATGTGCGATGACTCCTTCTGGGAGGTCTGGATTCGACATTGGAGGAGAATTGTAGTTGTTCGAGTTAGATTGAGGGAGATCCATGAGAGTAGAGGAGAGAAAGGGTTGGGGTTTTGAGAATTCAATTTGATTATATTGAGAAAGTCAATTTTAGATTGCTGAATTTATTGAATTGAATCTATGTCAGATTTATACGTGGCATGAAACACACACGGGTAATATGTGTATGTGGCATACAATCAGAGATTGCAGCCTCGTTAATATTTACAAGCAATTAAAGACACCTACTTCCGTATACTACTACGGTCTCATTTATAAGCAAAAAAACACATTTTAGGTTTATTGAGTAACTGATGTATCTTGCCTATAATATAGACCAAATACAAATGACCCTAAAAAAATTTTTTTGCTTATAAATTAAATGAGACCTGAGGGAGTGTGTGTGTGTGTGTATATATATATATATATATATATATATATATATGTATATATATAAAAAGAAATAAGGGTCTTGGGTTCGAATCCAGCCTTGGCATTCAGCAGTTTTAAATCCCTTTAGGGAAAGCTTTGCAGCCCGTTGTGGTTGGTCATACCCAGCTTGAGAGATTAGTCTCTGCAGTTGCACGGAGAGGATATCCAATTTATTCCAAAACAAAAAAAGATAGCCTTTTTTGGAGCCTCTAAGATGCTATTCCATATTTTTATTTATTTTTTAAATGAAATCTCAACATTCTTCTTTTATTAATTAATGTCCATTCAAAATTTATGACATCGTTTTTATGGTAATAAATATAACTTTATTAAAAATTATTAAAAAAGATTGACCAAAAGTAAATCAATTCATACCATTCAAAATTATTATTAAATTATTAAATATCATATATCTTTCCGAATTCTTTTTCAAAACAACAAAATATTATATTAATATTCAAATGGATATATTTACTAATTATAAAAAACTTACAAGATGTTGACTTCCATTTGTAATTTTTTAAATCAAAGATACTATATTTTCAATAAGTTGCGCTTTTATTACCCTAAAAGTTCGAATACTCTATGTCTATTGTGGATATTAGTAGAGTAAATTTATTCATTTAGTTTTCAATATCTATATCTATATTGTATAATATATTATAATATAATATAATATAATATAATATAATATAATATAGGGTTAACTATGTTTTTGGTCCTTATAAATATAGCGAGTTTTGTTTTTAGTCTCTCTAAAACTTTTTGGGCACTCTTGGTCCCTACATTATTTTTAATTCAATATTTTTTGTTATAAACTGGGTATCATCTGCGCGCAATTGTAGTGACTAATTCATCTAGCCGGGTAGGACCACAATGGGAAGCAAAGTATCCGTCAAGAGATTTAACATTGCTGCATGCCAAAAGTTGGGTTCGAACCCAAGACATTGATTAAGCTGGAAGAGACCCCTACCATCTTACCCATGTGCTCTTCGGTTTGCCTCAAAGTTATTATGATTAGTACTTGTTTGATACCTGGAACTTGGAAACGGGTTGAATCTGGGGTATTAGGTGATGTGCTTCTTGTGATTGAAGATAGACCTCAGATGGTTGAAGATGGAGTCCGGCTGATTGGAGATTTACTTCGAACGGTCCGAGGTTGATTGCTTGAGCTCGCCGGGGGGTGGTACCTGCAGACACTCCGATGGAGGGGTGCACCTCTATTTATAGACGGACGTGTCGTACCTGAGGCGTCAGATGTGGTCGCGTTAATCTAGGTCGTTGAATGGAACGCTTGGTAATTAGGCGCATATTGGGCCGTTTCTAATGTGGGATTGGGCTGTCCCAAATTTTTTGGGTTTTTGGGCAAGTCCGGAACAATACTAATTATTTTAGTTAGTTTTTAATGGAGATTTGTTGCAATCTTTTCATGTTCATTGATTTAAATCTTTAGTTTAAATCCATCTGATAAATCCACTTTTGTTTTACTATAAATGACTAAAAGAAGAAGAGATTAGAGTCTTTTTCTTTGCATCACTTATTTTTAGGCCCATGCTTCTTCCAACCCTTCTCTACTCACTAGACACCCCATAATAGGGTGAAAGACCAAATGCCCTTGATGAAAATTGGAATTTATATTTTTTTTAAACGTTAAGTGCGGTTCGGCGCACGCTTGATCGAATCTGGCTGCGCCGAACCTGTTAATTTTACTCAAAGGTGCATGCAACAATAAACAGACACAAGAGAAAATTAGGGTTTCACAAACAACAACCAAGAGATTAGGGAAAGTCACGAAGAGGTTGTGATTATACCTGATTGAGGTGTTTGAACCTTGAATCGAGTCTACTTGTACCTGCAAACACACTGTAGAAGGTTAGGGTTTCTGCAATCAGTATTAAATCAAAGAGAAATCAAAGGAAAATTATAAAGAGAGGGTGATTCTACCTTAGTGAAGGAGAATCATAAGCTTGATTGAAGGAATCAAGCAGTTCTGGGCAAACTAGGGTTTGTTGTTCATCGAAGAGTGAGAAGGGGATTTGGTGGTCTCAGGGTTGTTTGATTCAGAGTAAAACCATAGGGGTTTTACTGTGTCATCATCAACGATCATCATCGACCAAGAATCAAGCCCAAGAATCAAGCTGAGGCACAGCTTCAATCACCGGCGGTGAGAGCTACACCACAGCGAGACTCCGGCGAGAAGAAGAGAGAAGAGAGAGAACCGGAAAATCAAGAGAGAGGCAGAGGATCTTGATTTTCTGAGAAAGAGAGAGAGTAAAGAGCATATATACTCTGGGTCAAGTTAGGATCCACGCGTTACCAAATTGTTCGGGTTGGGCGCGCAAAACCCTAACAAAAACATTTGTTTGGCAAAAGATTGATACATCATTGAAATTTGGACCAAGATAAGTTGGACTTATTGTTGTTGGCACCTCCCTCAGTTGTTGATACCACCTGCAAGGTTAAATAAGTGTTAAAAGTGTAAAAATTCAACATGGTATACTCAGAGCTTTAAAAATCGATCCAGGGCAAAATTATCTTAACTCTACTCTAAATCTTTTACTTTCTTTAAGTTTTTTCTACTGTGAAATTTTCTGTCTAACTGTGTGTGTGTGTGTGCAGAAGTGCTGCAGATTATACACAATTCAAAATGAGCAACAATATTCAAACACATGCAAGTTTTGGTGCACAAGTGCCTACCCTAACTGGTAAAAACTGCGATAGGTGGTGTGACCAAATGGAGGCAGTGTTTGGGTGTCAAGGTGTCCTGAAGGTGGTTAAAGATGGTGTTACACCACTAACAGCTACCTCTACTGATGAGGACAAAGTGAAATATGAAGATGAAGTCCAGAGGGACTGGAAGGCACTGCATCTAATCCATATTTGGTTAGATGACAGTAACTTTGACAGAGTTAGAGGAATTAAGAGTTCCAAGAAAGCTTGGGATACTCTTGATTCTTATTACAATGGGGCAACTGAAGCTAGGAAAGAGAAGTTGGAGGCCGGATCTTAAGGCTCAGTATGAGACCCTTAAGATGAAGAGTGATGAGGATGTTGTAACCTACTGTGGTCGTGTAAAGAAAATTACAAATGCTATGAATCTTAATGGCCTAACACTAACTGATGAAGAAATTTGCAGGAAAATCTTAAGATCACTAACCAAAAGGTACTATGTGTGTGTAAATGGACTTGAAGACACACTCAAGGATGAGGACCTAAAGGTGGAACAGCTCCAGAGTAGATTGGAGGCTAAAGAGATTAGGCTCAATCTGGTGATGGAGAACAGTGATGATGATGATACTGCCTTCTTCGCAAAAGGCAAGGGTAAGAAAGATTCTAAGTCAGGTAACAATAAGTCCTCTTCTAAGCCTAACTCTAGCAAAAGTAAGCCTAAATCTAAACCTAATTCTAAGAATAAGACTGATTCTAAGAAGAAGGATAAATCTAAGGTTCAATGCTATAGATGTGATAAATTTGGACGGGCGGTAGTCACTAAGGAACAAGCTGACGTCGCGTGTATGAATTTCAAAATGCACCTTATTCCTCAATGTGAGGCAGTAGTGCATGGGATGCCAGCCACAGTCCAAGGATACATTTCTTGGTTTAGAAGTGTATCCCACCCATACCTATCACCAGACAACTACCCCTTCAACGCTGCAGAGCTTAGAGAGGTATGATTATTTATTTTATAAGTGTTACATTAAATCATTTAGGAAAAATTAGTACACCAGAGAACCTTTAAGTTATTTATTTGTAACAAGTTGGCCATTTAAGTTTTTTTTGTAACGAATAGGCCCTTTAAGTTACCTAACATTGACACTGTTGACTTTTTTAGTAAAATGTCATATCGTTGATTACATCAAAATACACCAAAATATGCTTGTTTGCATCAAAACACATAAGCTAGAGTAATCACAATATATAAAGTAGCATTGCATCAAAATATATAAGCTAGAGAAATCACTAAAAGGGTCTATTTGTTACAAAAAAAACTTAAAAGGGTCAACTTGTTACAAATAAATAACTTAAAGGTCCTCTGGTGTAATTTTGCCAATCATTTATTATTTAACTTTGTTTTGTTATCAGCCGGACTCCATCTTTAACCATCTGAGGTCTATCTTCAATCACAAGAAGCACATCACCTAATACCCCAGATTCGACCCGTTTCCAAGTTCCAGGTATCAAACAAGTACTAATCATAATAACTTTGAGGCAAACCGAAGAGCACATGGGTAAGATGGTAGGGGTCTCTTCCAGCTTAATCAAGGTATTGGGTTCGAACCCAACTTTTGGCATGAAGCAATGTTAAATCTCTTGACGGATACTTTGCTTCCCATTGTGGTCCTACTCGGCTAGATGAATTAGTCACTACAATTGTGCGCAGAGGATACCCAGTTTATAACAAAAAATATTGAATTAAAAATAATGTAGGGACCAAGAGTGCCCAAAAAGTTTTAGAGAGACTAAAAACAAAACTCGCTATATTTATAAGGACCAAAAACATATTTAACCCTATATTATATTATATTATATTATATTATATTATATTATATTATATTATATTATATTATATTATATTATATTATACAATATAGATATAGATATTGAAAACTAAATGAATAAATTTACTCTACTAATATCCACAATAGACATAGAATATTCGAATTTTTAGGGTAATAAAAGCGCAACTTATTGAAAATATAGTATCTTTGATTTAAAAAATTACCAATGGAAGTCAACATCTTTTAAGTTTTTTATAATTAGTAAATATATCAATTTGAATATTAATATAACTAGTTTGCAGGACCCGTGCCAGCAGGGGTAAATAACTTCAGATGATAAATATATTATGATCTTCGCGTAATAGATACCTCGACACCGTGAATTCGCCTATTAGCAGATGTGCTTTAGAGGAGAGTTTTTGTTGTTTTTTTTGTTCATATAGTACAATAACACCAATCATGCATTCAACTGTAGAAGACTATTATTCTGTGATAAGTTGAGGAAAAACCAGTTCTGACACAATTTTAGTCTTGTATAATGTAAGTTCTGTGGTAGCATAATAGCAAAATTAAATGCAGATATAGGTCTTTTTTAAACATTGTGGGTGAAGCTACACCAACTCGATTTGTTATGAGGATACTATAGTGATATGATACCTTTGTAAGAATGAGATCCAGCTTAGAGTAAATGTCATTGCAAAGCAGTATATTAAGAATGATTTGTTGTAAAATAATTGATCTCAGTATGAAAGTCACACACACAAAAAAAAATTCTCATTTTTTTTAAAATCTCTAACTACTAATCTATATGTATTACATACGTGAATGACTGTATTTCCAAATACACATATGTATGTGTATTAATAAACAAAATAATGGACTGAAGAAAGAGATAAAATAGTGAGACCTTAATGTTTGAAGTGGAGTTAATTCCTATTTATAGATTTGGATAGACCTACCCCGGGGTATTTTCGTCATTCACATCTAAGTTAATATTCAAAACCACTTCCACGGATCCAGCCTCGTAGGTATTGAACTTCCACTTTCCCCTTTTGAAACCGTCGACAGAAACGCGTTCACTGGTTTTTCAAGAGTCGTAAAGATCAACGAATTAACACCCCGTTGACAGAGGCTCTGCACTCGACGGTCCCGTGTTCGAGTTTTACTGAGGCCGGAAAATATTTTTTGTTAAAATAGCACTGACTGCCAGCGTGGATCTGGGGGTCCCAGTTGGAAATGATGTGTAAAGCCACGTATTTACCGTGGTCTAAGTGGCCTTTCTGACTTGGATGCTTAGGTGGTAATTTTCATGATTTAAATTACTTATGATATTTTGTTGTTTTGAAAAAGAATTCGGAAAGATATATGATATTTAATAATTTAATAATTATTTTGGTATGAATTGATTTACTTTTGGTCAATCTTTTTTAATAGTTTTTAATAAAGTTATATTTATTACCATAAAAACGATGTCATAAATGTTGAATGGACATTAATTAATAAAAGAAGAATGTTGAGATTTCATTTAAAAAATAAATAAAAATATGGAATAGCATCTTAGAGGCTCCAAAAAAGGCTATCTTTTTTTGTTTTGGAATAAATTGGATATCCTCTTCGTGCAACTGCAGAGACTAATCTCTCAAGCTGGGTATGACCAACCACAACGGGCTGCAAAGCTTTCTCTCAAGGGATTTAAAACTGTTGAATGCCAAGGCTGGATTCGAACCCAAAACCCTTATTTGTTTTTATATATATATATATATATATATATATATATATATATATATACACACACACACACACACTCCCTCCGGTCTCATTTAATTTATAAGCAAAAAAAAAAATTTAGGGTCATTTGTATTTGGTCTATATTATAGGCAAGATACATCAGTTACTCAATAAACCTAAAATGTGTGTTTTTGCTTATAAATGAGACCGTAGTAGTATACGGAAGTAGGTGTCTTTAATTGCTTGTAAATATTAACGAGGCTGCAATCTCTGATTGTATGCCACGTTGTTTGCTGGTGTTTTTGGCAAACAATCACTAGTTTTCAATATTGAGATTGTGAGATCAAACTAGAAAATCTCTCTGACAATTGCCTCTAAGTTTTGTGTTTTTTGACGTTTGTAAGAACAGTAAACGATAGAAAGAAATAAAATTGAAAGCAAAGTAAAAGCAGTAAATGTGCAGAGAAAAATGTAAAGAGAAAGTAAATATTGCATTAAGTGAAAGAAAAGATGGTTCACCAACACGTACAAGGTATCTGTTTCACTCGTGTTTCGCTTTAGTTTGGAAGTTGAGTTTCTCAGAGTTCTTGTGAAATGTGGCGACCCTGATTTCCTATTACAAAAGAGTATTTATACTCTTGGAAACAATCGTGGGAAGAAAGAATAACTGCCTCCTAAAAATAAGGGGAAGTAACCGCCCACTAACTGTTGCTCTTTGCACTTCGACTAACTCATTGTCAACCGTTTGACGAAGTGTTGAACCCAGCTTTGTCGAAGATTTGGACCTTCTCTTGTCGAAAGTTTCTTGTCTTGCTTACTCCATAGCTTTGAGAACTAGGTTTGTCGAAGCTCCCTTGCATTGCCAGCGCTTGTATAACTTTCCTGTCGAATTTATGATGTATTGACTTAAATATTTACCTGTGGTCCCCAGAACAATATTAAATGCGACGTCAACCCCATTTAAAGCTTCCTTTAATGCGCTGTCGAAATTTTGAGGTAACACACATACACATACTACCCGTGTGTGTTTCATGCCACGTATAAATCTGACATAGATTCAATTCAATAAATTCACTTCAGTAATCTAAAATTGACTTTCTCAATATAATCAAATTGAATTCTCAAAACCCCAACCCTTTCTCTCCTCTACTCTCATGGATCTCCCTCAATCTAACTCGAACAACTACAATTCTCCTCCAATGTCGAATCCAGACCTCCCAGAAGGAGTCATCGCACATATCCTTTCCTACCTTTCAGTGAAAGAGATTCTCGCGAATGAAATCGTGAGTAAGTCCCGGAACTCTTTTTCTCCGATTCTCCTTTCATAAAAATGCACCTTAAGAAATCAACACCGCACCGACATCTTTGTTTTTGGGTAAATTCAATTATGTTGCCGATTCAATTGTTATACCCTTCCCCGTGCACGCCGTTTACCCTCAATATGTCGGATCGCTTTTATGAAGAGTGTATCGTTGGTTCCCGCAATGGATTACTTTGCTTTCGTGGTTGTTCAGTTAATAATGACTATATAGATATGTGGTTTAGTTTCGGAATCCAGGCTACTAACAAAATATCTAAGAAATTTGGGAATTTTCGTCATGAACTTCGTGATATTTTATCTAACTCTTCAAAGTTTGCATTTGGTTATGATAATTTAACTAATAGTTATAAGATTGTGGCGATGCATTTTTATGGATACTATGTCAAAAATACTTCATGTAGAAATGTGGTCAAAGTTTACGATTACGGTGATAAGGTTTGGAGGAATCTTGAAAGTTTTCCTAATTTTCCTCTTGGTTATTCTCGTTCTATTGATGATGATAGCATGTATTTGAATGGGACTCTAAATTGGTTGGCCCTTCGCAATAACTCTGGTTCTATTGATGATTGGAATGCTATTATCGTGTGAAGAAATTTGTGATTGTTTCGCTTAACTCGGTACTCGAGAAGTACACACGCTTGTTGCCCTCGAGGGTTTTGATGCAAGTGCTCTTGTAGAGCCAACTATTTGTATAATGACGGATTGTCTTTGTTTTGGGCATGATGTCAAGGGAACCCGTTTTGTTATATGGAAGATGATGGAATTTGGAGTTCAAAAGTCCTGGACTCAATTCTTCAATATCAATTATCATAATCTTCAAAATGGTGACATTAACATGAGGCAACATTATCAGATCTTGCCATTGTGTCTTTCTCGAGAATGGTGTTGCACTTATATTGGCGAACGTCTTTGAAAGTGAAGCAATTCTCTATAATTTGAATGATAATAGAGCTGAGAGAGTTAAAATCACCAATGGATATTGTTGGCATTCCTACGTCATGGATTATGTTGAAAGCTTGGTTCCGACCGATTAATTGTGAGTTCCTATATTATGCTTTACTCGTTTGAATTTGTGTTAAATCATGTACATGTTTTATAGATTTTGTTGTTATTAATTTTATGGTGGCCTTGGTTTATTCTGTGATTGCATTATATTTTTATTGTGTTATCAAATAGTGCCATGGCAAATTGCAGTCGTGGAATATTTACCAACCGATTTGACCAATTTTTGAAGGACGACAACACCCCTACATTTTTGGACAAAATAGACGGTAGAAACAACGGTTTTTTTGCCTTTGCCTATGGTTCGCCATCCGCAATTGATAATGCTACTCTAAATTAAATGAATTTGTTTTGTTGCTACATTCATTATAAGCTAGTAGATGGTTTTTTTGAGTAAATTATTAAGTAACTAGCCGGAAGATGATTCACCCAATAGATAATTCATTCTCTCTTGAATATTCTTTATTGTGTTGGTTTCAGAAAGTATGAAATAGTCTTTGGTTTTCGAAGATTATACATTATTTCAATTTGAAGTGCGTGAATAATATAAAAATAACATAGTGAATAAAGGAATCTGAAAACTAGTTAATGAGCAAGTCACATAAGTTGGCTTGGTCAAAGGTGTAATATCTATTGAGTATTCATCTATAGATAGATGAGAAAAGGCAAATCCATAATTACTTTATTTCTTCAAACATGTATTAATTTCATTTACTTCTGAATTTTGTTACAGATAATTCATTGAATAAACTAAGGAGTCCTATTTCGATGTGTAGATATTTGTTATCTATGTATATTCCAAGCGTAATGATGTTTTGGCAATTTCATGTGTATTAGTTTTTCGCCTTATTTTGTTTAAATTGTTCAAGCACAACCATGCTGAGTTGGGAAAAAAATATTAATTTATTTATGCATCTGATATAATAATAATATTGGTATAGATTCTAATTTTAAATATATATCCCTCATGTCACATGTGCTACAGGCTTGTATTTCACTCTCGAGTCTAACATGAGTCCCTTTTTCAATTGTAGATCTGCAACCACAATTTCGAGGACATCATGCATTATTTACTGTAGATGGTGCGATGGTGGGGAGGAAGATGCTTGTTGTGGCTACTGTTTCTTCCGTGGTTGTGTTCATTCTATGGACAACATTAAACTCTTGATGTCTATCTTTTGGGTTCCCTTGGAAAATTTATAGCAATTTCTTTTTTATATGTTTTATAAACTATACTCTTGTTTGAAGTTCAACTCTTTGTAAGTTAAGTGCACTTTTGTTGAACCGTGTGGGAGTCATTTATGATATGTATCAATATTATGTGGTTGGATGTTCTTTCTTATCCCCCTATTTGGTTTATAACTTTCTTATAGTTGCTGGTGAATTGTAGCTGGTTAATATTCGACAAAATAATTATATTTCTATATTTATTTACTTAATCATCATTTAACTTGCAAACGGGGCAGCAGGTTGGTTGTGTCTTGCTTATATTATCATTCCTGGTCGGTATTGTTTTGATTAAATTATATGTTAGAAGCTACTTGTGTGTCTGATATGATTTCTAATTTTTTTCTCTTTTATAGTTTGCGTTCTTTGTTAGGTGGACTTGACACTATTAATGTCGCAGCAAGGTGAGGACTATTCTCTTGAGTGAAGCTATATTGTTTGCACTCCTTTTTTAGTTGAATTTATGATCTGTATTTTCTATTCAAAAAGTTGCATTCTCCCAATTGACCGTTCCTCATAAACCAAAACAATTTTAGATCTTATGATTTTGGTTTCTCTTTGCGCCCATTTGGTTTATTGGTGTGAGCTAAACCGAGGATCGAATTTGTTGTAAATCACAAGTTCTTTTAGCACTTTGCTTTTTCTAAAGTTCTTCAAGTTTAATTACATCTTTTAATGTGGATGATTCATATCGGTTTCAGCCACCTCGACCTTGACTTGTGGAAGGTCAGACTATCCTTGCTTTTAAGCAGAACTCTTAGCTGAGAAAAGTTATCTTTCAAAAGTGGGAAGTCCCACATATGAGTTGTTATTGATCTGAATATATATATATGGTTTGTGTTGTGTTTTATTGGAAAACAAAAATATTTCAAAAGTGGGAAGTCCCACATTGCTTGTCTTTGGACTCCCGAAAGTCATAATCCTTTTTTTTGGTATTTTATAAGCCTATCCGATAATCCGAATATACCCATAATCAAGCTATTTTTGCAACAACAAAATGTTTTTTCTTTACTCATCAGCGGCTATTTCATTATCACAGTAATTTTATTACTGTTATTTTCGTAACTGCTTTTTTATGCCATTTTATTTCTCAACAACTCTTTCATTAAACCGCTTTATAGCAATTTATTTTCTGAACTGAATTTTCATGGATCATTATTTTATAACTGACGTTTTCATTACAATTGAAATCAGTTTTTTGGCTTCAAATATCTGATGGACCGTCTGCTTCCGTAGAGATACATAGAGCCTATAAAAAGCTAAGTCGAGTGTTGCGTTAAAAACACACTTAGAGCAAGTGTACTCTTTCGCAGAAGTAGTATAAAAGATTATCGTGTCCACAGGGATTAATTAACAAGTACTAAACTAGTCAAGATTATATATTGTTTAGACGAAACGAATAGTTTGAGTGATGTAGAAACTAAAATAAAAAGAAATAAATAACGATAATTAAAATACAAGTTTAATAAATGGTGAGAGACCTAGAGTCACAGTTTCACTTGCAAGCTTCGATTCCCCTATGTCTAATTCTACCTGAATTCCCTTATTTTATTTAATTACCAATCCCTTTACTAAAACTATTAATCCGTTTGGTCATTCGCGATTAATATTCTTTTTCCTAAATTAACCCCCGTTTGGTCATGCAAGAATTTAAATTCGTGAAAAGCATAAAGAGCAAAAAGGTTGAATGATTGGAAGACTAAATTATGGTTTGGTCATGCCCTAATTATAGTCCCAATTATCCTATAGGTCCACCAACTAATTGCAGTACGGTCGCTGATCAACTAATTGATTATAAACATGCAAAAGGTAGCTAATCTTAATCATGTGATAAAAACAATAGGACAATACCAATTAAAATAAAAATTGGGAATTCAAGGTATAAATTAAAACATAAAAAGGTCTCTAATCAAGCAAGATCCACCTAAGACCCTAGAAGAGGACTTAGGTATCCATAATAATTAAGAACAATAAAATAGAAATTAGAGTCATGAATTACAGAATAAAAATAACCCGGAGATTGAGTAAATTTCGATCCCGTATTCGATCTCGAATTCGCTCCAAAGCTCTCTCACGGTGTCAAGAACAAGTACTCAAAAGCCCTCTCTGAGTGTGTGCCACTGTTGCTTCTTTTTCTTCCGTGCGGTGATTTGCGGCTCCGTGTGTCAGGTATTCCTCCCTTTTTTGTTCTCAATGTCCCATGCGGCTACTGTATCTCTCCCCCTTATTTTCAAGTGCAGCAGTCTATTTATCTCCTTCAAAGCATAGGGTTCCGTGCGAGTGCATCAGCTATGTGGATTGGATCCCACGCTTTTCCTTTCTTCAAACAGGCCGTGGGCCATGTTTTTATTGTTTAAGCCACAAGCCAATTCTTTATGCCACTTCTTTAATTCAATCCACGCCCCCTTTTTTACTTGGGTGCAACTTCCTTCCTTTTATCTATCTATCTATCTATCTATCTATATATATATATATATATATATATATATATATATATATATATATATATATATATATATATATATATATATATAATTTATTTGAGTGGCATTAAGTTGAGTTTTTATTCCTTTTCATATTTTCTTTCTTTCTCATAAAACAAAGAGCAAATTAAGTTAGTAACTTATACAATTGATAATAATTGCTCTAAAAGTGACTCAAAAATATCACTAAAAATACATCAAATTAGAGTTTATCAACTCCCCCACACTAAACATTTGCATGTCCTCAAGCAAATTTTCTGGCTCAATAAAATTTTCAAATAAATAATAGAGATAGCCAAATAAGGAACCCAAAGTTAAAAGCACAGTGACAGACAATAGATAATATAGCACATATGAGGTGTCAATAGATTGCCCAATTAGAGGCTCATGTCCTGAAGAATACATTTTTGAGAACAAGGACACTCGCCACAATCTCTCTAAGTGTTTAGGGACTAGTGAAAATATACACTCAAGTTTCAACAAAATGCACATTACCATAAGCTTGTAATTTGACCAAATCTCCACTAAATAGTTTACATGCATGCAAAAGATGGGGTTTCATGGGTTGTAATGGGGCCAAGGTTAAGTCAAGTAAGGTGGAATAAGAAGAAAGGGATAATCAAAGGGCTAAGAACAAGAAATAGTAACCTTTGAAACCAAACATGGAGCTTCTATCTATTTTACAAATTTTATCCAGACTCCAAATTAATTTCACTCTCATTCTTCAATTTTCTTCTATTGAATCAACTCTATTTGATTTACCTTTTCTCTTGAGTAGACTTTTTTTTTTTTTTGGATTTGCCCTTTGGCTCTTGCATTCTATTGAGTATTGATCTATAGATAGATGAGAAAAGGCAAATCCATAATTACTTTATTTCTTCAAACATGTATTAATTACTTCTGAATTTTGTTACAGATAATTCATTGAATAAACTAAGGAGTCCTATTTCGATGTGTAGATCTTTGTTATCTATGTATATTCCAAGCGTAATGATATTTTGGCAATTTCATGTGTATTAGTTTTTCGCCTTATTTTGTTTAAATTGTTCAAGCACAACCATGCTGAGTTGGGAAAAAAATATTAATTTATTTATGCATCTGATATAATAATAATATTGGTATAGATTCTAATTTTAAATATATATCCCTCATGTCACATGTGCTACAGGCTTGTATTTCACTCTCGAGTCTAACATGAGTCCCTTTTTCAATTGTAGATCTGCAACCACAATTTCGAGGACATCATGCATTATTTACTGTAGATGGTGCGATGGTGGGGAGGAAGATGCTTGTTGTGGCTACTGTTTCTTCCGTGGTTGTGTTCATTCTATGGACAACATTAAACTCTTGATGTCTATCTTTTGGGTTCCCTTGGAAAATTTATAGCAATTTCTTTTTTATATGTTTTATAAACTATACTCTTGTTTGAAGTTCAACTCTTTGTAAGTTAAGTGCACTTTTGTTGAACCGTGTGGGAGTCATTTATGATATGTATCAATATTATGTGGTTGGATGTTCTTTCTTATCCCCCTATTTGGTTTATAACTTTCTTATAGTTGCTGGTGAATTGTAGCTGGTTAATATTCGTCAAAATATTTAGATTTCTTTATTTATTTACTTAATCATCATTTAACTTGCAAACAGGGCAGCAGGTTGGTTGTGTCTTGCTTATATTATCATTCCTGGTTGGTATTGTTTTGATTAAATTATATGTTAGAAGCTACTTGTGTGTCTGATATGATTTCTAATTTTTTTCTCTTTTATAGTTTGCGTTCTTTGTTAGGTGGACTTGACCTATTAATGTCGCAACAAGGTGAGGACTATTCTTTTGAGTGAAAGCTATATTGTTTGCACTCCCTATTTTAGTTGAATTTATGATCTGTATTTTCTATTCAAAAAGTTGCATTCTCCCAATTGACCGTAGGCATGACTTCCTCATAAACCAAAATAATTTTAGATCTTATGATTTTGTTTTCCAATTTATTTACATCTTTTAATGTGGATGATTCATATCGGTTTCCTCATAATTAATTATAGCGTCACTGTGACTACAAAGTTCAAAACCATCAAATACCCTTTTGGATAATATTCTCATATAGTATGTCCTCTGCAACCTTTTATAGAAGGTGGGTATAGTGGTTTTACGGTGATACTCAAGCTAGTTTTTCTTTAATGAAATTACTAGTTATCGGGAAAAAAAGTCAGAGAATCGTATGGTTGCATGATCTTGCTACCCAATGAAAAATAGTTATTTTACCGTTGCAAGTAGAATGGCCGCTTTTACATAGAGTTGTGGGAATGCGATGAAGTTGCACATCAATTACGTTTTCGGGTCAGATTCTTAAACAAAAATGGTGGGAAAAACCCTAAAACATGTGGGACTAACTATGAAATCTTTTTTTCTTCAGTCTCTCAGTGTGTGAATTGTTTTGGTGTCCCGAAGCCCTTTGTGGCTTTGTACAACCAAAACCTTTGTGTACGACCAAAAACACATATGCAAACTCCTGTTGGAATTTCTAATCCATCAACCCTAAGTTCTAAAATACCCTTAATAAGGCTTATAAAAATATAGCCGTTGCAATCAAAAATCAGTCACACACATATTCACAACAGAATTTAAAAGTTTGTTAAGTATTCTTAGCCTAACGGTTTATTTAGTTAGAGGCCGTTAGCTCTACCTAACAGCCTCTAACTAACATGTCCGTTTACTATTGTGCCTACAAGTGTATATATATAGCTCATACAAATGTACCTTGAAACTTGTATAGATACTTTTCAATAATCAATAAAGAATTACTTTACAGTTTTAAACTTGTTCTAATTTTCTATAACTCCTTTTCAACCGTAAGCTCCAATTGTCTTCAACCTTGAAACTTTGAGTATTCAAGAGTCAATCAAGTGGGATTGTACCTTGCATACAAGAGAAGGGAAAAGGTTAGTAATTTGTTTCTGTGACTGTTGCACCCCGAAAAATCCGATTTGGACCTCTCGTTTGACAACGTGAAAAATAGTAGAGCCGCCACCAATATTTTAATTTTAAGACCAAAACATTGAAAAAAGGTCTTTTGAACAAGGCAGATGGTCTTTCGAAAACTAGAGATATGGGTTCGGGGGTCGATTACGTGCGGGGAAGGTGTTAGCACTTCACGCGCGCCCTCTCACCGAGAGGAACCTTTAACTAAGTGTATGGTTTTTCGTTTGATTTGAAAAATATCTAGATTTGCCTATTTATTTCTTATTTAAAGATAAATGGGAAAACTTAATGAAAAATTTTATTTTTAACGCTTGACGAGAATTGACTTCTCGCTCCTACGTATCTCCTGGTGCAATGGAGAATTCAAAGCTACGTAGTTCTTGTTTGTCATGAAAAGGTTTTTTGTTTTTTATCTTTTTAGTGAGTTTTCGAAATAGGACGAGTATTCAGCGAATGATTAAACTAACAAAGGTTATGGGTAATCACCGCTAAGTACTCTTGAAAAATGGGAGTCACCGCCACTAGTCGCATTTAACAAAGGTTACGATTGATCGTTAGTAGCTACTCA
This sequence comes from Oxytropis ochrocephala, assembly GCA_020916435.1. Lineage (NCBI taxonomy): Eukaryota > Viridiplantae > Streptophyta > Magnoliopsida > Fabales > Fabaceae > Oxytropis > Oxytropis ochrocephala. The sequence continues at coordinate 106,633,952 of CM037091.1, read as the reverse complement.
TTTTTATTTGATCTTTTGAAAATGGTTTTGAAAGAGATTAATTGGCACGAATGATCAAACTAACCGCTTATTGTTCTTTGGGAAAAGACATTGCCACTAATGGCTAGGATTTAACAAAGGTTATGATTAGCCACTAGCAACAATGGGTTTAAAAATGATTCTTTTTTGTTGTGAAAAATGCTAATGCTTATGGTTGCGAAAAGGTTTTTTATTTGTTGCGCTTGACGAGAACGTGGCTCGCTCCTACGTATCCTAAATGGGAATCAAAGCGACGTAGTTCTAACTTGAAGGGGGATACTAGTAAAAATGGGGTGCTATTTAGCTGCTAGGTGTTGTATTTTAAAAAGAGCAATGTACAAATAACAAAGGCCCATGGTCTGACCCATGAGTTGGGCCATTACGGGGGTATGCATGTATTAAACGTGGGGTGTTAGAAGAAGGTGAGTGTAATGTTAGTCATGTGATAGGGGATTTGATGAATTTAAAAATAAAACATGATATAAATGGGAAATCAAGGACAAGTCACGTGGGGAGGGTGTAAAGGAAACAAATGGTCAGATTTCACTTTTATAAAGGAAACAAATGATGATTTGAAAATAATAATAAAAAGGGATTAAAATAACAAAAAGCAATGAAATAGGAAACCAAAAAATGTGGTGAAGGGACATGAGGGGACGCTGACTGATGCAAGTCTAGCAACTCCATACTGTATTTTTCATTGTCAATACTAAACTAAACTAGTTATTGTGGTTAATAAAAACAGAAATAAACTAATAACCTAATAATTAAATATATAAGAAAAAAAGTTGAGTTATGTGAAGACCCTACCAAGAAAAATATCATTTCATACCTTGAGTTCCAGAGAGAGGAAACGAAAGTCTTGAGAGAGAAAGAGGGAGAGAGGTGGAATACGATTCTTCTTCTTCTCTTTGCTTTTTTTTGGTTTGTTTTCTTGTGAAGGTGGTGCTACAAAAATGGAGGAGGTATGGTGGAGGAGGTTGTTGTGTTGTGTTTGTGGTGGTTGTGGGTGGCGAAAATGGAGGAGAGTGGAGTGGTGGAGGTGGTTGTTTCTTTTTCTTCCCCTTGCTCTGTGTGTGTGTTTTGGTTGTTGTTTTCCCCTTCGCATTTTCGTTTTTTCTCTTCAATATCCTGTTTTTCTCCCCTTTTTGCCTCTGATTTTTCTCCTTTGTTCACTGTATTGAGGTTGATTTTATAGTCCAAAATGCCTAGATTAATGTATTGTGTGGTCAATTTAGAGTTGCTCTCTGATCTGTGTTTTTTCCAAAATATTTCATGTTTTAGTGCTCTAACTTTCCGAACAGATATTTTTCTCCTTTCAAGCCACCGGTGCTTTCATAGATATAACCTTGTTTGACCATGTTTGATTGTCTAAAACTTTCCTTTCTTATGTATTTGTGCAGAGAAATAAATTGCAAAGGAGAAGAGTTTTCCATTTGAAGCTTTGGAGCTTTGACATAGGCTGTGAAGTCTAGCTGCTGCTTTGTCTTCTTTCTCTTGTCCTGCTAATGATGCTTGCTGTCTTTTGACTCTTTACATGTATTTTTTGCTCTAATATGTATCATTATATTGTCACCTTTGTAAAGGATTTGTTCTGAAACCTTTTGTTATTGTTGTATATTTTTCAATTGTTTTTGGTCTTGTGATTCTTAAACAAAGAATTTGAAGGAAAACTCAACAAACAACAACAAAGAACAACGTATCCCCATCCACAATTCCCTTTATTTATTTATTTTAGTTTAACATAATGGTGGCATCAATAATGATAACAAAAAAGGGTGGCTAACGACTATCAAATGACACGAGTACATGATTAGACGCTTAATACATACAAAAATAAACACGCGCACTCCAATTATATAAAAAAATGCAAACACAATTAATAATAACGCGCGTACCCTGTTAAAATAACACGCGCATCTAAACTAAAAATAATGTGTGTGTGCCTCAACATATATTTTTGAGTCTTTTTTCAACTACGAGAAAAATACTGTTAGAACCTCGCTTTCGTGAAAAGACAATTTTTATTTCGAATTAGTCGGACAAAATTGGGGTATGACAGCTGCCCCTCTTTATTTGGATTTTATCAAGAAATATGAATTGGCCGAGACATATTTCGCAGATAAAATAGAAATAAAGAATTCAGAAATTATACCAATTTTGTCCACTCGGGGAAATCCGAATTCTCCTTTTTCTTTTTTCTTGTTTTTTTTTTGGAAAGATAGACACTTTTGTGTCGATGTGAAAACACTAAATGAACACGGACGCGCGCATGAATAAGTAAAATGGGCACTGCGCGTGCGAAGCGTAAATTGCCCAGCCGCCTAAAACTCGTAATCCTTAAACGAACTCTTGATTTAATCCGAAGTTTGTACGTGGCTTTGAGGAGCACGCTTCGAGAATCTCGGTCTTTCGAGCGATCGGGGATTATCGGCCCGAATCGATATCTGAGATCAATGCACGGCGCCCATCAGATCTTAGGCCGATACAACTATTCCGTTGAACTCGTGATGGGGCCGCGGTCCATCGTGTTGCTCGTGATACGATGTGAGACTCGCGTAAGGGAGCGATGATCTCTCCGGGCTCAAATCGCGCAATGCGCGCTGGCGAGCTCTTTTCTTTTCTTTTTGTTTCTCTCTTTTCTTTTTCTCGAACTCCCAACTTGGGGAGCATTTTCTGAATCAAGGCGCAGCATTAACACTGCGGTGTTTATCCTCTCTCTCACTTGTCTGCAATTGAAAAATGAACCAATGCATGCAATGCAGATGTCGTGATTGCCATGTTCTTTTCCTTTTCTTATGATGATGTAATGCGAATGCCTGAATTTCTCTTTTCTTTACTTTATTATTATTTTCTATGTCTGACGAGTGCATGATTTTATGCTTGGTGAATGTGATGCATGAGTTTCTGTTTTGCTCTTTTTCTCTCTCTTCTAGCTTCTCTTCTTTCTCTTCTTTTGCTAGTTGTTGCTCTTTTGCTCTTTTGGCTTTTCTCCTCTTCTTTTCTTTTGCTCTTTTTATGAAGTGCAGGTATGCGAATGCAAAATTTTGGTGTTTGATGATATGTAATGCTCTTTTGTTTTGATGAAATGACAGATGACATGCAACAGAAAACTTTTTCCTCTTTGCATTTTTTCTATGAAACGTGAATATTGCTATTATGCGAAATAAAATGATGAATAACATGAAATGATGAATGACATGGGATGTTTTAGCTTTCTTTTTTTTTCTATGAGATGCGAGTATTGATGTGATGCAACTGTATTGCTTTGATGTTTGGGATGATGAATTTTTGGTTCTTTTGCTTTATGGAATGCAAACATTACTATGATGTAGACGACACTGAATGTTTTTTTTTTGGCATAGGGACCTCAGGATTCTTGAATGATCAATTCAAGTGTCTTGTCGTGATGACTATTTCGAATGTACATTCGACTTAGTCTCCTATTTATTGAAAATGATTTTGTATTTTGAAAATTGATTTGATATCTGATGCAATGATGATGAATGCTTGGTTTGCTAGAAAGAAAACAGTAAATGAACACTTGGCGTGCTGATGCGAAAATAATAAATGAACACTTGGCGTGCTGAGAAAACGGTGAATGAACACTTGGCGTGCTGAGAAAACGGTAAATGAACACTTGGTGTGCTGAGAAAACGGTAAATGAACACTTGGCGTGCTGAGAAAACGGTAAATGAACACTTGGTGTGCTGAGAAAACGGTAAATGAACACCTGGGGTGCTTTTAATGAACCACTTGGGACTGGAGGGCCTTTGAATTCCGAACTGAAGGAGTGACCGAACTCTAAACTGAAAGAGCATTCGAACTCCGAACTGAAGGAGGGACTAGGAATGAGATTTTGAGACTGACAAGTCCAGGATTACTGACTTGAGAATTAGATTGAAGACTGACACTCGAAGTGCTGATTCTTTGAACTAGGCATGAGGATTAACATCTTGTGTTCGTCCACATTTTGCTTAGCAATGCAATGAATGACACATGTAATGCAAACATATGCCATGATTGATGTCTTGAATATTATGGAATGCTTTTGTTCTTTTGTATTTGCTTCTTCTTTGTGGTTTATGAAATGCAAATATCAACATAATGCTTTGATGTTTGATGCTTTGATGAATGGAATGCTCCTGTTCTAACTCCTGTTTGTTTCTTTTTTGCTTCTTCTATGAAATGCAAACATTAATATGATGCAATGCTCTGATGTTTGATGCAATGATTCTTGTTCTTTTTCTTTTATGGAAATGCTAACATTAATATGATGCCAATGCAATGAAAAGATTTCTGCTTTTTCTTCTTTACTATTTTCCTCTATGAAATGCAAGTATTAATATGGTGCAACTGACGTGAACCTTTTTTTTTCTTTTTGCTATGTGATGAATGCACAAAATGTGAAGATGCAAATGTAATGCTTTGATGCATATGCCATAATGAATAGATTGAAATGCCTAGATGCATGAGGTAAACATTTTTGTGACGATGAGATGCGAGACTTTGGATGCAAGGAATTGAGATGATTATTGACCATTCTGTTGAAAAAAATTGAATTTGATTCAAACTCCGGTGTTCTCAAGGTTTTTATTTACAAACAAGCTCACTTGCTTTCTCTTCCTTCCAATGACGACTGAATCTTAGATATCACGTGACTAACTTGTGTTCTCTCTCTTTGAAACGTTGTCTAGGAAGCATGCATAGGAGTGCAAATGTGAATGAATGAGTCAGTTAATTTGGAATTGGTTTAGGGCATGGACATTTATGGCAAGTGAAGGAATGACAGACATGGTTATTGCCGAAGCTCATGAGGGATCAAGAGATACAAGATTGCCCCAATTCAGGTCTTTGATGAGTGAATAGCTTGCCCCTGTCTAGTGGTGACAACAACTAGGGGTGTAGAAGATGATGAATTGGGAATGCTTCGGATCTTGGGATGAAAGGTGGAATGAAAGGGGTTTTGTCTCAACCCACAGAGTTTGGTGTTGCCCCATTCATGACGAGACAAAGTTGCCCCCATTAGAATGACGAAGCCTTGTTTAGGATAGTGAGTTGAGAGATTGCCCCGGTGATGAGGTTTTATGGGAATGAATGAGGTAAGGAATGGGAATTCACTTGCCCCACTTTGGAATGACATTTCAAACGGTTTCTTTGAGTGAGGTTGTGAAAGGTGACAGAGTTATGTGACGGTTATGAACGGAGGGTGGTATGTGAATGGAATAGACGATGAACAAATCTCCCCATGGTTGAGTCGAGTGAGAGGTGAAGGAAATGCCCCCTAGTACACATCTTTGGTTCTCCTTAAGAAAAACTGAAATGCAATGAAAGTTTTGACCTTTAGTATGAAAGAAGCCTCACTTGGTGATCACTAAACCTTGTTTTAATGCAACTTGAATGCATTTTAGAGTGCAAGTCTTTATTGTTTTGTCAGCCCTTTTTTTTTGACTGTTTCTTTTTTCTTTCTCTTTGAGCAGCTTTCTTTTTTCTGCTTGTTTGTTTTTTTTTTTGAGCAAACACGTCGTAAATAGATAAACTTATTTGTCCTGTGATTAAAACTTGAGAAAACGAAAGCAATTAGTCATTGATCGGAATGGACTTTTTAGGGTTGTGAAGTGGAGAAGGGGATGCTTGAGCTTAATGAAGTGTTTTTTGGGGTTGATGGGGAGGATGGGTCTTATTCGGTGTTGGCCGATGATCAATGGTTTATGAAGGAAATGGTTATTAGGTTTGATGAGGTGTTTGAAGGTTTTATGAAAGAAGAGATGGTTAAACCCAATAAATTGAGGGCTTTTTTGAAAGGGGAAATGATTGAACCCATTGAATTTGAGGGTCTTTCTGAAGGGGAGCTCTTATGCCTCGTGGCAAAATGTATTGACTCTTAATTTATACTCCCTTTGTCTTCCTTTCTCTGTTTTGGGATTCTTTTTTTTGAAACTTTGTTATTCCCCTCCTTTTGTGAATTTCTTTTCCTTTTGACTTGGGTGAAAATGATATACCACCTTTGATGTGGAATTAACCCTCGTCTAGGGTGATGGGGATATCTTGGGCTTTTCTCGGCTTAAGATGGGTAACAAAGGCTATTTTGTGATTTTGAATCTTTGGCTTAAGAGGGGTAGGAAATGGACTTTCTGGGATTTTAGGTTTTTGAGGGTATGGAGAGATGACCAAATTTCATTTCAAATCCCGATTGCTTATTTCTGTAAGACTTAACTTTAGGACAATAATTTATCTATCTTCATGTGTTTGCTCTTTTTTTTTATTTATTTATTTATTTATGTATTTTTTTATTTTTTTTTTAATTTTTTTTTGCCCTAATTTTTGCTTGGATCGCCCTTTTGGGTTTTCAATCCACCGGGTCGCTCAATTTTGCCTAGGCCGCCCTCTCGGGTTTCCAACCTAGCGCGCTTGTTCTTCTCATTTATCTCTTTTTTTTTTGGAAAGACTTGCACTAAAGGAATATAATGTCGATAAAGAAAGTTAGTGATCACAAAATTGCCCCAAAGATGGAGGACTTAGAGTGTTAGTGAACCAAAAAGTCAAGTATGCAATCGATGGGAGAGAATATGCGCTTTTATGGGTGGACGAGGCGAGATTAGACTTGGATGGTGATGATGACAAGGAAAGAAACCGATCGACTCAAACAAGAGAAACCGCACGTGTCGGGCACGCTCACTATAGGAATGCTTCACAGAGAGAGTCAACATTAGTTAGAACAATGAATTTTTTTTTTTTTGCTTGGTCTTTTGTCATGGAATGGATGGGATGCAAGTGCTTTTGAAAGAAATGCAAATGAGCTATTGATTTGAAAAACCGAGTTCCTTGGAACACCTTGAGTTTGCAACCAAGTAAGGATAAACTTTTTCAACAAGGATGATTGTTTTGCAAGAACATCTCGCTTCTCATCACAACTTTTATTTTATGCAATGAATGAATGAACAAATTATGATATGCAAGTATGATGCAAATGCGTGGAGAATGACCACTAAAAGTGGGGCTTATTCTAAATAATTTGTTGTTTTTAATGCAAGACAAAATATGGAATGCCAATGCGAATGATGCAAGAACGACGCCCCTTTTTTTTTCAAAAATGATTTTTTTGATTTTTAGTTTTTTTAAAGCGAGACAAGATACGTAAATGCCAATGCCCCTTTTTTGAATGATGAGAGATGCAAGAATGGTGATATGAGGCAACCGATTGTCGTTATTCTCGAGTAACCTCGCATGAAACATTGAGTGGATCCTCGCTCAATACTTCACACAATATATCAAACGTTTCGACAATTAGTTGACTCAATTTAATTTCCTACTTGAAAATAAAACACGTGTGATCGGGTCAAAATGCCTCGATATCGTAGAGAGTAACATATCAAATTTGTAGTCGACAAACAAATTTGAGATATTACCCTTCGCTGCTCAAAGGTGCACTTCTACCCATTAGGCCATCACATGAGGAAATTTTTCTTTGTTTCAAAAGGATGCATGCAGGAGAAATGATGTATTCGAACAAAGTGATGAGGTTAATGAAATGATGCATGAGTGCCACATTGACGCTGATGTCCGCATTATTTGATGATGATTTTTGTACATGCACCGAATGAATGTGATGCTTATGCAATGCGGATGATAATTGCTTCTTGCTTTATTTTGTTTTTATGCAATGAAATGAAATGTGTGATGGTTACAATTACTTTCCTAATGCATGAGAGATATTGAATGGAGATGCATATGAAATGAGACGTTAATGTTTATTTTTGATTTGCGACACAGAAAAATATTAATGCGATGATGTGATATGAATGGACGACGGAATGAACGGGTGAATGACTGAACGAATGTGCATTTTGAATGAGGATGCCGTAAATTGCATCACTCGATGATTTTTCATGATTATGAACGAATGAAATACCATAGGGATGATAAATGTTTTTTTCAAAATTTTGTTTTATGTAATGCATGATGCCATGATGCGAAGTGCGGATGATGATTGCTTTTTGTTTTATTTTTAAACAATGAAATGGAATGCATGATACTAACAATTATTTTTTAGCGCGTGGAAAGATATGATTCTTATGAAAATGCATGCAAAATGAGATGTTTGCACATATGATATGAAAAAGGAAAATAATAAAGCATGTGATATGTTTCTAAATTTTTTTTGATGCGAGAAAGTGCATGATGCTCGCAAATGATTTTTAATGCAAGGAAAACATGATTTATTTTGAATGGAAATGTATGCAAGATGAGATGGTCACATGTTCATTCTTCATGATATGCAAAAAGCAATAAAGCATGAGACACGTTCCTAATATGTTTTTTGGACTTTTTGACAAAATTAGGAAAAAGTTTAGTGAATGGAAATGCACTGCATGGAATGCACTCCCGACAAACCTAAATGAGATAGAGAAAAATGCGCGTATGAATTTTATTTAGTTTTCCCATGTTATGCAATGCAAATATGTTTTTTGTATAAGAATGAAGTTGATGATGCTACTTTCACATGCATGTGAAAAGCAAAGTAAAAGTTTTTTTTTGGTTTGGTGATTGAATTTTTGAGAAAATACAAGATATGCCACCTCATATAGATGTTTATTGAAAAGGAAAAGCATATCTTTTGATTTTCGAAAATTTTGAAGGAAAATTGATTGAACTGGATGCAACGATGCAAAGACACAATTTGGAAAGCCTCTTGTGACCTAAAAAGGGGGTAGAGCCTATGATCTAAGGTATTTAGGGGTAATCCTCCCATGTAGCTCTATTCGCTCCTCACAAGGCCACTCAGAGCCACACGCCTCTTTCACAAAACTCCCCACAAATGCAAAGAAATCGCTAGGTGTGAGGCATCATGAAAGAGCACAACTCTGGTTGGAACTTTCGCAAGTAGCCAAACGGACAAAGGTCCTGATGGGCTCTCACTACTCGAATCCACTCTCCTAAATTTTTGCAGACCTGGGTTATGGTCTCTCTCTCAAAGCATGTAATCATAATGTATAAGTGTAGTGTGTGTCAAGGGCATTTTCCCTAACACTACCCCACCTGAAACGAAAACCAGAGCAGTCCAGACAATAGCATGTTGTCTACCCTAAGGTTCAATATCAATCCAATATAAATTAGCCTAGGGTGCCAACAATAATGCACTTCTTACCTTAAGAAAGTGAGCAAAGGAAAAAGGGACATGATAGGAGAGGGGGAAAATGCATGAGGGAACTAAGCATTTATGCAAAGAAGTAACTATCTATTACTTTAAACAAAAGCAAACACAGAAGAAACATACACATGAATGCAACATGCTTATGAAACAGAAGAAGAATGGAGGCAAAGCAAGATATTCAAATCAATCACACAAACCACACACTTAATTAATTAGGCTTGACCCACTTTTGAAGAAAATGATTTTTAGTCCCCAGCAGAGTCGCCAGCTGTTGCACCCCGAAAAATCCGATTTGGACCTCTCGTTTGACAACGTGAAAAATAGTAGAGCCGCCACCAATATTTTAATTTTAAGACCAAAACATTGAAAAAAGGTCTTTTGAACAAGGCAGATGGTCTTTCGAAAACTAGAGATATGGGTTCGGGGGTCGATTACGTATGGGAAGGTGTTAGCACTCCCACGCGCCCTCTCTCACCGAGAGGAACCTTTAACTAAGTGTGTGGTTTTTCGCTTGATTTGAAAAATATCTAGATTTGCCTATTTATTTCTTATTTAAAGATAAATGGGAAAACTTAATGAAAAATTTTATTTTTGACGCTTGACGAGAATTGACTTCTCGCTCCTACGTATCTCCTGGTGCAATGGAGAATTCAAAGCTACGTAGTTCTTGTTTGTCATGAAAAGGTTTTTTGTTTTTTATCTTTTTAGTGAGTTTTTAAATAGACGAGTATTCAAATAATGATTAAACTAACAAAGGTTATGGGTAATCACCGCTAAGTACTCTTGAAAATGGGAGTCACCGCCACTAGTCGCATTTAACAAAGGTTCGATTGATCGTTAGAGCTACTCATTTTTTATTTGATCTTTTGAAAATGGTTTTCGAAAGAGATTAATTGGCACGAATGATCAAACTAACCAAAGTTATGGGTGACCACCGCTTATTGTTCTTTGGGAAAAGACATTGCCACTAATGGCTAGACGAACAAAGGTTCTGATTAGCCACTAGCAACAATGGGTTTAAAAATGATTCTTTTTTGTTGTGAAAAATGCTAATGCTTATGGTTGCGAAAAGGTTTTTTATTTGTTGCGCTTGACGAGAACGTGACTCGCTCCTACGTATCCTAAATGGGAATCAAAGCGACGTAGTTCTAACTTGAAGGGGGATACTAGTAAAAATGGGGTGCTATTTAGCTGCTAGGTGTTGTATTTTAAAAAGAGCAATGTACAAATAACAAAGGCCCATGGTCTGACCCATGAGTTGGGCCATTACGGGGTATGCATGTATTAAACGTGGGGTGTTAGAAGAAGGTGAGTGTAATGTTAGTCATGTGATAGGGATTTGATGAATTTAAAAATAAAACATGATATAAATGGGAAATCAAGGACAAGTCACGTGGGGAGGGTGTAAAGGAAACAAATGGTCGATTTCACTTTTATAAAGGAAACAAATGATGATTTGAAAATAATAATAAAAAGGGATTAAAATAACAAAAAGCAATGAAATAGGAAACCAAAAATGTGGTGAAGTGGACATGAGGGACTGATCGATGCAAGTCTAGCAACTCCATATCGTATTTTTCATTGTCAATACTAAACTAAACTAGTTATTGTGGTTAATAAAAACAGAAATAAACTAATAACCTAATAATTAAATATATAAGAAAAAAGTTGAGTTATGTGAAGACCCTACCAAGAAAAATATCATTTCATACCTTGAGTTCCAGAGAGAGGAAACGAAAGTCTTGAGAGAGAAAGAGGGAGGGAGGTGGAAACGATTCTTCTTCTTCTCCTTGGCTTTTTTTTGGTTTGTTTTCTTGTGAAGGTGGTGCTACAAAAATGGAGGAGGTATGGTGGAGGAGGTTGTTGTGTTGTGTTTGTGGTGGTTGTGGGTGGCGTAAAATGGAGGAGAGTGGAGTGGTGGAGGTGGTTGTTTCTTTTTCTTCCCCTTGCTCTGTGTGTGTGTTTTGGTTGCTGTTTTCCCCCTTTCAGATTTTCGTTTTTCTCTTCAATATCTGTTTTTCTCCCCTTTTTGCCTCTGATTTTTCTCCTTTGTTCATTGTATTGAGGTTGATTTTATAGTCCAAAATGCCTAGATTAATGTATTGTGTGGTCAATTTAGAGTTGCTCTCTGATCTGTGTTTTTTCCAAAATATTTCATGTTTTAGTGCTCTAACTTTCCTGAACAGATTTTTCTCCTTTCAAGCCACTGGTGCTTTCATAGATATAACCTTGTTTGACCATGTTTCAGTTGTCTAAAACTTTCCTTTCTTATGTATTTGTGCAGCAGAAATAAATTGCAAAGGGAGAAGAGTTTTCCATTTGAAGCTTTGGAGCTTTGACATAGGCTGTGAAGTCTAGCTGCTGCTTTGTCTTCTTTCTCTTGTCCTGCTAATGATGCTTGCTGTCTTTTGACTCTTTACATGTATTTTTTGCTCTAATATGTATCATTATATTGTCACCTTTGTAAAGGATTTGTTCTGAAACCTTTTGTTATTGTTGTATATTTTTCAATTGTTTTTGGTCTTGTGATTCTTAAACAAAGAATTTGAAGGAAAACTCAACAAACAACAACAAAGAACAACGTATCCCCATCCACAATTCCCTTTATTTATTTATTTTAGTTTAACATAATGGTGGCATCAATAATGATAATAAAAAAGGTGGCTAACGACTATCAAATGACACGAGTACATGATTAGACGCTTAATACATACAAAAATAAACACGCTGCACTCCAATTATATAAAAAAATGCAAACACAATTAATAATAACGCGTGTACCCTGGTTAAAATAACACGCTGCATCTCCAGCTAAAAATAATGTGTGTGTGCCTCAACATATATTTTTGAGTCTTTTTCAACTACGAGAAAAATATTGTTAGAACCTTGCTTTCGTGAAAAGACAATTTTTATTTCGAATTAGTCTGACAAAATTGGGGTATGACATGTTGGATCAAACAAGTTAGAGGAAGAAGGAGAAGAAAGGTAAAGGAAAAGGAACTTGCAAGAAAAGTAATAAGAGGAAGTCATTACCTCAGTATTGTTTTCGAGGAGGTGATTTCAAGAGTGAAATCACGAGCACAGTTTGATCACATCTCAAGTGGTACATGCACACAGAAACAAGAAAGAAAATTAGGGTTTGCAAGATTACAAAGGCGTAAAAGGTAAAAGAGAGAAGGTTAAGGGTGATTCATTACCTAAGCGTGGTAAGAATCATCACAATCTTCAAGTACTGCAAGAATCATACAAACCGTGGTTAGGTTTCAGACAGGGTTTCGTAAACTCTTAAATCAAGCGGAAAAAGGAGATCGTTACCTCAAGGATCGGGTCCAAGGTCCGATTAGAAGAATCAAACCTATCGTAAGAAGATTAGGTTTCGTAAAGTGAAACTCTATCGCGAAGTGAGAAGAGGAGTTCCTGTGCTTCAGTTGCAAGATTCATCGTGGAAACCAGAGGGTTTTGATTGAATCATCATCAACAATCATCATAGTTAAGACTCTAGCAAGATCCAAGCTTCAATCACGAAGTGAGAGCTCAAATCTTGCTAGGGTTTCAGAGAGAAATAGAGAGAAGAAGAAGAGAGAGGAACGGAGTTTCAAGATAGAGAGAGTGAGATTCTTGAATAACCGGTGAGAGGAGTGAAGAAAGTGAATATATTCACCGGGTCAAGTGAAGATCCGCGTGTCTCAGCTTGAAACGGGTTTTGGGTTCCGCATGCACTCGTAAGCAAGCAAAGGTTCATTCAACTCGGTTGTGCCATCAAGTGGATTGGGCCTCAAGTGGTTGAGCCCAATACACTAGTTGCACCTCCCAGAGTTGCCTGTATCACCTGCAAGTGTAAGAAATATTAGAATTGAAAAAAATCCAATTTGGTATAATCAGAGCATTGGTTTAAAAGATCCAGGGCAACTTTCTAACTCTAATCTCTGTTTTCTTTAAGTTCTTTAAAGTTTCTTTAAATTTCTTTAAACCCTGCACAGTGAGAAATTGTGCAGGTAACTGTGTTCTAACTTTCTGTGTGTGTTTAAAGTGTAAATCTGCAGAAATGGGTAAGGAAGACAGTTATGTTCCTAAGCTCAATGGGAACAACTATGATACTTGGGCTATTCAAATGAAGCCTATACTAGGGTCACATGGATGCCTATACTTGGTGAAAGAGGACTCACAAAGACTTGAGCTATCGCTACCCCTGCTGAAAAGAAAGAATTTCTTGAAGCAGAAATGAAGGATTTCAAGGGCCTGTCACTCATCCACAGGGCGTGTGGAGAGGAAGACTTTGAAAGGGTAAGGGACTGTGAAACCTCTAAGGCAGCATGGGATGCTCTAGAACATTACTACTGTGGTGCAGCTCCAATCAAAGAAGAGAAACTGCAAGCTCTAAGAGCACAGTATGAAAGCCTTAAAATGAAAAAGGAGGAAAAGGTAACTGACTTCTTCAACAGAGTGAAGAAGATCAAAAATGATATGGCTCTCCAAGGGGAGAAGCTTGAAGAGAATTCGCAGTGCGCAGAAAGATTCTCGATCAATGCAAAAAAGTGGTATGTGGTGACTAACACCATAGAAGAAACTACAAAAAATGTAGCTCAAGCTGCAGGAGCTCCAGGAAAACTAGAGGCCAAGGAGATAAGGCCGAGATTCCGGAGGAAGAATCGTAAGACGAGGACCAAGCCATGTATGCAGCTAAAGCTAAGGGCAAGAAAGGTAAGAAGGGAGGTAGCAGTAAAAAGTCTAAGAGTTCTAAGAACAAGTCAGGTACTTCTAACTCTTCTACTAAATCTAATTCATCTAAAAATAGCAATGCACCTAAGAAAAAGGATAAATCTAAGGTACAATGTTATAGGTGTGACAAGATGGGGCATTATGCCACCGAATGTCCCACCGTAAAGGGCTCTAAGCCTAATGAGTCGGGTCAAGCCAATGTGGCTAAGGAGGACTCGACTCGGATTCTCGATGAACTGACATCGTTGCTTTTTCAAAGATGCTTTGTGAACCCAATATAACTAAGCCTAAGAAGGAAGAGATTAAAACTAAGAAAGGAAAGGAATATGTTGTTTTAATAGTAATGTAAGGATGGAAAAACTATAATGTAAATCTGGTACTTAGACTCAAAGATGTTCTAATCATATGACAAGTAATAAGAAATGGCTAATTAACTTTGATCCAACTGTTAGAATTGCTATTAGGTGTGCTAATGGTAAGACTATAGTCTCTAAGGGTAGAGGGAATATAGAACTAACTAGAGTTGATGGGGAAAAGGTAATTATCTATGATGTGTTATATGTTCCTGAGATAAGTTGCAATCTAATCAGCTTAGGACAGTTAATTGAAAAAGGGTTCTCTTGCCTAATGAAAAATGCTAAGTTGAAACTGTTTGATAAAGAGGATAAGCTAATTCTAACTACTCAACTAGCTAAAAACAGGACATTTAAAGCTAGTATAAGCAAGACTGAGGCACTGTGTTTAAGTGCCACCACTGACAGTGATACTAGTTTATGGCATAATAGGTTTGGACATCTTCACTATAAGGCTCTAGATAACCTAAGTACTAATAAACTAGTAAAGGGGTTACCTAAGATAGCTAACATTAAGGAAAAGTGTACTACATGCCTAATGAGTAAACAACCTAGGAAAAACTTTAAGAAACAGATTGAACACAGATCTAAAGACTTATTGGAAGTCAGGTATTCGATTCAGGTGGCCCTATGGATACTCTATCTATAGGAGGGAACAAGTACTTTGTAACTTTTGTGGATGAATACTCAAGGAAGATTTGGGTATATCTACTTAAGTCCAAAAGTGATACTTTCAATGTGTTTAAAAAGTTTAAGGCTATGGTCGAGACTCAAAGTGGAAAGAAACTAAAGGTATTAAGGATCGATGGTGGTGGTGAGTATACTTCAAAGGAGTTTGAAGAGTACCGCACCACCGCTGGTGTTGTTCATGAGGTAACTCCACCATATACTCCACAAAGACAATGGAGTGGCGTAAAGGAGAAAATGTAACTATCCTAGAAATGGCTAGGAGTATGGTGAAAACCAAGGACTACCTAAAAGACTATGGGCGTACAAAGAGTGGATCGCTGCTCTATATTCTCGAATAGGTGTCCTACAAGAGGTTTGGAGGCTAAGGTGTCCAAACTATGTGGAATGGTGAAATACCCTGTGTATCTCACTCTGAAGGTATTTGGCCTCGATTGCTTGTACCATATATACCGATAGTAAGAGATCTAAACTTGAGGACAAGAGTAGACTCTCTAATCCTAGTGGGATATCATCCTACTGAGGGGGTTACAGCTACTAGACCCTAATACAAGTAAAACCGAGGTGTCTAGTGGATGTGGTGGTGCTTGAAGACAAGCAAAGTGGGATTGGGAGAAAGCTGAATGTGTAGGTTCAAAGTGGACCCTACAACCATTGAAGAAGTCTTTAACACCGAACCCAATCTCGTGACACTAATTCTCGATGAAGAAGATCCTGTTCTACCTAATGATGATCCTATGTTACCCAATGTGGATCAAAATCCACATGAAGGGGTAAATGAGGAGGGTGAGCGGTGAACTTGCACAAAATGTGCAGGGATCCTCCTAGGCCTCAAAAGAGAGGAGGTTACCTAGGAGGATGTTGGATTTTGAGGTACACATGGATAATCAGTCACAAATGATGGTGATCCGTTCACTATGCAATGTTGGCGATACGAACCTATGGACTACTTAGAGGCACTCAAGGATGTTCATTGGAAGAAAGCTATGCAGGAAGAACTAAAGTCTATTGAAAAGAATAAGACCTGGTCTCTAGTTCAGATACCTAAAGGTAAGAAACCTATTAGTGTCAAGTGGGTTTTCAAGCTCAAACTTGATCCTAAAGGCAAGATTGTAAAATACAAGGCTAGGTTGGTAGCAAGAGGCTTCCAAAGTAAAAGAGGGGGTGGATTACACGTAAGTGTTTTCACTGTGGCCGTGCATGAGACTATAAGGTTAGTAATTGCCTCTGGCCGTGAATAGAGGTCCGGGAGTTGTTCCATATGGATGTTAAGTCAGCATTTCTTAATGGTTCACTTGAGGAAACTGTCTATATTGCTCAACCACCTGGGTTTGAGAAAAAAGGTAAAGAGGAGTATGGTTACCTATTACATAAAGCTCTCTATGGGCTCAAGCAAGCCCCTAGAGCTTGGAATAAGAGAATTGACTCTTTTTTCAAGGAAATTGGGTTCTCTAAATGCACTAGTGAGTTTGGAGTCTATACTAAAGGTAGTATTGATACCTATTTACTAATTGTGTGTTTATATGTGGATGATATGTTGGTCACTGGGAGTAGTCCTAGTGAAGTGGAAAATTTCAAAGTGGCTATGCACAGTGAGTTTGAGATGACTGACTTAGGCAAGCTGTCATATTTTTTGGGACTTGAGTTCCTAAGGTTACCTGAAGGCATAATTCTACATCAAGCTAAGTATGCTACTGAGGTACTAACTAAGTTTGATTTATTAGGTTGCAATTCTGCAACAAATCCTGCAGAAAGTAACCTTAGCAAAGAGCCAAGTGAAGGTGATGCTAAGGTAGATGCTACACTATACAGCAAACTAATAGGCTCTTTTGAGATACCTATGCCATAGCCGCCCGAGATATTCTGGGCCTTTGTAAATCGGTATGACTAGTGTGTTTATGAATGACCCTAGACAGTACACTTAAATGCCACTAAGAGAATTCTACGTTATATTTTCGGGTACTATTAACTATGGAATATTTTTTCCTAAGGGTTCTAACTTAGTGGAAAAATATTCTCCTTGGTTTCTCCGATTCTCGATTGGTGTGGTGACCAATTGGATAGGAGAAGCACTTCGTTTTTTGTTTAGTTTCAAGGAGCCCCTATTTCATGGAGCTCCAAGAAACAAAGTATTGTGGCTCGCCCTCCCGTGAGGCAGTAGTATGTGGCAGGTGTCAGGAGCAAAGAACTCAAGCAAGCATGGCCGAGTCACTACTCAAGGAGCTTAAAGTGGACCTAACTCAACCTCCTACTCTAATGATAGACAACAAATCAGCATTAAACCTAGCAAAGAATCCTGGTGCTCATGGAAGGACCAAGCATATTGAAGCTAGATACCATTATCTAAGAGAGCAAGTTAACAATGGTAGGCTAAGTGTTGAATACCGCCCAAACAGTAATCAATTGGCTAATATTTTTACAAAGGTCCTCAAAGGAGAAATCTTTGTAAAGCTTAGAAGAGAGATAGGCTTGTTGCCTTCTAAACTATGAAGGCAACAACTGAAAGCTATTCCTTAGAGGCTTGTTCTAAGGTGTCTATTTCTAGTGGCTATCCCAGAGGCTTGTTCTGGATGTTTTAGTTCTCTCTAACCTAAGCTAGCTCTAAGTGGTTTCACTAAACTAACTTAGGGCTTTCTAGATTAAGGGGGGGTGTTGGAATTTCTAATCCATCAACCCTAAGTTCTAAAATACCCTTAATAAGGCTTATAAAAATATAGCCGTTGCAATCAAAAAATCATCACACACATATTCACAAATGTAATTTAAAAGTTTGTTAAGTATTCTTAGCCTAACGGTTTATTTAGTGTTATACCCCAATTTTGTCCGTCTTCTTTTTCTTATTTTAGTCGCTTATTTTTATTAGGGCGTGTTTTGGAGTCGCATGATTACGAGAATTATTAGTGACCCGCTCGACTAAATTGAAATGCCGTTGTTTAAATTAGGCACGCGCATGCGAAAGTGATCGATCTTTTCGTGCGCTCTACAATCTAATATCCAGATTTCGC
Organism: Oxytropis ochrocephala; assembly: GCA_020916435.1. Taxonomy (NCBI): domain Eukaryota; kingdom Viridiplantae; phylum Streptophyta; class Magnoliopsida; order Fabales; family Fabaceae; genus Oxytropis; species Oxytropis ochrocephala. The sequence goes on along the minus strand of CM037091.1, from coordinate 106,616,016 downwards.
TTTATTCGCATAAGCAAGTCTACCTAAAGCCATTTTTCTCAAAATTTGGTTTAAATTCGCACTTAAGAATGCGATTCCGAAAGTTAATTTTAGTGTTTTTAGTTAACGCGCCCGCTTTCTTCTATTTGAGTCTCGCTTTTAGCGATTTGTCAAGTCCTACTGCTTCGTCTTTGCATTGGGCTCGACTCCTTTTTCTTATCATTATTTTTATTTTGTTTATTTAATTTATTTAAGCATATAACAGTCCACAAATGTCAAAAAGTTCTATTTAATTAAATTTACAATTTAAAAGCTCTTAAGAGTCCAAAGTGTCTTAAAATACAAAAATATAATAAAATCAGAATAAAGATAATATTACAATTGCTTGTCCAAAAGTCCAAGATACAATAAACACAAAAAAATTGAAAATAAAAATAATAAGTAAACAACAGAGCAATTAGTAATCGTTGGTCCGCTATTGCTCTCCAAAACATCTCAAAGAAGCCCAATCTGCAAAAGCCCACTAAGCCGGGTCAAAACCAATTAATGTTAAACCTAATATTTGATTATAAATAAGCAAAGATAATCACAGTCAAAGGGAGGACAAGGAGAGACAGACGGCAAGAATTACTAAAAAAGGGATTAGGGGTTTCATATTGAAATCCTAATCACAAAAATACTGGGTTCGTTCTAAAAAGGGAGTTCAATTAGCAGTGGCAGTGACATCAAAGAGATGACATCAAGTAGAGGAAGTGATAAACAGAGTCTAGAAACAAGACGCTTCTTATGTATCTAACCCATCACGCTTTAGGTATGTTCAAACCATTCATGTGTTAAACCAACATGTCCTTGTTTTTTTTATATTCTGATCATAATTATTAGAGCTGCAAGCATGATGTCTTCTTTTTGCTGCCTGCTTTAAATCATCATCATCATCCATCAAATTTCGTTTAGTAAAATATTTCATATATCAATCTGAAACAAGACAAGGACCACAATATTTGGATGCTGGAACGGACTTTGGTCCTTCTCTCTTTTTTTTTATCTTATTAGAAATCATGATGCTAATTAGGAAAACAATACCAGAAATTAAGAATAGAAGAAAGAATCTAAGACAGGAAAAAGAAAATCACTCGAGTCCCCGATCCTCACCCAAAAAGGTCCGGGCTTTGCCGTAAATCAATGTTGCACCGGCCAGAACGGCCATCCTCTCCCGCACGAACTCTCCTCTTCGCCGTCACCACCAAGTGACACACCACGAACCACCACGCCGCCACCAAGCGACGATGCCGTTTCTCCTCTCTCGCGACTCCTCTCTCACCGGTGGGCCTCCTGGCCATCTTCGCCGGGACCACACCCACGGCCACCCCACAAAACCGGCTTCTTTCAAACCCAACAGCCCTTCACTGCTCAGAAGCCTCTTCCACGATCTCCCATGAGATTTTCGTGAAAAGACCTCTCTCTCTCCATTTTCGAGGAACTGCACTGAGGCTGGAGAAGGAGAAGAAATTAGGTTACAACTTAATACTTCTCTTATATACCCTTTAGCCTTTAGTTATTTATTTATTTTTAATTTTAAGCATCGATTTATTCCTACACCCTCCCTTTTAATTACCACAACTCTCTACTTACTCAAAGCCCATTCGCTATTCAATCCTTAATATGAACTGGCTCGCTCCCTCGCACCCAGTTGTTAATTATACAACCCCCGCGACTAATAAAACCCCAATTTACAACTTTCATCCTCGTCTTTCTTTTTAAGTCTTTTCCAACTCAAACATAAATAATTTCTCCATAAATAACGGCTAAAGTCGGTTGTACAACCAAGTTAGTCATCATTTTAGGACCAATGAGTCTGCATCTGATTCAAGAATCCTACAAAAACTTAATAAAATATAAATAAAATATTTTTTTCATAAATAGGGACTAAGTCGGTTGTACAAATGTTAGTCAAGTCTGTTCTAGAAATAATGAGTCAGACAATTTCAGAATTCTAGAATGCCTATTCTAAAATCAATCCACCTCACACCAAACCAATTTCTTTCAAAAGCTCTAAAATTATTTTCAAAAAGTAGGGACTAAGTCGGTTGTACAATCCAAGTTAGTCGTTGTCCTAGTGGATCGTTGAGTCTGCATGTGGTTCAAGGAATCCTAGGACCCCTACACTAAAAAAATACCAACCCACAAACCTTTTTCAGGAAGAACTACGTAGCTTTGATTCCTCCATTGCATCTGGAGGTACGTAGGAGCAAGAGTCCACTCTTGTCAAGCACTAAAAACTAAAAATTTAAATAAGTTTTTTCCTCTATAAATAAAAGGGTAACTATTAAATAAATCTTAAATTAATTAGACAATAGGATGTCGTGGGGTGCTAATACCTTCCCACACATAACGACTCCCTAACCCTAAACCTGTCTCTTGTCCTAAACATAAAAGGATTTTCCGAATTTGCCCTTAAACTAAAATTTGGTGGCGGCTTCCTTTCGAACTTTCAAGAATCCTTTCCGGATTTTTCTTGGTCGCACATACCGCGACTTCACACTGGGACGTATTTTATTCTTAGAGAGTCAAAACCTAGTCTAATTAATTTAGGATTAATGCAATCTTTACCCCTTTTATTTATTTATTTTCTTTGCAATAATTATGTTATTTATTTGTGTGAACCTTAGGGTAGATTTATTTATATTTTGTATGTATGTTTGTTTTGTTTTGCAGCTTTGGGTTTATTTTGCTCCTACACACTTCACTTCTACACATCACACACTTGTGAGAAAGGTCCTATACCCGGACTCGAGCATAAACCTAAGTTAGAACGAGATTGCGTAGTGATGGCCTGCGGGACGTACGTCTCGTTGGGTGGTCACGAAAATCTCACCTAGAGTTTGATTCCTTTTGAGGATGCTATCCCTCCTAATAGCTTGCCTATTGTTGGGGTCAGTGTTCTTGACTGGAGTCCTTGGCTCTAGGAACCATGTGTAGGATTCTTTAGAACCATCCTTGTGAGGTTCACTATAAAGGAAACTTTAGACCCACTCCATAAGGTACCTTCCTAGGTTCACAAAGGAGCTTAACACCCTTGCATTCAAACGAACATTAATGCATACCGTCTTTTATCAAAAAAATTAAAAATTAAAAATCAAAAAGTCAAAAATCAAAAATCGTAATTTACTACTTTTTTAGAAAATATACCACATGCATACAGCAAATAAACATCTACTGTTGCATGCACTTTTATGACCGTCAGAGAATTTAAATCTTTACCTTGGAGAGAAAGCCTTGCACGCTCAAGTCAAAATTAAATTTTGTACTTTACTCTCTGTTATACCCCAATTTTGTCCGTCTTCTTTTTCTTGTTTTAGTAGTTTATTTTATTCGTATTTTGAAGTCACGCGATTCCGAGCTAATTTTTTTTTTTTTTAACACGCCCATTTCTTCTATTTTTGGTCTAGTCTTAGCGCACTTGTCAGTCCAAATCTGGCCTCGTCTTTGTATTTGGCCTGGCTCCTTTTATGATTATTATTTTTATCCTTATTTTGTTTATTTAATTTATTTAAGCATACATACAATTTAAAAATTCAATTTAGTTTAATTTACAATTTAAGAGCACTTAATAGTCCAAAAGTCCAAAAATACAAAAATGATAATATAAAAAATACAAAGAATATAAAAAACGAAAATTAAATAAATGAGCCGCATCAGTAATCTCTGGGGTCTATTCTTGCTCTCCAATACTACTCAAAGAGCCCACATTATCGATCCGCAAGAAAAGCCCAAAAACAAACCATTAATGCTAAAACCTAATTTCTAACTATAAATAAGCGGCTAGCCTAGAGTCTAAAAAACACAGTAAAACCAAGGCGTAAAACTACCGCTAAAATCACCTAAAAATAGGATTAGAGTTTCACATCGAAACCCTAATCCACTAAACACTGCCTCCGAGGTTTCTAAGATCTAGAGAGAGGGCAGCAAAGCAATCAAGTGACACACAGAAGAAGTTAGCCTGGCTCACCACCAACAAAGAGGATACTAACAGATGCTGGAAAATTAGGTGGGTCGAACTGTGTGCCTTTTAATAATATATATAACTTTGTTTTCTTTATCGATGTAGCCATGGAGCTTGAAATAGATCTGTTTTGTCTAAAGGATATACACTGTAAATATACTCAAGTACAAACAATCTGTTCTTTTTTCGTTTTCCAGAACTAGATTTAAGCATAGTTTTTTTTGTTTTTTTACTTTCATTCTGTTATAGAAGACACATTAGCAGTTTTTTTTTAAAAATAAAAAATAAAAAGAATATATTAGAGCTGAGAGTGAATCTGGCCAGTAGTTAAGAAATATAACATTTAGATTTGAGTGTTGAATGGTTTTCTGTTTCTTTTTGTTATTTGTTAAAAAAACAATAGAATAAGAATAAAATGTATGAAATCAGAACATAGGCCCTCATTATCCCAGTTAACCTTGTTGATTCATGGAAGGATAATTTAACTCATGGAGTTTTCGCTGACAAATGCTTGTTTTTAGTGTTTATATCAAGTGTTTATTAGTAACTTTCCATACACACCTCCACATACAAACCGTAACCAGCAGCTTAAAATAACAACAACAAAATGCAAAGAAGGTGAATCAAAATGCATTCACCAACGCCGGCGAAGACTCGTGGCAGTTCGCTCTTCTCCAAGACTTCGTTAAACCGAGCCACCGTGAAGCCTCCTCTTCCCCCAAACCGAACCAAAACCGAGCCAAAACCTAAAAACACCGCCGGAAAACCCACCACCGGCGCTGTTTTATTACGCTGGAGCCACCGCTTTGCCGCCCTCCTTTCTCACTCTCCTTCCTCTTTCGGCTTTTCTCTCAAAGACCACAACCCTCTCTCACTCTCCATCAATACAAAGTAAATTTTCGCCAAAACCAACTCTTATGTACTTATGTATGTATAAATGTGGCCACTTTCTTTGTTTTGAGGGGAGAAGTGAAAATTAGGTTTAGGTTTTTGTATTGGGCCTTATATAGTGTCTCCAATAATTATTTATTTTCTAATTTATTTTTATTATCGATCGTGTAAGCGCACACCCTCTTATTCACGCCACCCTCCTCACTTAAGCCCTGGGCCGCACTGGGCTCCCATATGCGAACTGGGCTTCCTTTTTACACCTCCTATTAATTATACAACCCCCTGCGACTAATAGAACCCCGATTTACAAATTTTCACCCCCTTTTCTATTTTAATTCTTTCCCAATAAGAATATAAATAATTTTTCTCGCGAAATTAAATAAACGGCTAAGTCGGTTGTACAACCGGGTTAGTCATTATTTTAGGGCCAATGAGTGCATAGCCCAAGAACCCTACGAACCTAACAAATACGAATAAACTATTTTTCTAAAAATAAACGGCTAAGTCGGTTGTACAACCGGGTTAGTCATTATTTTAGGGCCAATGAGCTGTACAGTTCAGTAACCCTACAAACTTAATAAATACGAGTAAACCATTTTCCTAAAAAAATAGGGGATTAAGTCGGTTGTACAACCTAAGGGTTAGTCAATGTTCTAGAACTAATGAGTCATGATAGCCTCAGAGTTCTAGAATACCTATTCTAAAATCAACCCATCTCACAACTCCTTTCAAAATTCAAAATCATTTTCAAAAAGTAGGGATTAAGTCGGTTGTACAACCGGGTTAGTCAGCATTCTAGAATCAAGTGAGTCATGCATAGCCTCAAGGAATCCTAGGACCCCGCACTAAAAACACCAACCCATAAACCTTTTTCAGAAGAACTACGTAGCTTTGATTCCTCCATTGCATCCGGAGGTACGTAGGAGCAAGATTCAACCCTTGTCAAGCACTAAAATACAAAAACCTAAATAAGTCTTTTCTTTACAAGTAAAAGGGTAATTATTAAATAAATCTTAAATTAATTAGACAATAGGATGTCGTGGGGTGCTAACACCTTCCCCACACATAACGACTCCTAACCCTAACAACGCCTTATCTTAAAACTTAAAGGGATTTTCCGAATTTGCCCTTAAACTAAAATTTGGTGGCGGCTTCCTAAAGAACCATTTCGAACTTCAAGAATCCTTTTCTCGGATTTTTGATTGGCCGCTACAAATGCGACTTCATCGGGACTTAACTTTTTAGAGAGTCAAAACCTAGTCTAATTAATTTAGGATTAATTCAATTTTTACCCTTTTATTTATTTATTTGCTTTTGCATAATTATGTTATTTATCCTGTGTAAACCCTAGGGTAGAAGACGATATTTGTATATATGTTTGTTTGTCCTGCTTGCGACTTTTGGGTTGTTTTTAAATTGCTCCTACACACACTTCACTTCTACACTTCACACACGTGAGAAAAGTCCTCTACCCGGACTCGAGCATAAACCTAAGTTAGAACGAGATTGCGTAGTGATGGCCTCATGGACGACGCCTCGTTGGGTGGTCACGAAAATCTCACCTAGAGTTTGATTCCTTTTGAGGATGCTATCCTTCTAATAGCTTGCCTATTGTCGGGTCGTTGTTCTTGATCAAGTCCTTGGCTCTAGTGGACCATGTGTAGGACTCTTTAGAACTATCCCCGTGAGGTTCACTATAAAAGAAACCTTAGACCCACTCAGAAGATACATTTCTGTGGTCACAAAGGAGCTTTATACCCTCGCATTCAAACAAATATTTATGCATACCGTATTCTATCCAAAAAAATCATCAAAAAAACAAAAATCATTTTTTACTACCTTTTAGAAAATATACCACATGCATACAAAGAAATAAACATCTACTGTTGCATGCACTTTTATGATCGTCTGTGGAATTAAAATCTTTACTTGGAGAGAAGCGTGCACGCCAAGTCAAAATTAAATTTTGTACTTTACTCTCCAATGAAAGTTTATAATTCCCCGACATGATAAAATCAGATATTATCATTTCATTCACATACATTATCACTACATTCGCATTTCACATACATTCATTCGCATTTCAGGCACACTCACTCATTTGCATAATTACATCATGCGTTACAAAAAAATATCGGCATAATGTTAGGAAAAATGTGATGAGAGGTGAGACATTCTTGTGAAATAAATCATTTTTTTGGAAAGAGTTTAGTCATGCTTCGTTGCAAGCTCAAGGTGTTTCAAGTCACTCGGTTTTTCAAATTTTTAGCGTGCTCACATTTTTTAACCGAACGTTGCATCTCTTCCATCCCATGATAAATGACCGAAATGTCCATCAAAAATTTCTATTATGTTTCAACTAATGTTAGCTCTCTACGAAGCATTTGTGTAGTGACTTGGGTAACATGTGTGTCTATTTTTGTTTGAGTCGCTTAATGTCCTTACCATCATCCCTCACAAAGTCTAATCCCACCCCGACCACCCATAAAGTACATGCTTCCCTAACTAGTCGACTTTTGGTTTGTTCTCACTATTGAAATAACACTTGAGGCCCTCACATTGGGGCAAATTTGTAGGATCTCCAAAATACCTTGTCAACGTTGTATTCCCTTGGTGCAAGTTCTTTACAAAAAATAAATCAAAAGAAGCTCGTTAGGTTGAAAACTCGTAAGAGCGACCTAAGCAGTAAATTAGAGCATGAAAAGAAATAAAGAAAAGAGCAAGTATATAAAATAAGTAAATCATTGTCCTTGAGTTAATTTTTGAGAAATCGAGCAATCATGATTTGGAACTAAGTCCCGACCATCTTCCCATGTCCCCGAAAAAACCTTTGCTACCCACCTTAAGCCAAAATCCAAAGAAACCTTTCAATCACCCTAGACAAGGATCAATTCTACATCAAAATGGTGTATTATTTTCAAGTCACTCACCAAAAAGAAAAAATCAAAATAAAAAAAAAAAAAGTGAAATCAAAACAAAAAAATAGGAAAAAGCAAAAGTGATACAATCTCGAAATGATACTCTTACCATAAGAGATCCTTGTCTCAAATAAACCCCAAACACTTCCATTGTCCTCAATATCCTATCCTTCATAAACCCTTGGCCAAGTCACATCCCTAAACAAGTCCATCCTACCATGAGACACATCAACCATCTGTCTCAATAGGCCCTCAAACACTCATTTGAGCTCGACAACCATTTCCTTCATAAATCATCACCCATTAGCCAAGTTACTTCACCAAATCATTTGTCCCATCAATCATCAAACACTTCATTGAGCCTAATAACACCTTATTTCACAAACCATTAACCATTAGCCAAATCATACCGCTCAAAAAAAAAAATCATTCGCCCCACCAATCCCCAAACACTACCTTGAGCCCAATTATCATTTCCTCATAAATCACTAAACCATCGCCACATTCCGATCAATGACCGATTGCTTTTGTTTTCTCAAAGTTTTAATCTTAGGACAAATAAGTTTATTTATTTACAATATGTTTGCTCAAAAAAATATATCTCAAAAAAAAAAAAAAAAAAATCAAAAGGCTTGCACCACAAGATTCATTCAAATTACAGTTATACTAAGACAAGGTTTAGTGATCACCAAGTGGTGTTGTCATCATAGCGAAAACTCAAGACTATCATAGTCCGGGAATCATTTTATAGAGAACCAAAAGTTTATACTAGGATCGTCACCTATATCCTATAATGGGCATCCCTTTCACCATCTATTCCATTTGAATTTGGGGAAATTTGTACAATGTCATACCACACCCATCCTATTGCCATACCTGCATAAACTCCAAAACCCATAACCCTAACTCCGTCACTTTCCACAACCTCACCAAAACAACCGCCTCGATTCCCGTTATCAAGTGGGGCAACCCTATCACCCTTCACTCCACCTACAAATGGGGACATTCACCCATCTCATCCCCTTGTTATATCCACATCAACAAAGCCATACCGGGGCAATCTCTCAACTCATTACCCTATATGTTGCTACTCTAGTCGGGGGCAATTTCTGTCCTTACCATAAATGGGGCAACACCAAACTCCATGTGTCGAGATGAAGCCCACCTTTCACTCCAAAGTCGTGGCATTCCTAGCTCATCATTTCCTCCGTCCCCTAGTTATTGTCATCACTAGACAGGGCGTGTTATTCACTCACCATCATCAAGTCTAAATTGGGGCAATCTCGTATTCCTTGGCTTGGAAAAACCTACCTTTCATTGGACGAAGACCACCATTCATCCTTTCATGCGTCACATTCGCCCATACCCTCGAACCAAGTTAATCGATCGATTCATCTATGTTTGCACTACTATACATGTTTTCTTAACAATGCTTTAGAGAAATAGAACACAAGTTGATAATGTGATAACGAAAATCCACTTAGTTAACTTTGCGGACCTAAATTTTTGGCCATCATGGGGCATCATAATGGAAGAGAAAAAGAATCGAGCTTGTAAGTACTTGTTCACATCAATAATCAGAATAACAACCTTGAGATTGCCAAGTCCGAATCAAATCTAATCTTTCCAAAGAATTATCAATATTCATCTCTCGCATCCAAAGTCTCACATCTCATCATCACAAAAAGTGTTTCTACACTCAATCGGTCATTTCATGTCATCACACCATGCACCACAACATTTGCATTCAAACATTTCATTTGCATCATATTAACATTCATACTTCATGCATCTATCGATAAATAAATAAATAAATAAAGCAAGCAAAAAAAAAAAAAAAAAAAAAAAAAAAAAAGAGAAAATAATCACCTATTTCATCCATCACATCGCCAAAAATCAATCTGTTGCATGTATTATTGGTAATCAGATATGCATTACATGAATTGACTTCAAGTGTCGATCTCTATAGTTTGTTCCTCTAATATCGCTTTAAGCGCTGATCTCATATCCTACCACAGATCACCGTGTTGATCCTTCGCACTCGAGTGGTCCTTCAGAGCACCACGCCCTTCAAAGGCCCTAAGTGGGCCCAGTCGCAAACGTCGAGTCGAGCGGCGGACCTTCCGCACTCGCGTGGTCCTTCGGACTAGTTCAGGTCGGCCCTAAGACACGTTGTACGCCCTTCATGGTCAACATATCGATTCTAGACCGATCTTGACCCATCATGGCCGCCGAGTATAAAGGCCCCTCGCATCGCTTAATTAGTACCGTAGCTAGTTGCGCTCCTTCGCACTACACGATGGTCCTTCAATTAAGGCTTAGCAGCCTTCCGCATTCCTAAGTGGTCCTCCAGAGCCTTATCGCTCCTTCGCACCTCGAAGTGGTCCTTCAGAGCCTTAGTGCTCCTTCAGTCCTCGTTGACCCTTCATTCAACTCTCTACACGCGCCAAGTATTAATCGCTCCTCTTATCTCCCAAACCTTCCACTTCCCCTTAAACGGACAAAATTAGCGTTTATCTTATCTTTATTCCTATTTCTACTACTTAAAGTTCGAGAGCTCCGCACTTTCTAGTGAAATATTAATAAAGAGGGGCACTTGTTATACCCCAATTTTGTCCGTCTTCTTTTTTCTTGTTTTAGTAGTTTATTTTATTCGTATTTTGAAGTCACGCGATTCCGAGCTAATTTTTTTTTTTTTTTAACACGCCCATTTCTTCTATTTTTGGTCTAGTCTTAGCGCACTTGTCGTGTCCAAATCGGCCTCGTCTTTGTATTTGGCCCTGCTCCCTTTTATGATTATTATTTTTATCCTTATTTTGTTTATTTAATTTATTTAAGCATACATACAATTTAAAAATTCAATTTAGTTTAATTTACAATTTAAGAGCACTTAATAGTCCAAAAAGTCCAAAAATACAAAAAATGATAATATAAAAAATACAAAGAATATAAAAAACGAAAATTAAATAAATGAGCCGCATCAGTAATCTCTGGGGTCTATTCTTGCTCTCCAAGACTACCTGAGCAGGCCCACATTATCAGATCTGCAAAAGCCCAAAAACAGCCATTAATGCTAAAACCTAATTTCTAACTATAAATAAGCGGCTAGCCTAGAGTCTAAAACACACAGAAACCAAGGCAGAAAACTACTGCTAAAATCACCTAAAAATAGGATTAGAGTTTCACATCGAAACCCTAATCCACTAAACACGGTTCTGAGGTTTCTAAGATCTAGAGAGAGGGGCAGCAGCAGTCAAGCGCACACACAGCAGTTAGCTGGCTCACCACCAACAAAGAGGATACTAACAGATGCCGGAAAATTAGGTGGGTCAAACTGTGTGCCTTTTAATAATATATATAACTTTGTTTTCTTTATCAGATGTAGCCATGGAACTTGAAATAGATCTGTTTGTCTAAAGGATATACACTGTAAATATACTCAAGTACAAACAATCTGTTCTTTTTTCGTTTTCCAGAACTAGATTTAAGCATAGTTTTTTTTGTTTTTTTACTTTCATTCTGTTATAGAAGACACATTAGCAGTTTTTTTTTTAAAATAAAAAATAAAAAGAATATATTAGAGCTGAGAGTGAATCTGGCCAGTAGTTAAGAAATATAACATTTAGATTTGAGTGTTGAATGGTTTTCTGTTTCTTTTTGTTATTTGTTAAAAAAACAATAGAATAAGAATAAAATGTATGAAATCAGAACATAGGCCCTCATTATCCCAGTTAACCTTGTTGATTCATGGAAGGATAATTTAACTCATGGAGTTTTCGCTGACAAATGCTTGTTTTTAGTGTTTATATCAAGTGTTTATTAGTAACTTTCCATACACACCTCCACATACAAACCAGAACCAGCAGTTAAAATAACAACAACAAAATGCAAAGAAGGTGAATCTGAAAATGCATTCACCAACGCCGGCGAAGACTCCGCGGCAGTTCGCCTTTTCCCAAGACTTCGTTAAACCGAGCCACCGTGAAGCCTCCTCTCTTCCCAAACCGAACCAAAACCGAGCCTAAACCCGTAAAAACACCGCGGAAAACCCACCACCGGCTGTTTATTACGCTGAGCCACCGCTTTGCCGGCCCTCCTTTCTCACTCTCCTTCCTCTTTCGGTTTCTCTCTCAAAGACCACAACCTCTCTCACTCTCCATCAATACAAAGTAGATTTTCGCCAAAACCAACTCTTATGTACTTATGTATGTATAAATGGCACACTTCTCTTTGTCTTTGAGGGGAGAAGTGAAAATTAGGTTTAGGTTTTTGTATTGGGCCTTATATAGTGTCTCCAATAATTATTTATTTTCTAATTTATTTTTATTATCAGACTGTTAAGCGCACACCCCTCTTATTCACGCCACCCTCCTCACTTAAGCCTGGGCCAGATTCTCCGGGCTCCCATATGCGAACCGGGCTTCCTTTTACACCTCCTATTAATTATACAACCCGCGACTAATAGAACCCCGATTTACAAATTTTCACCCCCTTTTCTATTTTAATTCTTTCCCAATAAGAATATAAATAATTTTTCTCGCGAAATTAAATAAACGGCTAAGTCGGTTGTACAACCGGGTTAGTCATTATTTTAGGCCAATGAGCTGTACAGTTCAGTAACCCTACGAACCTAACAAATACGAATAAACTATTTTTCTAAAAATAACGGCTAAGTCGGTTGTACAACGGGTTAGTCATTATTTTAGGCCAATGAGTCTGATTCAAGAACCCTACAAACTTAATAAATACGAGTAAACCATTTTCCTAAAAAATAGGGATTAAGTCGGTTGTACAACCGGAAGTTAGTCAATTTCTAGAACTAATGAGTCAGATAGTTCAGAGTTCTAGAATACCTATTCTAAAATCAACCCATCTCACAACTCCTTTCAAAATTCAAAATCATTTTCAAAAAGTAGGGATTAAGTCGGTTGTACAACCAAGGTTAGTTGGTCGGCCCTAGAATCGTTGAGTCTGCATGATAGTTCAAGGAATCAGGACCCCCGCACTAAAAAAACACCAACCCATAAACCTTTTTCGGGAAGAACTACGTAGCTTTGATTCCTCCATTGCATCCGGAGGTACGTGAGGAGCAAGATTCAACCCTTGTCAAGCACTAAAATACAAAAACCTAAATAAGTCTTTTCTTTACAAGTAAAAGGGTAATTATTAAATAAATCTTAAATTAATTAGACAATAGGATGTCGTGGGGTGCTAACACCTTCCCCACACATAACGACTCCCGAACCCTAACAACGCCTTATCTTAAAACTTAAAGGGATTTTCCGAATTTGCCCTTAAACTAAAATTTGGTGGCGGCTTCCTAAAGAACCATTTTCAAACTTCGAAGAATCCTTTCCTCGGATTTTTCAACGCTACACTCTCCAATGAAAAGTTTATAATTCCCAGAGACATGACGAATAAAATCATATATTCATACCCATACATCACATTCGCATTTCACATACATTCATTCGTTCATTTGCATTCTCATTTCACGCGCATTCATTCATTTGCATACTTACATCATGCATTATAAAAACGAAAAAATATAATTTTGAGAGAAATATTGTGATGAGAGGTGAGGCATTCTTGTGAGATAAATAATTCTTTTTGAAAAAGTTTAGTCATACTTCATTGCAAGCTCAAAGTGTTTCAAGTCACTCAGTTTTTCAAATTTTTAGCTTGCTCACATTTTTTAACCAAACGTTGCATCTCTTCCATCCCATGATAAATGACCGAAATGTCCGTCAAAGATTTCTATCATTAGCTCTCTACGAAGCATTTGTGTAGTGACTTGGGTAACATGTGTGTTTATTTTTGTTTGAGTCGGCTTAGCGCCCCTACCTTGCCATCATCCCCTCACAAAGTCTAATTCCACCCGACCACCCATAAAGTACATACTCCCCACATCATTACATAGTTGACGTTTCAGTTGGTTCCCTAGTGAAATAACACTTTAGGCCCTCCATACTGGGCAAATGTGTGATCTCTAAAAACTTTGTCAACGTTGTATTCCCCTCGTGCAAGTCCTTTACAAAAAAATAATAAATTCAAAAGGCCCGTTAGGTCGAAAACTCGTAAGAGCGGCCTAAGCAAAAATTAGGGCATATAAAAAAAAAGGAGAAATAAAGAAAAAGAGCAAATATATAAAAGTAAATAAATTATTGTCCTTAAGTTAATTTTTGAGAAAACGAGCAATCATGATTTGAAATGAAGTTTGACCATCTTCCCATACCCCGAAAAAACCCCGTGTATACCCACCTTAAGCCAAAATCTAAAACCTTTCAATCACCCTAGACAAGGATCAATTACACATCAAAAGCTCGAAAGAAAGAAAAAGAAAAATCAAAATCAAAAAAAGAAAGTGAAATAAAAAAGAAGAGGATCGAAACCACCACGAAAAAGCAAAAGTGGTACAATTATGAAATGATACTTCTCGCCATTAAATGCATAAGAAATCCTTGTCTCAAAACAAAACCCCAAACACTTCCCTTGTCCTCAATATCCTATCCTTCATAAACCCTTGGCCAAGTCACATCCCTAAACAAGTCCTTCCTACCATGAGACACATCAATTACTAGACCCTCAAACACTCCTTTGAGCCCGACAACCATTTCTTTCATAAATCATCACCCATTAGACAAGTTACATCACCAAATCATTTGTCCCATCAATCATCAAACACTTCATTGAGCCTAATAACCCCTTCTTTCACAAATCATTAGCCAAATCATACCGCCCAAAAAAAAAAAAAAAAAAAAAAAAAAATCATCCGTCCCATCAATCCCCAAACACTACCTTGAGCCCAATTATCATTTCCTCATAAATCACTAAACCATTGACCACATTCCGATCAATGACCGATTGCTTTTGTTTCTCAAAGTTTTAATCTTAGGACAAATAAGTTTTTTTATTTACAATATGTTGGCTCAAAAAATATATCTCAAAAAAAAAAAAAAAAAAAAAAAAGAAAAGAAAAATCAAAAGGCTTGCACCACATGATTCATTCAAGTTACACTAAGACAAGGTCTAGTGGATCACCAAGTGTAGTTTTCATCATAGCAAACTCAAGACTATTGTAGTCTGAGAGTCATTCTAAAGATAACCACAAGTTTATACTAGGATCGTCACCTAAATCCTAAAGTGGGGCATCCATTTCACCATCTATTCCATTTGAACTTAGGGAAATTTGTACAGTGTCCATCCCATACCACACACTGACCTATAGCCATACTGCACAAAGTCCAAAACCCATTACCCTAGCTCTCCGTCACTTTCCACAACCTCACCAAAACAACCGCCTCAAGTCCTGTTATCAAGTGGGGCAACCTCTGCCGCCTCTTCTCTCCACCTACAAATGGGGACATTCACCATACACCCATCTCATCCCCTTGTTATATCCACATCAACAAAGCCATACCGGGGCAATTTCTCAACTCATTACCCTATATGTTGCTACTCTAGTCGGGGCAATTCTGTCCTTACCATAAATGGGGCAACACCAAACTCCATGTGTTGAGATGAAGCCCATTGCTTTCCACCTTTCACTCCAAAAAGTCGGGCATTCCTAGCTCATCATTTCTCTCCGTCCCCTAGTTATTGTCATCACTAGACAGGGGCAAGTTATTCACTCACCATCATCAAGTCTAAATTGGGGCAATCCCGCATTTCTTGGCTTGGGAAAGCCCACCTTTCATGACTTTACCCAAAACTTGTCATTCACCCCTTCACGTGCCACAAATGTCCACACCCTAGGTCTTTAGAACCCCAAGTTAACTGACTCATTCATCTATATTCGCACTACTATACATCTTCACAAAACAATGCTTTAGAGAGAGAAAACACAAGTTGATCATATGATGTTGGAAATCCACTTTTAGTTGTGTGGGCCTAAATTTCGGTCATCAGGGGGCATCATAATGGAAGAGAAAAGAAGCGAGCTTGCAAGTACTTTTTCACATCGTTAATCAGTAAATAACAACCTTGAGATTGCCAGAAGTTTGAATCAAATCTAATCTTTCCAAAGAATTATCAATATTCATCTTCGCCGCTCGCATCCAAAGTCTCACATCTCATCATCACAAAAATGTTTTCGCACTCAATCAATCATTTCATATCATCACACCATGCACTATAGCATTTGCATTCAAACATTTCATTTGCATCATATTAACATTCATACTTCAAGCAAAAAGCAAAATAAAAAAAAAAAAAAAAAAAAAACAAAACAAAAGAGAAAGGAATCACCTATTTCATCCATCACCCCACCAAAATCACCGTTGCATGTGCATGTATTATTGGCGTTGTATGTCCATTACATGATGTATTGCCTCCGAATCCACTTCAAGTGTCGATACCCATATTTTGTTCCTCTAAGATCAAAGCTCTAGCGTTGATCCCGTATCGCATCACGAGATCACCGAGCCGATCCTGCACCGAGTGGTCCTTCAGAGCACCACGCCCTTCAAAGTGCCCTAAGTGGCCCAGTCGCAAACGTCGAGTCGAGCCCGGCGGACCTTCCAGACCCGCATGGTCCTTCGGACTAGTCAGGTCACCTAAGACACGCAGGTACGCCCTTCATGGTCAACATGTCGGCTTCTAGACCGATCTTGACCCATCATGGCCGCCGAGTATAAAGGCCCCTCGGGCCGCTTAATTAGTACCGTAGCTAATTGCGCTCCTTCGCACCACGATGGTCCTTCAATTAAGGCCTAGGCAGCCTTTCGGACCTTAAGTGGTCCTTGAGCCTTGTCGCTCCTTGGACTCGAGTGGTCCTTCAGAGCCTTAGTGCTCCTTCGTGTCCTTGTTGACCCTTCATTCAACTCGGTTAACGCGCCAAGTATTAACCACTCCCTCTTATCTCTCAAACCTTCCACTTCCCTTAAACGGACAAAATTAGCGTCTATCTTATCTTTATTCCTATTTCTACTACGAAAGTTCTAGAGCTCAGCACTTTCTAGTAAAATATTAATAAAGAGGGGCAGCTGTTATACCCCAATTTTGTCCGTCTTCTTTTTCTTATTTTAGTCGTTTATTTTTATTAGGGGCGTGTTTTGGAGTCGCATGATTACGAGAATTATTAGTGACCCCGTTCGACTAAATTGAAATGCCGTTGTTTAAATTAGGCACGCGTGCGAATGATCGATCATTTCGTGCGTTCTACAATCTAATATCCGTATTTCAGTTTATTGATAACTCATATTTATATGAGTTACTTATACCTCTAATCATTAAATTAAGTAAGTTCTCAAGTAATATTAGTATAGTATTTAGTATATTTATGTGAATATTAGGAAAGGAAGGGCTAAACACTGCTTTGTTATGAATTTGGCACAATTGGTGCCCTTGTGAGTGTTTTGATGAATTTTGTGAAGTAGTGCAGTGTTTAGCGTTATAGCGTCTAACGCTATAGCGTCAAGTAAGCAGATCAGCTGAGCATCTTTAGGGAAAGTGCAATTTTGGCGCCAAGCTCATTAATCCAAGCTCCATATCTTTTGATCACTGTGCGTGCTGACATGTGCGGATTTTATTGGATATGTGTGGACACTTGGCAATGCATGAGAAGGGAATAGTGGAGTTGGTGAAAAAGCAACTATCACCTTTCTTGACTTTTGAGGAGATTGTACCACATGCTAGCAAGGCTAGAAGATTTGTGCTGATTTTTCTTCCCCTTCACACGGATAGTTGAAGGAGATAGTTAGTT
This sequence comes from Oxytropis ochrocephala, assembly GCA_020916435.1. Lineage (NCBI taxonomy): Eukaryota > Viridiplantae > Streptophyta > Magnoliopsida > Fabales > Fabaceae > Oxytropis > Oxytropis ochrocephala. The sequence goes on along the minus strand of CM037091.1, from coordinate 106,598,522 downwards.
TTTAGAGAGAGTATTGATAGAGAGAGAAAGTGTGACACTTCTTCTTCTCCATTGATACATCTTAGAGATTTTGCTATTTTACTTTCTTCCTTTGTATTTTTCTGTTTCTTGTACTCATGGTGTAAGGTTGATGATGAGCCATCTTCACGTGGATGATTAGGAGACTTCAAGAGTGTATCTTTTGCATTTGTCATTTCCTCTTTATTTACTGTAATGCAAGTATTCTCATTTGTGTTATTTTGATGGAGCTCAACATGAGCTAAACTCTTTGAGTTGGAGTTGCTATAGCTTGTAATGAACCATTAATGCTTCAGTATATAATTTCTCACGTTTTGTGTTTTAACCCTTGTGTGATTATTCTTCCAAACTTGTTTTATATTTGGCCACGTAAAACAAGTATTTTCGTGGATTCGGACATGAACCATAGAAAGAACTCAAGGATTAATATAAATGATAAGGTTGGTTGAAGACATTTAATCAATTTTTTGCTTCTTCTAGACATAGATGTTGCAATAGTTTATAAGGCATAAAGTGTGGGATCTTGATTATACAGGGGTGAACCTATTTAGAACCTAGACATAGGCATCTTGTAGTGAAACCCTGGCGCTAGTGACTGAAAGGCACAAAATATTTGCAACAGCGCTTAACGCTATAGCGTGTGACGTTATAGCGTCTTGTTTTTTGGGGATTTACATAGTGAAGGCAATCCAACTTATTTCTCTTATATTTTTACCCACGCTTTAACTTGTTACTTAATCAATTCTTATTCAACTGAACTTTTGTTACTCAACATATTTGCTACTTGTTCCTCTAAAGTGTAATTCCTTTTTAAACTCTAAAATTAATACCAACTCGTGGAGACGAACTTTACTTATCAATATATTACTTGTTGCGATTGTGTATACTTGCACATCACCTTTCAAGACAACAAGTTTTTGGCGCCGCTGTCGGGATTGCATTTAATTTTTATTGTTTAAGAAATTATTACATCCTTAGGGAGGTTTTACCTTGGTATTTTTCTCGTGGTGTGTTACGGGGAAGTGCTATAGCGTCGATGCTATAGCGTATGCCCGCATCGTAACCACCCACTTTTGAGTTTGATCCGAACTGCAGAGAAGATTCGATAAGGCTAAGACGCCAACAAAGACTACAACAACTCGGACCAACTATGTCCGAGCACTCTAATCATACTGTTAGAGGTTCAATGGGTGGAAGAACACCCTCTCAAATAGGGAAGACGAGGCCAAAGAGGTGGAAGGCAAGGTCCTTTTACCCATACCGAACTCGATGATGAATATCGTATAGAGAAAGGTTTTGAACCAAGCTCCAGATCAAATGGTGAATGACAGAGACAAGCCAATGAGAGATTATGTGTGTTTGATCCACATCCATGGAGACAAGTATCACTAGGCTCATTGTGATCGCTACTCATTCGAGTTCAAGCCTATGATGTTCCAAATGCTCCAAACAACTGGACAATTTGGAGGTTCTACTCAAGAAGATCCTTTTGCTCACCTGAGAAACTTTTTAGAAGTGTGCAGCAATTTCATCATTCCAGGAGTGAGTGAGGATGCTTTCAGGCTGAAGTTGTTCCCTTATTCTTTAAAAGACAGAGCAAAGGCTTGGTTGAATTCCTTGGAGTCAAATTCTATCACAACTTGGGAAGATATGACAAAGAAGTTTCTAGAGAAGTATTTCCCACCAAACAAAAATGCAAGGATGAGAAATGACATCACATCCTTCAAGCAAAAAGAAGGTGAATCATTGCATGAGGCTTGGGAGAGATGGAAGGAATTGCTTAGGAAATGTCCACATCATGGAATTCCTATAGTAATTCAAATGGAGACTTTCTACAATGGACTAGAGGCACCTACAAGGTCTATGCTGGATGCCTCATCTGGAGGTGTGATCCTTAACTCTTCATACAATGAAGCTTGTGAGCTTATAGAGCGCATTGCCATAAAATGCTTCTTCATGGCCTCATCGAGAGGCTAACTTCTACAAGGAAAGTAGCTGGGGTTCATGAAGTGAGTGAGGTTTCGCTCTCTCGGCCCAAGTGGCTACTCCGACAAATATGATAAAGGAGTTGAACATCGCCAACGCTTATAGCGCCTCGATGCTATAGCGCTCGAAAGGTCAATGCTGCAAAGAATTGAACAAGCCCCTCCGGAGAAGCAAGTTGTGTTTCTTGTGGAGGAGCTCATTTGTATGAAGATTGCACAACTAATCCTCGCTTCATCAACTATGTGGGGTACAACAAGGGCAACAACCCTTATTCCAATACATACAACCCCGGTTGGAGAAACCATCCTAATTTTAGGTGGGGAGGAAATAATGCTAATACAAGCACAAATGCTCCCGCTATTCCCCCGTGTTTTCCAAGACAACAACAACAAAGAACCTCTAGGCATGAATGTTCCTGCTCCTCCTATGGACAATTCAATGGAGTCTCTGTTAAGGTCATTCATCGGTGATTGTAAAACAACAATGCGGACTCATGAAGCATCAATCAAGACTCGGAGAATCAAGTGGGACAGATTGCATCCGCTCTCACACAAAGCGCGAATGGTGGACTTCCTTCTACCATCTGAACCATCATCATCTCATGCACCGTGCAAGGAGCATGTGAAAGCAATAACCACCGTGAGAGTGGTAAAGAGGTAACTTCGCACCCAAGAATTTAGAGTCAAGTGTTACTGGATATGAAAAGAATTTTTCAGACGTTATAGCACTGACGCTATAGCACAAATGCAAACAGAACACCGAACCTAAATTGGTGCCTCGAATATCCTGCTCCCCCTTTCCTCAAAGGTTAAAAAGGCACATGAGGACAAACAATTTAATAAATTCCTTGAGGTGTTAAAACAATTGCACATTAATGTTCCTCTAGTTGAGGCATTACAACAAATGCCCAACTATGCCAAATTTATGAAAGATGTTTTGACAAAGAAAAGAAGGTTGGGAGAATTTGAAATCGTGGCAATGATCGGGAATGCGGCATGTTGATGCAAAACAAACTCCTCAGAAATTAAAGGACCCGGTAGTTTCACAATACCTGTTCCATTGGAAATTTTTATTCAGTCGTGCTTTATGTGACTTGGGTGCAAGTATAAACTTAATGCCCAAGTCCATTTACACACAATTGGGTATAGGAACCGCCGAGCCCTTCTCGTAAGCCTCGAGTTAGTCGATAGGTCACTTGCCTATCCCGAAGGAATCTTTTGGAGGATGTTTTAATTAAAGTAGATAAATTTGTTTTTCTGTTGACTTTGTTATCTTAGATTTTGAAAGCAGATGCAGAGGTACCTATCATTTTAGGTAGACCCTTTTTTAGCACTGAGGAAGACACTCATAGATGTTCAAAAAGGAGAATTGACTATGAGAGTTAATGATCAAGAAGTTAAGATCAATGTTCTGAATGCATTAAAACTTCCAGATGTCAATACTGAAGAGTGTTCCTTTGTGGTTTCTCTTGACCAAGTGGTTCAAAAACATTTTCAGAAAACTAACAACCACTTGGGAAAGTTGCTTAACAATTCTGAAGAACATGACTTGTTGGAAAAAGAGGAATTTCAAGAAGGCAAGCAAGCTGTGAATGAGGTTTGGGCTAGAAGATATGAGTCACTAGAGCAAGAGAACTCAAACCTAAAGAAGAGTGTGCCTTCTGTTGTGCAACCACCTGAATTAGAGTTGAAGGAACTACCCAAGCACACCAAGTATGCATACTTGGGGAGAATGAGACTCACCTGTCATCATTTCTCGCTAGTTTGAACCAAAACCAAGAGGTGGAGCTCATTACAACTCAAGAGGCACAAAAGGCAATAGGTTGGCAAATGTCCGATATACATGGGATAAGTCCTACAATGCATGCATGTGGATTGTGTTGGAAGAAAATGCTAAACATAGCATTGAAGCACAAAGAAGGCTTAATCCCATTATGAAAGAGGTGGTGAAGAAGGAAATCCTCAAGTGGCTAGATGCAGGGATTGTGTATCCTATTTCTGACAGTGCATGGGTTAGCCCTGTGCAATGTGTTCCCAAGAAAGGTGGTGTCACCTTTGTAATCACAAATGACAAAGATGAGTTGATTCCCACAAGAACAAATGGTGGTTGGAGGATTTGCATGGACTACAGGAAATTGAACAAGGCCACAAAGAAAGACCATTTCCCTCCCCTTCATTGACCAAATCTGTCGGGACAGACTTCTTTGGTAAGGACTATTATCGCTTTCTTGATGGCTATTCGCTATAATCAAATAGCAATAGTTCCCGAAGACCAACAAAAGACCACATTCACATGTCCTTATGGCACATTTGCTTTTAGAAGAATGCCCTTTGGGTGTGCAATGCCCCGCAACTTTCGAGAGATGTATGATGTCCATATTCTCGACTTCATTGAAAAATCTATGGAGGTTTTTATGGATGACTTCTCTGTGTTTGGGGATAGCTTTGAAGTGTTTGGATAACTTGGAAGAGATATCGATAAGATGTGAAGAGACAAATCTTGTGCTCAATTGGGAGAAATGTCACTTCATGGTGCAAGAAGGAATTGTACTAGGGCATAGGATCTCCAAGAAAGGTTTGGAGGTGGATAGGCCAAGATTGAAGTCATTGAAAAATTGCCACCCCCTTCAAGTGTCAAAGGCATCGAAGCTTCCTTGGGCATCTTTGGTTTCTACTGGGAGATTCATTAAAGACTTCTCAAGGATCTCAAAACCTCTATGTCAACTCCTCCAAAGATGATACCACTTTCAACTTTGATGATGCATGCCTTGAAGCCTTCGGAAGTTAAAGAAAGCTCGATTCTTGCACCTATCATTGTTGCTCCGATTGGAGTAAACCATTCGAGCTCATGTGTGATGCAAGTGACTATCTTTGTGGGAGCGTGTGCTTGGGCAAAGGTATGATAAAATCTTTCATTCCATTTACTATGCAAGCAAAACACTTATTGAAGCACGCTTAAATTACACGATTCTTGAAAAAGAGCTATGCATTTGTGGTTTTGCCTTTGATAAATTTAGATCATACTTGGTTGGCACAAAAGTAATTGTTTTTGAGACCATTACGCCATCAAGTATTTGATCTCAAAAAAGATGCAAAACCAAGGCTAATAAGATGGGTTCTCCTCCTCCAAGAATTTGACTTGGAAATTCATGATAAAAGGGGGGGAGAGACCAAGTTCTTGACCATTTGTCTAGACTTGAAGGAGACAATGCAGTCTGAGCAGGGGAGAGATTAAAGAAATCTTCCCGGATGAGAAATTGTGATGATCTGTGCAAAAATGTAACGCTATAGCGGTTGCCGCTTATAACGCCAGACGCATTATAAGCGTCGAAGATGATGCTCCACGGTTTGCGGACATTGTGAATAACTTGGTAAAGCGAGAATTGTGCTGCAGATCCGAATTATCAACAAAGAAAAGGTTTTTCCATGTAGTGAAAGATTATTATTGGGATGAACCTTTTCTCTACAAGAAATGCCAAGACCAAGTGATAAGAAGGTGCCTTGCAGAGGAAGAACAACCTCAAGTGTTAGAGCATTGTCATGCTTCACCATGTGGTGGACACTTTGGAGGAACTAGAAGAACATTTGCAAAGGTATTGCAATGTGGGTATTATCGCCCACATTATTCAAGGATGCTCAAGAATGGGTGAAGAAGCTGTGCAAGGTGTCAAAGGATCGGGAACATTTCAAACAAGCATGAAATGCCCTTAACCAACATCTTAGAGATTGAACTCTTTGATGTATGGGGCATGGATTTTATGGGTCCCTTTCCTCCTTCTCATGGTAATTTGTATATACTGGTGGCTGTGGATTATGTTTCCAAATGGGTTGAAGCTGTGGCTCTTCCCAACAATGATGCCAAGTCATCGCCGGCCAAGTTTCGTGAGAAGAACATATTCACGGATATGGCACACCAAGAGCAATTATCAGTGATGAGGGTTCTCACTTTTGTAACAAGTTGATTGAGTCTCTATTGGGAAAATATGGAGTGAGGCACAAAATTGCCACTGCATACCACCCACAAACAAATGGGCAAGCTGAATTGTCCAATAGAGAAATCAAAAGGATGCTTGAGAAAATGGTGGGACCTTCAAGAAAGGACTGGTCAATTCATCTGGATGATGCTCTGTGGGCTTACAGGACAGCCTTCAAGACACCTCTGGGAATGTCTCCATACAGACTTGTGTTTGGAAAAGCATGTCACCTCCCTATTGAGTTGCAACACAAAGCTCATTGGGCCATAAAAAAGCTCAACTTTGATTGTGATAGGGCAGGTAAGGCTAGGCTGCTGCAGTTAAATGAACTTGATGAGATTAGGCATGCGCATATGAGAGTTCACCATTTACAAAGAAAAAACAAAGATGTGGCATGACAGAAGATCTGAGCAGAGTGATTGAAGGAGGCCAAGTGCTCTCTTTTCAATTCTAGATTAAAATTGTTTCTGGCAAGCTTAAATCAAGGTGGTCCGCCCTTTTAAACTAGTCAAGGTCTACCCTTATGGTGCAAAGTGGATTTATTTGATCAAGCAACCAACACCACTTTCAAGGTGAATGGGCAAAGGTAAAACAATACCATGGTGACTTTGTCATGAGGACAAGACCTCAATTGATCTTCATGATCCCTAACATAAAATGAAGCAAGTCGGTGATGACTCTTTAAACAAGCGCTCTTGGGAGGCACCCCAAGGTTTTACTAATGAACATATCCTTTATTTGTGTTTTATTTTGCGGGAGAAAGAATTTTGGTGTTGAGGAATTTGGGAATTTGAAAGTGAAGGTGTGATATGGGACGCTATAAGCGTCAAGAGGTGGTGGTAGCGAGGAAGAAACATCATTAAATTTAAAAGAAATGGGTCGATTATCATACGTGGCACGCGCGCTCTGCACTTCAACCGCCTTACCCTATGCGCCCACGTGTGACAAGCCCAGATCATTTCGGTCACTCCGCCCCATCAAACGGTCACATCATTCAATTCCCATAACCTCCCACTCAACCACTCCCTATTCTTCTTTCTTCTAAGCTGTTGAGCCTTCTTCTTCCCTAACCCCCCATCCTAGCCATAATCGCATTTCTTCTTTCTCTCTGCAAACCGATCCCACAATCAATTCCAAAAATTCACAAATTTCTTTCATTTCTTCCAAAATCCCAAAATGGTGAAGAAACACTCCATTGAAAAACCCCAGAAAAAGACCAAGACCTCTGAGCCCAGTTCCTCAAGAGCCATAGACCCCAAGGGCGATCTCTGCGCTATTGGAAGATGAACTTCATCGCTGAAAGGGGTTTCAAAACAGAAAAGGCCCCTGACGTGTTCACATCCACTGTTATAGCGTTAGGGTGGCAGAAGTTTATCAAGCACAGAGGGGAGTATGTCGTTCCTTTGGTAAGGGAGTTCTACCAGGGTATTCCTCCTCCAAAAGGGGGAAAGCCCCAAACTTATTCTCTGGTCAGAGGAGAAACAGTAGATTTCAGTCCAAGTTCCATCAATGACTACTTCAAATTAGGTTATTCTGGAAAGGCTCTAGACAAGAAGCTTGATACATGGGGATGTGAGGAAATGGAGGAGGTGAAGAGAAGAATCTGCGTGGAGGAGGCAACATGGGAGAGATTTGGATCTGAATTCAAGGTTAAGAAGGCATTTTTAGTGGATGAAGCTGCAATGTGGTTCACTTTCATCAGGCATTCACTCATGCCTACTTCCCACACAACAAATGTGGAGAAGGACAGGTTGATAGTGCTTGATGCTATTCTGGAAGGTGAGAGCATAGATGTGGGCAAAATCATTGCGGAGAAATTGAGAAAAGCAGGCTCAAGCGACGGTAATCTCTACTTTCCTGTTTAATTCTTGAATTATGCAAGCAAGTGAAGTTGAAATTGAAATCCGTGATGAGAGGAGGACTCCTCGTGGAGATATACCGCTGCTTTTAAACCCCACAGAGAAATGCTAGCGCTATAGCGCCCGATGCTATAGCGCTCAATCAATTGAAAAGAATCGTGAAACACGTGTAAGTTTGTCAAGGCTAAGTTTGAATGGGAGAAGGTGTGTTGGAAAAGCTATCAAGGGGCAAGGAGTTAATGGAACCCCTGTGTTCCCACGAATGGCTAATTGACGATGAGGGTGTGAAGGAGCCACCCCAAGCAAAAGAAAAGGTGAGTAAGAGGGTGCTCACGATCCAAGCAAGAAGAGAGCTAGGAGCCCCGCCACAAGGAAGAGCCCCCGCTAAGAAGAAAGCGAAGGTGAGTAGTGAAGAGTCCTCAACACCGAGGATTTAGAAGAGTTGAGTGAAGATGATGAAGAGGAGACAAGGAGGGTGATGAGAGAAGTAAATGATTACGAGGAGGAAGAGGACTCGAAAGTGAAGAGAAGTGCAGTGAGGAGAGCCCAGAGAAGGAAAAAGAATCGAAAGTGAAGAAGATGAGGAAGTATCTGCTTGATCCCACTCCTAGCCCCACAAGACCACCCTCACCACAAATACCCTCACCACAAGCACAAGAACAAATCATTCTGAAACTCCACTGACCGAACCAACCATACCTCCACCAGAGCGAGAAAAAGAAAAATCACCTCACCGCAAAAGCACCAAACCTAAATGAGCCACCACAACTGAACCATCACCCAATCCCCAATTCCCACAAAAGAACAAAGCCCACCACCGCATCACCACAACAACTGTTTCCCAAAATCCTGCAGAGAAGGCCATTCAAGCGCTATAGCGTCGATGCTATAGCGCTGAGCCTCGGTCCAAGTCCGATTTCTTACGTATCAAGTGCAACAAAGACTCCTAGGCTTAAACAAAAGCCCAAAGGAGTCCTCAATCAAAGACTAACATTATTGCAGGATCGAAGAAGAAGCCAAGCAATGGTGAGAGTCCTCCCGCGGAAGTAGCCCGAGGCCAGTGCCATCCGGCACCCTGCGTAAAGTCGGAAGGAGAAGCATGTGGCGCAAAAAGGCCAACGTATGTCTCTGCAAGGAGGAGCCCAGAGCCAAGGTTGGTGTTATTGAGGAAGTGGATGAAGAAAGAGTGCAGCAAGAAGCACAGCAATCTGGGAAGGAAGTGTCTGAACAGGAGAAGGAGGCTGCTACAAAGTTAGCAGAGATGAGGGCAGAAAAAGCGAAGGAAGCGCCTGGTGGAAGCGCTATAGCGTCTGAGGCTATAGCGTCTGAGGAAAAACAGAAGGAAGCAAAGAAGAAGAAAAAGGCTGTAAAGCCTCCTCAGCCATCCCGTGTTAGCTCAAGAACCAGGTCTGGTCTGGTTAAGAAGTGAATTTAATTTTCTGTTGTTTAAGTTTAATGTTTTGTGAACAAAAAAATAAATTGTGAAGCGCTATAGCGTCTCTCTTGCGCTTCACATATGTTTTAAGTCTTGAATTACTTTATTGTGTGTTAAGTTCAGACCTCTCCCTAGTCTTTAAAGAGCAGTGAGGACACTGCTCACTCTTGTTGTGGGGGGAGGACCTAAAGTTGTTAATACCTAAAGTTGTTAATGTTTTTGTTAATGTTTTTTCAAAAATTGTTCTGTTTCAAGTGCCTCATTTTTAGGTATAGTCATTGAATGTGTTCCCTTTGGGCTAATTGTATTGATAATGGTGTGAGTGAGTAAGAGAGCCGTGCTTTTTGATGAAATCTTTGCTTATTATTGCTCTCACACGTAAATCTCTGTGCTTAAGAAGAAACTTAGCTAGCCAAGGACTATCTGAGGTTTAGGCTAGTCTGAGTTAACCAAGGTGAGATCAAGGCTTGAATAAAAACTTGAAGAGTTGTTGAAGCATAAGTTTGGGGGTGTGGGGCTATATAAAGGTTAGGTACAAAGGTCTTAGGGTGGTCAGTGACTTAAAAAGTTAATGTAAATATGTTGTAAAGCTGTAGTTACCCAAAACAAAAGCTAGGCTGTCCCTAAAGGCAAAGAAAGAGGCAAAGCCTTAAAAAAAAAAAAAAAAAAAAAAAAAAAAAAAGAGAATAATTGCTGAGGAGCCAAGTAATGAGGGGGCTACAGCTAGTAAATCTGTTATCTTTGTCCAAGCGCTATAGCGTCAAACGCTATAGCGTGAGCTGTTTAGATTCAATAAGTTAGGAACACTGACCATAGACTTGAAGTGCCTAGTTAAACCCTTTGTCATGCCTAAAAATCCCCATTCCTGTGTGAAGATGTTAATCTAGTCATTGTTTTGAAAGAGTTCTTGATTTTACCAAGAGAAGACCATTCTTTCCAAGGCTAAAGAGAAATCCAAATCTAGCTAGGAATTGAGATGAGTCAAGAGATCACACACACACTATTGAGCAGTAATAAGCTTAGAAGTTGAATAAATGCATTGGTGTGTTGGTGTGAGTGTGAATCTGAACTGTTAGCCCATTGAGAAAATGTTTGAGTGAGTATGCTTAGAAATGAAGTGTTGATCAGAGCATGTGTGTTGTAAATAGGGTCAGTTTGTTTGTCTTTGCAAGTGTCATTACTTGAGGACAAGCAATGGTTTAAGTTTGGGGGTGTGATAACTCATATTTATATGAGTTACTTATACCTCTAATCATTAAATTAAGTAAGTTCTCAAGTAATATTAGTATAGTATTTAGTATATTTATGTGAATATTAGGAAAGGAAGGGCTAAACATTCGCTTTGTTATGAATTTGGCACAATTGGTGCCTTGTGAGTGTTTTGATGAATTTTGTGAAGTAGTGCGGTGTTTAGCGTTATAGCGTCCTTAACTATATAGCGTCAAGTAAGCGATCGGTGAGCATCTTTAGGGAAAGTGCAATTTTGGCGCCAAGCTCATTAATCCAAGCTCCATATCTTTTGATCACTGTGCGTGCTGACATGTGCGGATTTTATTGGATATGTGTGGACACTTGGCAATGCATGAGAAGGGAATAGTGGAGTTGGTGAAAAAGCAACTATCACCTTTCTTGACTTTTGAGGAGATTGTACCACATGCTAGCAAGGCTAGAAGATTTGTGCTGATTTTTCTTCCCCTTCACACGGATAGTTGAAGGAGATAGTTAGTTTTTAGAGAGAGTATTGATAGAGAGAGAAAGTGTGACACTTCTTCTTCTCCATTGATACATCTTAGAGATTTTGCTATTTTACTTTCTTCCTTTGTATTTTTCTGTTTCTTGTACTCATGGTGTAAGGTTGATGATGAGCCATCTTCACGTGGATGATTAGGAGACTTCAAGAGTGTATCTTTTGCATTTGTCATTTCCTCTTTATTTACGGTAATGCAAGTATTCTCATTTGTGTTATTTTGATGGAGCTCAACATGAGCTAAACTCTTTGAGTTGGGTTGCTATAGCTTGTAATGAACCATTAATGCTTCGTATATAATTTCTCACGTTTTGTGTTTTAACCCTTGTGTGATTATTCTTCCAAACTTGTTTTATATTTGGCCACGTAAAACAAGTATTTCTGTGGATTCAGACATGAACCATAGAAAGAACTCAAGGATTAATATAAATGATAAGGTTGGTTGAAGACATTTAATCAATTTTTGCTTCTTCTAGACATAGATGTTGCAATAGTTTATAAGGCATAAGCTGTGGGATCTTGATTATACAGGTGAACCTATTTAGAACCTAGACATAGGCATCTTGTAGTGAAACCACGGCGCTAGTATTTGAAAGGCACAAAATATTTGCTGTAGCTTACGCTTAACGCTATAGCGTGTGACGTTATAGCGTCTTGTTTTTGGGGATTTACATAGTGAAGGCAATCCAACTTATTTCTCTTATATTTTTACCCACGCTTTAACTTGTTACTTAATCAATTCTTATTCAACTGAACTTTTGTTACTCAACATATTTGCTACTTGTTCCTCTAAAGTGTAATTCCTTTTTAAACTCTAAAATTAATACCAATCCCTGTGGAGACGAACTTTACTTATCAATATATTACTTGTTGCGATTGTGTATACTTGCACATCACCTTTTCGCACAACATTTATTCGTACAAGCAAGTCTACCTAAAGCCATTTTTCTCAAAATTTGGTTTAAATTCAGACTTAAGAATGCGATTCCGAGTTAATTTTAGTGTTTTTAGTTAACGCGCCCATTTCTTCTATTTGAGTCTCGTTTTAGCGTATTTGTCAAGTCCGGCCCGTTCTCGTCTTTGCATTGGGCCTGACTCCTTTTTCTTATCATTATTTTTATTTTGTTTATTTAATTTATTTAAGCATATAACAGTCCACAAATGTCAAAAAAGTTCTATTTAATTAAATTTACAATTTAAAAGCTCTTAAGAGTCCAAAGTGTCTTAAAATACAAAAAATATAATAAAATCAGGAATAAAGATAATATTACAATTGCTTGTCCAAAAAGTCCAAGATACAATAAACACAAAAAAATTGAAAATAAAAAATAATAAGTAAACAACAGGAGCAATTAGTAATCGTTGGGTCTGTCATTGCTCTCCAAAACATCTCAGCAAGCCCAATCTGCAAAAGCCCAGTCAAGCTGGTCAAAACCAATTAATGTTAAACCTAATATTTGATTATAAATAAGCAGTACAATCACAGTCAAAGGGAGGACAAGGAGAGACAGACGGCAAGAATTACTAAAAAAGGGATTAGGGGTTTCATATTGAAATCCTAATCACAAAAATACTGGGTTCGTTCTAAAAAGGGAGTTCAATTAGCAGTGGCAGTGACATCAAAGAGATGATACTGAAGTAGAGGAAGTGATAAACAGAGTCTAGAAACAAGACGCTTCTTATGTATCTAACCCATCACGCTTTAGGTATGTTCAAACCATTCATGTGTTAAACCAACATGTCCTTGTTTTTTTTATATTCTGATCATAATTATTAGAGCTGCAAGCATGATGTCTTCTTTTTGCTGCCTGCTTTAAATCATCATCATCATCCATCAAATTTCGTTTAGTAAAATATTTCATATATCAATCTGAAACAAGACAAGGACCACAATATTTGGATGTTGGAACGGACTTTGGTCCTTTCTCTCTTTTTTTTATCTTATTAGAAATCATGATGCTAATTAGGAAAACAATACCAGAAATTAAGAATAGAAGAAAGAATCTAAGACAGAAAAAGAAAATCACTCGAGTCCCCGATCCTCACCCAAAAAGGTCCAGCTTTTGAAATCAATGTTGCGCCTCGCCTCGCAGAACGTGCGGCCATCCTCTCCGACACGAACTCCCTCTTCGCCGTCACCACCAAGTGACACAGCCACGAACCACCACGTCACCACCAAGCGACGATGCCGTTCTCCCTCTCTGGCGGACTCCTCTCTCACCGGTGGCCCTCCGGTCATCTTCGCCGGGACCACAGCCACGAAGCCACCCCACAAAACCGAAGCTTCTTTCAAACCCAACAGCCTTCACCGTTCGTAAGCCTCTTCCACGATCTCCGGCGAGATTTTCGCAAAAGACCTCTCTCTCTCCATTTCTGAGGAACGGCGCTGGAGGCTGGAGAAGGAGAAGAAATTAGGGTTACAACTTAATACTTCTCTTATATACCCTTTAGCCTTTAGTTATTTATTTATTTTTAATTTTAAGCATCAGATTTATTCCTACACCCCTCCCTTTTAATTACCACAACTCTCTACTTACTCAAAGCCCATTCGCTATTCGGTCCTTAATATGAACTGGCTCTGCTCCCCTACACCCAGCTTTTAATTATACAACCCTCGCGACTAATAAAACCCCAATTTACAACTTTCATCCCTGTCTTTCTTTTTAAGTCTTTTCCAACTCAAACATAAATAATTTCTCCATAAATAAACGGCTAAGTCGGTTGTACAACCGGGTTAGTCATCATTTTAGGACCAATGAGCTGTACAGTTCAGTAATCCTACAAAAACTTAATAAAATATAAATAAAATATTTTTTTCATAAATAGGGGACTAAGTCGGTTGTACAGCCGGGTTAGTCAGCGTTCTAGAAATAATGAGCTGTACAGTTCAGGAATTCTAGAATGCCTATTCTAAAATCAATCCACCTCACACCAAACCAATTTCTTTCAAAAGCTCTAAAATTATTTTCAAAAAAGTAGGGGACTAAGTCGGTTGTACAATCGGGTTAGTCAGTGTCCTAGGGATCAGTGAGCTGTACAGTTCAAGGAATCCTAGGACCCCTACACTAAAAAATACCAACCCACAAACCTTTTTCAGGAAGAACTACGTAGCTTTGATTCCTCCATTGCATCTGGAGGTACGTAGGAGCAAGAGTCCACTCTTGTCAAGCACTAAAAACTAAAAATTTAAATAAGTTTTTTCCTCTATAAATAAAAGGGTAACTATTAAATAAATCTTAAATTAATTAGACAATAGGATGTCGTGGGGTGCTAATACCTTCCCCACACATAACGACTCCCGAACCCTAAACCTGTCTTGTCCTAAACATAAAGGGATTTTCCGAATTTGCCCTTAAACTAAAATTTGGTGGCGGCTTCCTTTCGAACTTTCGAAGAATCATTTCCCGGATTTTTCGGTCGCTACATTTAGTTAGAGGCCGTTAGCTCTACCTAACAGCCTCTAACTAACATGTCCGTTTACTATTGTGCCTACAAGTGTATATATATAGCTCATACAAATGTAAATATTGTAGATACTTTTCAATAATCAATAAAGAATTACTTTACAGTTTTAAACTTGTTCTAATTTTCTATAACTCCTTTTCAACCGTAAGCTCCAATTGTCTTCAACCTTGAAACTTTGAGTATTCAAGAGTCAATCAAGTGGGATTGTACCTTGCATACAAGAGAAGGGAAAAGGTTAGTAATTTGTTTCTGTGACTGAAACAAGTTAGAGGAAGAAGGAGAAGAAAGGTAAAGGAAAAGGAACTTGCAAGAAAAGTAATAAGAGGAAGTCATTACCTCTGTTATTGTTTCTGAGGAGGTGATTTCAAGAGTGAAATCACGAGCACAGTTTGGATCACATCTCAGTGGTACATGCACACAGGAACAGTAAAGAAAAATTAGGGTTTGCAAGATTACAGTGCAGAAAAAGGTAAAGAGAGAAGGTTAAGGGTGATTCATTACCTAAGCGTGGTAAGAATCACTGTCAATCTTCAAGTACCTGCAAGAATCATACAAACCAGAAGTTAGGGTTTCAGATTAGGGTTTCTGTAAACTCTTAAATCAAGGGAAAAAGGAGATCGTTACCTCAAGGACTGGTCTGAAGGTCTGATTAGAAGAATCAAACCTATCAGAAGAAGATTAGGGTTTCCAGAAAGTGAAACTCTATCGCGAAGTGAGAAGAGGAGTTCCAGGCTTCAGGTTGCAAGATTCATCGTGGAAACCAGAGGGGTTTTGATTGAATCATCATCAACAATCATCATAAGCCAAGACCTAGCAAGATCCAAGCTTCAATCACGAAGTGAGAGCTCAAATCTTGCTAGGGTTTCAGAGAGAAATAGAGAGAAGAAGAAGAGAGAGGAACAGAGTTTCAAGATAGAGAGAGACTGATATTCTTGAATAACCGGTGAGAGGAGTGAAGAAAGTGAATATATTCACCGGGTCAAGTGAAGATCCGCGTGTCTCAGTTGAAACGGGTTTTGGGTTCCGCATGCACTGCAAAAGCAGCGGTGGGTTCATTCAACTCAGTTGTGCCATCAAGTGGATTGGGCCTCAAGTGGTTGAGCCCAATACACTAGTTGCACCTCCCAGAGTTGCCTGTATCACCTGCAAGTGTAAGAAATATTAGAATTGAAAAAAATCCAATAACTCCGACCCGATCGACGACCTGCAACCAAAACGATGTGTGCGAGTTGTTTTGGAGGAGAGGATGAATATAATGGAGATAGAGGAGATGAATTGTATCATCTATCACAGAAAACTTACATGCGTAAATAATTTTGATGTAAAAAGACTTGTCTACAATTTCCTTATTCGAACAGTTGAGCGTTCCCTATCCATCTAAATAAATCACTATTTTAAAATGTCGATCATAGTGCGACCATCTTGTCTATCAACTTTCTAAGATTTTATTGTAAATAAATAATATGTATATGATGATGTTGACTTATAGCAACTTTTTTTTGAAAGCGTGTATATATATATCTTCACTAAAAACCCAACTCAAGAAGCTTATGATTGTCTCTCTCCAACACAATCCCAACTACCCCCGTCAATAATAACATAGCACAACACCAACATCTGCAAAACTCAAGGGCAAATTGAATTCTCGGAACCCTAGCCCTCTCTCTCTCTCTCTCTCTCTCTCTCTCCATTCCTCTCACATGGATCTCCCTCAACCCAAATCGAACAACTCCAATTCTTCTCCAATGTCGAATCCACTCCTTCCAGAAGAAATCATCGCACATATCATTTCCTTCCTTCCAGTGAAAGAGATTCTGCGAATGAAGTCTATGTGTAAGTCTTGGAACACTCTTATTTCCCGTTCATCTTTCATAAAAATGCACATTAAGAAATCAACACCGCGCCCCACACTATTTTTGGGTAAAGTCGAATCTGTTGTCGATTCCTATGTTTTACCCTTCTCCACACGGTGTTTACCCCTCAATATGTCGGGTCACCATCCTGAACCGTGTATTGTTGGTTCTTGCAATGGATTACTTTGCTTTCGTGGTTGGTCTTCTAACCAACATACTACTCAGAAAATGTCTAAGATATTTGGGTCTTTTTGCCGTGATTGTTCACCTAGTAGCACTTTAAAAATTGGATTTGGATATGATAATTTAACTGATACTTATAAGATTGTAGCAATGCATCTGTATGGACACTATAGCAGAGAAACTTCATGTAGAATCGACGTGAAAGTTTTCAGTTCAGGTGATAATGTTTGGAGAAGTCTTCAAAGGTTTCCTGCTTATCCTCTTGGTTATGTTCAAGACAATGATGGTATGTATTTAAATGGGACTCTCAATTGGTTGGCCCTTCACCATAACTCTGGTCCTATTGATTGGAAAAATATTACTGTGGAGCAGTTTGTGATAGTTTCACTAGATCTGGGTACTGAGAGATACACAGAGTTGTTGCCCCCTAAGGGTTTTGGTGTAGTGCCCCTTGTTGAGCCAAGTATTTGTACAATGATGGGTTGTCTTTGTTTTGCGCATGATGTCAAGGAAACCCATTTGGTTATATGGAAGATGTTGGAATTTGGAGTTGAAAAGTCTTGGACTCAGTTCTTTAAAATCAGTTATCAAAATCTTCAAATTGGTGATATTAACATGGGGAAACATTATCGGCTGCTGCCATTGTGGCTTTTTGAGAAAGGTGATGCACTTATATTGGCCGACGACGTAGAAAGTGAAGCAATTCTCTATTATTGGAATGATAATAGAGCAGCGAGAATTAAAGTTCCGAATAGAAAATGGTGTCATTGGCGTCCATACGTCAAGGACTATGATGAAAGCTTGGCTCCAACTGGTTAAAAGTAAGTTCCTCTTTAATGCTTTACTTGCTTGAATATGTGCCATACTGCCATGTACATGTTTAATAGATTGTGTTGATATTAATTTTATGGTGGCTTTGTTGATTCTGTGATTGAATGATTATTTATTGGGTTATCAAATAGCTCAATGGCAGATTGCGGCTGTAGAATATTTTGCCAATCGCTTTGGCCAATTTTTGAAGGATGGCAGTGCCATGACATTTTTGGACGAAATAGCCGCTTGAAATAGCATTTATGGTCTAAGGCTATGATTTGCTATTCACAATTGATAATGCTGCTCTAAATTTATTTGTTGCTACATTTATTATAAGCTAGAAGATGGTTTTTGTAAGTGAATTATTAAGTAATTAGCCATAGAAGATGATTTACCCAAAAGATAATTTGTTCTCTCACTCATGAACATTCTTTATTGTGTTGGTCTCAGGAAGTTTTAAACAAAGCTAAAGTATGAAATAGGCTTTTGTTTGCAAAGATAGTACATTATTTAAATTTGAAGTGCAAGAATAAATATAATAAATAACATAGTGAATAAAGGAAGCTGGAAACTGGTTAATTAGCAAGTCATATCAGTTGGCTTGGTCAAATTTGTATTATCTATTAATTTATAGATAGATGAGAAAAGGCAAATCCATAATCAATTTGTTTCTTCATTGTGTAGATAATTCATTGAATAAACTGAGGAGTCCTATTTCGATGTGTAGATCTCTATTATCTATGTATATTCCAAGCGTAATGATGTTTTTTGCAATTTCATGTGTATTAGTTATTCCTCTTCTTTTGTTTTGTTTAAATTGTTCAAGCACAACCAAGCTGATTTGGGAAGAAATAATAATTTATTTATTCACCTGATGATAATATTGGTATAGATTCTATGTTTTAATATATTTTGCCCGTCTCACATGTGGTACAGGCTTGTATTTCTTAGAAACTTGGTTGAATCTAATTTCTTTCTTAAATTACTGAGGGATATGGGTGCACTTCTGGGCATTATGCAATCATCTGTGTTTTTGGTTTATTTGTGCTTTTCTATTTCACTCTCGAGTCTAACATGAGTCCCTTTTTGAATAATAGATCTGCTACCCCAATTTCGAGGACATCCGGCATTATTTATTGTACATGGCGTGATGGTGGGAAGAAAGATGCTTGTTGTAGCTACAGTTTCTTCAGTTGTTGTGTTCATTCTGTGGACAACATTTATGAAACTCTTGATATCTTTCTTTTGGATTCCCTTGGAACATTTATAGCAACAACTTGTTTATATGTTTTATAACCTGTACTCTTGTTTGAAGTTCAACTCTTTGTTAGTTAAGTGCACTTTTGTTGGACCGTGCAGTGGCAATTTATGTATCGACTCTTGTTGGGTTGTCTTGAACACACTGTGTCCTGGCATTGGATGAAAACTAATATGTTTTTGTAGCACACTGATAGTTTTCTTGAGTGTCTGTCTAACTCTTGTTTTTGTTTGTTTGCCAAAATATTTAGATGTGTTTGTTTCATTACTTAATGATCATTCAATTTGAAAACGGGGCAGCAGGCTGGTTGTTTCTTGTTGAGATTATCATTCCTGGTTGGTATTGTTTTGATTAATTTAACGGTTTAAAGCCACTTTTGTGTCTGATATGATATTTCTTTTTCTTTTATAGTTTTAGTTCTCTGTTAGGTTGATTCGACCTTGTTGATAATGTTGCCAGGTGACGACTGTCTTTTGAGTGAAGCTATATTGTTTGCATTTAGCTCTTTTTCTTTAGGAAGTTCTCCAAGTTTAATTATACCGTTCACTGTTTATAGTATCATGGGGACTACAGAGGTCAAACTTATAGTTTTCACAATTTAGGTCTCTGGAAATTATTAGAATGTTCTGCATTGAGAGGCTCCTGAAAGTAAAAGGGAGGTCCAGTGCAAGAAGCTCCTACCAGGTGGGGTTTGGGGAGCATGGCAGTCTAAATTCTGAGTCAACTCGAGGAATCATATGGGGGTTTTTTCTTTTGTACCCCCACCCTCTCCCCTTAAACCCCCACCCACGCTGAAATCCCCAAAATGCCCTTCAAAAAATCTTTTTTTTTCACTAAATTACACGAATCGTATATATCTTTTTTGTGGCCTATATACGATGGGTAAAATTATGGCGTCAGATATATGTTCATTGTACGATATACGATTGATGTTTTAAGTCAATCGTATATACGCAAAATGAACTTAAATACGATGTCAAAATTTTCCCCATCGTATATATGTCCCAAAAGAGATATATACGATGGGCTTTGTTTTTGTTAATAGTTATGATTTTATTACCGGTTATAATTTGAAGTCTCGCGATTTGATTAACATCAACGGTACGTAGTGCTATTGGATAAAGTAAACGCCAGATAATTACAAAAACGCGATATAGTATATATACACGTAATACAAAATATGTGTGAATCTATCTACAAGCCGCCAATAGAATCATCGGCTAAATCTATACATCTAGACGCATCATCGTGAGTGAGAGGCAAAGACGGAGGACACATAGACTGCCATAGGGTAAAACGTCCGGCATACGGATGCAACCATGAAGCAGACTCCGGTACGTAGTGCTGGTACCACTGTGGGGCAATAGGAGGCAACGGACAAGTGGGAGAGATTGAAAGATTCAACCAGTGTACATTTTGCTTGTTCAGAACAGATATGATTTTCAACTTAGATGAACTGTAAGTGCCTCTCAAAGGCAGATAAGTGAAATTCATAGGTAAAGAAAACTGAACCAATGCAACATTATACCTGGTTGCAACCATATACCCCATCTCAGGCAAATCAAACCACTTTGACTCCGGCTGACGTCCGTATGACTCGATAGTTAAAGCTTTGCGAAGCTCTCTAACGATCTGGTTCTTCCCAAACATGTCGTAATACAAGGTTTCTGTCCTTTGTTTCTCGAATCAAAGCTTGCCTAATCAGAGGCCGTGAGTCCTCACCCATGTCAAGTCCAACCCCGACTGCTCTAAAACCGCAGTTACAGTCACCTTCAACATCAACAATTTTTTCAACATAGTTGCGCACGTGTGCTGGAACAAACGGTAAGTGGATTTTAGTCTCGCTTGTCCGTGATAATACTCTAGAAGCACCCCGAGATAATTTGGTTGACTGTGTAGGAATTTTGGAAGCCCGGATTCTTCAAATGCTTTTACCTCTCATCCACGTGCTCCCACCCGTATGATCACACTTAGCATCAAAAATTTTCCTTTTTCTTCTTTGGTGCACCTTTCGTTCTGACTTTTGATTTAGGTGCAACCATAGAAGAAGTAGAAGGGAAAGCTATCTCATTCAGCTGCCTCTTAATAAGAAACTTCTCCTCCTCACTCACTTTATTAAATCTTGCCAAGATAGCATCAAACTGGTAAGAAATATCGCATCCAGATGATTTATCCTGAGTGGATTTATCATCTATTGCATCCAAACTCAACTGTTTCCAGTGATCATCAACAACAAAGAAGCGGAATAGAATTTAGGAAGCATGAAAATACCTATCTCACAAGCACAAGGAAGTAGATGTGTCTTCCTTTGAATGCACCGGCACCGCCTTTTGTCGTATCCAACCCCAGATTTCGACCTTTCAAACTCATTAACCATGTGTCTCAGTGCAGATAAAGAAACAAGTCCTTGAAGATTTTTAAACAGTGGAATATTGGACTTGACTTCAATTCTGCTGATGCTTCGTTGAAAAGACCCGATAATTTGATCAAAATGTATTGCCAGCATGTCATCAATAGATATCAAACATTTTGATAAATCACCCTTCAAGTCTTCAAACTGTCTTTTCAAAGACCAATGCAAGGATTCCGCTCAAATAATAAACAAGTGTCAAAAAAATCGAGTAACGGATAGAAATAATAAACAAGTGTCAAAGAATTTTAATCGACAAAAAAATATGTTCACGTGTCAAAAAAATCGAGTAACGGATAGAAATAATAAACAAGTGTCAAAGAATTTTAATCGACAAAAAAAAATATGTCCACGTGTCAAAAAAAATCGAGTAACGGATAGAAATAATAAACAAGTGTCAAAGAATTTTAATCGACAAAAAAAATATTTTCACGTGTCAACAAAAATCGAGTAACGGATAGAAATAATAAACAAGTGTCAAAGAATTTTAATCGACAAAAAAAAATATGTCCACGTGTCAAAAAAAATCGAGTAACGGATAGAAATAATAAACAAGTGTCAAAGAATTTTAATCGACAAAAAAATATGTCCACGTGTTAAAAAAATCGATTAACGGATAGAAATACCGTTGGTTGTCGAATTCCCCAAGTGTGGGATCTCGGTTAGTCCATCTTTGAGATAAATCGCTCCTTGTGCGTGGTCAACCATGTGTCGTGCACATATTTAATGAGAGCGGGTTTATCAGAGCAAGCAAAATTTCAAAAACTTCAGATTAGATAGATAGTGTGACTCATCAATGTAATCAATAATAGATAGCCAGAGAGATTCGACCTCCTCCCGCCTCATCCTTGTGAACCAACTCCTTAATCTTGGCTTTGACATTTTTTGTAACATGCCAATGACACAATAAATTTGTAGCAAAGCAGAAAGACATCAAGAATAGCGCACATACACCGAGATCTCTCTGCCTCACAAGAAAACCCGAGGATGAATAGAATGCAACTCACATATACCTCGCAATTTGCTCCAATACCCAAGAAAATGAATAGCAAGCTCCCGCCCAATATAAGCAAATGCAACGTGGAAGCTTATCTCGGTGTTTGTGACTCCCACAATCTGTAGAAGAGACAAATTATATCTCTGTTGGTCTTGTAGGTTGAGTCAAGAATGAGAACTTTGGGAAACAACCCGAGCAACTTTATAGAAGTGGGATGAGCCCACATGATATCACCGATTTACATCGACATGGAATCTTTCTAGACCAACATAGATAATTATGGGATTCAATCAATCTCAACACCTCCCGAATGTCCGTTTCTAGGACCCCTCTTTGTAGACCTGGTGTTTGTGACGACGCCTATAAACTTGACGAAGACTAGTCACATTCTCCTGATCTAGCTTCTTCAAAGCAAAGAATAGTAGCTTTCTGGTCCGACATCAAGATCCGCATGCTCGTTAACGTGAGCCTTTTGTGCCTCGCATGCACGCCCAAATAAACAAGTACCAACGGAAGTTTTGAGCAACTCGTAGTGCAGTGTGTCTACCAAATTTAACCGTGACACACCAACCCCACGGCTAATGGTGCAAGTAAGAAGCTTTCAATCTAAAAGGACAACTCTCCTTTTAGAACCGAAACCCTTGAATCATTAGTAAACCCGCCTTGTTTGTCGCAGACCAAAAACAACCTTATCTCGCCTTCCCTCTTTCCACCGCTTTCTCGGATCTCACAATAACAACAACTACACCGATAGTTCTACCAACAGACTTTGGCCCACTCCTCCACAAATTGTCGTGTAGAAAATATCTACAAAATATATAACTTACTAAGTACTTAAGTAAATTAATTCCATTTACCAAACTTGAGTAACAAAATTATACCGTATCCGTCGTGAAAGTTAATGTAGTATCAATATCAACAGCGCCAACCGAGAGTCGTGATCTCACAGAGGCGGGTCAATATCTGCTCCAACAAAACAGATAGCAACTCAAGAAAAAACGAAAAAAATAGCCCGGGCCAGATATACCTCCTCAACCATGTATATACGATGGGTATTTTTTTCACATCGTATATACATAGCCCGGATGTATATACGATTAGATCTTTCAAAGCCCACTCAGATATAACCTATATACGATGGGTAGTCAACGAAGCATTTATTACACGCAATCGTATATATGCCTTGAAGGACATATATACGATGGGTAGTCAACGAAGCATTAATAGTGTAATCGTATATATGTCTTGAAGGACATATATACGATGAGTAGTTTTTCAGTCAGCGTTGATTAATTAATGTAATCGTGATATACCTTCCATCGAGGTATATACGATGCGTTATCTTGTGGGTCCTGCATGCAGAGAATTAATGAAAGTCAAAACCGATTTAATGCCGTGGGTATTATGGGAATATCACAAATGGGTGGGGGTGGGAGGGGATGGGGTGGGGGTATAAAAGAAAAACCCATCATATGGTTGTACGATCTTGCTACCCCTTTGTGCTCGTGCCATTGCAAAATCATTATTTCACCATCACAATTAGGATTGCCATTTGTACATGTAGAATCATGGTGAGGTTGAAGTTCAATTAGGTTCTGGAGTAAGGTTCACAACATATTTCTTAAAATATTTTTTGGGCTTTAAAATCTCTTTCTTCATTCTCTTTGTGTACCAGTTTTTGTCTTCAATCTCTGTGTGCAAGTTGTTTTGCTTCATTTGAAACCCTTGTTTTAATTTTTATTTGACTTAAAATAGAAAAAAATACCATAGGGATAATATAGGATCGATATACGCTGAGGGGTGTATATACGACCCTTACATGTGGTCATCGATATACACCCCCAAGGCGTATATACGATTAGTGGGGTTTGTTAATCGTATATACGCCTTGGGGGTGTATATACGACGGCCGAATGTAAGGGTCGTATATACACCCCCTCAGGCGTATATACGATTGACCAATTTTTTAAATAAAAAAAAATACGTTTTCAGAAGGGTATTTTGGGATTTCACTTTTCGGTGGGGGTATATGGGGAAGGGGAAGGGGTGGGGGTACAAAAAATACCCTAATTTTATTGTCCTTTGCCCATTTGGGTTTAACCCTATTTTCCTTAGCTCTTCCTAAGAGAATCTCATGCTCCTCATGAGGGTAATTGGGCTCAGCTTCATCATCAAGTTTGCCCATCTAATCAATTTGGGCCATAACAATTACCTCACAAGAATGGTTAACAAATCTTGCAATCCCACCCCTCTTTGTAGCATCAACCTACACAGACAGGTAAAACAAGTGTATCACTTCAACAACTATCATTGAGTTAATTTGAATTCATTCACGGAGTTAAGAACGACATTTAACGTGAGAGACTAAAAAGTGACATTTTAATACACAAGTGGAGGACATATTTGCATTTTTGTTCGAGTAAGAGACTAAATTGAGAGCGCCCACACTTTGAGGAAGCAAAATGACTATTTATCCAAGTTATAGTTGATTGATTGATTTTGAATTTATTTGATAAAAAAAGTCTTTTGAATTATATGTAATTTTTATTGATTGATCATTGAATTATATAGTTTCGGTTACATGTGTGTCTCACATACAGTCTCTCTCCAACACAATCCCAACTACAACACCAACATCTGCAAATTGAATTCTCGAAACCCTAATCCTCTCTCTCTCTCTGCATTCCTCTCACATGGATCTCCCTCAACCCAAATCAAACAGCTCCAATTCTTCTCCAATGTCGAATCCAATCCTTCCTGAAGAAATCATTGAACACATCATTTCCTTCCTTCCAATGAAAGAGATTCTGCGAATGAAGTCTATGTGTAAGTCCTGGAACACTCTTATTTCCCGTTCTTCTTTCATAAAAATGCACATTAAGAAATCAACACCGCGCCCCACAATGTTTACCCCTCAACTTGTGGGTACATTCAAATCTGTTGTCGATTCCTCTGTTTTACCCTTCTCCACACGCCGTTTACCCCTCAACGTGTCGGGTCACTATCCTGAAGCGTGGATCGTTGGTTCCTGCAATGGATTACTTTGCTTTCGTGGTTGGACTATTAATCTTGACTATATAGATATCTAAGAATATACATCTTGTAGAGTCTCCCTTTGTGGGACCTACAAGATTTCCCTCCAAAATCCCCCCTCTCCTCCCTTTTCCCTCCAAACCCTCTACCCTCTACCCCCCACCCCCCCTTTACTCTCTACCCCCCTCTTTTTTCCCCTTTTTTTCCACACTCATATTTTTATGCCCCTTTTCTCTCTCTCTCTCTCTCTCTCTCTCTCTCTCTCTCTCTCTTCTTTCATGTTTTATATGTTAGTGGTAATTTACGATTAAATAGAAAATTTAATTATTTATATAGGCAAAATTTGCACCTCCATAATCAAATTTTTGGAATCGAACATTAATTTCGTAACAAGTTATATAAAGTGTAACCCTATACCAAGGTACCTTTTGGGTACTTTAGTGTCTGAATAAATTTAATTGTTTAAATATGCGAAGTTTATTCCTTAATAACGAATTTTATTTTAAAAAAGTTAATTTTGTAACAAAATATAAAATTAATTTTGTGCCAAAATATGTAAAGTGTGACGCTAAGTAGTGTTTTTTGGGTTGAGTTAGGATTCAGAAATAAATTTAGATTGTACAAATATACAGAGTTTGTTTCTAAGTACTTGGTTTGGTCGCACTCAAAAATAATTTCATGAAAAACGTAAAGTACGTAAATTAAGTAGTGTTCGTGTTTATGCTCGAAATATTGTTTAATATGGGCTAACCATTTACTCTAACTTTAACACAAATTATTTTTGTTCGACAATTTGTTGTTCATTGTCCTACTACGAAACACTTTCATCTTTGCAAATATATGCTCATATTTTTTTGTACAGTCTGACTTAAACAACATCTCAATAACTTCTATCTCCGTTCTAAAATTTTCCATAAAATAACAAAACTATTACAATCTTTATAGTCTATAACTATTTTTACATGTATGCCATTTGAAAATTTAACTTTAGTTTCATAATAATCATGCCACATAAGTTAAGTTTTGTCTTTAATATAACTTAAATCATTGTCTCTCTCTATAGAACTCGAGCATTGGTCTGGGCCCATCGGACGGTCATCGCCAGCAGTAGTTAGTATCGCTTGTATCGCGTGCGATTCAAATCGCGATACGAGTCGAAATCCATGGCAAACGATGCAAATCGTGATGGCGACTCGCTTTTTGTGTCCGAATCGTGGTCTTTATCGTTGGAATCGCGTCGGAATCGCTGGAATCGCGATTCAAAGGTCTATCGCACGATTCTTCAACACATTGCAACCGGTCGGAATCACGACCGCTTTCGTGCACGATCCGTTTTTAGGGTTTTCGTATGAAGAAGACGAGTTTGAGAGAGACGATATGAAACGGTGCGCTTTGGGATTAAATGAAACGTCATGCGTTTTGGGTTTTGAGGCCGTGTTTTAGAGTTTTAATAAAACACAGCGTTTTGGCTTTCTTTTTTTTTTTTTTTTTTTTACAAATTTTTGGTCGCTTTACACCGCTTCTTCTACACGTTTCCAATCAAAAATTGAAACGTGTCTCGCACTCTCAAAAACTAAATCAAAAATGGAGCGCCGCTAAAGCGCCATCTTCTTCGCTGCTCCTTTCCTTCAAAGTCGCCTTCTTTCCTTCCTTCAACAGTAAAATTTGATTCGCTCCTTCAAACGCTTCGATTTGTTGCTTCGCTTTTGTTCCTTTCCTTCAAACGATGCGTTGCTTACTCGCCTTATTACAAACAACTATTACAAAGATGCTTCGTTTCAAATTTGTTTCGTTTCTTTGATATATTGCAAAGATGCTTCGTTTCTATCACAACAACTATTAATAGGTTATGTTCTATCACTAGTTACTATCAAGCAGAGACGTCTCACTAGTGAAATAATGCGTTATTTCGTTCCTTTGCTTACTTTGTAGTCTGTATTAGAACATAACTGTTGTTGTTTCACAATTACTTTCACTATGAGTCAAGCAAAGAAGAAAAAAGGATATTACATGGGTAGATCATAGTTACATGGTGTTTTTTGGAGGGGTTAAACACTTGTTACATTTATTTATGACTTGAATTATTTTGAAGTTCATGTGGATTTACTTATAGGTAGATGATGTTTTTTGGAGGGGTTGATTGAAACACTTGTTATGTTTATTTATGACTTGAATTATTTTGAAGTTCATGTTTTTTTGCTAACTCTACTTGGATTTAGTCAAAAATGTTATATATTTTTTTGTTCATGTATCTTACGATACGATACACGATTCAGAAAATGGGCTTAATGATACACGATACGTATTCCGATTTGATAACACTGGTCACCGCACTAGTTTGGTTTAGTTTTTGGAATCCTGCTACTCAGAAAATATCTAAGAAATTTGGGACTTTTCGCAGTGATTTTTCGTCTAGCTCTTTAGAGATTGGATTTGGTTATGATAATTTAACTGATACTTATAAGATTGTGGCATTGCATCTGTATGGACACTATAGCAAAGATAATTCATATAGAAATGAGGTGAAAGTTTTATTCTGTGATAATGTTTGGAGAAGTCTTGAAAGTTTTCTCGCGATTCCTTTTGCTATTGTCGTGACAATACTGGTGTGTATTTAAATGGGACTCTCAATTGGTTGGCCCTTCACACTGGTTCTATTGATTGGAATACCATTGCTATGACACAATTTGTGATTGTTTCACTACATTTGGGTACTGAGAAGTACGCAAGAGTTGTTGCCCCCGAAGGGTTTTGATGTAGTGCCCCTTTTTGAGCCAACTATTTGTACAATGATGGGTTGTCTTTGTTTTGCGCATGATGTCAAGGAAACCCATTTGATAATATGGAAGATGTTGGAATTTGGAGTTGAAAAGTCTTGGACTCGGTTCTTTAAAATCAGTTATCAAAATCTTCAAAATGGTGACATTAACGTGAAGAATTGTGTTTTTCTGAAAAAGGTGATGCACTTATATTGGCAGACGACATAGAAAGTGAAGCAATTCTCTTTTATTGGAATGATAATAGGGCAGAGAGAATTAAAATTCCATATACAACATGGTGTGATTGGCATGCATGCCTCAAGGATTATGATGAAAGCTTGGCTCCAACTAGTTAAAAGTAAGTTCCTCTTTAATGCTTTACTTGCTTGAATATGTGCCATGTACATGTTTATTAGATTGTGTTGATATTAATTTTATGGTGGCTTTGATTGATTCTGTGATTGAATGATTATTAGCGTGTGAATTAATGGCGATCACCTAATATATATAATTCATTGAATAAACTGAGGAGTCCTATTTCGATGTGTAGATCTCTGTTATCTATGTATATTTCAAGCGTAATGATGTTTTTGCAATTTCATGTGTATTAGTTATTCCTCTTCTTTTGTTTTGTTTAAATTGTTCAAGCACAACCATGTTGATTTGGGAAGAAATCATAATTTATTTATTCACCTGATAATGATATTGGTATAGGTTCTATGCTTTAATATATTTTGCCCGTCTCACATGTGGTACAGGCTTGTATTTCTTAGAAACTTGGTTGAATCTAATTTCATTCAAATCTTCGAAGTTGCAGTGATTCTTAAAACCGTGGCTGTTACATTTGTAATTGAAAGATATATCGAATAACAAGGAAACCTATATATATATATATATAGTTGATGTTGTTAAATGAAGCATTTAGATGGCTATAATTGAAATTGTTTCATCATACATGTTCATCTCGAGGTGCACCAAAATTACTGCTAGTGATGATGACTTCGTGATTAGAATGTTCCTCTTTGTTGTTGATCTCTGTAGTTTGTGTAGCTGGTAATATATGTTCTTTAACAATTGGACTTGGTGTGTCGTAATCTTTGCTTTTACCCCATACTACTAAATACAACCCCAAAATGATCACAACTGCACCAATCACCCTGTAAAATTTAGCACAGGGTGTTAATTAATAGCCTTTTAGAAATTTGTTTATGAAATGAAAAGAAACTTGTAAAAGAGGGGGTGTAATAGCAAAATGGTGGTGTTATTATTACCTTCCAAGGTAGGTTTTCTCGGCCAAGAAGAAGGAGCCCATGATGGCTACAATGACCATGCAAAGGGGATTGAATGTTGTTACAAAGACTGGGCCTCTGTATTTCATCACTGCTCCTTGGATGTAATAGCCCATTCCTGAGCAAACTATGCCCTGCATGCATGTTAATTAATATTTCAAATATTATACTTGAATTTTTTTTTTGATATATTTTATTCTTTATAAGCATAGCAAACTAGCCAAGTTAGAGAGTCATATATAAACTTGAAACTTTAGACAGAATATATGCAAGTCTAATGATGCCATTTAAGTTCTCTTTCAAAGCTAATCACCACATTTTTTTGTAGGCAACCAAGATCCCGACTAATCACTGAAGAGTAGAGACCACATAACACTTTGAGTATGTGTTACAAAAAATTCTTAAATATATATTATTTTATTAAAATTCATAATTATCAAAATACTCCTTAATCTATGTTAACACTTTAGAGTTCTAACATCGTGATATTGGGTGGGAAGCTCAAATTGAATTATGAATTATAGGAGAAAATTTGGAATCCCTCCACTTCCCTTCGAATCAGTTTTGAAAACCGGACATGACATTAAACCGGTGAGAGACTCTAGTGAGTCTAGGTTATAGTTTAATTGTTTTAGATCGCTCGAACTTGGATGAAATTGTTGTCAAACTGTTGATAAGATTAGACCGTAGACGTTGTCGGTCCATAATTTAATCGCTCAGTTGATTTGATTTTTAAAACACTAATTTGTATTCCTGAATACTCAAATTCAAAAAACATGTAATGTGTGTGTGTGCATAATGCGATTTATGTGTACACTAACCTGAGCACTTGCGTGTGTGCATGTAAATGTTATTATGTCTTATATTTTAAATTAAACATTGAAGTGTGTCTGTACTCTGTATCCATTATTAGTGCTCCATTGCGTCCACATCCAATATCCATTAGTGCCCTATGTATGTGGTGTTTGTGTATGTGCTTTAGGCTTTGGATGTTAGTGTCTTGTTAATGACTTTTCTCTAATTAATTAAACTTTATTAAATGGTAGGTATATATACATTATTTTATGGCTGATCAAAGGTGCATATGTTCGGTATTCACTTTTCACTACAAAACGCAAAAACTTACACTATAAACGGCAGCTAGCAATTTTGTATCCCAATTCAAAGACCAAACAGAAGGTTCACCCCTTTCCATAATCAACCCTACTATTCCACCTTCAAATGTTCCCAATAGACATATCCATGCAGTAAGAGATAGCTCAGCAGGATATGTTTCAAGGGTAATCGCCTATAAAAAAAAACACGAATGAAATTGTATCAGCAACATGAATTCATAAAATTGGAATTTTTTATTTATAATTATAATTATAGTACTATTAGAAAATTTTGAAAAATGATAAAAATTAAATATAAAAAGTTTAATTATTTTTAATTTCGTCACTAAATATAAGAGGCGTCAAAAGTGGAGAGTAGTTTGTTTTTTTTCATATTTGTTTTTTATTATTGGTAATTAATTTTTTTTAGTAGTATAGTTAAAAACTCACTTGGAGAATCATGAAACAAGCACAGGAAACACAGCCAATTGTGATCATAATTGATCCCTTTATTGCATGTTGAAGATCTGCCCCACCATTATTATGTTGGCTTTGGCTACTATTTCCTTGTGCCCCAAAAAGGTGAAAAACTGGGCCTTTTATCAATGTCATCACCATGGCACCTGCAACTGTAGCTATAGTCCCAACCACCTTTGCTTGACTATGTATACTTTTCATTTTTATTTTCTCAATTCTAGACAGAAGCAAATTAAATGTTTAAGTTAAATTTTAGATAAGTTTCATAAAAATGGGATGATTAAGAAGCTCTAAATAGGCTAAAAAAACTAGATATGTGCTAAACAACACTAACTAAATGGCTAGAAAATAACTATGGAATGCTATGTATAGCTATCAATTTTGACTCAGTTTGATAAGCCGGCCCACACTTTGGGCTGGGCTGGGCTGAGCTCTTTAAATGTCGAACCAAAAATAACTGGGCCAATTTGGGTGACGTCGACCCAGTTGACCCGTTGGGCTGGCCTGGGTTGTTTTCCTATACTTTTTTTAGAAATTTCAACTATTCTACTTGTTAGAAAATTAGTTGTCCCAACTCGGTTTTTTTTTTGAATAACTGATCCGATGACTCGGTTTGTTCTATTCTAATATTTTTAGGCTAGTCTTAGCAACAGCATACATGGCACGATAAATTTTATGGTCTGGCCCAATCCAATTTTGCAATTTGGTCTGATGGGCTAAGTCAGGATGGGTTGGGTGGCCCAATTTGATCCCTCTAATGCCATTTATATCTACTTTAGTTGCCAAAAATTCAAAAAAATTATTTTTACAGTATGGTGAAAACCTTACTTGAGAAGACAAGCCATGACAAAGGTAATGGCAGGAAGGACATTGAACATGGATACAGCAAAAGTTGCTGTTGTGTACTTCATTCCCAGGAAATATAAATTCTGGTCAATGACGGGCCTGTATATAAGAAAGCAATGTTAATTTCCATGGAATAGAATAGAGAATGTGTTATTCAATTTAGGCATGCATGTAGAAAATTACTCTAGCACACTGAGCGCCACTAGCTTCATAAAAATTGATAATGTCATCTTTGGCCTTACTTTCCTGTAAAAAGAAAGAATGCAGCATATATTAAAACCCTAACACTACAAAAAAACATTGGGTTTAGCGAGGGAAATATCAGTGGCTAAAAGGCTCAATTCCGTCGTTAATTGCCATTAGCGAGGGAATTAACGAGGGACCAGTTCGGTCACTAATATCCTCCTCGCTAACACATTTAGCGAGGGAAATTGTGTCAGTCGCTAATTAGCGAGGGACATATCCGTGGCTAATTCCCTCGCTAATGCTGACAGCACGCTTCCCAAATCTGACTGGCATGCTTCTCAATCTGAGTTTATTATTATTATTATTATTATTAGTGTTGTTATTATTATTATTATTATTATTATTGGTAGTATTATTATTATTATTACTGTTATTATTATTATTAGTATTATTAGTATTATTATTATTATAACCAAATTTTCCAAAGAGAGAGAGGAGTGAGAGTGGTGGTGGCAGTGTGGTGGTGGTGGTGGTGGTGTCGTAGAGAGGGAAGGAGAAGGAGAAGAGTAAGGGAGAAAGAGAGTGAGATGTATGTGGTGGTGGTTGTGTGGTGGTGGTCGTAGAGAGAGAAGGAGAAGAGAAAGGAGAAAAGAGAGTGGTGGTGGTGGTGGTGGTGGTGGTCGTGAGATCTATGTGGTGGTGGTGGTAGTGTGGTTGGTGGTGGTGTGGTGGTGGAAGAGAATAAAAGAGAGTGGTGGTGGTGGTGGTGGTGGTTGGTGGTGGTGGTGTGGTGGTGGATGAGAAGAAAAGAGAATAAGAGAGTGGAAGAGAAAAAGAGAGAAGAAGAGAGTAAATGAGAGAGAGTGGAGTGAAAAGAGAAGAAGAGAGTGGTGGTTGTGGTGGTTGGTGGTGGTGGTGGTGGTGTGGTGGTGGAAGAGAAGAAAAGAGAAGAAGAGAGTGGAAGAGAAGAAGAGAGAAGAATAGAGTAAATGAGAGAGAAGAAGAGGTGGTTCGGATTATTATAAAAATATGATGGGCCTTATAGGAATTAATGGAGGATCATTATTTCCGTCGCTAAATGCCACTGCCAACGGTCAGAATCCTGCAAAGTGTACTGTCATGTCAGTCAATTAGCGAGGGAACTGTTATTTTCGTCGCTAAATGCCTTGAAAAACGTGCAACTCAGTTTGAAATTGGCGTCTTGCATTTAGCGACTGATATTCTGTCGCTAATTGCCACTTTCATGAGGACTCTTTTTCCTCGCAAAGTCCCCTCGCTAATTTTGACTTTCATAGGACTTAATTTTTCCTCGCAAATTCGCTAATTTTCTTTTTTAGAAAGTAGTGTAAAGGTCGGGCCGACCTAACAGTAAGGTTACTAAAACCCTAAATTTAGATCTACTAACAAAAGAAAATTTATCATTAGTTTTTATAAAGCATAATAACCACCTATAGTAAGAAAAAGATCAAAATTAAAAAAAATCCACGTAAAGGAAAAAGATCAGAAATTAAAATTTATTTTAAAGCCCAACTCAGCAATAAAGATTTTTGGGTCGACTCTGCAAAAATGGGGAGAATAAAAATACATACTTCTCCAAGAGCAGAGCAAAAGGGACGATGACAATGAACGCAACGGCATGGCGATAGACAACGAGTACATAATTACTCATTCCCTTGTTGAGTGCAACCTTAGATAGAATATCCATACCAGCATATCCAAATTGCAAGAACACAACAGCTATGAATGGTTTTGCTTTGTCAAAACTTTTTTGGTTACAACAATATTCCATGTTGGTCACAAGAATGAAATGAGATATAACACAATGAATTGAGGCTTGTGTTTATATATTAGCTAGGTTAATGCTTAGAAAGATAGTATATGAGAGCTTTACAATTTCACGTAACTAAGTGGAGGGAGTCAGAAATCAATGGATACAATCCTCTTAATTTTTTTTAAAAAAGTCAGTGTCATCTTTTCAATTATTACTATCTTTTGTATAGTTGAATGTTACTCATCATGCATGGACTAGCTTTTATCATATATATACATATCTAGGGCGGGAGCTACATGCAGCAAGTAATCAGACACCCAAAAAAATATTATCGCTTAATATTTTATATAATTTTCATTTTGACCTCTTAAGTTCAATATTTTTTACCAAGACTCTTCAATTCTTTTAATTTTGACAATTAAATAAAGATTAAACTCTCAATTTGATTCCTAAGTTACAATTTCTCTTTTACTTGATCATTAAAATATATAAAATAATAAATAGTCCTCAAAGTCCTGTGAAATCTTTCAAATGAGTCTCTAAAATTTGAGTCTCCGCCTAATACTACTAATAAAACTATAGAAATGAATTTGATTAATGTCACGAATTTTAGAACCCCTTGAGTTTGGAAACTAATTTTAGGGTTTACTCTGAACTTGGTTTCTCAATTTCATTGGTCCATGATATGTTTCAAACAATCTTGTAAACCAACAATTTTGATAACGAAATTTTGTTTACACCCTTTGGCAGAGGGTCTTAGGCAGTGGCGGACCTTGACAATATTCTTAGGGAAGGCCAAAATAATCAAGTAATATAATAAAAAGTGAAATGAAATTATAATAACAAAATATAAATTAAAAAAGATGAAAAAAATATCAATTTTATTCTCAATAAACTCAAATGTTTTTCCAATTAGTTCTTTTGAGATTATATCATAGGAACATTTTAGTCCCTAATGGAAGCTAATTTTACCTATTTTTTCGGCTCTTAGGACTAATTTAGTAATTTTCATCCACTAATGTTAGTTCGATCAGTAATTGGGTTAGAATCCCACCTCAATGTCATGAGTTTGAATTTGGATGTGCATTTGCACTTATTAATTATTAGAGTAAATTTTTGTAAAAAAAATCTATTACAGTAATTTTCTTTTTGACAAATTACTAGAATTTTATGAATTTTTTGTAGCAAACATATATTATATTTCTTGTAATTTTACAAACCCAATTCCTTGGCATGTTGATAAATATTTGCAAGCTTGTGGAAACTAGTTCGGTTCGGTCCATACTCCCTAGTGATTCCGTTTTTAATAATTTATTTTACATATATGTATTTCTCCTCAATTCAATCACAAAGACGCTGAAAAAGAAAAAAAATTATGCACTAGGGGAATTGATTCTGAGGGGAATCGAACCCAGTAAGCTCTCACTGAATGGACTGGCGATAACCACTACGGCACAAATTTAAGTTGTGTATTTGTTCGCCAGATATTAATATATTTAGTATTTGATTTGATTTTAGAAAACTAGGTATATTAGTAATTTCACATATTTTTTTTGGGCGGCTGTGGTTCCGCCAAATGCCCATATGAAGATCCGCCACTGGTCTTAGGTCCAGAACCTTATATATCGTTCACATGTTTTATTTTTTTTAAATATATATTTTTGGCTAAATGTCACTTTTAGTCCTTTATCATTGTTTTATAAGTTTCATTTTAGTCCTTTATCATTTTTCTTCATTCCGTTTTGGTCCCTCATGTTTCATTTAGGTTTCATTTTGGTCTCTGGCGTTAGTTTTC
Source organism: Oxytropis ochrocephala (assembly GCA_020916435.1). Lineage (NCBI taxonomy): Eukaryota > Viridiplantae > Streptophyta > Magnoliopsida > Fabales > Fabaceae > Oxytropis > Oxytropis ochrocephala. Next base: position 106,563,275 of record CM037091.1, on the reverse strand, counting down.
TGAAACTTAACAAAAACATGAGGGACCAAATTGACAAAAACACATAAATATTAAAAATCACCTCCAATCTTCATCTTCTTCTTCTCCGGCGAGCCACCACCGCCCTCGCCTCCTCATATTTGTGTGTTTTTGTCAATTTGGTTTCTTATGTTTTTGTTAAGTTTCATTTTGGTCATTTCTATGCCAAGTTAGCAGTGACATGTAAGATGTCATGTTAGCAGTTAACTGTCAACGTGGTGTTCGTTAAGAAAAACTAACGACAGGGACCATAACGAAACCAAAATGAAACGTGATGGGCCAACAAAAAAATATAAAGAACCAAAATGAAACCTAAAGCAAAGATAAAGGAATAAAAGTGACATTTAACATATATTTTACATGTTTAGTTTACTTGATTTTTTCGTTTTATACGTGAAGTCGGTCGATGAAGATTTTCTATACAAAAGTTGTCTCAGATTTCTCTTATAAAGCAATGCTTCAATACAAGATTAGATTTCAGATATTGGAGTATGATTTTACAAAGCGTGTGATGGTGAAATTGGCAAGTGTACCAAATCGTTGCAAGTAATAATAAAACGGTAAGACCGAGTGTCGAACTCGAGGATCGAATGCAAATACCAATAAGCGTTAACAACAACTAAACGAACACAAATAAAATGGAGTTTGAGTGATATGGTAAAGTAACAAGTGCTTTGAAAGCAAAGAAAAATAATTTTTTTGTATTTTTAATAAAGAACGAAGAACACGACGTTTACGATATGATAAAAGACGTTAGGGATGAATTTCAATTGATTCCACACTATTGCAAATTGATTCAATAAGGAAAATAACCCTCTTTCACTTTGTTATCAAACCCACAAGATTAATTAATCCCTAATTCCTTAGGTGAATAATCTTTTGTGAACAACTAAAAACCCTAATTTCTTAGTTTAATGTAGTTGGCAACAAGCATTAGAATCAAGGATTTGCAAGATACAACAACTCCAAGGCTATTCCTAGACTAAGAATTGAAGGCATTCAATCTCAAGCATTCAAATATAAAACTTCCATTCCATAGATGAACCATAAATCATTCCATGGGTGATCAAATCTTGAAAAGCATTAAGAATAGAGATTAAACACACAAAGCAAGAAGGAACATGACATTTAGCACAATCAAAATCAATTATAATAGTGATTCATCAATGTTCATTCATCCCTAACCCAAAAGGGTTTAGCTAGACATGGATAAAGAAGAAGGGAAGTAGAAAATCAAACTCAATGGAGAGAATGACCACATTGAAGCTCCAAAATCTTGTTCCCAAGCCTTGAATCTTCAATGGAGATGAAAGGTGTCGAGTCCCTAGCCGCCTCCCTTGCTCTCTCTCTATTCTAGGTCAAGAAAGTGGTAAAAGCCCTTTGGTTGGATGAAAATCGCAACTTTAAACTAAATCGCAGAGCCAAAGCACCCAAGCACATGATGTAAGCGCGCTGGGCGCATGATGCATGCAAAGATCAACAGACCCCAAAAGCGCCCCAGACGCATGCGTAAGCGCCATGACAGCAAATGTAATCAACAGCATGTAGCACCCTAAGCGCATGCGTAAGCGCTGGGCGCATGGCAAACAAAAACATCAAATGTAGAAGCGCCCAAACGCATGCATGCGAAGCGCCAGGCGCCAGCAGCATTTTTGAAGTAGTAGGAGCTCCAAATGCTAGGCAAGTGCATCCTTGGGTGGACGACATAACTTTTAGAAACGCACTCATTCTTCCAAGCTTTAAAATATTCAAAACATCCATTTGCACTTGAAAATCATGGTTATGACAAATGTTGCATTTTGTGGTCCAAGATCAATGTAATTTCCCAAATTCAGTATAAAAACACCTAATTTCTGACCAACAAAACTATATTAAATGCGGACTTATCGTGTAAAAGCTACAAGACATGAATTACAATTTCATTTCATGATTGATATCTTGACTATATGACAACATCAACTTGACATATAATTTTCTCATTGGAATTACAAATATCTTGTTGATTAATTGCTGCATTTTTTTTTTCATTTTTGAGGAGTTAATGTTAGAGGATGATGAAGTGTTCTAAAAGATGTAGATAAAAAGGATAGTGAATTATTTAGGTGCATTATTGAATGCAATCCAATGAGCCAATATACGAGGGTGACATAAGAAGGATGAGTATTGATTAGAACAAGCATAATAATGATATCCTCTGTTATTAGTTTTGTTTTCTACAATAACAATAATATGTTAAAGATCTATATGGTCCGAGGTCAAGAGTCCAATATTAAAGTTTGGTAAGCACTGAGGCAGGTCCACTTCTAGTTGGTGTCTTAACTTTGAGCGTTTTTAAGGGTTTTGTTTCTTTGTGCTTTACAAATGTGTAGCCACTAACATGACCATTCCACTTTCATTAATCTTGCTTCTTGTGCTCACTCCAACCCTATCTAATACCTTATGTGGCTTGGCATAGGGATTTAATTTCACCCGCGAAAGATTTTTTGGTGCAACTCCAATTTTTTTCCAATTGTTGGCTTCTTAACCACAACCAATCTTAAAAACTTATGCATAACCATCGATTAAAACACGTACACAATGCATGCCACCACATTGCAAAACATCAACACGTGTATAGTCACTATATTTTCACCACTTACATGTCTCCATATTAATATATACTCCTTCCGTCTCATATTAAGTGTGGTTTAAGGTTATGCATGGTATTAAGAAAATGATTGAATATGCTAAATTCTATGGTGAAAAATGTGGTAGGACTAAAATACCCTTTACACTTTTCTCGATTGGAGCAAAGGCACGATTATTGATATTATAAAGTAAGGGGGTATATGAAGGAACTAAACAAAGGGCTTTAGGAATGAAAACTCGACTACAAAGAGAACCGGCTTTTCAAAATAATTACTGTCCCTTTTATTTTTTAGTTTGTCTTTTTTTTTTTTTTTTTGTTACAACGTCTGTGGTGTGAAGTTTTATCGGGTTTACCAATGACTAATCTACATCGGGAAGTTGGTCGACCACGAGTATTCTGGCTGTCGGCTTGTGCGATTATCTCCTTCCAACAGAAGTTTTTGTCACACCCAATGTTCTTCTTTATGTTTTGGTGTACATGATGGGGATAAAATTAATTTGTAGAACGTGAAATGTTACGCAGTGTGTTTTGGGGGGACTTTAGAATTCAGAATTTTTTTTAACTCTTCGAATACTAGAAGTTTCTTCGTAAATAACCGATTTGGTAAAAAATAATAAGTTCGTGACAAAATACGTAAAGTGCGATGTTGGCAGTGTATTTTGGGGAACTTAAGGGTCCAGAAAAAAAATTTAGATGTTCAAATACGCAATGTTCATTCCTTAATAATCTGTTTGATGGAAAAAAATTCATGTCCAAATTGCGATGTTGACAGTGATTCTAGGTAGTGTGTTTTGGGGTACTTTAGAATCTAAAACATAATTTACATGTCCAAATTGGTATTTTATTCTTTGTTTAGATAATTTCGCATCAACAAGTATTAGAAGCATACTTAAATTGGTGTTTAGTTTTAAATCAAACTCTGCATGATACCTACGTCTGTGTTTCACTTTCTAATTATGTAGTCTTTTCTCTTTAATTATGAGTTAAGTTTTTATATTTACATTTTTTATATAAACTGGGTATCCACTACGCAACTCTAGAGACTAATCCTCAAACCTCGGTACGACCGTATTATGGGTTAAGTTTTTAGTGTTACATTTGATGAATATAACTAACATTATTATAGGTTGTTGTTTATCTTACAACTTTAAGTTGTTTGTGTTATGAGTTGATCTAATATGTGTGATTAGTCTAACTGCTTATGCTCATATACACTTAAAATGGGTAGTTAAGGTCAAAGCTTGACAACCAAATCTAGCAAGTTGATAACCTCCTATCTTATCTTACTCATGTATGCAATGCAATACATGAGTTTTCCAATCTTAAGTGGGAAATATTTTTGTTATGTACTTCAAATTTTTTATTCTCAATTCCAATTGTGTTGCTCACGCCATTTACTTTCTTTTTTTTTACCTCAAAAATTTGTAAACAAGCACCACCAATCATTCCTACATCGGTTTACTTTCACACATCATTTTACTCCTTTTCCATAAAACATTTCCAAACTCACACACACTCACATCTTCTACCAAGTAAAAGAAAGAAAAGAAAGAGAAGAAAGGAGAGAGAGCGTGAGGTTAAGTGGAGGTGGGGAGGAGAGAAAATCACCTCACTTGGATGCATGTGAGATGTTTTAAAACAATTAGAATCACCACTCCCTTTCTCATTCTAACCATCCCCTTCTTATGTTGTTTGTGTGATCGGTTTAAATTGGTTTTCAAATCTTGAGTTTCGTGAATTTTTGAGTCAGAACGGTATTTTACTTAAAATTACGTGTTTTCAAAACTTAGAACGAAACCATTATTATTTGATTGTTGAATTGTTATTTTTGGACTAAAATATGTTGATATAATATCTGCTTTTTGATGTTTGGATTGAGTTGGAAAAGGAACGGAATTGAATCGGAATGAGAATCGTAACTAAATTCAAAGAAACAAGGTTATCATCGTTGTTCTCGCCATCGGTCGTGGCACCACCATGTTTTTGTTAACGCTATTAGGAAATCCGTAGAGTTTAGTAACCGGATTTCCTACTCTCCTACCAAAACAATAGTGTTTACTCTTTCAATATCAAAACTTATGTAGTAAGATTAATAATTGCTTGTACTTTTGAAGATTTTTATGTCGCTTTTAAGATTAAACCTTAATCCTACTTATTCCATATGTATTAGACTTACATGTCTTTAACAACTACCAACTTTAAATTCTCCAACAAATGTTAGATGATTTTATATCCTGATGTTTTACTTGCTTCAACATTTCCAACCAACCCGCCCATCGACGGTCGTGGGCTAGTTTTTTATATATATATATAAGTGAGTTTGTATGCCCTCACAAATTTAAAATGATTTTCATGCATGTAATTTATAAATGATGATTTTCTTAAACGTTAGTCGAGAGATAGAGATTAATCACTCGAGTTACGTAAATTCATTTGAGGAACGGTTTTCTTTTTCTTTACAGAAGTAATCATGATGGAGGCACTATCAGACACTAAATGTGGACACATCTCCTAACAGGTATTCGAACATTGTTTTGCCATATTGTTAGAGAGACTGGCCCTTTTCACCAAAACTGGTTCACTTTGGTGCTTATATTTCAACATTTACAAACATAATAAATATAAATTAATTCAAAACTTAAAACTGTACTAAAAATTGAGCTAATTAAAGGAAAAGTGGAAGAGATCAGATTTGCTTGAATCATGCACAACTTGTAAGTTGTAGGAAGGTTGAAAAAACATTGAACTTCATGATGTCCTTGAAACTAGTGAGACAAGAGACATTTAGAAGTGGATGGTGAAGAGGCCATGAGGAACAAAAGGCATTGAAGAGCCAGCGGGTTTTTATTATCACATAGAGATCTAAAATAAATGATTTTCTTAAGATCGTAACGTTTTAACGGAGACTCTATATCTATTTCTTTTGAAAAACAAACATTCTCTACACGCAATCGCATTTAACTAATCATTCGAAATGATAACACCACAAATCTTAAATAAAACTCTCTCTCAAGAATTTTGGCATAGTTGCATTCCTAATATTGTATTTGAACCCAAAACATTGGTTAGTTTGTAAGAGACTTAAATCATCTCATTCAAGTGTTTTTGGGTGATTTTCTTTAATTTCTTAATAATGTTCATATATATGGGCGATCAAGTGAGATGAGTTTTAATACGAATGGGTGAGAGAATTAAACTGGATCAGATAACAATACACGAGTGGTTGTGAAACCCGGACCGTATAACAATATATAGGTGGTTGTGATTAAAAGGTGGGTGGTTACTAGTGAGCCGCTACTGGCTGCGGCAAAACTGCAGCATCGCACAGGCCCGCCCAATATCATCTTTTTGGGGCCCCAAAAAAATTAGGTATCTATATATGTACATAATTCGGGAAAGGAATACTACAAAATCGCCTCGTTCTGGGTGGTATCGCTTTCCTCCTTGCCACTGCTGGTTGCATGTCTGATCACCTTTGCAAATATTTTAAATTTCATTGCTTTAAAAATTGTATTGAATTTTCCACAAAACACACAAATCGTGATTTGAACCCTAGACATTTTAATCAACACGAAATCAAAACTAGATGATATTACCATTACACTACCAATGATTTTGGGAGTAATTTGCAAACAGCTTTTATATCAATTTTTGGTACTTTGGGAGTAATTTGCAAACAGTTTTAAAACAAACTATCATACAATTTTATTTTTTTAGAAAATCATTCAATCAATTTTTGGTACTTTGATGGCTACTATATTGTTTTTTAATATAAAATTATACTATTTTCTTATGAAGAGAAACTCAATGCATTAGTTTTTCATGAATCTAATTTTAGTAAAAAGTTTTACATGTATTAAATGTATATGTCCTAAAAATTTGGAAATTTTTTAATCGAGATTGCATCAATGGTCATGTTATTCAACTACAAACCCCTCTGTCCGACCCTTCACCGAGAATCATTCATCGTTTGAAAATTAATATACCAAGATTAAAGTTGTATTTAGATGTTATTTAAAATTTAAATTAAATAAAGTATTTTAAGGTTTTGGTGATTCATTCGTTAAGAATATAACTAGGGCCCAATTTTTGAAATTCGCACAGGGCCTCCAAATTGTTTGGGACGGCTCTGGTGGTTACCACATTGACTTTTTGTTTAATCTCAACTGTGAATCGCTCAATCTATAGTTATGATTCACTCCTCTCACCCTCTCATAATAAAAATAGTCTCACTTCATACGTTATATATATATATATATATATATATATATATATATATATATATATATATATATATATATATATATATATATATATATATATATATATATATATATATATATATATATATATATATCAATAATGTTATTTAACCCAACTTTTTGACAAAAAACATACAAATGGACCCCACATCTTTCATATTTGTATGGGCCCCACGACATCCAAAGAAGAAAAAGAAAAATTATATTAGTATAATAATGACAAGATCTCAGATCCAGATATTCAGATGTTTTTTTGTCAAAAAGTTGGGCTAAATAGCATTATTGTGTGTGTGTGTGTGTGTGTGTGTGTGTGTGTGTGTGTATATATATATATATATATATATATATATATATATATATATATATTGTTATGTAGCCAAAAATTTCAAATTTCAAAAATAGATAAAACCAACTTACAACACAAATTAACCAAATTTTTGGCTATTGCTTTTCCCACACTCCCTCCTACTCAAAACACTCCCCACAAGAGTGTGAAAAGACCAAAAGGCTACCAAAACCTCTTTTTCACGAAATTTCACCTATTCAACACCTGCCTTCGAAAGCAGTTCGAATGACATCGCTCGAGTGTGTTAAATTTTGACTTCACACTCTCTTTGTGCTTTTTCAATTGCTTGCACGAGGTCATTAGAACAGTTCGCATGACTTAATTCGAACCCGCTCAACGACATCGCTCGAAAGTGTGTTAAATATTGACTTCACACACTTTTGTGCGCGTAATTTCACCTGCTCGAAAGAGGTCATTCGAACGTGTTCAAACAAGGTCGCTCAACAATCTTTAAACACGCCCTCACAGCCGCTTTCACGCGCAGGTTGGGGGGTGTGAAAGAGTAGAGAGAGGGTGTGGAAAAGTAAACGCCGCTTTTTAGACCATTAGCCAACCCGCTTTTTTTTTCACGCTTTCGAGACGCTGATTAAAAACTTGCTAATTAATCACTTGGTTAATGACCTAAAAACTTGATTAATTGATATTGTAAGTTAGTTTTTGTCTATTTTTGTCTAATTTTTTTGTCCAAATAACATTGTTGATATATATATACACACATAAAACAAGTCAAATCAAATCAAATCTCAAAACTATCCTAAATATAAAAAAGGAAATGTTAAGTCGGTACACCATGGCCAACAATTCAAAAGCATTGGTTAAATGGAGTCTTACTCAATGAGGGTCCGGTTTAACATTTTGTTCCCTGCATGGCAGAATAAGAGAATTATGGATGTGTTTATGTGATTATATATATATATATATATATATATATAGAGAGAGAGAGAGAGAGAGAGAGAGAGAGAGAGAGAGAGAGAGAGAGAGAGAGAGAGAGAGAGAGAGAGAGAGAGAGAGAGAGAGAGAGAGAGAGAGAGAGAGAGAGAGAGAGAGAGAGAGAGAGAGAGAGAGAGAGAGAGAGAGAGAGAGAGAGAGAGAGAGAGAGAGAGAGAAAGAGAGAGCATAAAAATATAAATAAATCATAGTTACTTTTGAAAAAATAAAATCTTCAACACTAACTTTATACCTAGAATACTTTACAAGGCATATATCCCTTTGGTTCTTTCCAATTAGAATTTTTTTGATATTGTGATGTCTTTTCTAATGATTTTTAAGACCAAACATTAGTACTCATAGAAGGCCAATAAAAAACAGTATCAAACATTAGTATTCATAGAAGGCCAATAAAAACAGGATTAGAGCTATCAAAAAAAAAAAGGATTAGAGACAACTCTTACGTGTTCTCAACTCGAATAATAAAGTTGAAAATGATGAAGAAAAGGAAAAAAGATGTTGGTCTTGCTATGACATATTTAACGTGATTAAACATTTTTTAAATTGGTTTTGATGAATTTGATTGGATAATCTAGCTACTTGACCCGGCCTCTGCCTCACTCTCAATTTAGCTACCTTGCTCATAACGATTAGTACCCTTATCTGAATGTTATGTGTATTAAAAAAGTGCTATTAAACTCAAACAGATCAGCTTTAGTCCGACTGGCCTAACCGAGAACCGGTAGTATGACCGTTTAGTTTAGTTGAGTAATTGGACCGATATGCATGTCACCTGGTATGACCCAACCAACTTTAGTACAAGTGTATTGTTTCAAAATCAAGTAATCATGTAATATCATGATAATTTGTCAAAAAAATGTAATATCATGATAAGAAAGTATCTTCCCTTGGCGATTATAGTATTATCAACTTCGCAAATGGAATTAAAACCCAGTTTGCAAAAAGGATTGAAAGATTGTGTGTATAAATTATGGTAACCAAAAGTTATCTCTGAAGCACGGACACCTCTTTCGAATGTCGTGTCCGGGTGTCCGACAAGTCGACGCGTATCGTGTCGGACACCGACTCTTCATTTACTTGTATTTTTCAAAAAAATTAAAAATAAAATCGTGTCCGTGTGTCCGTATTAAGGTCCAAAGGTTCGCTGTTCATGGTTTACTGCTTCATAGAAAGCTATTAATACGGGGTCAAAAAAAAGCTATTAATACGGAGTGTGAATTAACGGTTGTTAAAAACGCAATTAGGACTTGAATCCCCTCCTCAATGCACTGTGTTTTGTGCAAATACATTTTGTGGGTATTCAGTGCAGTCACAAAATCTGAACGTTAAAGGCATTAGGCTATAATCTAAGCCCTTAAATATTTTACATATATAAATAATAAAATGAAAAACACTATGAGAGAAACATGCACAGATTTTGTTGACTGCACTAAATACGCACAAAATTAAATTGACTGCATACGATCTAAATTCCTCCTCAATGCTATCATGCAATAGAATACTCAATCAATTTAATTAGACTGTTATGTTGCTCCATCCACAATGGATAATGGATTTAAAATAACTACTTTAACTAATGCACAAGAAAGTATATAAAAAAACATATCCTCTATAGTGAAGGTAAACCCCAAAATCATTACAATAGTGATCAATTGTTGAAAAGCATTAAAAATGGGAATTAAAGTTCTATAACATAAGCCAAATTGCATTCATCAAAAGAGAATTGAAATTACGTGGTAGTTTTGAGGAGATGCAGTCTAAAAAATTTAGCTGCTCATGTTGGTGGAAAATAAATAACATAAAAGATAAGCAATTGCACAATGCACATGGAGGAATCCATTGAGTATCCTATGGTATGTTGTTCACTTTGAAATGTTTCTCGGTGTAGAGCGCTCACTGTAGAGAAAAACAGACAGTTATTTCTGACCTCAATATAATGAGAATGGAAATGAAAATATCAAGTGATACAACCCATTAGATAGAAGTAATTGAAGAGTAAAATTTCTGGTATTTTGCATACTTTTTCATAACCTTTTTTTTAGTCAACATACTTTTTCATAAGCTGTATGGAGTATTTAGCAGAGCCTGAGTGAGCTGGAATAGCCTTCATTTGTGAGTCTCGTTTCTGATCCAATAGGCCCAATGGCCTTATATGCACTAGAACTAGAAGGCTATTGTTTTTCCCACACCCCCTCCTACTCAAAACACACCCCATAAGGGTGTGAAAAGACCAAAAGGTCAGTCAAAACCTCTTTTTTTTCACGAAATTTCACATGTTCGAACACTGCCTTCGAACAGTTCGAATGACATCGCTCGTGTGTTAAATCTTGACTTCACACCCTCTCGCTGCACTTCACCTGCTCGAATCGGCGCCACGCGAATGTGTCGCATGAGCGTGTTCAACACCCTATTTTATTACAAAAATGGACTCTCACACCACATTCACCTTTTTTACTCTGTTTCGTTGACTCAACCGAATAGATTCGCTGACCATCCCCGAATAGGAAAACACGCGACTTCACTTAAGGGTATTTTGGAATATTTTGAGTTATGGGGTGTGAAAGAAGAGAGAGGGTGTGGAAAAGTAAACGCCAACTAGAATGTCTTTTCAAAGATCTTATCGATCGTTTTTGTTCATAATGATCACATAACCAATCAATTCAAATTTCTTTGGGTTTTTTTGTACCACCACCGCTTCCCCATACCCCCACACACCCAAAGCTGAATAGACCAAAATACCCCCGCTTTTTACAAAATCTCAATTTCTTCACTCATTTGGTCATATCTACGATCGACCACCTATCACTCAAATATACCTCACAAAAACGTATATACGAGCGACTGCTTTCACCCAATCGATATATATACGCCTCACAACATATATACGACTTTTTTCGATTTTTCCACATCGATATATACGCTTCAACCAACGATATACGCTTTCAACCAACGATATACGATTGACCCCAAATTTGCCAATCGATTTACGCCCACTACCACATATATACGACGCAGAACAAGTAAGCATCGATATACCCCCGCATATGTATATACGATGTGCATTTTTTTAACTAATTGTTTTTTCCTTTGCATGCAAAAGGTCCAAAGAGTATCGCAACTGGCGGACAAACATAGTAGGGAGACGGGAGGTATCTCCTATCATGTAGAGAGGGGAGACATCTTCTACCGCCCGAACAGAGGACTCAGAGGCATAATCTACGCATGTTTTGGCCAGAGACAGATACGAGACAGCTAACGCAGCTCAAGACTCAAATGAGCCACCCTGTGATGATGTTCACCAATCGAGTACCATCACCCAAACCTTAGTATTAGACGCTGGAGATTTTTATCATGGGGATTTCTTGCAGCAGAGTCGCATGAGGATTGGCATCTGGCACTCGCCTCCTCACTACACTTCCAAGCCTCCTCACTACACTTCCCAGCCTCTCAAAGATTATCCTTCGCCTCCCGAGTATCGCAAAGATTACCATCGCAGCACGAGGAGTCTCGCACTCTATATGTCTTCCTCGATGAGCTCCATGTCCCGAGCATCGTGAGGATCGTGGGCATCGAGGAGCCTCACCTCACCCATCTCTCTACACCGACTGGTAGATCATGTCCCAGACTTCAAGACGCGGCCGACACTGTAGAAGTTGTATTTTTTTGCTTAAATAATTTATTTAACGCACATAGTCTGCACTTTTTGCTTACATCATTTATTTATTTTTAATTTAGGATTATCAGCGTGTCGTGAAAGTCTGGGCTCATGGCAACAAAGTCCATACCAGTCGCAGTAGAAAGACGAGGCCCCAGTCCAAATGCTCCCCGCAGCTCACTCCAGACTTGCCCCACTTCTCTTCACTCGCCACGCCACAATAGACCATGAGTTGTTGTCGGCTTTTATCGATAGATGGCACTCGTGATACTTCGGCCATTTCACTTACCATTTGGTGAAATGACGATCACCCGAGGACGCCTCGCTTGGTCGTGATCTTCCCATCCAGTGGAACTATGTCACACCTCCTACCATTATCGTCTACCCGCGAGTATGCCACACACCAGTAGAGACATATCTAGGTGTGTCACTGGGTTGAGGTCGCTAACAACACCCGCGGGCGGTCCAGACATGCCTTCACTGGGCCGGACATTTTTTAGCGTAATAAGGTGGAGTGGGTGATTTTGTCGGGCTTCTCGTGAGGATTATCTCGCGTCGCTTCGACCCACGATCTTCACTACGTAAGACCGAGACATGTGGACGAGGCTAAGTGGTCGGGTCTACCCGCATGATCCGAAAGTGCGAGAGGTTCTCGGAGGCTATGCACGGGGTGTGCACTAGCCGCCATGTACGAAGTCGTTGAACATCGCGTTTTCGGTGGTCACACAAAGAAAGGTGGAGAGGTATGCTAGTCTATTCCGTATAAATGTAAATTTAATTTTTTTCTTAATTCGCATCGCCTTGGGGAAAATAGTTTTAAATTACACCGTTGTTTATTTTTTGCATTTTACTTGGATTTATGTGGTATTTCCTCACATGGCGAGAGAGTAGGTCGGTCATATACCCGGTATGAGCCACCGGTCGGGCGCTTTAGGAAGAAGAAGATGTGATCACCCGGTTAAGCCACTACAGGAGAATGATTGATTAGATGAGACCAGAGAATGTCTCACGCGCACCATTAATTGAGGAGTACTGGGATGTCGCACTTTCGAGCGCATCTCTCTATACTGTGGGCTTCATCGGGTGGGCCGACTTCGATTTTCCTACATGCTCTAATAGGTGTCCGCGACATTGGGTACGCTTAGGTCATCCCGCCGCGGAACCTCTCGTGAGGTCATCCTAGCCATACCGACCGCAAGGTCTTCCGTGATCACCCACTTCATGGCTAGTGTGACGGACGCTCACAAAGACTACTCCTGGGCCGCCAATGGGCGATGAGATCGCAACTCAAGATTTAGATCTGGCACGCCTGCGGCATCTATCCCCGCACTATTACCGGCTCCACCATCACCAAAGAGTCCCGACACCCTCCCGTAGCTACGATTCGACGCATCCCGAGTGGACGTGGGAGGTCAGGACGCCAGGTAGGAGGGATTCGTGATGGCGAGATCCCCAGGGCACTCGGGCGCATCGTAGACTCTATCGACCGTGGGGATGGCACTACTGCATTTGAGGTTCCACAAGTACTTAGACGGGGACGCAGGACGAGGACGTTAGGATTTTTATTACTACTTTGATGTATTTGTACTCATGTTACTTTTATGTTTGCACTTTATTATTACTTTTTTCTGTGTTATATTTTACGCAGTTTCCATAAATTTTTGATTTCATTGATTCGATAAAACAAACTTACAAGTTTATAAAACATAAACAACTAGAATAAAAATAGACATGATAAAAGAAAATACAATAGAAACTACTGTCGGGTGGAGTTAATCGATTTAAGGACCTCAATGACACTTCTTCCGGTTTCGGACGCATGTATGAATGTAACTCTTTCATTTAAACCTAATATGATTGGACATCATTTCTGAGGTCATCCTCGTTGTCGACATCCATGGTAGACCAAGAAAGACCTTCATCGCCCATTCCGCTTCCGATAAACAATACGTAATTATCTCATGCTCGCTGCTCTCAAGTTGAACCACCATCTCGCAGTAGTTTCGCTAAGAGCAAAGAAATGATATGCGCGTGTTTTAACTCTACACCGCATAACATCTCTCCCATTGAAACCTACACCATCATCTTGCAAGGTGATGCCCGATGATCAATGAGACCCAAATTAGAATGAATAATAAATATGGAAGTTAAGGCTCGAAGATGACATTAGTGATGCTCGCATCATCTTGACTTCAGGTTGTGTGAGAGAAGGAAGTTGAATTTTTGGTGTGAAAATAGTGATGGTATGAGTGGGTATTTATAGTCGAGGTAAAAGATTATCAACCGTTGATTTTGGCACGCAATCCACACCGCTGATCAACTTTGAAAGTGAAATCTAACCGTTAAAAAAATTATTTAACAACTCATCGATATATGTATTTTGGACATTTATGATGTCTATATTTAACACGTCAGATATATGTTCTAAATACATATATACGACAGATCGATCTGGCCAATCGATATACGATTAAGAACATATATACGATGTGTTAAATGTAGGCATCGGATATATGTGCAAAATACATATATACGACGCACTTTTTTATAAAAATAGATTTCAAAGGGGTATTTTGGGGATTACATATTATGTGGGGGTATATGGGGTAATGGTGGGGTATGAAAAAAACAACCCAATTTCTTTAACAGAATCACATTATAGATTATAGCTGTTGGGAGACACGGCTTTCCAGAAGGGGTTTACTTTCCCCACTCCCCCTCCTACTCAAACACACCCCCAAACCTTAAATATTCCAAAATTATCCTCACGCGAAACTTCTCCTACGTAAAGGCTTTTTAACCGCTTCGGATGATGACAACCGAACTCGCCTGATTGATCATATTCGAACACCATCCCTGCCAAACAAATTTCCTTCTTAATTTATTTATTTATTTATTGTTTTCCCTTTCTCCTCATGTCACATCATATGCATATTCTACATTGATTTTACATACACCTCATGATAAAATTATAAGATAAAGTGTGAGTCAACAAATGATGTGGTATGCTTTTGTACCATCTGTCAAGTCGCGGATAAATACACAGGCAATTATTAAAGTTTCAAGCATTAGGAACTTCACATCAGAATAGTAGCAGCAGGACAAGTTGTAGGTTTTAGATAAAGATGGAAGAGAAAGAATAAAGACTTCAAATTATGATTATAGTTTGGTATGACTGACACAAACAGATGAAACAAACTCTTATTTATTTAAACTAACACAAGATATTAAATAGGAAACAAACCATGATAGTAACAAATATGGAAATTAGTCAGACTACTATTGGAATAAACAAGCAGGAAATCAATTTGAGAAACATTCGATTGATCATATTCAAACTAGTTTGATACTTCCATCCGAACCAGCTTAATTTTCATATAATGCGAAATGCAAGCACACAATATTTAACACACTGAACGACTGCTCAACAAGCTTCAACGCCCATATCCAAACCGTGAAATGTTTGAAAAAAGACATTTTGGCCATTCATTAATTGCTGATCTTTTCACACCCTTATGAAAAGGTGTGTTTTGTAGAGAGGAGGAAAAGAAACCCCTTCCAGAAAAACTGCAGTGAACAGGACCATGAAACTAGATACGAAAGAAAAGATGGCAACACTTGCCACATTTTTTGAAATATTCCAGCAACATTTTGTTGTCATTTATTATTATTATTACTTTTGGACGAAACACGTAGCTTTATTTGAACAAAGCTAATGCAACCCAAACACCCAAGTTTTGCTCAAGCGTCATAATGCTTCTGAAGCATCAATGCAACACATACATTACCTTGATTTGGACAATTATCATAAAATTATAATGAATATTATCTGCATACTGTTGTTATATGCGCCTTTGAATTCAAAGGGTATTTAGCTTCATTTTTCTAGGAAACTTCTAACAGAAAGTAGATGTCGATGCCTGGCACCTATGTGCGGGTTGATGTCTGATTCATAGAAATTTTGGGAGTTTTGTAACTGTGAATCACACCATAAACGCTGTGAATTGTGTTTCCTGCTTTAAGCCTTCTTGGTCTCAAGCAAGGCACAATATGCACAACCAAGTATGAACTTAAGCAACAATAAATTGACATAATTAATTCCCAACATAGGGAAGATCTACCATTCAGATCCAATGAGTAGTAACTGTGAAATAATAAGAATCATACAGGCACTAGTAACATAGTCATTGACAATATCAAAGTTCTCAGTCAAATCTATGATCTCCAAGCTTTCCATTATGAACCACAGCATGCAGATTTTTGGGCGGCCTGAGAAGCCCCTGCTCCTGATCTGGTTGATTAATCTTGATTGTCTGGGGCTACAAATAACAAAATGAAAAACTTAGCGAGAACTGTTGAGAGAATTCAACTGAGAGGGCTTTCTACTTTTAGCTAAACTAAAGAAGCAAGGCAACATTGATTTATAAAATAATATACATCCATTAAGTCTTAGAGAGGAATCAAAAGAAAGTTTCAAGACAATCCACAATAACTCGTGAGAAAAGTCCAAAGTAAAACCTCGGATTTTGAGTCAGTATCTGCAAGTCTTTGCTTGATGTCCCGAGCTATTGAGAAGAAAACTTCCTCCACATTCAGATTTGTTTTTGTGACTCTGCGCAAGTATAGTCTCAGATCAAACAGATCGGCAACTTATACATGCAAATTCAATGAGCAATGGGAGCTACTTACAGTCTCAAAAAAACTTGATACCATATTCATCTGCAAGCGCTTGACCCTTTGTGAAGTTGGCACAGCCTAAGGAGAATATTGATGGACATTGTGCACAGCATAAAAACTACATAAATGCACAATGCGTACCAGCACAACCAAAATGGCATGAGTAGGACTGAGAGTGAGAGAGGATATACCCTTTTGCTTTCATCCATATCAGCTTTGTTGCCCACCAGTATCTTGTTAACATTGTCAGAAGCATGCTGCTCAATGTTACGAATCCAATTCCTGATGTCTGCACACAAGATGTTGTAAGAACATTTGCCATGTGCAAAGGAATAATCACTCATTTCAAGCACAGGATCTGGACACGACAAAACCAGACTCATTGCCATGTAAAAGAGCTTAATAACTCGCTGTAAGCATTGGAAGCACCTCAAAATTGTCAGTGTTAAATAGTTGAAGAATTGAGTTAAATTATTAATACAATGGATGTTTTACTAAAAGCATGAGGGTATAAGGAAACGGGCATTTTAGGACAACAAGTGTGTGGAGGAAATGGAAAAAGAGGCATGAAATATATAACTGAAAAGCAAGGAGGAAATGAGAAATTACTGTTAAAAGAAGACTCACAGTAACGCGTCATATATACAAGCAAAATACCCATGGCTCCACGGTAGTAGGCTGCAAAAGAAGGAATAATACTTGTGAGTTATGACAGAATCTAAACAACTTTTATATATGAAATGGTAGTAGAAGCTAAACAATTTTCATATATGAAATGGTAGTAAAGCTAATCTATATTTATATTTGAAAGACTGAACAAAATTGTAATGACATAGTATAACAATCACATTCACAGCAATAGCCTTCTTCATAAGGTAGAATTGGCAACAGAGATCAAACATCACCAAAATGTCCTACCATAAATCATGTCTAGTGGTATAACAAAAAAATCATGTCTAGTGACAAATTCTACACTATACTACTACATCCATAAATAGCATCAACCTCAAACTTAAACCCTAGATGATAAATAAATAAACTAATAGGGTGAATTGACATGTGTAAAACAAAAAGCAGGTATAAACAGTGGGATCAATGTCAAAGATCCAATTATCTGGTAAGTCTGATATTACCCAGATTTGTCTTCAGGATGGCCTATAACCAACCTGCTGAAAGAAACTCCCACATATACAATAACATAAACAAAGTATGCC